>CM028693.1:153640-801664 GCA_016771965.1 Brassica carinata | reverse complement strand
TTAAAACACTTAACATAACCCTTACCACTGTTGATATTTGACCATGCTACACATATCTAAAACACCAGGTTCTTGCTTACTTATAAGTTAACTACAACTAATCATCTTTCAAAAAAAAGAACTAGAAGTAATCATAGATATATAAATCAAAATTTTGAAGAACAAAACAAAGAAAATATTTTCAGGGATATTACCCCATGATATAAGATGCTCAAATATGACAAACCTATTGATTTCCGACGAAAAAGACTATCGATTTACAAAAATAATAATAAAAAATATTCCAAAAATTAAATCTCAAGGATGCTCAATTTGAGAATATATCCGATAAACAACAAAACAAAATAAAATTAAGAAAAACAAGAAGATTTTCATGTAATTATTAAAGTAAAGCAAACAATGACATATTTTTATTATAAATAGGCACATGTGTATATATAATGTAATTGTTCTACAAAAGGCAATGTTCATGATAAACACATGTCGATAATTAAAACTCATAATTAAGTGATCGTAACACCTGTTCTTGTAGTTTATATTAATATTATCATTATGACACTCATTCATATCAAACTTTCATAATGCATATCTACATAAAGAATTCACAGTTCATTTGGGCTATAAATTTCTTTACAAATTTCCTAAATAAATATTTGCATTTTCCTTTTGAAGCGAATGTCTAAGCTGTTACCCACAGGTAAGCAATAATTATATTTTCAAACAAAAAATATTCCCACCACTCGTAAGAATATTTTTTTGTCTGTTAGGTTTTGTTGGTTTCCTCACTGGCTTGATTCTTTGACATCCCAATCACTCGCCGAGAATCCACACTTGATATCATAATATCTAAATTTACAGAATAATAAGTACACTAAGATCATACAATATCTATTTAATTTATTTTTGTGATATGATTTGTTTAATGCGATTAGTTACTGAAAGCTGGCTAAATGAGGCTAAATGAGAGGTGTCAAAAAAAGCTAGCTAAAAAAAAGTCTTGACCTCTTTATTTTATCAAAAAGTTTCGAGAACTGCTAACTTTTATGATTGTCGCAAAGCGACTAGACACCACGAAGAAGAATTAGAAAATCTATCTTTACTAATTTTCTTTGTTATCTAATTATCTTTAACTTATATTGAACAATTCAATCGTAATTCTATCACTTCTTTTTTTTTTTTGAGAAAATACTTCTTTTTATAGATAGACAGAACAAACCAAAGAGAGCCAAATAACTCAGATGGAAAAATTATAACTTTGTGACTAATATAATATTTTTGATCAAAATGTATAATCACTGCAACAAAGTTGATTCTGGAAAATAGAAAACAATAGTCGGATCAACCATTCGTTCGAAGTAAATCACATCCTACTATTTTGCCATGTACAACAAATATAAAATATATATACATCATACAATGACATTCACACAAGCAGACATTCAACAAGAGTGCTTGAAGTTAAGAAGGGTGTGTGTGATTAATCAAAGGTGGTTATGCTTCAGACAATGAGACATGCAACGTGGCATCTCTTTCTCTATCTCAGGAAATTGGACAATTGACTTTTACTACAATACTCTTTGGGATTACAAATTACAAGATCCAATGCAGTTGACAAAATGCTTCTTGTCTGTCAAACAAATGAAACACCGATTTGTTAAAGTCCACAACAAGAAACGGGGTTTATCGTAGAAAAATTGGGCTTTATGTGGGCCTTACAAGTAGATGATGCAATCAAAGATTTACTTCGAACACGTTGTCGCACACGTGCCCTGAGATACATCCTCAACACTGCCTACGTGTAAGTGAAATGAAGGTCTCTTCTCCTCGCCATGCTAACTTCACTCTCTTTCTTTCCACAAACAAATTAAAAACCCTTCAAAAACATCTTTTGATCAAGCGAGCAGAGATGTTGCGACTGCTGCAGCGGAGAATCTGCAATCCAGCGGTGGAGAAAGTACGTTTGAGCACCAGCTTAAGTGGCAACGGAGATTTTCCCATCTTAAAAGGTCACAAAGCGGCTCAGGGCTTGTCCAAAGATACTCTAAAGTCCCATGAAACAATCAAAGACAAAGAAGGTATGAATAAACCCAATTTTTTTAAAAGCAAATTATAATATTTTAAAAGACGCAATGTTGTTTTATAGAAATTATATAAAATTCGTTGATAACAGGCCAACACAAAGTGACCAAGAAGGAGTTCAAGATTTACAGATGGAACCCTGATAAGCCAAATACTAAACCTTTTCTTCAATCATTTTTCGTTGATCTTTCCACTTGTGGCCCCATGGTAACTAATACAATTTATAATTAGTCCAATAGGATCAGTCTTAATTTTGAAGAGCTTCGATTCTTGTATAACGAGATGTGTGTTCGTTAGGTTCTGGACGTCTTACAAAAGATAAAAGCAGAGGAAGATGCGAGTTTGAGTTACAGAAGGTCATGTAGAGAAGGAATATGTGGATCTTGCTCAATGAACATCGACGGTACTAATACTGTTGCATGTCTTAAGCCTATAAACTCCGACACGTCGAAGCCAACCATTATAACTCCTTTACCTCACATGTACGTCATCAAAGATCTAGTCATCGACCTCACTAATTTTTACCAACAATACAAGTAAGTAAACCCTCCCTTCTTTGTCCCAAAATAGGGAAGATAAATAACGTGTGTAACCAGCCATAGTGTATGTATTACTTTTCCTACTACAGAAATTTTCGTACTAGTGGGGGTTATCTTGCTATAATGTATGTGTAACAGCGAACATGAATCGTGATTCCAATGTAAACTTATTGTGTTGTGATTAAAGATCAGTGGAGCCATGGTTAAAGACAAGGCAGCCGCCGAAAGACGGACGTGAGCACCGTCAATCACCACAAGACCGAAAGAAACTAGACGGGTTGTACGAATGCATATTATGCGCATGTTGTACCACATCATGTCCTTCTTATTGGTGGAATCCTGAGGAGTTTCCAGGGCCTGCGGCTTTACTACAAGCGTACCGTTGGATCAGTGACAGGTTTAAAAAATGGAAAAAGTCTTTAATACATTCTATTCAAACTAGAATAGCAAATCGAAGATTAGTGGTTTTAGTTCATGCCTATCTCTAAATAGATTTTTATTGTATTTTGGTTTAACGCAGCCGTGATGAGTTTAGAGAAGAGAGGCTACAAGCGATAACTGAAGATGAAAGGAAAGTGTATAGGTGTAGAGCAATCAAGAATTGTACGGCCACTTGTCCTAAAGGACTTAACCCAGCTAGTGCCATCTTGAAGATGAAGGCTAAACACTCACTCCCTGATCCGGTCAAGAGAATTGAGAGAGCCTAGCCATACCATGACTTGGTCCTGTAATAAAAAGCTTTCCTCTCTGGTTATACGTGTGTTTCTCGACTATTTCTATATATATAGCTTGATCAAAACATGCTTTGTTACATAAAAGGAAATGTAGTATATATATATATAAATGGATCCAATCGGAGAAAAGACCCAAGATTAACTTTCGGACACATGCTAATCTTAATCCAAAGATTAATATTCTTTTAAATTCACCACTTCGCGAAAAACAAAATTAGAGTTCAAGACTGACCTACAATCATGATATGGATGAACATTTTATAATCACTCAATAAATATCAAACATTGTAACTCAATAACATATTTGCTTTCATTCCTTTTTTAAAACACGAAATCTCAAATCACACTCAAATATACATGATCACATCATGTTTCATTGACACCCTCAGAATTAATAAATAAATAACACATTCACATCGTGGAAACGACTCATCAATTCTTGACAAAGTCCGAACATTGATTCCTAATGGCCGACAGCTCATATGGCGAAGCATCACGAGCCAACCATTGTTCCACCGTGAACTTCTCCTGAGAACAACTTCTCCGACGACTCTCACTCATCGTCACTTCCACGTAGTTACAATACCAACCGTGGTGATCGCCAGAGCCGTCAGAAGTCAAATTCATCGCACAAACCGGACCTGATAGACAAGAACCTAGACCGGTGAAAATGTCAAGATTACCCCTCTCATAATAATCGTGGAATGGACCCATTAAACCTCCCCATGACACCAAATCGGATATAACAGCATTTTGCCCGTAACTGTCGTAGAGACGGAGGCTCATGACGGAGTCTGAACCGGCTTTCCAAACCGTACCGGTTCTTATGTAAACCGTGAACACGCACATGTCGTCATCATTGTCAAACTATGTAAACAATATCATTAATCGTAAATTGTAACGATTGACTTGTAAGTTGTAATATACGATTTGTGTGTGCATTTGAAAGGAAGTGACTTACGGAAAGAGCGATTGCTACACCAGAGATGAGGATGAGACAGAGTAAGACGGTGGAGCTGCTGCGTAACATCGTCGTCCTGTAGAACTCTTATGTTTATTGGTTGTAGAGAGCCAAATTGTATGAACTAATCGTTTACTTGTTCGCTTAAGAGAGATTATTAATTTCTGATAATAATTTTTTTAAAAAAATTGTGGCTTTAGATATTATTTTTTCTAGTAATAGTTTATGTGGATATTCCGGTGGTGTAGCTAGAATCCGTTGGAACTAATGAATTATTTACTATTTTTTCCAGCAGAACTTTCTTTTAATAGTTGTTGACTGCATCGCATTGATTTCTTAAATCTGATATTTATCAGAATTTGGGTTTGGGCCTTGCGAGCTTATAGTATTGTTAACAAAATAAATGAAATAAAAAACGGTATGCTTTCTTTTTTATTTGTCCACCATAATGTTGGTGTCTTCTTATTTCTACTATATCTTAGAAAGAATAATAATAAACTTAGCATATGTCTTTTTGTCAAAGTATATGCTCATTGTGATTTGAACTCACAATATGCTCTCGAGATATTAATTCTTTGGCAACTAAAAACATTAGTTTATTTTCCAAATGAGTTTCTTATTTAGAAACTAGGAGCATACAAAATTATATTGCGATTATCAAATATATTAATATTCCAGCTGAAACCAAGTTGGGTGTGTGAACCCACCAAGTTTGACGGCCCAAGTTAAATTATCCCAAGATTTCCCAAGCAAATCACATTTGATTAAATATTCGAATATTTTTAGTCTTTTTCTTTATTAAAAAACGTCAGAGAGGTGATTTGTGAACCGTTGAGGATTCTATCAAATCAGAATCTTATATCGTTTTAAAGATACCTACTTGGAATTCATACTTACTACTCTTTCAGACAAGACTAGTGGATGTTAGTGTTTTCAATTCTTTTATGGGTCGACCTATGCCTTTAGCCAAGAAAAAACATAAGTGTTTGCTCTCGTTTTGACAATTGCATACATGGGTTAAGGCAGATAAATATTAGATGTCTAAATCTTATTGAGAAATCACAAACACACATATTTATATTGCATGCATGACATATTAGTCGTAACTTATACTAAACGTTAAAAAAAAGAGTTTATTATTATAGATTATTATAGTCATTATAACTGTTATTTCGCATTTAGATTTTGTAGGTAAATATCTCTTTTCCTGATTTTCTTGGAATATTCCGATCTTTGAGAATTTTAAATGCAAACACTTTTGCAACCATGCGGATTTGGGTGTGGCAATGCTAGATTTTTTCGCTAATTTTAAATATTTTCACTTATTTGTGATGTATAGGAAATATCTTCTCGTCTATAGATTCTTAAATGAATATTTTTTTGCCAAAATGTGAATTTTCATATTAATGAAGTAGGATTGTAAAGATAAAATATGTTTCGATGACAAAAAAAAATATAAATATATTTTAAAATGAAGAGATAAAATGAAGAAGACGAACTATGATGACAGCAAAATTTTAGTAATTGATGATAAATTAATTATAAGTAAGGCAATATATTAATAATTTTGATGCTAATGTGGGGATGTATCAATTTGATTATTGCGTTGGATTTTATCTCTTATCAATACTTATCGTCACAAATTATTATTACTAGGTAGTTGCCTGCAATTTTGCGGGTATAAACATTGTATGAAAATTATATATTTTATTTATAATTTTTTTGATTTTGAATAAACCATAATTATTAAATTAAATTTTAAACATTTGAAAATTAAAATTCTTGGTATTATATAATTTTAGAAAAGATTTGAAATACAGTGATAATTAGATAAATTTTAATTTAAGTTTCCAAAATTATTTTTATGACATAATTTATGATTAGTAAAAAACCAAAGATTAATGGAAAAAAGCATTTTCTATTTTGCGCATTATCTTGTCTACCACTTTATTTTACTTAGATTCAAATCTGTTACAAAGTTTTCATAATTTTGTCAATTCACAAATCACTTTCTCGCACATTTTTGATTTAGTGTTTAACATAAAGCTCACACTTGGTTAATCAAACAAATTCATTCTTAACTTTCGTTAATCATCACACTATTTTATCAGACACTGATTCTTTTTACCAAGATTTTCATTAAAAGTAATTATAATTTAGATATTTTAACAGTTTTATTTTCATTTTTTAACTAATTAAATACATCCTATTTTATTTATATCTGATTAACTCACGATATATCAGAAAATTATATTTATATATTTAAATATGATATCATTATTTTAGAAAAATATACTTAATATAATGTGAGATTCAATATTTTTATTACATCAAACAACATGTTTTTATTTGTATAGTTTTCAGAACTTTGTTATCATACATTGTAAAAATTTATTATACCATAAAAATACATGTCGTTATTAATTTTCTTTTAAATTCATTTTTAAGTTATATTTTTCATATTCGATCTTATAAATTTTAGAACTTATCATTTATATGCTTTAAACACAAAAAACTAATTAATTCACATTTATGGTAATGCCTAAAACACATTTATTTCGACTAACAAATGAAAAACTAAGAACGTAAAATATAAAATAACCAAAAATACAACAAACAAGTTTTATTATAATCTCTACTCTCGTGTTAATATAGTATTACTAAATTTTAATTTTATATTATAATAAAATTTGTATCGATTAATATTATTTTTAAACCACTTACCATATAATTTTATTATAATCAAAGCTATAAGATATTATAGAGTATTAACTCTGGTTTCATATTAGTATAATGTTCCATTTTTTAAATTTTATATTGTGATTAATTTTTTATTTATTAATATTATTTTAAACGACTAACCATATATTTTTTATGTTTATAAATATACAAATACTTTAATTATTTCTAAAATTGATAACTCAACTATACCGTCAATATTTATTATTGAAAAATGACTGGTTTTCTTAAAAAATTAAATTTGACACTTCTTCATCATTGGACATATTTTTAGAAAAATATATAGTCTGTATTTTTAGAAAAATATATAGTCTGTATAAGAAATATTATTAGGTTTAAATTAATTAGACATAAAATTTATTGTATTCACTATCAATAAAATAATTAATAAAAATATGCGTAAAATCTTTTATAAAATTATTTCTATAATATCATATGTATTTATATGTATATTCAAAATATCTATAATGTAGTCTATGATATTTAACTGTTTTCATAAACAAACAATGTTAATTCATCTATATATTTATGATGTTTAGTTTTTTTTTTGTTTTGTAATATAGATTAGATAGCTAATTCTAAGATTTGTTTCCTTTAAAAAAACTTAATTAAATAAATGAAAATTTAAATACTAACGACCAATCAAATTAAGATAATTAATTCTAAACTTTACATATGAATGGCGTATAAGAAAAATTCAATTAAATGTTTTCTCAATTATTATGTAGGAGGATAAGTAACTTGTCGATCAATTATAATCTTCTTTACCCATAGGGATAAGGATTTGTTACCGGACTCAAATAAAGAAGCAATGTTATATATAATAGAGGATATAGTATAGCAGTAATAAATTTAAGTTTGTTTTCTTTTCATGTCCGCGTGATAAAGTATATAAAGAAATTTAACTCTAACATGAAACGAAATGTTTACTTGGAAAATATGTGATAAATTATGAATTAAGGGGGTATATTCAATCTAATATTTGAGGTGATTTGATTTTTAATGGGGTTTAAGATGATTTTAATAGGTTGTTGAGATTTAGGTGACTTTTCTAAACCACTCTAGAATATCACCTAAGACCATGAGATTTGAGTTTTAATTTTTTTAACTAAGAAACTCCACCCAAACACCCTAAAATCACCTGAAAACTTTAAAACTCCACAATTTAAAATATTTTCAATAACAGTGGATTTTAAAGTACTTTACAAAATGTCAAGTTCAATAACAGTGGATTTTAAATGAATTTTTAAAATTCATGTTTGAATAACAGTGGATTTGTCATTTTAATGTTATTTTAATACAAATCACTTAAAACTTTAAGTTGAATACATCTCCTAAATAAATCTTTTGATATTAAATAAGTTATCTCACCAAAATCTACTATCATGATTTGAACTATAAAAGAAAAGGAAAATAATAATTTATCTTAAAATTGTAGATAATAGTAGCAAATCGCTTAATTCATCCGATTTCTTAAAACACTTAATTCATCCGATTTCTTTTAGAAAATTACTAATAACAAGGGCATATAGCAAAAGATATGAACAAAGAACCAAATCACATAATGACAAAAGAATCCAAATTTTAAAATATTACTTTACTCTTTAAGAAGTGTATGTGTGGGCCAACAATAAGTGGCAACTCATTTTCCATTTACTTTTTTTTCTTTACACTTTTAGTTATAAGTTATAAGTCTAAGATTAATTCAAACCAAACTAAAAATTTGTAGATTATGTATTAAATTAGATATTACTGTTTATTTTAATCGATATGATTGTTTGTCTTTTAGTCCAATATTCACTAATTACAAAATACTCTTTTCTTTCTGTTTCATAATACAAAATGTTTTGAGGAACATTTGATGTTCTAATATATAAGATATATTATTGTCGATATTTTTAAAGTATTTTACTTTTATTAAAAACTGACTGACCATTAGTATTTACTAAATTTTTATAATTACTTAATTTATTTTAAATTTATATAATTAATAATATTATTTGCTAAAAATTTAAATTTCTTAATTCTTGTGCTTTATAAAGAATATTTTACATTACGAAACAGAGGAAATTTTTTTTTTTGAACGAAACAGAGGAAATATTCAATCGATTTGAAATAATTAAAATAATATATCATATTCTAGGCCAAGAAGTAACCGAGTCATAAAAACGTAGGAAAGCCGTGGGGATGATATAGTGGGCTCATATCCACGACCGAAAGTACATTGAATGGAACGATAGCGTTAGGGTTTGGCAGTTGTTTCCGTTTACCTGTCAATTTTTTTTTTTGTCAAATTTACCTGTCAATTACTTTACTTTTATTTTCAGCATAAGTATTCAGAATAAATCTGGACACATATATGCACAACAAAAGTAAAAACAAAGTTCATAAATAAAAGTATAAACAATGAAGAATATAATTCCTGGCAACCCATGATTTTTTTCCCATATCCTTGTTCCACTTGTTAGGACTGTTATGGTCCAAGAATATTTATTATTTTGAATGTATGAATTATGATGCTGGATTTTTTTTTTCATTCATACGTCTGTTATGATTCGATGTTCTTTAAAAAAACAGGGATTCGATGTTCTTTTAAAGCTATTTTTGTAAACATTTTTCACCACTCATCGATAGTGAGAAATGAATCATTCTATTAGATAGAGAGACATCAATTATCTAATATAGATATATCAATTGTGTAATAAAAATGTTACTCTAATTTGTTTCAAATTGAAGTAACTCTGCAATGTTATTGAGTTTAATTCAGATCTATTACCTTTGATAATGAAAAATGCAATACCGACTAAAAGGAAGTTATACTATAATTTTTTTATTTGTAAATTTATTACATTTTATTTTTAAGTTATTACATTTTATTCTCATATAGAAGCGCTTATGAAGAACGACTTTTCATTTGGCTCGGTTCCCATTAGATAAACCACATAACATATCAAAATTTGCATAGATTGAGCCTATCATTAATATTCAAAATTAAGCTGGATTCAAAATCAATAAACTATGAAGATCTTATGTATTACTTTTCGTCCTTAAAAATAAATAAAGTCACGAGTTCAACAATAACATATAGCGGAAGCATTTGGTTAGATAAATTTCACATGTCTTCTACGTATATATACATATTTACATTCTTCACCATGGTTTTATGAATCCAATGAATTCAGATACATTTATGATTATTAATAGAATTTCAGAATTTCCTAGTATAACGAGTTTTTTTCTTTTTTTTTTGAAAGAGCAAGTTTTATTTACTCGCAAAAAAAGTTCATATTTACGTGGGAAAAAGAATACCGAGACGTGTTAGCTCCATAATACTTCGACAGAAAAAAGAAAAAAGATAGGAAAGCGATGAGAAACACACCAAACCAACGACGTAGAATAAGCTTCTTTACATGTAATCACACTCACATTTCTCACTTCATTACAGTTCTTTACAGCTCATTTCTTCTCCTTTCTTTTCATTCTTCCAAAAAATTATATCAACTTGACAAAATATGCCAAAAACCTCATGTCAATTTACACACGTTGAATGTCCCAACTGATATTGACCCTTTATTATTTCCACTAATTCTAAGTTTCCCATTCAACGTTTCTTTAGATATATTTCTAAAAGTTAATTTGGCCTTCATTTACAAGAAAACAAAAACATAAATTTCTACTAATTGATTCGTAATAGCATGTACCATCGTTATTACGTACGGTTTTAACTTATTTAACGACCCTGGTGATGGTAGAAATTAATCAATTTTGACAAATAGAAGACAATAATAAATGTGCTAACTTAAATTAGTTCCTTGATATGACACATTAAAATACCTCCATCGAAGAAGAACTTCCATATGACATTTATAAGTTAAGGAGATGTCAATTCAAATATGCCCATTATAGTTCTAATCCATTTTGGGTTTTTATATAAATGTTTTAGATGTCAACCTTTGTTGATTCTTTCATAAGTTCGAAAATTTGACATTCCAGAAATTTTGTAGTTATATATATGAAAATTATTAAGAAATTGCTTGGCCTATTGATGGGATCAGTCGGGGCTTTTACCCATCATGTGGACTGGGTGGGTGCACGTACGATGAATGCATGTCTTAGTATTACACTATTACGCTATTAATTAGTTTTACTTAACTGCTACGGGTTTCTCCCCGTGTATACGACGGAAAGAAATAAAAGAAAAGAATCTACCGACCACTAGAGAGAGTGCTTGTGTTTAAATAGGGACACGCACTGAGGTAAGACCCCCACCACAGTGTGATGTCGGTCTCGAAGACGACAGATTCAGACGACTTACAAGCTCCTGACACGTTATGAATCTTTGAAGCTCGGTCCGGTCCATGGCCGACTATTTAGCCAGACACTTCCATTGACTACCAGAAAACGTAAGTAACTATGATCATTGAGATAAATATATGTATTTTATTCGTAAAGAAAAGGTTATCAAAAATTAAAAATATGAAAGCTTCGTAGACCATGTATCATGTTACTATTATATAGAAAATTCTGAATATAAAAATTGTTGTGATCAAATGAAAATTTTGAATTGAAAAAAACTTCGTGGACGATGTATCATGTTTCTACTTTCTGTAAACAAAAACCTTTTTCTAAGGAGGTAATTATTTTAAAATTTAACAATTTTGTTTAAACTTGAAGCAAGCAATTTTGTAGATGAGCATGCACGTGTAACTAATTCACAATCTAACTTTTTGAGACATTAGCTATACGATGAATCGTCGCATAAAATATAATATAATAAATCAGAGGTTGAAATGAAAACAAACAACAAAAACTTAATACTTAGAATCTAAGAAGATGATCAAAGGCGTTGATTCAGCCGAGAACATGGGTTTGCTTACAGTTTATAACTTTAGACAAAATTGGGTAACAGTCAAAACCTTTAAAGTAAAGAGTTTTATTTGCAGCTTTTTAATTTATTATATTCTAAAGGGAAAGGCCCTAAGATGGAAAAGAAGTGTAATTATATCAAAACTAACGGTGGTCAAAGAACTGAAAGAATCTGAATCTCTCTAGGATCGCCCGTGAAACTTTTTTTTCTTAAACCATTGCGTCTTCGCTTACGTATCATCAATTGGATGACCTAATTATTTGATATGGCAAGTATTTGAAACAATTAACTATTTCTTCCCTTTTTTCGAGTTTACACCATTCAAAACATTGTAAGAATAACTTTCTATTAATCACCTGTTTATTCATTGTTCTTTTGCACAAACGGTATGGAGCTTAGCTCCGATTTCACCCTCCTTTGATAGCAGTGGATCGATAGATTTGAAGTCGGTTTGGAGCAGCCTCCACTCGAGAAAGACGTTACCCCCCACCGGTTTAGTGGATGGCTCCCTAGTCCCTTGGATACTCTGGCAGTTATGGATCGAAAGAAACAACTTGATCTTCTCTGATAGAAGAAGCTCTGTAATGGAGGTTATCACAAAGGCGACGAACTCAGCCCGGGAATGGACACAGGCAAATACAAAGATCAACAAGCTGGGGAGGAAACCGATCTCGACTCAGCATAAAGACCGATGTGTTGTTGTAAAAACTGACGCAGCTTGGAATGAATCTCGACTTCTTGCAGGTTTGGGAGTAGTGATCGAGCGCTCCTCAGGAACAGAGACGTTCGCGAGCCCAAGCTCCCATGTGAGATCACCATTGATGGCGGAAGGACTGGCAATTCGTGAAGCCATTACGAAGTGTAGGGAACTGGGTATCTCGCGCATTCGATGTGAAACGGACTCGATGAGTTTGGTTAGGATCCTGAATCTAGAAATCCAAAGCTCGGAACTGTATGGCGTAGCTTCTGATATTCTCTCTTTAGCTAGTTCCTTTGATTGCTTCTCTTTTGTATGGATTCCTCGAGAGAGGAACCTTGTGGCCGATGGATTGGCTAAACAGGTTTTGTCTGTTGAGTTAACCATCGATGCCTCACCAAACTTCAGCTAAATGCATCTAATGATATTGTGTTTCAAAAAAAAAAAAAAAAAAAAAAATTGATATATGTAATCAACAAATGTATGATATATCGATCACGTTCACATTTGACTAAAGAAATTTTCAACATACATCGAATTGGAAAACGGGAAGCACATGGCAGAGCGAATAAGATCCTAACAAATCGAAAGTATTATTTTTTCTAAATTTGTTTGGGTAAAATAATAAAAAATAACATAACTGATTCGCTAAGAGTGTCCGGTGTCCAATTGTCCATCTAGTATTTTCCCGAGGGCGTGAATGTTCCTGTTCACGTAAAGAATATTTTTTGGTCAACATTGTATAGTTCGTTGGTCAACATTTTTTGGTCACGGAATCTATGAACACATAAAAATATTCGTTCATTTTGATGGTAGTTTATTATGATACCAATTATATAACCTTACAAAAGAAGAGTTCAAATGCGAATAGCTTATAACTGGAAGAGTTCAAATGCGAATCGATGAACAATAAGCTTTTTATTAAAAAGAGTTGGATGACTGACTAGCCATGTTGAAATTATATCCGAGTTTTGGTAAGCTTTTTAAAAATTGTTTTTTTCTTTCCCTTCATTGGTTTTAAAGTTCGGCACTTCGCTAAAAGTTAATCCTGGACATAAAGATGTTATATATAACACATAACAATATCAATCCTAACAATTTGAAAAAGGTTGGTTTGATTTTCTTTTTAGAATGTACTATGATAGTATCCTACATTTTAGTTGGTCAAAATGTCAAACGTTCTGTTCCAGTCTCTAAGAATCTTATTCGTGTCAACCAAGCAGGAAGTCTATTGGATTCGTGCCATTGACCAGGTAATCACAAACGTGGTCAAGTTAAGACTGAATTTTCCTTGAGTTTTGCTTGAACAACACAGATTCCTTGTAAGAATTTGAATTCTTGTAAGAGAGAAAAAAAAGAGATTCCTTGTAAGAGTTTGAATTCTTGACCTACCATCTAACCTCTCACAAAAAAATTTAACAACTCATTTTGACTTGTGAATGTCCTTTTATATCTCTCGATATTTCTAGATTTTTTATAATATATAGTTTCTTTCACTTCAATGTCACGAAGATGGTGAACTTAGATTAAGCACATAAGACTGTATATATAAAAATCTTTTGACTGAGTGCCAAACTATTTTGTTTTATATTCAATAACAGGGATGTAACAAGAGCATATTCCCAAGCGATCCACAGTTCGATTTGTTTACATGCATATATATATATATATATATATATATATATAGTAATATACAGAATCTGCAGGATTAACAAATTGTTATGCACACACGCATTGTTTGTTGCCTACAAATCATCCACACACATACCTTAATATGCACTAATCCACATTATCATTTTCTTATATGCAGACAATTATATACACACGCATATGTATATAAAACTATGTTAAGTGGTATATCATGAAACATGCAACCGCAGCTGGTTTTATGGTTAGCTCCAAAGGGTGCTTTTGGTTTTCAAAGACAAGGGGGGTATACCAGTTGCACATATAATTATTTTACATCGACAACATTATTACTAATCTTATTAAGGTTTTTTAATATTTTCCTCCAAATTTAAATTTTTTAGTTTTGTAGATTTCTTCCTCAAACATTTTATTTTATAAGAAATTACACACTTGGTTGCATGTCGTATTGTAGTGAGTGACACATGTGTGTTCCACTAGAATGACACCATTTCGTGACAGAGTGATATCCTATAATATTACCCAAAAAGCTTATCACTATAGATAATAGTAGTTGATAAGTACCAACGCCCAGATGGGTCACGAGATCAGAAACGGTCGAAACCATATATATACGTGCAGAAAATAAGTAGCGTTACAACTTATACAAGGGTCTCAAAATTCAAATTGTTTTGATTACTTCAGATATGATCTAAAACTCCCTCGAAATGGTCACTCATATTTTATAGAAAACTTGTTTAGATTATTAAGTTTTGGTTTCATGCTCATTGTTGATCGATATGTACTTCAGAATTAGAACATCAAATTTAAGGTTCGAAATTAATATAGTGAATTACTAGATCTGAGATTTTGGGATTTGAACAATTCTTTTTCATAATTTGAGAACCTACAGTGATGTGAAAAATCTCAACAAATTTTAGAGACCAATATTAATGTTCTATTGGATTGTGTTCAGATCCGACCATGTCCATATATTGTGTATTTATTTTTCTTATAAACTTTTGAATACTTTTGATTTTTTGCCATTAACAATTCTAAGTCAATTCATAAACAAAAAATTAGGTCTGAAAGAAAGTTCGAGAGCTATTGGTTTATTACAATATGATGATGATTCATCTTATTAATAACGTATAATTTATGAATATATAATCTTAATGTTATTTTAGTTATCTTACGTGTGCATGGCGTGGCTCATGGCTGCATCCGTCGTAACTTCTTAAGGAGTCACACTCATCCTCATATTATACAATATTACTGCATTTGATTGTTCATCAAACCGATGAAGTCGTCGATCTTAGATTATTGTCAAGAGGTGGGAGACGTAATTTAATAACTATACGATATATAATTTAACCTCTTAAAAGTTTGAATAAGGCGAAACTTCACATACAAAAACACAAATAAGTTAATTGCCTGCATGTTTTATAGATCGTGATAGCTCTTGATTACTTAACTACCATATTATGATCCTACCAAAAAAAAACTACCATATTATGATCGTCGACGTTAGCTTATTAAAACATACTTGCGACGTTACGGTACACGAACAAAACTAGCGATGAAAACGGTGGTTCCTTTCGATCCGAGACACGTGGCAAAGTAGTGTGGTTCCTTTGCATCTAACACACGTGGCCTATAATGGGACCAACTTTATTTTTATATTATACAAAGGGGAAGAGTCACCACCACCTCCTTCAGCTGGGCCGGTTTGTAGGTCCCACCTCAGAACTTCGGTCCCATGGCTCCCACTTGTAACCAGACTCTCTCTCTCTCTCTACTCTCGCTCTAAATCTCGGGTGCGCTTGAGCATCTATATAAGCCACCTCTTGGACTCGGCATTTCTCCCACAACTATCTCTCACTCTTTCGAACACTGCAAAGGCCAAATTACAGATTCGAATAGCAGTCCAACTTCTTCTTCTCCTTCCTCTGTTCCCAACACCTGTCGTTTCCTTAACTTCTGTCTCAGTCACATTCTCTTTACTAAATCCATTTGAACATTCATCTCTTCAATCACTGGTTTTCTCATAAGGACACGATCTTGTCAAGAAGATCAATCACTTTGACTTCACATCTTCTGTTTTGAAAATCCCCTGTTTTTCTTACCTCTTCTCTGTTTTTATAGTTTTATACGATGGTGAGCCAAAACGTCGTCGTATCGGACGCCAATACCGGAATCATAACCGTCTCCAACTCCTCCGTCTTTACTCCCTCAGCTCAGAAACCACCTACTGTCCCCGCCCACATCTCAATTTCCAAGAAGAAACTACTCAAAAACCTTGAACTCAGTGGCGCTCAAAGTCAGAGACTCAACTCTTGGGTTGACTCCATGAGAGCTTCTTCTCCTACTCATCTCAAATCACTTACTTCACTTTCCTCAGAAGATGAGCTCAATTCTTGGCTTGTAAGCTCCATCACACACTTTTTTCATAAAAACTCTATTTTCATAGATGATTCTTGAATTTTTGTTTTCTGACGTTAAAATTTCTACCAGAAACGACATCCATCGGCACTTGACATCTTTGAAAGAATAATCGAAGCTTCAAGAGGAAAACAAATCGTTATGTTTCTTGACTATGACGGTACTCTTTCCCCAATCGTCGCTGATCCAGACAGAGCATTCATTTCCAGCAAGGTTCTTTAGTTTCCAAATTTTCCATTTCAAACCTCTATTGATTGTTTTTTTCTATATCTAATCTATGATGTGTGTTTCACAGATGAGAAGAACGGTGAAAAAGCTGGCCAAGTGTTTTCCAACTTCTATAGTTACTGGTAGATGCATAGACAAGGTACATTTTTAAAACAATTTCATTTACTATATTCCAAAGATTATTATTAATGAACAAATTTTAGTTAATTAACTATAAACAAAATATTTTTGCAGGTATATGGCTTTGTGAAGCTAGCTGAACTGTATTATGCTGGAAGCCATGGGATGGATATTAAAGGCCCAACAAAAGGTTTCTCTAGATACAACAAGGTATTATAAAATTATAAAACTCAAATAGTATTCAAAGTTACAATCCTAATTTTTATTTTGTTTCTTAGGATAAACCATCTGTTCTTTATCAACCAGCTGGCGATTTTCTTCCCATGATCGATGAGGTAAAGTTTGTTTGCTTTGTTCGTCTATTTGTATGTATATGATTGATCATTTACTTTAAAATGTTTTTATAGGTTTTTAAACAATTAGTGGAGAAAACCAAATCTACACCAGGAGCCAAAGTGGAGAACAACAAGTTTTGTCTTTCTGTGCATTTTCGTTGTGTCGATGAAAAGGTAAAAATATTACTTCATAGTTACAAAGTATTCAGAGTGATGTATATTTTAAAAGCAAATTACTATTGTATTTGCTTACAATTTTCTTTTGAAAAATACTTAGAAATGGAGCGAATTGGCTTTAAAAGTTCGGTCGGTGGTAAAGAACTATCCGACATTGAAACTGTCCCAAGGTCGAAAGGTATGTCGTGGTATCTTCTTGTTGGTGAATTTAAGTAATCTGTAACTTTTTAAATTATCGTAGGTAAAATTTATTTTCGGACTTCAAACAGGTTTTTGAAATCAGACCTATGATTAAATGGGACAAAGGCAAGGCTCTTGAGTTTTTGTTAGAGTCACTTGGTGAGATATTCTTTCTCTCTTGTCTTGATTAATTTTATATTTCAATACGCACACGAAGTTTTTTTTTACACACAAAAAGTTTTATTCGTTTTGCTTGTTTGACGTATCTTATTACAAAAAGTATTTTTTAGCTAAAATCAATTTCATCAACAGCAATATGGCTCTTGAATGTGTCTTTTTCAGAATTTAAAATAATCAGTTTTTAATTTAATACTCTGGCTGCTGCAGGATTTGAGAACTCTGACGATGTATTCCCAATTTACATTGGTGATGATCGGACCGATGAAGATGCTTTTAAGGTATGGAATTCACTTAATATTTTAATCTTTCAATTCGTAACTATTTAAAATTACATATTATTCAAACATATTAAAACCTAATTAAAATATTCACAACATCGGTTTGACAGAAATAAAACTATAGTGTCTTGACAAGTGATTTCACATTACTAATTGTGTTTTTTTTCTTCCGTTTTTACTTGTGACCTAAACTAGCTGCTTCAAGAAAGAGGACAAGGCTTTGGTATTCTTGTATCCAAATTCCCCAAAGACACCAATGCCTCGTATTCTTTGCAAGACCCACCTGAGGCAAGTACATATACAAATATACGAACAAGTTAAAGATACACATTTATCCATTTAAGCATATATTTTACATACATTTAAATTTATAGTAGGGTTACACAATTATAATGATGTAGTTCTGCTGACATGTACAGGTGATGGATTTCTTGCGACGGTTGGTGGAGTGGAAGCAAATTCAGCAATGACCGTGAAGGGGGAAATGGAGTCATATTAGTATATAATATTTACCTTAGGTGCATAAATATTTTGTAGATGATATGAATATTCCTATCCTATAACGGAACATATTACAAGATATATATAGGGGCAAATTCTTTAATGTGCTCTTATATATAGGTTGATCTTGTTCAACCAAAATTCTCCTATTAGAAAAAGATGAACAAGAACTTTTGTCCAACCAGTTTCAAAAAAAAAACAAACTTTTTTTTTTTTGTAAACTAAAAAAAACTTTTGTCCAACCGGGTAGGGCTGGGCACAAATATCCGTTACCGCTTTTAAACTCTCACTACTCGTATTTGCCCCAGAATACAAGTACTGCCTTAATCAAGGCAAGTAACAAGTTAAGAATTTTAAATATTTGCAAGTTCAAATCAAGTAACAAGGCTTAAATTTATTTTAAGTATTTGACTCGTTTTGACCCGTTACTTGATTTTCAAAATATATTATAACATTTACATTATTATTTTATCTAGTTTAATACTTATATAATATATCAAACATGTGGAATTAAATAATTTTCTTTTTTTTCTTCAAATTTTACGCTACATTATCTTACATCGGTGTAGTATAAGAATCAAACAAATTTTTTTGCTATAAATATAGATAATCATCTAATCATAAAATCATTGAAATAGAATTTCTATTTTAAAGACTCGACTACAAAAAATTTAAGTTAAGTGAGCAAGTACAAGTACAACAAGTTAATCGCAAGTATCTCATATATAGATGAGTACTCGCTTAATCAAGTATTTGGTATTAGCAATTACAAGTGTAAGACAAATTTTTTACTACTCGAATATAACAAGTCGGGTTACAAATATAGCAAAAATCCCGGATATTTGTCTCGTGTCCAGCCATACTAGTAAGTAATCGAACAAGGCAAGTAACTTGCAAGTAACATGTTTTGGGACAAGTATTCCATATAACAAGTACTCGTTTCCGACAAGGCAAATACCAAGTCCAAAAATTCATTACTCGTTCAAGGTAAGGCGAGTATCAAATATCATTAAGCATGAAGTATAGCCTTTAGCCACCCTACAACCGGGATATATATAGATATTTCTTTCTTCTATAGCCTTCTAATTCTATTTCTTGAAGGCATTTTATCTTGTATGTGAAGGGGTATACCTTTTTGTAAAATTCTAAAGAAAATGTGTATTATTTTATGATGTAATCATATTTTCTGTCACATATGGCTGTTTTTATCTTCGCGAGTAAAATCTACTTGCCCGGCACGATTTTGTACAACGTATTACAATTTCTTTGAAAAAAAAAAAATAATGCTTCTTGACCAAAAAAAATGCTTCGTTCCAGATGTATGGAATCATTGTTAAAAACCCTGCATCTAAATATTGAATGATACATTTTAAAACCGGAAATAAAATTATAAAATAAAATTTATTTTTAGTTCCAGCATAAAAATAACTATTTTGTTCAAAAACACCAAGTTTAAGAAAGCACACATATTATTAAAATACGATTCAGTATTTAATTAAAATATGATAAACTTTTTGCAATACATATATATATATATGTTTACATAGTAAAATATGTTTATTCTTTACATGAAAACTTGAAAATTAAATAAAATGAAACATTTTTTGTTTTTTTTAGAACATCTTATAAGAAAAGGAAGTAGTATTGCTACAATAATTTAGAGATTAATACGATGTAGATTGTCGACTAGTGAGATTTAGACACACATCCTTGATGGGCCCATTCCTTACTCCACGACAGACATGAAAACATACAGAGTACCTGTGCTGATAATGACTCAGAAATGACAACTTCTCCAACTTCCAAATCTTCTTGTAAATTAGAGTACATTTTTAATCACAAAATAAGGTTAAAGTACAACTTTTCCCTTTCTTGCTATGCTTGCACCGCATGAGAACAAAGGTTAAGTAGGGACGTGTTCCTCTTTATGTCCATATCATTGGCCGCTTAGGCTCCCACCATGCGCATATTTATCTATAAATTTTGTACACGTTTCAACGTTGGAATGTCGGTCCACGCCACGCTTCGAGATCTTTAATATGTCTAATCTCAAGCATCAATGTTCGTATTAAGTTAAAAAGGATCATGAACATATCACAAATGTATAAATATGCACATGTGGAATGCATGTGAAGAGGAATGCCATAGCCAAAATTAAATGTTATGAGCGTTGTTGTAAATGCTTTAAGTAACAAGGAACAATCAAGCAAATAATTATGAATTTGGTTATTGTTGTCCATGATGGCAAATGTCCATACCATTACAAAATATTGGGTTTTACAATAAACATGGTCCATTAAAATTCAGGCCATTACAAATGAAAACATAAACAGGGTTCACTTGTCATCTGCATCAAGAAGTTCTACTAGAAAGCTCAAAACATATAAAATTCTAAAACAGTTATAAACGAATAAGTTTTAAAAGTTTAAACGGATCCAGAGAGTTTATCTATAGCGTCCCAATCAATCTCCAAAGAAGGATACTTCTGCAAACCCATGCAAAAGCTCTCATCTTCCTTCATCCATTCGCTTGAGAAAGCCAACAACGTTGTATCCGACTCAGGAGAAGAACCCGACCCGTATCCAATTTTATTCAGATATTCACGTTCTTGCTCCGGTTTAGGACCCGTATAATGAAAACCCAAGATCCCTTCCTCTGTTTTGGCCGGTTTCTTGAGCTCATGCAGGGAAAGATCAGAGCTATTGAAGATGGATTCGATCTTATTGTTGACACTTGGAGACAAGGTCTGCTTGTATTCTCCATTGTTTGGGAAATTGGGACGAGCGTTTTCTCCTCTTATCTTACGTGCAGCTTGATCGTAAGCTAATGCAGCTTCTTCCGCGGTTTCAAACGTACCGAGCCATAACCGGGTTCTGGTTTTAGGCAACCGAATCTCAGCAACCCATTTTCCCCAATGCCGTTGTCTTACACCTCGATATAGTTTAACTGGTTTACTTACGTAGGTTTTCTTCATTATGGTTGATTTAGCGTTGAGAAGATGGAGGTTATGGGCACTGCTACGGCGAGCTTGTTTTTTTCTGAGATGTAATTCTGTTTGAATTTGGAGGATTTGAGTGGGAGTGAGTTGGTTTAGCCCAATTGGTCCGGTTTGGTCATTAGGAGTTAATGGTTCTCGTTTTGATGAAGATGGAGAAGAAGAAGATGAAGTTACCTTCATGAACGATTCAAGAGCTTGCATGAACTCTTCTGTGCTGCCATTCATGTTCAAAGTTACTTCCATTTGTGATTTAGTACTAACAAAAAAATGAAAATAAACACTTGGGAAAAATAAAGATGAGCTTCTTGAGAAAAGAAGAATACCCTAATGGGAAAATAATAATATGAAAAATCACAGGAACAAAGATTTTTGTTTGTTGTTTAGATTTGAAATGTCCTTGTGTTTGATAGTTTGGCCATGTCCTTTGGCTTATATATGTGGTGAAGTCAATGACGTTAGTGACATCATGTGTATGTTGTAAATAATTATATACTATTTTGAATGTTTTTACAACAACAAGTGCATATATCTAAGAAAATGAATGCATTGAAGTAAAATATTACGAGTATCAAATAAGCGTGTTGACAATTGCTATGTCCACTCAAATTTCCTTGGGTTCTCAAGTCAATACCCTTCTTCAATTTAAAATAAAAGAATCAACTAATTCATACAGGTTTATGGAATTTCACCATGTGTTAAATTCATTGCGTACTGAATCAAATGAAACAAACTATTTGAAGATTTCAATCCCATAATGCAATTATTGGCTTATTCTATAGCAGTATGTGTGTATTTGGTTCTTGGTAGTGAAAGTGTCTTGCATTTGTACCACTTGATTAAAGTTTTAATATAATCCAATGTTTGATAACAACAAAAAGACATGTTTAAAATGTATAATTCTTCTTCTATTCAAAAAACAAACATCAATAAGGATCTGTGCAAAAACTTTGGCAATGACTGTAATCAACACATTTGGATAATTGATTTTTGAGTTTGAGCATTTTATACATAACTTTTAATTGGAAAATTAACAAAGCAGGCTAAACACCATGAAAAGGAACGAAATGGAGTAGGAACCAATCAAGCATTGAGTGTGAAAACAAACAGGCCCTGCATTGATAAACTCTATTGGGTCCCATGGAAACGTGTTCACACGTCGTATCCTACGTGGATTTGACTTGTTGTTAACTACGCAAAGCACCTTCTTCAATCTTCAGTCTCATTTTAGCAAAACAAATTTCTTCAGCTCCTAAATCCTGCCTTCTAGATTTTTTTTTTGTTATTTAGAAACCGACAAAGATTTCTTTACTTAGGAATTTATATATATATATATATATATTGTCGACAGGAATTTATATATTTTATATATTTATACTATAGTATTCGAATTTTAATTATAAGATAAACATAATATTAAAAGAAATGAGGCTCAATGTCAAACAATATGAAAGAAATGGTCAATGTATATAGAATATAACTTTAGATAGTACGTTTGGATTCTTTATCAGCTTTTTTTCCTTCAGAAAAGCGTAGAACTTTAGGTTGCTTCTCGTGGATCTTCTTTACTTTTGTTTTACGATTTTAGAAGATATTTTATTACTGACCATCAAAACCATCAATTGTTCTTTTTTTTTTTGATCAAAACCATCAATTGTTCTAAAAACTATTTACAACAACTAGCCCTTTCTCAAAAAGAAAAACTATTTACAACAACCACCAGAGAAAGTGAAAAGTTACTATCATTTCTCTTGTACGTATTTTGTTTTATGAACAACACTCATAGACATAGAGTGCATAACTCGACTAACCATTTCGATTAAGCCATGCGAATTTCTTTTAATAATGTACATAGATTATATAAGTGATTGGTTTATACTTTATACCATTGTCGATTTTGTATCATAACATAGGTTTTGTTTGTTTGCTTAGAAGTATCATCACTTAGAATTTAAGGAAAACGCATAGCTGAGTTCTATGGGCGAAATGAAAAATCATAAAACCAAAAGAACTTGTGATGAAACCGCTAATTCCTTTACGATAGGCCATTCTTTTTCAAAAAATATTAAATAGTTGACTTTTGCATGTCAAAGCAGAGTATCCGCTATTCTTAATGAATATATTGCTAATCTAATAGACATGATTAGATATCTAATCAATATTTATCATGATTCAATGGACCTTTATAGATTATTAGCACCAGTGGACTCGCACCGATGGCATGCTACCTCCTTTCTTACGTTTAATTCCAACTATAGTTAAACGACACTTTGAATCACCTAATTATTAAGGTTTATCAAGGGCATTTGAAATAACAAAAGGATGAGAAACCATATTAGGTAACAAATCATAAAGAACAGACACAAATTGTTAGGAGGAGCGCAGTTTTTTTGGTAAAATGTGAAGATTTGGAGCAAAGTTTTCATAGCATAGATGCAATATTCAGATGAATGACGGTATAAGTTATAATACATACATGCCTTGCTTCAAATATAGAGAAGAGGGCTACATAGCCTTCCACAGTTTAAACCAGTAATTTACAAACAATACCTAAGTGTTGTTGTAACACTTATATGGGACTTGGGGTGTGAAGACAGATATACTTATGTCTCAAGATTGTTTTTTTGTTGATCCAAATCTATATACAATCTAGAAACAATACCTCTTTCAAAAAGAATTGTAACAATCTTAGTCGTAAAAACTATGCCTTTGTGGAATGCAATCTTCAACCAATCTTGCAGCCGCACTAGAATAACCTTTCCTTAATCTACCTTTGTTCATACTCTTTATATCAACTTCTACTGCAAAGATTGCACAAACCGGTCTGTGATCTGAAAACCTTGATTCTCCTCGAATATAAGAAAGTTGTTCTATTCTTTCTCCTCTCCAGAGAATCCGATCACACCTGAATACATTCCAAATAGAACTTTTAATCAAAACAAACCACAAAACATGGGTCTTAAGTTCTGGATTAGTACCAAGCAGGAGTACGGCGTTTTCTTTGACTTATTGGTCTCTCCGGCGTAAGCATCTGAGTTTTGAGAGTATTTATACGTTGGAGCAAAGAATATTTGACCTTCTTGAAATCCAGAGAAGACTCTTCCTGCTGCTCTTTCCATGTTGAGCTGAAATTATTAGAGATCACAGAAGTTGGTCAACGCAAAATAAAAGAACGAAAACTGAAGATCAAGTATTAAAGATTATTTATACTACAAAACCTGGTCTTTTTCAAGAAGAGTATGCCAATCATTTTCTTCTAGTAATACTTTTGTCTCTTCATAGGTTAAAGCAACTCTGTAATTCAAATCTCCAAGCCAAACCACTCGGCTGCAAATTCCCAAAGACTCTTTTAGCGGTTTTTATTTGCTTATATAGCAAGAAGGTTTTATTATTTTCATGGAAACATACTCGTGATCAACTATTCTTTCGGGTGCGCGACAGCTAGGGTTCTTGGTGATTTTGGGGAACTGAGTATGCTTCAGAATCTCAGCTACATCTGCGTTTCTTCTCATCTCATCCCCTTCTTTCTCACCAGAGGCCAAATGGCTACACACAAAGCAAAAGCTTGTTTGGTGCAATGACATGCTTATAGCAATGCATCCCTGCAAAAGCACAAAGATTTAGATTTTTTTTTGCTTGCATGTGTGTGTCATAATCTTGAATTAATAGAAAAAGTTGATGTACCTTGTTTCCCAAGCGACCCATGATTCCTCTTCCAACAGAATCAAGCCTAAGATGAGATATATGTGGAATCAACTCTTTTCTAGCCCACACAGACAAAAACAAACCAACCATTTGTTTACTAGCAATCAATCTGTAACTCATTTGTCCTGGCATCATCGTCGTGGCAGGCGGAACAACATCATCAAACAAGAAATTCTCATGAACCCTAAAATTCTCAGGCTCCACATAATTATTGTTATCTACAACTTGATCACTATACTTTTTAGACCGCCTAGCTTCCCAACCAACCGAAGTACCGATAACCTGACAATTACAAGTCTTCAAAAGACTCGAATCGACACGGTAGTTTCTGCTCAAGACTTTAAGATTAGGTCTTTGAAAGAAACTTAGACTGCTTGGTGTTCTCGACTCTTCACCACGACAATTACTACTAGAGGTTGTTGTTCTTGAAGCAGGGTCTTGTTTCGGTTTGTTTAAAGCTTGGCTTATTAGAGCTAACCATTTAGCTGCAGGCTCGTTGTCTTCGACTACTAATACGTTCCCTGCACTTAGAGGAACAATCTCTTGAAACCTGCGATACAAACCATGTAATAATAATTCATTTTGTATCTTTAAAGGACCTATGAATCCAAAACTTATCAAATTTTAATTCATACCCACAAATGTATATATCTGCTGTGCCTTCAACGAGTAAGAAGTCTTCGAGGTTAAGATCGTTGTTTGGTGTTCTTCCTCCTACATTCCACGTAGCTACAAACACCCTGAGAGATAAAGAAAACGTGAATTTGATTCTACAAAAAACAGAACTATTACAAAGAGATTGATTCATTATCAAACCTGAGTTCACGAATCTCTGATGGTGGTGCCATAGAACCCGATAAGTTCAAGCCTTCCATTCTCTCTGACGTATTATACAAGTAAAAGTATTAAAATTTTCTTAGCAAACCCTAGATTTCATTTGGGAACAAGAAGACCCCAAATAGTAATACATATCAAGATCAAGAAGATCCATAGATTTCATTTGGGATCAAGAAGACCCCAAATAGTAACCACGCGTCTGTGGTCGGGTGGTCAAGGCGTTCCGTGGATCCCTAAAAAGATCCGAATCCGTACCATACCAGATTTTCACGCGCGTGGTCACCGGGGCTTTCACATTCTCTCCTGGGAATGGTTTACCATTTTTTTTTTAAAGAAGAAAAAAATACTTTGACAATGTACGTTATTTTTCTTATGTTTGCAAGCAATCATGCATATGAAAATGTAAACTTTTCTAGGGTAGGTTTACCCAATAAATAAAAAAATTCCTAACCAGAAGCAGTCTTCCAGATCATCAAAGAAGAGTTGTCAAGTATCGGTTTCTTTCGAGGAGCCATTCGTCGCTTCAAATCTATCAAACAAGATCCAAGAACCATTAATTATAAGACTAATAAATATATTTTCTTGTGATGTACGTATTTAAAGAAGAAATACCATTGAAATATTCATTGTTGTTGCCTTGATCATCATGATTTCCTCTGTTGTTCATATTATTTGATGCATCTTCTTCTTCTTTACCAGACCGTCTTGATCCAAAAACCTTGGGAAGAATTGACTATTCTCCACAAACACCGAAAACAAAAAAAAACTAATTTTTCAAGTTTAAATAAAACGAAATTTAATGGGATTCACGTCGTGACATTTTCGAAGAGAATTATAAATTAACAACTCCAGTGACAATAATAATTGAAGCAGGAAGAGAGAGAGAGAACCTTCTTCTTGCTTCGGTGGCTGTTCTCAGAGTCCCTATCTTTACTGGAACTCATTCATCGAAATTTTCCGACCCAAAAAAAAACTGTAAACAGAGAAGTTATAAAATAAAAAAAGTTAAACATTGGTGTTAATAGATCTTGGAAGAGAAGGATACTTATTTTATGTGTATTTCTAGGGTTCGAGTTTTCCACTACTAATAACTACTGGACTAAAATCAGCACCTTGCGCGGGATAAAAATTATATATATAAATTATTTTATGTATTATATGCTCTTACATATTATGAAATAATAAATATATATTAAATAATTAAAAATCAGTAACTATTACATATATAATTAAATTTGCTTAACGATAAATCAATTTTATTTATCCAAACAATTTTTAAAAATTTGATAGGATATGTAATTAAATTTAAATGATATTAACATACATAGTATATTTTTAATATTAATGTCTATTTTTTTTAAATGATATTTTCTACTCATATGTTTTTTTTATCATGTGTATCTTTAATAGCAAAAACTTTAAATTAGTGATAACAAAATTTTCATTGTGAGATTAATAATTTTAGTAATTGATAATTTAAAAAAAATTATCAATGTTAGTTCAAAACTTTTATCAAAAAAAATTATTCAAAATAAATTTTGAAACTAAAATATTTATTTATTCAATATGGTTTATAGTTTAATTTAGAATGATATATATACATATATATTTTAAATCTTAATGATTAATTAAATTAGACTTTTACTTATATGATTTTGTAATCATTTGTATTTTGTCATGACAAAAATTTTAAACCATGGATCGCAAAATTTGAATGTGAGATTTTTAACAGTTTTAGTAATTTATAGTCATTTTTTAAAATTCAAAATATAAAATATACAGAAAAATCTAAATTTTTATAATATGGTTATTTTGTTTTTTTTAAGTTATTTTAATAGTTTTAAATTAAACAAATTTGATAGAAGATACATTTTTTATCAGATCTTTATTATTCAAAATCATTAATTGTCATATATACTTTACCCACATTAGGCAATTCCGTAATCTTTCTTTAAAGAAATAATAAATGACATTAATAATGAATTTATAGTTAGTTTAATAAAAAGTTTATTATATAATTAGATGGACCAACCTATTTCTCTAGTAATTCTAAGAATCATCCTAGTGATAACATGTGGCTACAAAAAAAAGTTGTAATGTTTCACAAATAATATATAGAGGATTGCTATTAATTAAAATATTTATTGTTTATTTTAATTAGAATAGTTAATTAATTGTTACTTAGCGCATCTCCAACCCCACTATATTTTCTACACTAAACTCTATTATAGAGTAAAACCTTCTCGCACCATAGATCCTCATAAGGCAAGTAGTATTGTCGGTTGCTGAATCGTCTATGTAATCTTTATCATGATTCAATGGACCTTTATAGATTATTAGCACCAGTGGACTCGCACCGATGGCATGCTACCTCCTTTCTTACGTTTAATTCCAACTATAGTTAAACGACACTTTGAATCACCTTTTTTTTTTTGGGCAAACGAACTAATTCATTCCAATCGAGTTTAGCCTCGAAGTGGAGCTCATTACAATCCGATCAAGCCAGATTTTGCCACCAAATCTGCCTCGATATTAAAATTGCGAGACATGAAAGTAAAAGAAATAACATCAAAGAGGGAATAGATCGATAGATATCAAACATGATACCGAACAGTTCAGTTGATATTCTCGCCTTCAACAAGTTGATTAGGGAAAGAGAATCGAGAGAACCGCTAGGGATCGGACGTTTGAATAGACAGCTGGAGACCGTAGCGATGAACAGCAATGGCTTCGCCATGATAGCCAATTTAAACATGACTGTGACCTTCCGATAATACGTAGTTGCATCAAAGCTTCCTGAATAAATTGCTCAATGCCACAGTTCGATCTTTGCGTCCCAGCCGCATCGACTTTGACAACCATAACTCCGGGGAACGATGGGGCGGTAGCTCCGCTTTGGTTCTCGGGAAGAGTTTTGAGGTATTCTCACCTCATTTTCCAATTGTGCATCATTCCATTCTTTGGAGTCTCTTATACTCTTTAGCACAATCTCTGCCGTAAACACTCGTTTTCATAAAGAAGCTGGTTCCTGGCCTTCCATAAGTTCCACAAAATCCATGGCCACAGTGGGTTAGTCACTCCGGATGGTGGCAAAGGGATATAGGTGATTCCTTGTTTGATCAATTCAGCAACTGTTGGAAGGGAGGGTGAGGGTCGCGAACCGAACCTGATTCCAAACTTCTACCGCTAGTGGACGGTTGAGGAACACATGGAGATCATCCTCAACGCCATCACAAGATTTGCATTTGAAACTCGCCACTCTCTTCTTTCCAAATTGCTAACAGTATAGCTTTTGAACCATTCTCCACAGAAATCCTTTAGCTTAGGTGCTGTTTTAGATTCCATATGTGCTTAAACCAATTCACTGGGTCATCCTCTGTCTCTCGTTCTCCTCTCTGTTATGCCAATACCATACCCGATTTCACAGAATAATTTCCAGATTTCTCCGGAAGCCAAAACAGAGTCCAAGAAGGTGCTGCACTTGTTTTATCTTCGTATCATCTCCTCATACTGAGGTATCAAGTTGCAATTTTCTCCAGCTCCCATCTGTTTGAAAGCGGGCATAAAAGCTCACTAACTTTGAGGGATTGACTTTCCTTTGTTGGGGTCCTATAAGCTTTGTCGGGAAGTGAAAGCTATCCACGGATCCTCCCATAAGCGAATCGTCTCTCCATCGCCAACCACCCAGCTAAGCCCTCTTATCAGATATCTCTCCTCGCTAGTATGCTCTTCCATCCATGTGAAGCTGTTTGAGGCAATCGGACAGTTTAGGAAACTCTCATTCTTAGCATACTTCCCCATCAAGACTTGCGCTAAGAGCGAGCCTGGTTCCTTAATTAACCTCCATCCAATTTTTGCCAGCGGTGCATCATTGAAAGTTTCAATGTCGCGGAAGCCTAGTCGCTGCGTACTTTGGTAGCGTCATAGTTTCCCGTGCCACCCAACACATCTTTTTCTTATCCGAATTGTATCCCACCAAAAGCGAGTCAGTAGGGACTGTATTTGATTACACAGAGAGCGGTAACTTAAAGCATGACATGGCATAACAGGGCATCGCAGCTAGGACCGACTTAAGCATAATTTGTTTTCTGCTCGGACAGATATCTCGCCGTCCAGCTATCGCCTTCGTCTTATCCTATCCAAAATAGAGGCAAAATATCTCTTTTTCGCCGTCCGAACTGTTCGGGAGTCCCAAATATTTCCCAATACCTCCTTCCAGAGATATATCCAGCGAATCCTTCACCGGCTCTAACAGCAGCTGGTGTTTTGCGAAAAGGTGATAGCTGATTTCGTGGGTTAATCTTTTGGCCCGATACCGCCAGATACCACGAGAATGTGCTTCAAAGCTGATACACAAGACTGCTTCGATTTGCGAAGAACATGGTGTCGTCGGCAAAGAGTAAATGGTTGATCGCTGGACTGTTGCGAGAAACCTTGACTCTGGGAGGGATCCGTCCGCCGCCCTTTTGCACATAGAGCTGATAGTACTTCCGCATACGTAATGAAGATATGCGGTGATAGCGGATCGCCTTGCCGCAAGCAGCGAGATGGTTTTACTGAACCTGCGGTGCTCCATTAATAAGGAAAGAATAAGATACTGATTCCACACAGCTCATGATCCAGGATATCCATATCGGATCAAACCCGAAGCTGATGTAGAACTTCTCTCACAAAGCCCCACTCAATTCGTCATAGGCCTTGCTCATGTCCGTTTTACGCCATAGATCATCGCTTTTAGCCTCCGAGGTCCTCGATAGTGCAGAGTCTCATGAGTAATAAGGACATTATCTGTTATAGCCCTTCCCGCTACAAAAGCTGATTGTGTGTTGGAGATGAGGAGAGGGAGTAGTGGTTTGAGTCGGCGGTAAGGATTTTGGCGATAATCTTGTAGTGGGTGTTGCACAAGGCAATGGGTCTATAATCAGCCACTGATTTCGACCAGTAATCTTCGAATAAGCCTGATATGAGTCTCGTTCTGTTGTGGGTGAAGGTGGTTCGAGGTGAAAAAGCGTCTCACATCGGTGATGACATCCTGTCCCACTATATGCCAATAGGATTGGTAAAATGCGGCTGAGAATCCGTCGGTCCGTGCCTTTCCCCCATTAATGGACTTCACCGCCTCTCTAATCTCCGAATCGCTCGGTATAGCTATCAACAGCTCATTCATTTCTGGGGTGACCTTCTTTGCAAGCAGTCCTCGAATCTGAGAGAAGGATTCATTGCCGTTTGTTGTGAATATTTGAGTGAAATAATTCGAGATCACTCTAGCAATCTGTTGCTCTTCGTACACTGCCCCTCCTTGTGGATCCTCAATGACTGGTATGGTATTTATCATCCTTCTGGTTCTTGTCACCGCGTGGAAGAAGCCGGTGTTTCTATCTCCCTTTTTTAGCCATTGAATCCTGCTCCTTTGTAGCCAGTATTGTTCTTCAGCCAAATATGCTTGTCGGAGCTTCGAATTTAGAGTTTCGATAAGAATAGCATCAGGCGTAGCACTCGAAAGGGCCACCTCTAGCGCCTCCTGGTTTTGCTTAATGACCAGGTTACTCAACTTGCTTCTCCTTCGACCACCGGATAATACCTCTCCTGCATCTATTCAGCTTTAAGATCACAGAATCCAATGGAGAGGAGTTCCAAGCTGAATCGACTACTTCCAAAACTTCTTCTTGTTCCGTTAGAGCTCTGTTGAACCGGAACAAACCTCTCCTTTTAGTTTTATCAGTGTTGAAATAAGTCAATACAGGTCTATGGTCCGACCCCTCGAATCGTAAGTACCGGCATCTGCCCAAGGGAAAAGATTCAGCCCATGCGCAGTTACTCATAGATCTATCGAGTCTAGACCGTATGAAATGGGTATGCCGGTTACCGCGCCAAGACAGCTGCTCCCCTGAATGCTTAAGATCCCATAGTCCATTTTGTGCAACAAAGGATCGAAACGCAGTGAAAGATCCCTCTGCACGGGCGGGTCCACCAATCTTCTCAGCATTATTCAATATGTCATTGAAATCCCCGGTAATTAGCCAGGGTTCGTCCACTCTTCCTTGTCCTACTGCGCTTAACTTATCCCAAAAAGCTGCTCTGTTTTCCGTTGCGGGAGCACCGTATACAAAGGAAACAAAGGAAGAGGTTCCTTGATAACCAATTCTCGTATCTATTAGGTTGGGAGAGGATTCGAGAATCGTAATATCTGTATCATCATTCCACAGAAGAGAGAGACCACCGCTCAAGCCCACAGGTGGTACCGAAAAATAACGTGAAAAGCGCAAAGAGAGTAGTTTCTTATTGATAAAATCATCGTCATTCTTGGTCTCCATAAGAAACATTACATTAGGAGCCATATGCTTATGGATCTCCTTGATTCGCCGGATTGTCTGGACGCTCCCAAGTCCTTGACAATTCCAGCTAAGAAAGACTAAGGAAGAGAGTTTTGATGGGACCGAAAATCCGCCCCACCCCTGGTAATCCCCGGTATAATCACCGTTTTCGGCTGACCATTCTTCTTTCGATGTGAACTAGGCCCTGCTTTGCTCGTTCCTGCCTTATCACAAGGTACATTCTTGTCTTTGTCCACAATTAGCTTTCTTCTGGTCGATGAAGCAACTCTAGCCCCAGTTTGTTTCAATAAACTTGGGACCTGGAGAGGACTCCTTACGACGCGTTTTTGATTTTTGGTAACTCTCCGTTTGATCGTTGTTTTGCTTTGGGGAGCCACTGGAATAGTTCCTCTCCTGCTGGACGGCCCTGAATTATGCATGTCGTCCAAGTCGTAGAGAGGCTGGGAGTTTGTCAGTTGTAGAAATGTCCTCCCCATCCACTATTCCAGTTCTTATGTTTTCACCCAGTCTGGTTTCAACCAGTTGTAGACGACCTGAATCAAAACTAGGAGGCTTCCTCGCTGAGCGTTCCATTGATCCAGTAGGCTCTGCTAATCTTTCGAGTGCTGACCTGCGCTCTTTCGAACCAGTGTTAGAGCCTCTATGCTCTGCTGAAGGTCCTAACCTTCCCTGCAAAGATCGAGCGGGTGTAATCTCACACCTAGTAGAGTCTGGTTGATCCCTGTTCGGTTTGAGATGTGAACCTCTGACTTCGAGACCTTCCCGGCGCTCTCCTAAGCTTTGATGAGGGGTAACTGAACCCGAGCTGGGTCTGCTCTTTTCAACCACGCGGTATTGGAATGAGGGAGTATTGTTTCTATGAGACGACGAGTTTGAGGGTGCTGTTCTTGATAAAATGGACCGTTCACGTCCGTGATCCTCTCTTTCAGCTCTGTATCTGTTAACCTCTGTTCTTTTGTCACCTCTTCTTGAATGTAAGAAGCTATCGTCAGCTGATCTTGAGATGCTTCGAGGGTAATCGGGTCTACTATACCCTCGTCTGTCGTCGTGACGCTTCTTTTCTGCTTCGATCCTTTGTAACGCAATACGCTGCGTAATACCCAGCTTTCTCTCTTTAGGGGGGAGTGCATTCACTGGCCGATAAGGGCATCCAGATTCCTCATGAAAGAGGGAGAAACATGTAAAACAATGTTTCTCAATTTTAATGTACTCAAACTCAACTTCCGTGGTGCCCTCGGTAGGAATCTCTATCTCCATATTCATTGTTAACGGTACCAGACCATTTATTTCCACCCAAATTTTTGCTTCTTTCTCGTCTTTAATGATGCACTTCCCGAGCTGCTTCCCAATCGTGAGGATGGTTTTTTCTGACCAATAGTGGAGCGGGATGCCATGAATACGGACATGGAAGGAGATATTGAAAGGAAACTGGTCTGAGACTGTTGGCTCCCATTGTTGTAGTAACAACATCCACCTTTTGTAATGATATGGACCTTTCTCGAGAACCTGGGTGAGTTCATGCTCTGTTTCGAATTTGATCTGGAATTTATCAAGCCCAAGCGGTCTTCCAGTAACTCTCCCTTCTAGGTTCCACACTTGAGCCATGAAATCGATCACAGCCCTAGGTTTCTGTATCACCGTGTTAGTTAGTCTCCCAATAAGAGTTAATCTGTTGGACTCGATCGATTCGTTGTCATTTGCCGATATGACCGGAGGTTTCCGGGAGGTAGCTCGGGGAGCTTGCCATTTCTCCTTCTCGATCTGCTGTATCGGGCGACATAATGCAGAATTTAATTGCAGCTTGCGACTTTATACTTTCATGGGTAATAAATGCGAGGAAGCTTCTCCACCCAACGTTAATTAAGAGGTTATACCAACCAAATTTCAGATATTAAATCTTGTACGAGTCTTACAGGAGTGAATGCTCCAGTGATGACCGCTGAGCTCGTGGACTGAGTTGTTGTAGTAATGGATATTATCAAGGTTATATCAACCCAAACAGCTTCAGTACTAGAAATCATCCATGAGGGCTCGATCTACTTTCAGAAGAGGCAGGCGCCATTGTAGACTGAAGGTTGGAGACAGAGTGAAGAACCGCGAGGAGGTCTGGCTGACCCGCCGACTTCGTCGGGGGTGGAACCCGGAAAATCTACGGTCAGAAGCGGTGGTCGGATGAAGAGACACGTTATTGACCGCTGGATAATTCTATACTTAGAAAACTTTTGAAAAGTTCCTACTCTTTTCAGAGAATAATGGGGAAAAGGAGAAAGTAACGGGCTAAAAGGTAAGAACGAGTAAAACCGGTGGATAACGACTTTCCTCAAAAAGGTGCCTGAGAGAAAAATCGCAGAGAGAGAGTCTTTTAAATGTTGTCCATGATGGCAAATGTCCATACCATTACAAAATATTGGGTTTTACAATAAACATGGTCCATTAAAATTCAGGCCATTACAAATGAAAACATAAACAGGGTTCACTTGTCATCTGCATCAAGAAGTTCTACTAGAAAGCTCAAAACATATAAAATTCTAAAACAGTTATAAACGAATAAGTTTTAAAAGTTTAAACGGATCCAGAGAGTTTATCTATAGCGTCCCAATCAATCTCCAAAGAAGGATACTTCTGCAAACCCATGCAAAAGCTCTCATCTTCCTTCATCCATTCGCTTGAGAAAGCCAACAACGTTGTATCCGACTCAGGAGAAGAACCCGACCCGTATCAATTTTATTCAGATATTCACGTTCTTGCTCCGGTTTAGGACCCGTATAATGAAAACCCAAGATCCCTTCCTCTGTTTTGGCCGGTTTCTTGAGCTCATGCAGGGAAAGATCAGAGCTATTGAAGATGGATTCGATCTTATTGTTGACACTTGGAGACAAGGTCTGCTTGTATTCTCCATTGTTTGGGAAATTGGGACGAGCGTTTTCTCCTCTTATCTTACGTGCAGCTTGATCGTAAGCTAATGCAGCTTCTTCCGCGGTTTCAAACGTACCGAGCCATAACCGGGTTCTGGTTTTAGGCAACCGAATCTCAGCAACCCATTTTCCCCAATGCCGTTGTCTTACACCTCGATATAGTTTAACTGGTTTACTTACGTAGGTTTTCTTCATTATGGTTGATTTAGCGTTGAGAAGATGGAGGTTATGGGCACTGCTACGGCGAGCTTGTTTTTCTGAGATGTAATTCTGTTTGAATTTGGAGGATTTGAGTGGGAGTGAGTTGGTTTAGCCCAATTGGTCCGGTTTGGTCATTAGGAGTTAATGGTTCTCGTTTTGATGAAGATGGAGAAGAAGAAGATGAAGTTACCTTCATGAACGATTCAAGAGCTTGCATGAACTCTTCTGTGCTGCCATTCATGTTCAAAGTTACTTCCATTTGTGATTTAGTACTAACAAAAAATGAAAATAAACACTTGGGAAAATTAAAATATTTTTTTTAAGATTAGAAAAAAAAATACTAAAATTAAAAATAAGTAACTCAAAATAAAATTAAAACCATATATAATAATGACTTATTTTTCTGGTAAAATTGCTTCTAGATCGAGCAAGATTGTTAAAATATTGTCCAAATGAGGTAAACGAAGGAGTAGCTTCTTGTTCATGTTGTTGACCACGTCTTTTTGGTCGATTTAGAAAAAAATCAAAGATAAAAAAAAATCATTTCACACTCTGAAATTCGTTAATTGATCACTTGTGGGAAAGATATACTAATAGAGATGTTTAAGTTAAAATGTATTATGTTATTACTTATTAGTAAAATGTAATGTAAGTTTTAATATAATAAATGTTTGATATAAATATATAATTTATGAAAATTTTGTGAAAAATAAAATATAAAGAGTCAATTTGTAAATTTTCTAAGTAAAAGATATTACTTATAAAAATGAAAAATATATTTAAGGATATTCTTTTTTAGAATCAAATATAGTAAACCATTGGAGAGAAACTATACTCTATTTTAAATTAACATTATTTTAGAGTGAAAACTACTCTAAAATAGAGTAAACCATTGGAGATGATCTCAGCAATTAGCATCAGCGGAAGAGTTAATGTTTTGTTAATAAAAGTTAAAAACAATTTTTCTAAATCAGTTTGAAAAGATCAGAGTTTGGGGCCAATTCGTTCGGAGGTTCTAACAACAGGGGAGATATACATTGCTTACAGATGTACTAGGATTTTTAATAACATTACATCATGAAGTCACGCTTTTCAAAACCACTTGTCAATAGAGATAATAGAATAACCCAAAGTTAACCATATAAATTAAAATTCAAATATATGTAAAAATAATAATTGTTTGGCTGATTTAGTTATGTTTATTTTTATAATAATTATTAAGAAAAGATAAATGTTACAATTAATTTTCTATCTGCAATAATAAACTTTAAAGATCTTTTTTAAGATGATGGAAAGATCTGATAGGATCAATCATTTTTACACTAAGAAAAACATTCTCCAAAATATTTAATAATCTTTCTTAGTGGAACAAATTAATTAATTCTTAAGATTTGATCATTTATTAGATTGATGTTTTTATTTATTTTCCATTATTAATTAGCATGCATAAAATAGGAAAATCACGATTATAAAATAAAACTAACATTTTCATTTGTTAATATCCTGGAATATATCATAGCATTTGCATTGGACGTGAAGAAGTGACATGAAGCGAAACCTCGGATGGGACGTCTTATATCCGAATCAGCAAAGGTTTTTCGGTCGACCAAGTTGAAGTCACATAATGGACAAGTAAAATGGTGATATATTACACTGAAAAAAATTTATAAGTTTTTTTCTCTAAAAAGAAAGATTTTATAAGTTTTAGTTTCAAAAAAAAGAAAGATTTTATAAGTTTAGTCCAGGACGTGGAAATACGTGAGTTATCACAACATGTTTAGCTTTTGTATTTTAGATTGGATGCAAGAAGTTTTTTTTTTTGTGCACAACCAACTTCATTAACTTTCTAACGCAAGTTTGTTACAAATCCACTAAGGGCCTGCTTAGCTAAGCCATCTTTTGAATGATATGAAACTTCAAAGGGTAGAGGGTCATAAAGAACTTTTTAATTTATAGAATGACTGCCCTGAGATGATTTCGTTATTTTTATATGGATATGGTCACTACATTCATCACCAGGGGAGGATCTACTTGAATAGAGGGTGGGACACGTGCCCCATACAAATTTTATAATTTTTGGTTATAAAATAATTTTGAGCATGTAAGTCTAAGATATTTGGTTAAATTAAGTCAAACAATGCTACACATTCTGAGGCAGGGACAGACTTAGAAAAATATTTTATATAGGGCACAAAATATTTATATATAACAAATTTAAAATAATTTTACAAATTTTATTATATTACTATTGCTAAAGGTTTTTATAATATGTATTTTTTGAGAAACACAAATTTTTTTAAAGATATATATTTTACATTTTTAATATATTTCATATAAGGAAATAATGGTAAACTCTAAACTTTTACCAATTAGTTGTATTTAACTATTATTGAATTATTTTTAATTAATCACAAAACAATACTCCATCCGTTTCAAAATGGTTTATATTCTAGAGTTTTCACACTTGTTTAAAAAACATATAAAATTTTGATAATAAATGCATTGTTTTTCATGTTTACCTATTTCCTATGATTTTTAACCAATCAAAATTCAGCAAACACAATTAATGTTTTTAAATTTACACTTTGCTAGTATTATATACATTGAAAAAAGCAAAATATGAATCTTTTAGAATTTTTTTCTAAAACATGAATCATTCTGAAGCGGAGAGTTTATATTTCTTATTTTTAAATATATTTTCTAATAAAAATAAAATATAATTTTTTTGAAATAAGGTAGTATAGGATGGGCAAAAACCGGATCCAAGAACGAACCGAACCCGATCGAAAAAGTAGTACCAAACCTGAACCGAAATTGATTAAATATTGAACGGATTCAAAATTTTGGTATCTAAAGAACCGAAAACCGAACCGACCGACAGTATCTGGTGCAGAATGTAACGAAATAGATTTATATACCTAAATATATTACTTAATTTTAGATTTAATATATGTTAAAACATCCAAACTATATTATATACTTTTAAGTTGTCTAAAATAATTAAAATATGCATAAATAGTCAAAAGTAAATGTCTAAAATAGCTAAAATATATTCAAAACACCAAAATGCTTGAAATATATATTGATTTTCAATCCAAATATTCAAATCAAACCAATTTATCACGTTAATTTTAGGTATTTTGACATATATTATACAAATTTATATGTAATATATTATTTTATTTTATAGATTTTGAGAAATTTTAAACATATAATGAATATTAAAATTTTAAAAATAATTTAAATGGGTTATCGAACCCGAATCGAACCATAAAGAACCAAACCAACCGAACCAAAATTTAGAAATACCGAATGGGGTTGAAATCTTTAAACCCGAAAATCGAACCGATTAGATCCAAACCGAACCGAATGGGTACCCCAAACGCCCACCCCTAACTGGTAGTATATAATAATAAATTTGAAATTGAGGATTGATATTTACACAAAAAATTATTAACAAATTAGACATATATAACTAGTTAAATAAAGTTTAAGAGAACAATAAATGGTTAAAATTAAATATAAGAACAAATAAATTGAATAAAAATGGGAGAAAAGTATGCTCATACAGGTTACCTGAGAGTGTGTAGCATTGTTTGACTTAATTTAACCAAATATCTTAGACTTACATGCTCAAAATTATTTTACAAACAAAAATTATAAAATTAGTATGGGGCACGTGCCCCACCCTCTATTCAAGTAGATCCTCCCCTGCTCTCAGGTAACGTATGACCATACTTTTCTCCCATTTGTTATTCAATTTATTTGTTACTACCAAATTTAATGTGTCTAATTATGTTCTTATATTTAATTTTTACCATTTCTTGTTCTCTTAAACTTTATTTAACTAGTTATATATGTCTAATTTGTTAATATTTTTTGTGTAAAAATCAATCCTCAATTTCTCTAATTTGTTAATATTTTTTGTGTAAAAATCAATCCTCAATTTCAAATTTATTATTATATACTACCTTGTTTCAAAAAAAAAATATTTTATTTTTATTAGAAAATATATTTAAAAAATAAGAAATACACTCTCTCCGTTTCAGAATGATTCATGTTTTAGAAAAAAAAATTTTCTAAAAGATTCATATTTTACCTTTTCAATGTATATAATACTAGCAAAGTGTAAATTTAAAAAACATTAATTGTGTTTGCTGAATTTTGATTGGTTAAAAATCATAGGAAATATGTAAACATGGAAAACAATGCATTTATTATCAAAATTTTACATTTTTTTAACAAGTGTGAAAACTCTAGAATATAAATCATTTTGAAACGGATGGAGTATTGTTTTGTGATTAATTAAAAATAATTCAATAATAGTTAAATACAACTAATTGGTAAAAGTTTACAGTTTACCATTATTTCCTTATATGAAATGTATTAAAAATGTAAAATATATATCTTTAAAAAAATTTGTGTTTCTCAAAAAATACATATTATAAAAACCTTTAGCAATAGTAATATAATAAAATTTGTAAAATTATTTTAAATTAGTTATATATAAATATTTTATGCACCATATAAAATATTTTTCTAGTTCCGCCCCTGTTCATCACAGGATGAGACGATGACAAAAACTCTGTAGGAAATAATGAGAGACCTGCTTGCAAATGATCTAGATGCTGCGGCTATCTTGTTGAAGAGCAAAGGTCTTTACTTAATACCAGTGCCGGCCCTAAGGAAAGCAGATCAAGCATGTGCCTCAATATAATAACTAAACGGTTGGCCACGTTTTGGTTATATAATCCTTTAGTGGATTTGGTTCTGCATCCTTACAAATACGGGAAAGGTACCAGGTTCGAATATCTCTCTCACTTTTACTTTATATCTTTGTTTTATTTTAAGTTTATAAATTTATAAAACCCAAAAATTATTTAGCTTGTGGCCATATAATGCCAGGACCGGCACTGCTTAATACCTTTGTCCTCAGTCCACGGCTTGTGCTGTCCCACGTCTTTTGCCTTATATGTATCTATTCTCATCTGCAACCAAACAAAATGCCATCACGGCATAATTCTAATTAGATTAGCATAAATACGTTGACTATGAAATCGATATCAGTTAAAATTTATCTCAGATGGGCGATGTTATATATCACCATGGGTGGGCAATACGTGTTACGGTCTGAAATCATTTGAGATTTTGCTTTTAAAACCAAATTAGATTTTGTCTAAAGAGTTTATTTTGAAATTAAATAATTTTTCTGATATAATTTCTATATAAAATAATGTATAGGTTTATGTACATTTATCGGTGCACTGAACCGTATCAAACTGAAAAAAAATAAATTAAGCTGAATTTCATAAATAATCGAGGCATATCATATATCTTTGGAACGAAAAATAGAAACGAACTGAGAACCAAATGAATACTTAAAATTTTAAATACAAATTATATACCTACAAATATTAATTATATTTAATTTCTAAATAACTAAATATTTTAAAATACTATTTATAAATCAAATTATGCAAAAAAAATTAATGACTGGTTTTTTCAAACAACCTAAACTACCTGATATAAAGTGCAAGATATTTTGACATTTTGGAAATTCAATAAAACGTACATTTGCATTGTTAGAATTTGTAAAGTAAATAAACATGTTCTATTTAAACCAGTCTTTTTTTACTAATTCCATTTAAATCTCCAACTCGTTTAGGACCCATTTGATATTTTTTTAATGATAAAATTAATCATTTAGTTCATATATAAGAATGTAAGATCAAATCTTAATAATTGATTGCATGTAATTAATTAAATTAATGTTTCATAGTTGAATAGTTGATATTAAGGTTTTTAATTTATAATTCACGTAAAATTGAAAAAAAAATTGTTATATACTAGAAGATTTTTCATTACAACTTATATTAAACATAACTAAACCATTAAAAAGTTTATACTATTAATGGAATTATATGTGGTAATGATCACGTCATGTGTAAACATGTTTGAATAATATGTCATATATTCATGGAGATTTATTGTTAGAGTAATTATATAATAGATGGAAAATAATAAATGCGTTCATTTAAAAGTATGTAAAGTATTTATATAGTTTGAGAATATATAAAGTAAGACCAATAAAATAGTTAAGTCTAATGAAATCCAACAACCTTGTTTAAGTAGATTTTTTAAGAATTCTTTCATTTTAATAGTGTAGATAGATAAAAACTGCTCTAATAGTTAAGTTCGATTTAGTTTGGTTAAATACTTAAATTTATCACGAGTTGGTTTGGTTTTCGGTTCTGGAAAGCCTAGAAGAAAGTGTAGCCGACTTAAGAAAAAAAACAGATGAGCCGAGGAGCCCAATCTGGACTCAACTATGGACAGGTAACAGCATACTCTACGGACTTCTTGGCCGAACAGCAATTTCTTTTAAATTGCACTTTTTATATTTCCTAAAAAAGAATGAATATATCACTTTTAACCTCTCTCTTATCTCACCTCTATCTTTTAGAGAGTTAGCCGTTCGTGCCGGTTCCTTCTCCGGCAATCTTGACCGTGGTGTTCGAGTTTCTTCTCGGTGTGGATGGCTTTGATAGCATCGTATGGCGGCTTATGTTCTGGTGTCGCACCTATCCTTTGGTGGACGACCGGCTTTGCTCGGGGCCCACCTTCCTCTTCGGTGTTGGACCGCCCGCTTCGACTCGTTTAACATCATCTTCGGTGTTTGATGGCGGATTAGCTCCGGATTGTACCGGATTCTGTGGGTCTCTTCTTTGTGCCTCTCTGTTCGGTGATTCCGGCCGATTGGATCGACAACGGTTTTATTGGAATTCCTTCATCGGAAGAGTTCTTTTGGCTATAGATCCATGGCGTCGTAAGGTTATGGGCACTGCTACGGCGAGCTTGTTTTTCTGAGATGTAATTCTGTTTGAATTTGGAGGATTTGAGTGGGAGTGAGTTGGTTTAGCCCAATTGGTCCGGTTTGGTCATTAGGAGTTAATGGTTCTCGTTTTGATGAAGATGGAGAAGAAGAAGATGAAGTTACCTTCATGAACGATTCAAGAGCTTGCATGAACTCTTCTGTGCTGCCATTCATGTTCAAAGTTACTTCCATTTGTGATTTAGTACTAACAAAAAAATGAAAATAAACACTTGGGAAAAATAAAGATGAGCTTCTTGAGAAAAGAAGAATACCCTAATGGGAAAATAATAATATGAAAAATCACAGGAACAAAGATTTTTGTTTGTTGTTTAGATTTGAAATGTCCTTGTGTTTGATAGTTTGGCCATGTCCTTTGGCTTATATATGTGGTGAAGTCAATGACGTTAGTGACATCATGTGTATGTTGTAAATAATTATATACTATTTTGAATGTTTTTACAACAACAAGTGCATATATCTAAGAAAATGAATGCATTGAAGTAAAATATTACGAGTATCAAATAAGCGTGTTGACAATTGCTATGTCCACTCAAATTTCCTTGGGTTCTCAAGTCAATACCCCTTCTTCAATTTAAAATAAAAAGAATCAACTAATTCATACAGGTTTATGGAATTTCACCATGTGTTAAATTCATTGCGTACTGAATCAAATGAAACAAACTATTTGAAGATTTCAATCCCATAATGCAATTATTGGCTTATTCTATAGCAGTATGTGTGTATTTGGTTCTTGGTAGTGAAAGTGTCTTGCATTTGTACCACTTGATTAAAGTTTTAATATAATCCAATGTTTGATAACAACAAAAGACATGTTTAAAATGTATAATTCTTCTTCTATTCAAAAACAAACATCAATAAGGATCTGTGCAAAACTTTGGCAATGACTGTAATCAACACATTTGGATAATTGATTTTTGAGTTTGAGCATTTTATACATAACTTTTAATTGGAAAATTAACAAAGCAGGCTAAACACCATGAAAAGGAACGAAATGGAGTAGGAACCAATCAAGCATTGAGTGTGAAAACAAACAGGCCCTGCATTGATAAACTCTATTGGGTCCCATGGAAACGTGTTCACACGTCGTATCCTACGTGGATTTGACTTGTTGTTAACTACGCAAAGCACCTTCTTCAATCTTCAGTCTCATTTTAGCAAAACAAATTTCTTCAGCTCCTAAATCCTGCCTTCTAGATTTTTTTGTTATTTAGAAACCGACAAAGATTTCTTTACTTAGGAATTTATATATATATATATATATATTGTCGACAGGAATTTATATATTTTATATATTTATACTATAGTATTCGAATTTTAATTATAAGATAAACATAATATTAAAAAGAAATGAGGCTCAATGTCAAACAATATGAAAGAAATGGTCAATGTATATAGAATATAACTTTAGATAGTACGTTTGGATTCTTTATCAGCTTTTTTTTTTCCTTCAGAAAAGCGTAGAACTTTAGGTTGCTTCTCGTGGATCTTCTTTACTTTTGTTTTTACGATTTTAGAAGATATTTTATTACTGACCATCAAAACCATCAATTGTTCTTTTTTTTTTTTTGATCAAAACCATCAATTGTTCTAAAAACTATTTACAACAACTAGCCCTTTCTCAAAAAGAAAAACTATTTACAACAACCACCAGAGAAAGTGAAAAGTTACTATCATTTCTCTTGTACGTATTTTTGTTTTATGAACAACACTCATAGACATAGGAGTGCATAACTCGACTAACCATTTCGATTAAGCCATGCGAATTTCTTTTAATAATGTACATAGATATATAAGTGATTGGTTTATACTTTATACCATTGTCGATTTTGTATCATAACATAGGTTTTGTTTGTTTGCTTAGAAGTATCATCACTTAGAATTTAAGGAAAACGCATAGCTGAGTTCTATGGGCGAAATGAAAAAATCATAAAACCAAAAGAACTTGTGATGAAACCGCTAATTCCTTTACGATAGGCCATTCTTTTTCAAAAAATATTAAATAGTTGACTTTTGCATGTCAAAGCAGAGTATCCGCTATTCTTAATGAATATATTGCTAATCTAATAGACATGATTAGATATCTAATCAATATTTATCATGATTCAATGGACCTTTATAGATTATTAGCACCAGTGGACTCGCACCGATGGCATGCTACCTCCTTTCTTACGTTTAATTCCAACTATAGTTAAACGACACTTTGAATCACCTAATTATCAAAGGTCAAGGGGCATTTGAAGTAATTAGTAATAAAAGGATGAGAAACCATATGGAAACATGCTCAATAGTCAATAGAGATGAGACATACAACACAGAGACCAATGTAGTAACAATTCCCAAAAACAGACAAAAATTGCAAGGAGAATCAAGTTTTTCACTAACATAGATGCAATAATCAGATGATGAAAATAAAAGTTATAATACATACATTTGCTGCAAATATAGAGAAAAGGTTACTGAGACTTCTCCACAGTATAAACCAGTAATGCTAAAAATAAGTGTATCCAAGTGTCGTTGTAACGTTTGTTTGGGACATGGGTTGTGAAGACAGATATATTTGTCACAAGAATACATTGTCTTAAAAGAGAGTTAAGAATTTGTTGTTGTTTTTAGTTGATCCAAATATATACAATCAAGAAGTAATACTTCTTTAAAAGTGTAAAACAGTTGTAACAGTTTTAGCTAGTCGTAAAACTATGCCTTTGTGGTATGCAATCTTCAACCAATCTTGCAGCCGCACTAGAATAACCTTTCCTGAATCTACCTTTGTTCATACTCTTTACATCAACTTCTATTGCAAAGATTGCACAAACCGGTCGGTGATCTGAAAACCGTGATTCTCCTCGAATATAAGAAAGTTGTTCTATTCTTTCTCCTCTCCACAAAATCCGATCACACCTGAATACATTCCAAATAGAGATTTTAATCAAAACACACCACCAAAACATGGTTCTTAAGTTTTGGATGAGTACCAAGCAAGCAGGCGTTTTTTCTTTGACTTAGTGGTTTCTCCGGCGTAAGCATCTGAGTTTTGAGAGTATTTATATGTTGGAGCAAAGAAGATTTGACCTTCTTGAAATCCAGAGAAGACTCTTCCTGCTCCTCTTTCAATGTTGAGCTGACATTATTACAGATCAGACAAGTTGGTGAATCGCAACAAAAAAAAAAGAACAAAACTTAGAAGATTAGGTTTTAAAATTATTTCTATTACAAAACCTGGTCTTTCTCAAGAAGAGTATCAAAATGATTGTCCTCTAGTAATACTCTTGTCTCTTCATAGGTCAAAGCAACTCTGTAATTCAAATCTCCAAGCCAAAGCACTCGACTGCAAAATTCCCAAACAAGAATCTTTTTATTTGCTAGTATAGCAAGGAAGGCTTATGATTTTCATGGAAACAAACATACTCATGATCGAGGATTCTTTCGGATGCGCGACAACTAGGGTTCTTGGTGATTTTGGGGAATTGTATGCTTCAGAATCTCAGCTACATCTGCGTTTCTTCTCATCTCATCACCTTCTTTCTCACCAGAAGCCAAATGACTACACACAAAGCAAAAGCTTGTTTGGTGCAGTGACATGCTTATAGCAATACATCCCTGTAAAAGCACAAAGATTTAGATTCTTTTTGCTTGTGTCACAATCTAGTTTTTAAAGAAAAAAGTTGTCTACCTTGTTTCCCAAGCGACCCATGATTCCTCTTCCAACAGAGTCAACCCTAAGATGAGATATATGTGGAATCATCTCTTTTCTAGCCAAACAGACAAAAACAACCCAACCATTTGTTTACTAGCAATCAATCTATAACTCATTTGTCCCGGCATCTTGGTAGTCGCAGGAACATCATCAAACAATAAATTCTGATGAACACTAAAATTCTCTGGCTCCACATAGTTATTGTTATCTACAACATGATCACTATACTTTCTTGACCTCCTAGCTTCCCAACCAATCGAAGTACCGATAACCTGACAATTACATGTCTTCAAAAGGCTTTGTGAAGCTAGCTGAACTGTATTATGCTGGAAGCCATGGGATGGATATTAAAGGCCCAACAAAAGGTTTCTCTAGATACAACAAGGTATTATAAAATTATAAAACTCAAATAGTATTCAAAGTTACAATCCTAATTTTTATTTTGTTTCTTAGGATAAACCATCTGTTCTTTATCAACCAGCTGGCGATTTTCTTCCCATGATCGATGAGGTAAAGTTTGTTTGCTTTGTTCGTCTATTTGTATGTATATGATTGATCATTTACTTTAAAATGTTTTTATAGGTTTTTAAACAATTAGTGGAGAAAACCAAATCTACACCAGGAGCCAAAGTGGAGAACAACAAGTTTTGTCTTTCTGTGCATTTTCGTTGTGTCGATGAAAAGGTAAAAATATTACTTCATAGTTACAAAGTATTCAGAGTGATGTATATTTTAAAAGCAAATTACTATTGTATTTGCTTACAATTTTCTTTTGAAAAATACTTAGAAATGGAGCGAATTGGCTTTAAAAGTTCGGTCGGTGGTAAAGAACTATCCGACATTGAAACTGTCCCAAGGTCGAAAGGTATGTCGTGGTATCTTCTTGTTGGTGAATTTAAGTAATCTGTAACTTTTTAAATTATCGTAGGTAAAATTTATTTTCGGACTTCAAACAGGTTTTTGAAATCAGACCTATGATTAAATGGGACAAAGGCAAGGCTCTTGAGTTTTTGTTAGAGTCACTTGGTGAGATATTCTTTCTCTCTTGTCTTGATTAATTTTATATTTCAATACGCACACGAAGTTTTTTTTTACACACAAAAAGTTTTATTCGTTTTGCTTGTTTGACGTATCTTATTACAAAAAGTATTTTTTAGCTAAAATCAATTTCATCAACAGCAATATGGCTCTTGAATGTGTCTTTTTCAGAATTTAAAATAATCAGTTTTTAATTTAATACTCTGGCTGCTGCAGGATTTGAGAACTCTGACGATGTATTCCCAATTTACATTGGTGATGATCGGACCGATGAAGATGCTTTTAAGGTATGGAATTCACTTAATATTTTAATCTTTCAATTCGTAACTATTTAAAATTACATATTATTCAAACATATTAAAACCTAATTAAAATATTCACAACATCGGTTTGACAGAAATAAAACTATAGTGTCTTGACAAGTGATTTCACATTACTAATTGTGTTTTTTTTCTTCCGTTTTTACTTGTGACCTAAACTAGCTGCTTCAAGAAAGAGGACAAGGCTTTGGTATTCTTGTATCCAAATTCCCCAAAGACACCAATGCCTCGTATTCTTTGCAAGACCCACCTGAGGCAAGTACATATACAAATATACGAACAAGTTAAAGATACACATTTATCCATTTAAGCATATATTTTACATACATTTAAATTTATAGTAGGGTTACACAATTATAATGATGTAGTTCTGCTGACATGTACAGGTGATGGATTTCTTGCGACGGTTGGTGGAGTGGAAGCAAATTCAGCAATGACCGTGAAGGGGAAATGGAGTCATATTAGTATATAATATTTACCTTAGGTGCATAAATATTTTGTAGATGATATGAATATTCCTATCCTATAACGGAACATATTACAAGATATATATAGGGCAAATTCTTTAATGTGCTCTTATATATAGGTTGATCTTGTTCAACCAAAATTCTCCTATTAGAAAAAGATGAACAAGAACTTTTGTCCAACCAGTTTCAAAAAAAAAACAAACTTTTTTTTTTTTGTAAACTAAAAAAAAAAAAAAAAAAAACTTTTGTCCAACCGGGTAGGGCTGGGCACAAATATCCGTTACCGCCTTTAAACTCGCCATTCACCAGATTTGCCCCAGAATACAAGTACTGCCTTAATCAAGGCAAGTAACAAGTTAAGAATTTTAAATATTTGCAAGTTCAAATCAAGTAACAAGGCTTAAATTTATTTTAAGTATTTGACTCGTTTGACCCGTTACTTGATTTTCAAAATATATTATAACATTTACATTATTATTTTATCTAGTTTAATACTTATATAATATATCAAACATGTGGAATTAAATAATTTTCTTTTTTTTCTTCAAATTTTACGCTACATTATCTTACATCGGTGTAGTATAAGAATCAAACAAATTTTTTTGCTATAAATATAGATAATCATCTAATCATAAAATCATTGAAATAGAATTTCTATTTTAAAGACTCGACTACAAAAAATTTAAGTTAAGTGAGCAAGTACAAGTACAACAAGTTAATCGCAAGTATCTCATATATAGATGAGTACTCGCTTAATCAAGTATTTGGTATTAGCAATTACAAGTGTAAGACAAATTTTTTACTACTCGAATATAACAAGTCGGGTTACAAATATAGCAAAAATCCCGGATATTTGTCTCGTGTCCAGCCATACTAGTAAGTAATCGAACAAGGCAAGTAACTTGCAAGTAACATGTTTTGGGACAAGTATTCCATATAACAAGTACTCGTTTCCGACAAGGCAAATACCAAGTCCAAAAATTCATTACTCGTTCAAGGTAAGGCGAGTATCAAATATACGTAAAAACGCAAGTACTCGCCTTGCGCCCACCCCTACAACCGGGGATATATATAGATATTTCTTTCTTCTATAGCCTTCTAATTCTATTTCTTGAAGGCATTTTATCTTGTATGTGAAGGGGTATACCTTTTTGTAAAATTCTAAAGAAAATGTGTATTATTTTATGATGTAATCATATTTTCTGTCACATATGGCTGTTTTTATCTTCGCGAGTAAAATCTACTTGCCCGGCACGATTTTGTACAACGTATTACAATTTCTTTGAAAAAAAAAAAATAATGCTTCTTGACCAAAAAAAATGCTTCGTTCCAGATGTATGGAATCATTGTTAAAAACCCTGCATCTAAATATTGAATGATACATTTTAAAACCGGAAATAAAATTATAAAATAAAATTTATTTTTAGTTCCAGCATAAAAATAACTATTTTGTTCAAAAACACCAAGTTTAAGAAAGCACACATATTATTAAAATACGATTCAGTATTTAATTAAAATATGATAAACTTTTTGCAATACATATATATATATATGTTTACATAGTAAAATATGTTTATTCTTTACATGAAAACTTGAAAATTAAATAAAATGAAACATTTTTGTTTTTTAGAACATCTTATAAGAAAAGGAAGTAGTATTGCTACAATAATTTAGAGATTAATACGATGTAGATTGTCGACTAGTGAGATTTAGACACACATCCTTGATGGGCCCATTCCTTACTCCACGACAGACATGAAAACATACAGAGTACCTGTGCTGATAATGACTCAGAAATGACAACTTCTCCAACTTCCAAATCTTCTTGTAAATTAGAGTACATTTTTAATCACAAAATAAGGTTAAAGTACAACTTTTCCCTTTCTTGCTATGCTTGCACCGCATGAGAACAAAGGTTAAGTAGGGACGTGTTCCTCTTTATGTCCATATCATTGGCCGCTTAGGCTCCCACCATGCGCATATTTATCTATAAATTTTGTACACGTTTCAACGTTGGAATGTCGGTCCACGCCACGCTTCGAGATCTTTAATATGTCTAATCTCAAGCATCAATGTTCGTATTAAGTTAAAAAGGATCATGAACATATCACAAATGTATAAATATGCACATGTGGAATGCATGTGAAGAGGAATGCCATAGCCAAAATTAAATGTTATGAGCGTTGTTGTAAATGCTTTAAGTAACAAGGAACAATCAAGCAAATAATTATGAATTTGGTTATTGTTGTCCATGATGGCAAATGTCCATACCATTACAAAATATTGGGTTTTACAATAAACATGGTCCATTAAAATTCAGGCCATTACAAATGAAAACATAAACAGGGTTCACTTGTCATCTGCATCAAGAAGTTCTACTAGAAAGCTCAAAACATATAAAATTCTAAAACAGTTATAAACGAATAAGTTTTAAAAGTTTAAACGGATCCAGAGAGTTTATCTATAGCGTCCCAATCAATCTCCAAAGAAGGATACTTCTGCAAACCCATGCAAAAGCTCTCATCTTCCTTCATCCATTCGCTTGAGAAAGCCAACAACGTTGTATCCGACTCAGGAGAAGAACCCGACCCGTATCCAATTTTATTCAGATATTCACGTTCTTGCTCCGGTTTAGGACCCGTATAATGAAAACCCAAGATCCCTTCCTCTGTTTTGGCCGGTTTCTTGAGCTCATGCAGGGAAAGATCAGAGCTATTGAAGATGGATTCGATCTTATTGTTGACACTTGGAGACAAGGTCTGCTTGTATTCTCCATTGTTTGGGAAATTGGGACGAGCGTTTTCTCCTCTTATCTTACGTGCAGCTTGATCGTAAGCTAATGCAGCTTCTTCCGCGGTTTCAAACGTACCGAGCCATAACCGGGTTCTGGTTTTAGGCAACCGAATCTCAGCAACCCATTTTCCCCAATGCCGTTGTCTTACACCTCGATATAGTTTAACTGGTTTACTTACGTAGGTTTTCTTCATTATGGTTGATTTAGCGTTGAGAAGATGGAGGTTATGGGCACTGCTACGGCGAGCTTGTTTTTTTCTGAGATGTAATTCTGTTTGAATTTGGAGGATTTGAGTGGGAGTGAGTTGGTTTAGCCCAATTGGTCCGGTTTGGTCATTAGGAGTTAATGGTTCTCGTTTTGATGAAGATGGAGAAGAAGAAGATGAAGTTACCTTCATGAACGATTCAAGAGCTTGCATGAACTCTTCTGTGCTGCCATTCATGTTCAAAGTTACTTCCATTTGTGATTTAGTACTAACAAAAAAAATGAAAATAAACACTTGGGAAAAATAAAGATGAGCTTCTTGAGAAAAAGAAGAATACCCTAATGGGAAAATAATAATATGAAAAATCACAGGAACAAAGATTTTTGTTTGTTGTTTAGATTTGAAATGTCCTTGTGTTTGATAGTTTGGCCATGTCCTTTGGCTTATATATGTGGTGAAGTCAATGACGTTAGTGACATCATGTGTATGTTGTAAATAATTATATACTATTTTGAATGTTTTTACAACAACAAGTGCATATATCTAAGAAAATGAATGCATTGAAGTAAAATATTACGAGTATCAAATAAGCGTGTTGACAATTGCTATGTCCACTCAAATTTCCTTGGGTTCTCAAGTCAATACCCCTTCTTCAATTTAAAATAAAAAGAATCAACTAATTCATACAGGTTTATGGAATTTCACCATGTGTTAAATTCATTGCGTACTGAATCAAATGAAACAAACTATTTGAAGATTTCAATCCCATAATGCAATTATTGGCTTATTCTATAGCAGTATGTGTGTATTTGGTTCTTGGTAGTGAAAGTGTCTTGCATTTGTACCACTTGATTAAAGTTTTAATATAATCCAATGTTTGATAACAACAAAAAGACATGTTTAAAATGTATAATTCTTCTTCTATTCAAAAAACAAACATCAATAAGGATCTGTGCAAAAACTTTGGCAATGACTGTAATCAACACATTTGGATAATTGATTTTTGAGTTTGAGCATTTTATACATAACTTTTAATTGGAAAATTAACAAAGCAGGCTAAACACCATGAAAAGGAACGAAATGGAGTAGGAACCAATCAAGCATTGAGTGTGAAAACAAACAGGCCCTGCATTGATAAACTCTATTGGGTCCCATGGAAACGTGTTCACACGTCGTATCCTACGTGGATTTGACTTGTTGTTAACTACGCAAAGCACCTTCTTCAATCTTCAGTCTCATTTTAGCAAAACAAATTTCTTCAGCTCCTAAATCCTGCCTTCTAGATTTTTTTGTTATTTAGAAACCGACAAAGATTTCTTTACTTAGGAATTTATATATATATATATATATATTGTCGACAGGAATTTATATATTTTATATATTTATACTATAGTATTCGAATTTTAATTATAAGATAAACATAATATTAAAAGAAATGAGGCTCAATGTCAAACAATATGAAAGAAATGGTCAATGTATATAGAATATAACTTTAGATAGTACGTTTGGATTCTTTATCAGCTTTTTTTCCTTCAGAAAAGCGTAGAACTTTAGGTTGCTTCTCGTGGATCTTCTTTACTTTTGTTTTACGATTTTAGAAGATATTTTATTACTGACCATCAAAACCATCAATTGTTCTTTTTTTTTTTTTTTTGATCAAAACCATCAATTGTTCTAAAAACTATTTACAACAACTAGCCCTTTCTCAAAAAGAAAAACTATTTACAACAACCACCAGAGAAAGTGAAAAGTTACTATCATTTCTCTTGTACGTATTTTGTTTTATGAACAACACTCATAGACATAGGAGTGCATAACTCGACTAACCATTTCGATTAAGCCATGCGAATTTCTTTTAATAATGTACATAGATTATATAAGTGATTGGTTTATACTTTATACCATTGTCGATTTTGTATCATAACATAGGTTTTGTTTGTTTGCTTAGAAGTATCATCACTTAGAATTTAAGGAAAACGCATAGCTGAGTTCTATGGGCGAAATGAAAAATCATAAAACCAAAAGAACTTGTGATGAAACCGCTAATTCCTTTACGATAGGCCATTCTTTTTCAAAAATATTAAATAGTTGACTTTTGCATGTCAAAGCAGAGTATCCGCTATTCTTAATGAATATATTGCTAATCTAATAGACATGATTAGATATCTAATCAATATTTATCATGATTCAATGGACCTTTATAGATTATTAGCACCAGTGGACTCGCACCGATGGCATGCTACCTCCTTTCTTACGTTTAATTCCAACTATAGTTAAACGACACTTTGAATCACCTTTTTTTTTTTTGGGCAAACGAACTAATTCATTCCAATCGAGTTTAGCCTCCGAAGTGGAGCTCATTACAATCCGATCAAGCGCAGATTTTGCCACCAAATCTGCCTCGATATTAAAATTGCGAGACATGAAAGTAAAAGAAATAACATCAAAGAGGGAATAGATCGATAGATATCAAACATGATACCGAACAGTTCAGTTGATATTCTCGTGCCTTCAACAAGTTGATTAGGAAAGAGAATCGAGAGAACCGCTAGGATCGGACGTTTGAATAGACAGCTGGAGACCGCGATGAACAGCAATGGCTTCGCCATGATAGCCGAATAAACATGACTGTGACCTTCCGATAATACGTAGTTGCATCAAAGCTTCTCTGAATAAATTGCTCCAATGCCACAGTTCCGATCTTTGCGTCCCAGCCGCATCGACTTTGACAACCATAACTCCGGGGAACGATGGGGCGGTAGCTCCGCTTTGGTTCTCGGCGGAAGAGTTTTCGGAGGTATTCTCACCTCATTTTCCAATTGTGCATCATTCCATTCTTTGGAGTCTCTTATACTCTTTAGCACAATCTCGCCGTAAACACTCGCTTTCATAAAGAAGCTGGTTCTCGCCTTCTATAAGTTCCACAAAATCCATGGCCACAGTGGGTTAGTCACTCGATGGTGGCAAAGGGATATAGGTGATTCCTTGTTTGATCAATTCAGCAACTGTTGGAAGGGAGGGTGAGGGTCGCGTTAACCGAACCTGATTCCAAACTTCTACCGCTAGTGGACGGTTGAGGAACACATGGAGATCATCCTCAACGCCATCACAAGATTTGCATTTGAAACTCGCCACTCCTCTTCTTTCCAAATTGGCTTAACAGTATAGCTTTTGAACCATTCTCCACAGGAAATCCTTTAGCTTAGGTGCTGTTTTAGATTCCATATGTGCTTAAGCCAATTCACTGGGTCATCCTCTGTCTCTCGTTCTCCTCTCTGTTATGCCAATACCATACCCGATTTCACAGAATAATTTCCAGATTTCTCCGAAGCCAAAACAGAGTCCAAGAAGGTGCTGCACTTGTTTTATCTTCAGATCATCTCCTCATATCGAGGTATCAAGTTAATTTTCTCCAGCTCCCATCTGTTTGAAAGCGGGCATAAAAGCTCACTAACTTTGAGGGATTGACTTTCCTTTGTTGGGGTCCTATAAGCTTTGTCGGGAAGTGAAAGCTATCCACGGATCCTCCCATAAGCGAATCGTCTCTCCATCGCCAACCACCCAGCTAAGCCCTCTTATCGGGATATCTCTCCCGCTAGTATGCTCTTCCATCCATGTGAAGCTGTTTGAGGCACGGACAGTTTAGGAAACTCTCATTCTTAGCATACTTCCCCATCAAGACTTGGCGCTAAGAGCGAGCCTGGTTCCTTAATTAACCTCCATCCAATTTTGCCAGCGGCATCATTGAAAGTTTCAATGTCGCGAAGCCTAGTCCGCCGCTGCACTTTGGTAGCGTCATAGTTTCCCGTGCCACCCAACACATCTTTTTCTTATCCGAATTGTATCCCACCAAAAGCGAGTCAGTAGGGACTGTATTTGATTACAGAGAGAGCGGTAACTTGAAGCATGACATGGCATAACAGGCATCGCAGCTAGGACCGACTTAAGCATAATTTGTTTTCCTGCTCGACAGATATCTCGCCCAGCTATCGCCTTATCCTATCCAAAATAGAGGCAAAATATCTCTTTTTCGCCGTCCGAACTGTTCGGGAGTCCCAAATATTTCCCAATACCTCCTTCCGGAGATATATCCAGCGAATCCTTCACCCGGCTCTAACAGCAGCTGGTGTTTTTGCGAAAAGGTGATAGCTGATTTCGTGGGTTAATCTTTGGCCCGATACCGCCAGATACCACGAGAATGTGCTTCAAAGCTGATACACAAGACTGCTTCGATTTGCGAAGAACATGGTGTCGTCGGCAAAGAGTAAATGGTTGATCGCTGGACTGTTGCGAGAAACCTTGACTCTGGGAGGGATCCGTCCCGCCTCTTTGCACATAGAGCTGATAGTACTTCCGCATTACCGTAATGAAGATATGCGGTGATAGCGGATCGCCTTGCCGCAAGCCGCGAGATGGTTTTACTGAACCCTGCGGTGCTCCATTAATAAGGAAAGAATAAGATACTGATTCCACACAGCTCATGATCCAGGATATCCATATCGGATCAAACCCGAGCTGATGTAGAACTTCTCTCACAAAGCCCCACTCAATTCTGTCATAGGCCTTGCTCATGTCCGTTTTACGCCATAGAGCATCGCTTTTAGCCTCCGAGGTCCTCGATAGTGCGAGTCTCATGAGTAATAAGGACATTATCTGTTATAGCCCTTCCCGCTACAAAAGCTGATTGTGTGTTGGAGATGAGGAGAGGGAGTAGTGGTTTGAGTCGGCGGGTAAGGATTTTGGCGATAATCTTGTAGTGGGTGTTGCACAAGGCAATGGGTCTATAATCAGCCACTGATTTCGACCAGTAATCTTCGGAATAAGCCTGATATGAGTCTCGCTCGTTGTGGGTGAAGGTGGTTCGAGGTGAAAACGTCTCACATCGGTGATGACATCCTGTCCCACTATATGCCAATAGGATTGGTAAAATGCGGCTGAGAATCCGTCCGGTCCCGGTGCCTTTCCCCCATTAATGGACTTCACCGCCTCTCTAATCTCCGAATCGCTCGGTATAGCTATCAACAGCTCATTCATTTCGGGTGACCTTCTTTGCAAGCAGTCCTCGAATCGAGAAGGATTCATTGCCGTTTGTTGTGAAGATTTGAGTGAAATAATTCGAGATCACTCTAGCAATCTGTTGCTCTTCGCATACTGCCCTCCTTGTGGATCCTCAATGACTGGTATGGTATTTATCATCCTTCGGTTCTTGTCACCGTGGAAGAAGCCGGTGTTTCTATCTCCCTTTTTAGCCATTGAATCCTGCTCCTTTGTAGCCAGTATTGTTCTTCACCAAATATGCTTGTCGGAGCTTCAATTTAGAGTTTCGATAAGAATAGCATCAGGCGTAGCACTCGAAGGGCCACCTCTAGCCTCTGGTTTTGCTTAATGACCAGGTTACTCGAACTTGCTTCTCCTTCGACCATCGGATAATACCTCTCCGCATCTATTCAGCTTTAAGATCACGAATCCAATGGAGAGGAGTTCCAAGCTGAATCGACTACTTCCAAAACTTCTTCTTGTTCCGTTAGAGCTCGTTGAACCGAACAAACCTCTCCTTTAGTTTTATCGGTGTTGAAATAAGTCAATACAGGTCTATGGTCCGACCCTCGAATCGTAGTACCGCATCGCCCAAGGGAAAAGATTCAGCCCATGCGCAGTTACTCATAGATCTATCGAAGTCTAGACCGTATGAAATGGGTATGCGGTTACCGCGCCAAGACAGCTGCTCCTGAATGCTTAAGATCCCATAGTCCATTTTGTGCAACAAAGGATCGAAACGCAGTGAAAGATCCCTCTGCACGGGCGGGTCCACCAATCTTCTCAGCATTATTCAATATGTCATTGAAATCCCCGGTAATTAGCCAGGGTTCGTCCACTCTTCCTTGTCCTACTGCGCTTAACTTATCCCAAAAGTCGCTTCGTTTTCCGCGGGAGCACCGTATACAAAGGAAACAAAGGAAGAGGTTCCTTGATAACCAATTCTCGTATCTATTAGGTTGGGAGAGGATTCGAGAATCGTAATATCTGTATCATCATTCCACAGAAGAGAGAGACCACCGCTCAAGCCCACAGGTGGTACCGAAAAATAACGTGAAAAGCGCAAAGAGAGTAGTTTCTTATTGATAAAATCATCGTCATTCTTGGTCTCCATAAGAAACATTACATTAGGAGCCATATGCTTATGGATCTCCTTGATTCGCCGGATTGTCTGGACGCTCCCAAGTCCTTGACAATTCCAGCTAAGAAAGACTAAGGAAGAGAGTTTTGATGGGACCGAAAATCCGCCCCACCCACGGTAATCCCGGTATAATCACCGCTGGCTGACCATTCTTCTTCGATGTGAACTAGGCCTGCTTTGCTTCGTTCTGCCTTATCACAAGGTACATTCTTGTCTTTGTCCACAATTAGCTTTCTTCTGGTCGATGAAGCAACTCTAGCCCCAGTTTGTTTCAATAAACTTGGGACCTGGAGAGGACTCCTTACGACGCGTTTTTGATTTTTGGTAACTCTCCGTTTGATCGTTGTTTTGCTTTGGGGAGCCACTGGAATAGTTCCTCTCCTGCTGGACGGCCCTGAATTGTCTGTAATGCGTCCAAGTCGTAGAGAGGCTGGGAGTTTGTCAGTTGTAGAAATGTCCTCCCCATCCACTATTCCAGTTCTTATGTTTTCACCCAGTCTGGTTTCAACCAGTTGTAGGCGACTGAATCAAAACTAGGAGGCTTCTCGCTGAGCGCTCCATTGATCCAGAGGCTCGCTAATCTTTCGAGTGCTGACCTGCGCTCTTTCGAACCAGTGTTAGAGCCTCTATGCTCTGCTGAAGGTCCTAACCTTCCCTGCAAAGATCGAGCGGGTGTAATCTCACACCTAGTAGAGTCTGGTTGATCCCTGTTCGGTTTGAGATGTGAACCTCTGACTTCGAGACCTTCCCGGCGCTCTCCTAAGCTTTGATGAGGGGTAACTGAACCCGAGCTGGGTCTGCTCTTTTCAACCACGCGGTATTGGAATGAGGGAGTATTGTTTCTATGAGACGACGAGTTTGAGGGTGCTGTTCTTGATAAAATGGACCGTTCACGCCCGTGATCCTCTCTTTCACTCAGATCTGTTAACCTCTGTTCTTTTGTCACCTCTTCTTGAATGTAAGAAGCTATCGTCACTGATCTTGAGATGCTTCGAGGGTAATCGGGTCTACTATACCCTCGTCTGTCGTCGTGACGCTTCTTTCCTGCTTCGATCCTTTGTAACGCAATACGCCGCGTAATACCCAGCTTTCTCTCTTTGGGGAGTGCATTCACGGCCGATAAGGGCATCCAGATTCCTCATGAAGAGGGAGAAACATGTAAAACAATGTTTCTCAATTTTAATGTACTCAAACTCAACTTCCGTGGTGCCCTCGGTAGGAATCTCTATCTCCATATTCATTGTTAACGGTACCGCACCATTTATTTCCACCCAAATTTTGCTTCTTTCTCGCCTTTAATGATGCACTTCCCGAGCTGCTTCCCAATCGTGAGGATGGTTTTTTCTGACCAATAGTGGAGCGGGATGCCATGAATACGGACATGGAAGGAGATATTGAAAGGAAACTGGTCTGAGACTGTTGGCTCCCATTGTTGTAGTAACAACATCCACCTTTTGTAATGATATGGACCTTTCTCGAGAACCTGGGTGAGTTCATGCTCTGTTTCGAATTTGATCTGGAATTTATCAAGCCCAAGCGGTCTTCCAGTAACTCTCCCTTCTAGGTTCCACACTTGAGCCATGAAATCGATCACAGCCCTAGGTTTCTGTATCACCGTGTTAGTTAGTCTCCCAATAAGAGTTAATCTGTTGGACTCGATCAGATTCTCGTTGTCATTTGCCGGTATACGCACCGGAGGTTTCCTGGGAGGTAGCTCAGGGGGAGCTTGCCATTTCTCCTTCTCAGATCTGCTGTATCGGCGCGACATAATGCAGAATTTAATTGCAGCTTGCGACTTTATACTTTGCGGGTAATAAATGCAGAGGAAGCTTCTCCACCCAACGTTAATTAAGAGGTTATACCAACCAAATTTCAGATATTAAATCTTGTACGAGTCTTACAGGGAGTGAATGCTCCAGTGATGACTGCTTGAGCTCTGTGGACTGAGTTGTTGTAGTAATGGATATTATCAAGGTTATATCAACCCAAACAGCTTCAGTACTAGAAATCATCCATGAGGGCTCGATCTACTTTCAGAAGAGGCAGGCGCCATTGTAGACTGAAGGTTGGAGACAGAGTGAAGAACCGGCGCAGGAGGTCCTGGCTGACCCGCCGACTTCGTCGGGGGTGGAACCCGGAAAATCTACGGTCAGAAGCGGTGGTCGGATGAAGAGACACGTTATTGACCGCTGGATAATTCTATACTTAGAAAACTTTTGAAAAGTTCCTACTCTTTTCAGAGAATAATGGGGAAAAGGAGAAAGTAACGTGGGCGAAAAGGTAAGAACAGAGTAAAAACCGGTGGATAACGACTTTCCTCAAAAAAGGTGCCTGAGAGAAAAATCGCAGGAGAGAGAGAGGTCTTTTTAAATGTTGTCCATGATGGCAAATGTCCATACCATTACAAAATATTGGGTTTTACAATAAACATGGTCCATTAAAATTCAGGCCATTACAAATGAAAACATAAACAGGGTTCACTTGTCATCTGCATCAAGAAGTTCTACTAGAAAGCTCAAAACATATAAAATTCTAAAACAGTTATAAACGAATAAGTTTTAAAAGTTTAAACGGATCCAGAGAGTTTATCTATAGCGTCCCAATCAATCTCCAAAGAAGGATACTTCTGCAAACCCATGCAAAAGCTCTCATCTTCCTTCATCCATTCGCTTGAGAAAGCCAACAACGTTGTATCCGACTCAGGAGAAGAACCCGACCCGTATCCAATTTTATTCAGATATTCACGTTCTTGCTCCGGTTTAGGACCCGTATAATGAAAACCCAAGATCCCTTCCTCTGTTTTGGCCGGTTTCTTGAGCTCATGCAGGGAAAGATCAGAGCTATTGAAGATGGATTCGATCTTATTGTTGACACTTGGAGACAAGGTCTGCTTGTATTCTCCATTGTTTGGGAAATTGGGACGAGCGTTTTCTCCTCTTATCTTACGTGCAGCTTGATCGTAAGCTAATGCAGCTTCTTCCGCGGTTTCAAACGTACCGAGCCATAACCGGGTTCTGGTTTTAGGCAACCGAATCTCAGCAACCCATTTTCCCCAATGCCGTTGTCTTACACCTCGATATAGTTTAACTGGTTTACTTACGTAGGTTTTCTTCATTATGGTTGATTTAGCGTTGAGAAGATGGAGGTTATGGGCACTGCTACGGCGAGCTTGTTTTTCTGAGATGTAATTCTGTTTGAATTTGGAGGATTTGAGTGGGAGTGAGTTGGTTTAGCCCAATTGGTCCGGTTTGGTCATTAGGAGTTAATGGTTCTCGTTTTGATGAAGATGGAGAAGAAGAAGATGAAGTTACCTTCATGAACGATTCAAGAGCTTGCATGAACTCTTCTGTGCTGCCATTCATGTTCAAAGTTACTTCCATTTGTGATTTAGTACTAACAAAAAAAATGAAAATAAACACTTGGGAAAAATAAAGATGAGCTTCTTGAGAAAAAGAAGAATACCCTAATGGGAAAATAATAATATGAAAAATCACAGGAACAAAGATTTTTGTTTGTTGTTTAGATTTGAAATGTCCTTGTGTTTGATAGTTTGGCCATGTCCTTTGGCTTATATATGTGGTGAAGTCAATGACGTTAGTGACATCATGTGTATGTTGTAAATAATTATATACTATTTTGAATGTTTTTACAACAACAAGTGCATATATCTAAGAAAATGAATGCATTGAAGTAAAATATTACGAGTATCAAATAAGCGTGTTGACAATTGCTATGTCCACTCAAATTTCCTTGGGTTCTCAAGTCAATACCCCTTCTTCAATTTAAAATAAAAAGAATCAACTAATTCATACAGGTTTATGGAATTTCACCATGTGTTAAATTCATTGCGTACTGAATCAAATGAAACAAACTATTTGAAGATTTCAATCCCATAATGCAATTATTGGCTTATTCTATAGCAGTATGTGTGTATTTGGTTCTTGGTAGTGAAAGTGTCTTGCATTTGTACCACTTGATTAAAGTTTTAATATAATCCAATGTTTGATAACAACAAAAGACATGTTTAAAATGTATAATTCTTCTTCTATTCAAAAACAAACATCAATAAGGATCTGTGCAAAACTTTGGCAATGACTGTAATCAACACATTTGGATAATTGATTTTTGAGTTTGAGCATTTTATACATAACTTTTAATTGGAAAATTAACAAAGCAGGCTAAACACCATGAAAAGGAACGAAATGGAGTAGGAACCAATCAAGCATTGAGTGTGAAAACAAACAGGCCCTGCATTGATAAACTCTATTGGGTCCCATGGAAACGTGTTCACACGTCGTATCCTACGTGGATTTGACTTGTTGTTAACTACGCAAAGCACCTTCTTCAATCTTCAGTCTCATTTTAGCAAAACAAATTTCTTCAGCTCCTAAATCCTGCCTTCTAGATTTTTTTTTTGTTATTTAGAAACCGACAAAGATTTCTTTACTTAGGAATTTATATATATATATATATATATTGTCGACAGGAATTTATATATTTTATATATTTATACTATAGTATTCGAATTTTAATTATAAGATAAACATAATATTAAAAAGAAATGAGGCTCAATGTCAAACAATATGAAAGAAATGGTCAATGTATATAGAATATAACTTTAGATAGTACGTTTGGATTCTTTATCAGCTTTTTTTTTTCCTTCAGAAAAGCGTAGAACTTTAGGTTGCTTCTCGTGGATCTTCTTTACTTTTGTTTTTACGATTTTAGAAGATATTTTATTACTGACCATCAAAACCATCAATTGTTCTTTTTTTTTTTTTGATCAAAACCATCAATTGTTCTAAAAACTATTTACAACAACTAGCCCTTTCTCAAAAAGAAAAACTATTTACAACAACCACCAGAGAAAGTGAAAAGTTACTATCATTTCTCTTGTACGTATTTTTGTTTTATGAACAACACTCATAGACATAGGAGTGCATAACTCGACTAACCATTTCGATTAAGCCATGCGAATTTCTTTTAATAATGTACATAGATTATATAAGTGATTGGTTTATACTTTATACCATTGTCGATTTTGTATCATAACATAGGTTTTTGTTTGTTTGCTTAGAAGTATCATCACTTAGAATTTAAGGAAAACGCATAGCTGAGTTCTATGGGCGAAATGAAAAAATCATAAAACCAAAAGAACTTGTGATGAAACCGCTAATTCCTTTACGATAGGCCATTCTTTTTCAAAAAATATTAAATAGTTGACTTTTGCATGTCAAAGCAGAGTATCCGCTATTCTTAATGAATATATTGCTAATCTAATAGACATGATTAGATATCTAATCAATATTTATCATGATTCAATGGACCTTTATAGATTATTAGCACCAGTGGACTCGCACCGATGGCATGCTACCTCCTTTCTTACGTTTAATTCCAACTATAGTTAAACGACACTTTGAATCACCTAATTATCAAAGGTCAAGGGGCATTTGAAGTAATTAGTAATAAAAGGATGAGAAACCATATGGAAACATGCTCAATAGTCAATAGAGATGAGACATACAACACAGAGACCAATGTAGTAACAATTCCCAAAAACAGACAAAAAATTGCAAGGAGAATCAAGTTTTTCACTAACATAGATGCAATAATCAGATGATGAAAATAAAAGTTATAATACATACATTTGCTGCAAATATAGAGAAAAGGTTACTGAGACTTCTCCACAGTATAAACCAGTAATGCTAAAAATAAGTGTATCCAAGTGTCGTTGTAACGTTTGTTTGGGACATGGGTTGTGAAGACAGATATATTTGTCACAAGAATACATTGTCTTAAAAGAGAGTTAAGAATTTGTTGTTGTTTTTAGTTGATCCAAATATATACAATCAAGAAGTAATACTTCTTTAAAAGTAAAACAGTTGTAACAGTTTTAGCTAGTCGTAAAACTATGCCTTTGTGGTATGCAATCTTCAACCAATCTTGCAGCCGCACTAGAATAACCTTTCCTGAATCTACCTTTGTTCATACTCTTTACATCAACTTCTATTGCAAAGATTGCACAAACCGGTCGGTGATCTGAAAACCGTGATTCTCCTCGAATATAAGAAAGTTGTTCTATTCTTTCTCCTCTCCACAAAATCCGATCACACCTGAATACATTCCAAATAGAGATTTTAATCAAAACACACCACCAAAACATGGTTCTTAAGTTTTGGATGAGTACCAAGCAGGCGTACGGCGTTTTCTCTTTGACTTAGTGGTTTCTCCGGCGTAAGCATCTGAGTTTTGAGAGTATTTATATGTTGGAGCAAAGAAGATTTGACCTTCTTGAAATCCAGAGAAGACTCTTCCTGCTCCTCTTTCAATGTTGAGCTGACATTATTACAGATCAGACAAGTTGGTGAATCGCAACAAAAAAAAAAGAACAAAACTTAGAAGATTAGGTTTTTAAAATTATTTCTATTACAAAACCTGGTCTTTCTCAAGAAGAGTATCAAAATGATTGTCCTCTAGTAATACTCTTGTCTCTTCATAGGTCAAAGCAACTCTGTAATTCAAATCTCCAAGCCAAAGCACTCGACTGCAAAATTCCCAAACAAGAATCTTTTTATTTGCTAGTATAGCAAGGAAGGCTTATGATTTTCATGGAAACAAACATACTCATGATCGAGGATTCTTTCGGATGCGCGACAACTAGGGTTCTTGGTGATTTTGGGGAATTGAGTATGCTTCAGAATCTCAGCTACATCTGCGTTTCTTCTCATCTCATCACCTTCTTTCTCACCAGAAGCCAAATGACTACACACAAAGCAAAAGCTTGTTTGGTGCAGTGACATGCTTATAGCAATACATCCCTGTAAAAGCACAAAGATTTAGATTCTTTTTGCTTGTGTCACAATCTAGTTTTTAAAGAAAAAAGTTGTCTACCTTGTTTCCCAAGCGACCCATGATTCCTCTTCCAACAGAGTCAACCCTAAGATGAGATATATGTGGAATCATCTCTTTTCTAGCCCAAACAGACAAAAACAACCCAACCATTTGTTTACTAGCAATCAATCTATAACTCATTTGTCCCGGCATCTTGGTAGTCGCAGGAACATCATCAAACAATAAATTCTGATGAACACTAAAATTCTCTGGCTCCACATAGTTATTGTTATCTACAACATGATCACTATACTTTCTTGACCTCCTAGCTTCCCAACCAATCGAAGTACCGATAACCTGACAATTACATGTCTTCAAAAGACTTGAATCGACTCGATAGTTTCTGCTCAAGACTTTAAGATTAGGCCTTTGAAAGAAACTTAGACTACTTGGTGTTCTTGACTCTTCACCACGACAACTACTACTAGAGGTTGTTGTTCTAGAAGCAGAGTCTTGTTTCGGTTTGTTTAAAGCTTGGCTTATAAGGGCTAACCATTTAGCTGCTGGCTCATTGTCTTCAACCACTAATACATTTCCTGCACTCAGAGGCACAATCTCTTGAAACCTGAGATATGAACCATGTAATGATAATTCATTTTTTATCTTTAAAGACCTCTCAATCCAAAACTTAACGAATTTCATTTCATACCCACAGATATATATGTCCGCTGTGCCTTCAACGAGTAAGAAGTCTTCGAGGTTAAGATCGTTGTTTGGTGTTCTTCCTCCTACATTCCACGTAGCTACAAACACCCTGAGAGATTAAAAAACGTGAATTTGAATCTGAAAATAAAAAAAGAACTATTACAAAGAGATTGATTCATTATCAAACCTGAGCTCACGAATCTCTGTTGTTGATGACATAGAACTCGATTGGTTCAAGCCTTCCATTCTCTCTGACGTATTTTACAAGTAAACATATCAAAAATTTCTTAGCAAACCCTAGATTTCATTTGGGATCAAGAAGACCCCAAATACATATTAATGTAAAGAAGAAGAAAAAAAACTATGACAATGTACATTTATTTTTATTTAGTTTGCTAGCTATCATACATATGAATATATAAACTTTTCTAGGGTAGGTTTATCCAATAAATCAAAATTTTCCTAACCAGAAGCAGTCTTCCAGATCATCGAAGAAGAGTTGTCAAGAATATGTTTCTTTCGAGGAGCCATTCGTCGCTTCAAATCTATCAAACAAGATACAAGAGGCATTTAATTATAAACTTGATAAATATCTTTTCTTGTGATGTACGTATTCAAAGAAGAAATACCGTTGAAATATTCATTGTTGTTGCCTTGATCATCATGATTTCCTCTGTTTTTGTGATTTCCTCTGTTTTTGTGATTTCCTCTGTTGTTCATATTATTTGATGCGTCTTCTTCTTTACCAGACCATCTTGATCCAAAAACCTTGGGAAGAATTGACTATTGTCCACAAACACCAAAAACGAAAAAACACTTAATTTCAAGTTTAAATAAATCGAAGTTAATGGGATTCACGTCGTGAATTTTCGAAGAGAATTATAATTAAAACAACTCCAGTGACAACAATAATTGAAGCAGGCAGAGAACCTTCTTTTTCTTCTTGCTTCGGTGGCTGTTCTCAGAGTCCGTATCTTTATCGGAACTCATTCATCAAAATCTCCAACAAAAAACTGAAAACAGAGAAGTTATAAGAAAAATTAAAACATTGGTGTTAATAGATCTTGGAAGAGAAGTACACTTATTTTATGTTTATTTCTAGGGCTCGCATTTTCCACGACTATTGAGTATTGGCATGAATAAAAATATATATAATTTTTAAATATTTATGGTTTTTTTTAAATTAGAATAGTTAATTAATTGTTACTTAGCAATAGTTAGCATCAGAGGAATAGTTAATGTTTTGTTAGTAAAAAGTAAAAAGCAACTTTTCTAGATCAGTTTGAAAATATCAGAGTATGGCGCCAGGTCATTCGGAGGTTCTAAAAACAGGGAGATATACATTGCTTAAAGATGTACCTGGATTTTTAATAACATCAAGAAAAACATTACATGAAGTCATGCTTTTTAAAACCACTTGTTAATAGAGATAATAGAATAACCCAAAGTTAACCATTTAAATTTAAATTCAATTATATATGTAAAAATAATAATCGATTGTCTGATTTAGGTATGTTTATTTTAATTAATTGTTAAGGAAGGATAAATATTACAATTAATTTTCTATCTGCAATAATAAACTTCAAAGATCTTTTTTTTAAAAGATGATGGAAAGATCTGATATGATGAATCATATTTATACTATGAAAAACTTTCTCCTCCAAAATATATACTAATAATCTTTCTTAGTGGAACAAATTAATTAATGCTTAAGATTTAATCATTAAATAGATTAGATGTTTTGTATACGGTCTGCCATTATTAATTAGATTCATAAAATAGGAAAATCACGATTACAAAATAAATTCTATCGACTGATCTGGTTGGTCTTTAGAAGAATGCATTTAGTGCTAAAGAGTGGACTAACCCGAAAACATACCACACTGCTACCTGGAATATCATAGAATTTCCATTAGATGTGAAGAACTGACCATTGTAAGGGTATCTCCAATGTGGATGTCATAACGCCATTATCCCTTCAGATTTTGACTTTTTATTTCCAACGAGATGGTAAATGCAACGCTATTATAGTATTTTGCTTATTTTTGATACAGTGTCACAGTAAATATAGTGTGGTACTGCAGCGACGGTATAACTTTGTTTTTTATTTATTTTTATTATTTAAATAACTTAATTATTTATATTTACTTTTACAAAATAACAAATAAAATTCACTGATATGTAACTATGATATTAAATTTATTTTTAATAAATCTTAATGTGATTTGTAAATTTTAGTTAATATAAATTATTAATTAATTTAACATTTAAAATAGAATTAAAATACATAAAAGTTACTTATAATACATAAAATTACCAAATAAACACCAACCAAACATAAAAAGTGAATACAAGAAAATAGATTTGCAGAATTAAAAAAATGCACAAATTTTCAAAAACAAACTGGAAAACATTAGATTGACTGACATAATAATCTAATAACCCGGAAAATTGTGGCAGGACCATCACACATGTGGAATAAAAATGTATTACATGATATAATGACAACTTGTATCATAATGCAAAATATGATCATAGAAGATGAATGTGATATCAATGCAACAATTGAAGAACAAGGTGAAGTTCCAAATGCAGAAGTTGAGATGACAAGTGTAGATGATGCTCGATTTCAAGAATTCTTAGCTCGGCACAATAAATCAAAGACCAAGATGCTCATTTTGAACTTCGAAATGCACTAATCGAACATTTGTGAGGTGAATATGGTAATTTTAATAATTAGTAAGAAGTGACGTATTGTTTTTATGCAATGTATTTTCGTTTGTATGTTTTTAGTTATTTTAATTTCATATGTATTTTTGTTTGTATGTTTTTGTTATTTTAATTTCATATGTATTTCTTAAGTATTATTCGATAATTATAATTATTGTTTTAAATTTGTTAATCTAGTTCTTATTAAAAATAGTTACTTGTATATATTATAAGAATAATGAGTATTAAATTATTAAATAGTTAAGAGAATCTTTTATTTAATAATATAATAATAGAAAATATTATTTTTAGTGTGATATTTGGTGTTGTAGTTAGAGATGAAAAGAAATTTGATGTTAAAACTACAATAAAATGGTGTGGTTTTAACACTAAAATTGTGTACTGGTTGGAGATGGCCAAAGTATGACCAAAACCTCAGATGGGACGTGTTATCTCTGAATCAGCAAAGGTTTTTTGGTCGACCAAGTTTATATTAAAGGCACAAAAGGGACAAGTATACTTTACCAAAAGAAAAAATGGATAAGTATAATGGTGATAGTACAATGAAAATATTTTATAAGTTTAGTCCAGCACGCGAAAATACGTGAGTTATCACAACATGTTTAGCTTTTGTATTTAGATTGGATGCAAGAAGTTAACCAGCGTTTGGATGATATCAAACCTCAAAGGGTAGAGGGTCATTTATGAATTTTGTAATCTATAGAATGACTGTCCTGAGATGATTTTGTTGTATTGTTATATATGGATATGGTCACTACATTCATCACACGATGAGACGATGACAAAAACTCTGGAGGAAATAATGGGAGACCTGCTTTTAAATGATCTAGACGCTGCGGCTAGCTTGTTGAAGAGTAAAGGTCTTTACTTAATGCCTTTGTCCTGTTGGGATTGCGAAATCCCGTGTCTAACTCTATATTATTCCATTAGTATGATATTGTCCATTTTGGGCCTTAGAGACTGGCCCGCATGGATTTACTTTTGGTTTCCTTCCCAAAGGCCTCATCTTATTAGAGTTGGACATCTCTTTATATATTAGACTCTCCTTGTCTAATATCCAATGTGGGACTTTGTTTGATATCTCACATTCTCCCCTCAACTAAGGACCACACTCATCTCATCTCGTGTGTTTTCTTCATTTGAGAATGTAACTCACATTCTCGTTCTTTTGAGAATGTTTCTCCACAACATCATCACGGTTTCATTATCTTCGGCGTTTACGCCAAAGACCTCCTCTTCCACGAAGGGTCCCATTCCTACTCGAAGGGTATTTTGGTCTTCTTGCAGATTTCTCGTCAACCTGGTGCTCGATACCAATTGTTGGGATTGCGAAATCCGTGTCCAACTCTATATTATTCCATTAGTATGATATTGTCCATTTTGGGCCTTAGAGGCGGCCGCATGGATTTACTTTTGGTTTCCTTCCCAAAAGGCCTCATACTATTAGAGTTGACATCTCTTTATATATTAGACTCTCCTTTGTCTAATATCCAATGTGGGACTTTGTTTGATATCTCACATTCTCCCCTCAACTAAGGACCACACTCATCTCATCTCGTGTTTTCTTCATTTGAGAATGTAACTCACATTCTCGTTCTTTTGAGAATGTTTCTCCACAACATCATCACAGGTTTCATTATCTTCTGACGTTTCTGCCAAAGACCTCCTCTTCCACCTGAAGGGTCCCATTCCTACTCGAAGGGTATTTTGGTCTTCTTGCAGATTTCTCGTCAACCTGGTGCTCTGATACCAATTGTTGGGATTGCGAAATCCCGTGTCCAACTCTATATTATTCCATTAGTATGATATTGTCCACTTTGGGCCTTAGAGGCGGCCGCATGGATTTACTTTTGGTTTCCTTCCCAAAAGGCCTCATACTATTAGAGTTGGACATCTCTTTATATATTAGACTCTCCTTTGTCTAATATCCAATGTGGGACTTTGTTTGATATCTCACATTCTCCCCCTCAAACTAAGGACCACACTCATCTCATCTCGTGTGTTTTCTTCATTTGAGAATGTAACTCACATTCTCGTTCTTTTGAGAATGTTTCTCCACAACATCATCACAGGTTTCATTATCTTCTGACGTTTCTGCCAAAGACCTCCTCTTCCACCTGAAGGGTCCCATTCCTACTCGAAGGGTATTTTGGTCTTCTTGCAGATTTCTCGTCAACCTGGTGCTCTGATACCAATTGTTGGGATTGCGAAATCCCGTGTCCAACTCTATATTATTCCATTAGTATGATATTGTCCACTTTGGGCCTTAGAGACTGACCCGCATGGATTTACTTTTGGTTTCCTTCCCAAAAGGCCTCATACTATTAGAGTTGGACATCTCTTTATATGTTAGACTCTCCTTTGTCTAATATCCAATGTGGGACTTTGTTTGATATCTCACATTCTCCCCCTCAAACTAAGAACCACACTCATCTCATCTCGTGTGTTTTCTTCCTCTGAGAATGTAACTCACATTCTCGTTCCTTTGAGAATGTTTCTCCCACAACATGCCCTCAGTCTAAAGCTTGTGCTGAGTTCCCTCGTCCTTTTAGTCCTATAAGGGCAATATTATTGGTGGGATGAAGAGAGAGAGTCCCTTGTTTTTTTTTTTTTTGTGGTCATTGGAGAATAAGGGACAACCCTTAATTAAGGGTTTTTCCCCTCTCTTTCTTCCTTGGTCCTTGCATTTCGTGGGCCCTCCTCCCCTAAGGGATGCCTTAAGACACTTCCAATAATGTAGCTCTAAGTATCTATTCTCATCTGCAATCAAGCACACATCAGATAATCGCTAATGCCATCACGGCATCATTTCTAGTCAGATTAGCATAAATACGTTGACTATGAAATTGATATCAATCAGTGAAATCGTTATGGTCTGAAATCATTGCGGTTTTGGCTTCTTAAATCCAAATAAAAACTGCTAATAGTTAAGTTCGGTTCAGTTCGGTTAAATTTATCACGAGTTGGTTTGGTTTTCGATTCTGTAAAGCCTACAAAGTGTTAGCCGACTTAAGAAAAAAAACAGATGAGCCGAGGGGCCCAATCTGGACTCAACCATGACAAGTAAGACCAGTCTCTACGGACTTCTCAGCCAAAAATCAATTTTCTTTTAAATTGCACTTTTTATATTTCATAAAAAACGGAATGATATAATTTATCATTTTAATAAGTACTCATATTCATTTTAAAAAGTACTAGAAACAGTTGATTTTAGTAATGAGAATATGCTATAACTTTGCTACGAAGGTAAAGTAACAACTGACAAACTAATACATATAATAATAGTTTTGGCCACTAGGGTTCTTCACGCTGAAGAAATCAAATATTTCATTCATACTTTCAGACAAGCACACAGATAATGACCCTCCCTTTGAAGGTAACAACAAAGATTGTTCCCATCGATACCGTATCAGGGGAAGAAGATGATTTAAGATATGTATAGCTTCCTTAGGATTTACAAATCTGAATATCTTACATTTTTATTTCTGAACACAGGATGGTGAAAAATCAGGCGTACGTTGATTGATGATGGTTGTCACTTGAGAAGCGAGAGAGTCTCCGGTGTGTTGTTACCGGGACTTTTTGCCAGTGACATTGCGCTCTCATCTTCTGCTTCCAGAAACCTTTTCTTCTCCATCTGTAAGAAACTTCCTTACACATCTTGTTTTTTTTTCAACAGATAGTAAATACTATTACCTAACAAGAAGTCTAGGCTTAAAAGCCTGGTTCAAAGAAAAACAAATCGATAAAATATTATGGGTTTCACTCAAATTATATTAGTCTCAAAGTCCTTAGCTTTCATCATCTGTTAGAAAATTTCTTACAATTGTTTTTCCTATCCCTTGTCAACAAGAAATCTTCTTATAAGCATGGTGTTTTCTAAATTTAATTTTACTAGAAATTGTGTAGTATAATAGTACCTATGAAAGTCCTAACTTTAATCTGTAAGAAAATTTCTTCAATATTTTTTCCTGTCGCTACAAGTATTAACAAAAAATGTAGATTTTAAAAAGCTCGTAAAAAGTTTTAAAAATCGAGCCATGGGTTCAGTCAAAATATCCAGAAACTCCTTAGCTTTCACACATATGTAGTATATGTAAGTCTGTTGCTACTTGTCCATCTACATGTGGATAAAATGATTATCTATTAGCTTCTAGAAGTATAAGAGATGGTACCTTTGTAAGCTGGTTAGATAAAACCTTGTTCTCTTCTCTCAACAGCTTCTCCTGTTTAAACAACATCACAACTACATCAGTTTTTTAACATGTCCTGAAACACCAATCATCATCGCAGTTCGGTGGTAAATCACCGAGGGGAAGAGTAGGAGTTGCTTAATATTTTAACAAAGCCAATTGTCAATCAGGAACTAAGACAAGACCAATATACATATCTGGAGAGCTAAGCTTGATCTAATGATCTAAATATTCTCGAGGATGGAAAAAACTACAGTGGCCAAGACGGCGAATAAAAACCAGAGCGTTAACCTTTTCTTGAAGGGTCTTCACAAGCTCCATCATTAGCTCTCCCTGCAACATGATATTAAGGATTGTGTCAAATTGGAAACATGATACAAAGTCAAGCAGTGTCCAAAGACTGTTCTTGGAATGGTAAGTAGACAGAAGACTAACAATAAATAATCTGAAACACTTCCTAGCAGCATATAATACCTTCCTAGCTATAGTTACAGACAGAGCACTCTTGAATAGCTCTTCCAGGGAAATTAGGGACTCTACACTTATGTTATCACTTTTTGCTTCTTCAAGCTTGCTGCATAAATACATAGATATTTATACATCAATAAAATAGAAGAGTATTTTTTATCAAGCAATTTTTCCAGGCGGTGAGGGGAAGAAGGATAGTACTAAGTACTAACCATTGAACTATTTCTAGCAACTCCTTATGTGAAAGATAATCCCCATTTTTTTCTGCTAATTCCTGCCATAAAAAAGGGATGGGAGTATTATGTGGCCCATTACATCTAACAATAGATTAGCTAAAAATTAAGACCTATATATGACCCATTAATTGCTATATAATCCTTATAGAGCCCATTAATCTCTGATACTAGGATTATGTAAATATTAAAGCTTTTGATCCATTAATCTCTACTAAGTAAAAAGTATTGTGATTTTTTTGTGGTTCCTCGACAATTAAGTTTGGTACACCACAACTGGTCTACAATCTTTCCGAGACCTTCTAATGCAATACAAGCAGTACTGAATAACAAAGTACCTCCTAATTGATTCGAGAAATTATATGGTTTGAATCTTTAGTATTGTATTATTTGTTACATGAGTTATCTCTCCACAATGTTTACTAACTACACAAATCATCTCGATGGTGTATTCTAGCATTCTAAATGCTCATCTCAGTTTACATACGTCGTAGATGACATTTAGGCAATGAATCTATGTATGGCTGACAAGATATAATTCTAACCCTCGAGAACTACGTTTGGTATACAACGATAGAAGACCTTGCCGTAGACTTTTTAGTGCAATATCAACAGAGAAGAACGAAGTCTACAATATGTTAAAGCACTACACAAAGTATTCACATAGGAACCATCTCAATATACACTATCTTCTATACACTCGTGTCAATTACATATGTTTGGGTGGCTAAGAAATTCTTACCACCGTTTTAAGTTCATCAGCATGTTGTATTTCATAACGTTTGAGGATCTTGGCCATGCTGAAGTAAAATCAAGAAAGAGACAAAGTATTAAATACAGATCATGACAAACAAGTTTTCTACATTCATGTGTTATAACAGACTTCTTTCTTTACTTTCTGGTACATAAGCGTGTCTTAGATTTTAGTGTCAAATGCATATATATGGATACATTTACTTTCTTAAAAAGTAAATCTATAACTATTTATTTCTAACTTTCCAGTATACAAATCTAATAACTACTAAGTCCATCACAAAATTTTGGTTATATATATCAACTTCTCAGCCACTGAATTCATTTCGACTTATGGACATATATGCACAAAAACAATTTCTTCCTATCGAGTATAGTTAATTACCTCATACTTTATTATCAAAGTTAAGTGATCAACTTTTTGTTATTCAAGAAACCTAACAGCAGTTGAGAAAAGATTAAGTGGATAGAAAGATTGAAAACTAAATTCCCCCATAAAATGAAATATCAGTGAAATTCATGTTCGTAGATGTAAAAAGACATTAAAGTTTATTTTCCTCCAATACAATGTAAGATTTTGTTTGATGCTACATTCTTATCACAAATTCCATAGAGTGAATTTGATAGACTTGATCATCATGTTGTCACTAGCATCATAAAAGTTATAATTTGAAACTATGCAATTGGTTAGGCGCTTAAGAATACAATCTCAAGTCAGAAGCCTTTTGACTGCTATTAAAACTGAAGCAACAAAAAATGTTCCATTTGTAGTCCTAGCTGCCAGTTTAACAAATATACTTTCAAGATATCGATCAAGCATTTATGTTGATATCAATGCAATGCTAAGAAGCTCTATATATAGTGCATTCCCATTCCTAAAAGATCACAGTTCGGTTCATTATAATCACCTAGGAATGTTATAAACGAAAAACACAAGGTAAAATGTATGGAACCAAATGATTGCAGAGGCTCCTATAGGCCATCAGGCCCAATACCTCAACAAGAGAAATTAATATGCATGACAAAGGGAAGAGAACAATTCTGAAAGAAAAAAGATCCACTCAGCAATGTACACATGTATCTTGTAAAGTTGTTTTATGCACAAATATCAGAATTAAGGATGGAGAAAATCGATGACATGACGCTGAGCTGGTAGCCTAGTTGGTTGTACTAGTCTCACCGTTGTGTTATAATTCAAGTTACGTTCAAATCCGGGAGTGTGTGAGTTATCGGTGACAAGGGAAAAAAGAGATTAGATGAGAGGAGTATAGTCCAGCATGTGTGAAAACTATATTTAGTATTGTTTGTAGTTATCACAGCAGTACATCTGACCATCAAAATCAACCAAAAACCGTTTACTTAATCAACTAAAATATAAAATAATAAGTCATCCAGAGTATGCACTTGTAACTAACCAAGAAAAAAACTGAAAGGAAAAGTGGCACCCGTTCCAATCAAAAGATTATTGAGACATAATTTCTCAACAAATCTACCTAAGAAGAATTGAATTGGTTAATTAAGAGGATAATGAGCCTATATTAATCTAAATTAAACAATGCACATTGTTCTTGTTTAGCTCTAGGTACAACACATAACAAGACGGCTTGAAATCCCAATAGACAAATATAAAGTAAAGATCACCACGTGTAGAACAATCTCTTTAAGCGCATGCAATAATATTTTCTCCAAAACAAAAAAAAAAATCCCTGCAATACACTTAAAACAATAAAAAAAAATGAAAACAAAAACAAAACGAACACCAAGATAATCTTTGGCCACTACATTGTTTAGTCTTATATCAGTTGAATCTAAACATAGATGAACAAAGCAGCAAGATTAGCCTTAAAGATAACAAGGGGAAAAGAAAAAAACCCTAGTTTTTTAGTTTCTATGTTTCTCGAGAAAATTTAACAAAATAGTGTTACCTATCACCGGAGGAGGAGCTATAGAGCTTCCCGGTAGAGGAAACTATGAGAATAGCGACGGAGCATTCACAGAGAATTGAGAGTTGACGAGCTTTCTTCATGAGACCATTGCGTCGTTTACAAAAAGTGACTTGTCGACTGCTTTTGTTCTCAATTCGTTTGATCTCCACTTTTCTCCGTCCCATGGCTTATCTCTCCAACCAGTCGTATACCTAATTTGATTCTAGTGTCTTCCTGTGTAGCTGGCCGGAGGCACTGAACGTTTTTTCTTTCTCTTTTTATTTATTTTTATTCCGTTTTTATGTTGTTTGGATATTTTGTTTTGGTAACGAGAGAGCAGGAACAAAAAAAAAATGCTAAACGCTGCGTTTTAGAGAGTTCAGACACGTATTAACGCATGTCGACTTGTCGAGTGTCCTACCGCCTCCCTCTTTGTGTCGTTCTATTAAAAATGTTTTGTTATCTCTTCGTTACTGATTATTCATTTGTTTGTCAAAATTATCTTCTCTAAAAAAAAACGAAATATGTTCTCTTCGTTAGACTCAAATCTGTGTGTTTTTACTTTGTTAATATATTGAAACGTTTCTTAAAACTTTTAATAATTACTAAATGCGAATTGGATATAATAATAAGTAAATCTAACAGTTAGATGTGACGATTGTACCTTGTTGTGTTAATAACTACCTTTCGAGTTAACTCCGGGCTCAAGCTCGGCGCAGGTTCCGACTAGCCAAAACGATCGTCCGTCTCTTGGTTCGGGCTGTGACACGGAAAGATGACCTGTAAGCCCATTTTGGTTGGGCTAAAGTATGCGGTATGACCTGTAATATTCAAAATAGGCCCGTAATAAGGTCATTGTATTACTTTTTTTTTGATAAAATATATAAAGGACACTGTATATTACATTTTTTTTTTGTAAACTGCATTCTTAATTATATTTATCTCACAACTAAAGAATGTATCGGCAATTTATGGATGCAAGTGATTGATACATTACAAAGGTGGAATTAACTAATTTTGGATCTCTCTCTAGTTAGAGTAAATTCACATTTATCTAAACTTTATTAGGTCCCATGAACTAAAAAATTTGTAAGCCACCGGAAAAAACCACGTCATTGGTGTCAACACATACATACATGCATGATACATCGACATAAAAAACAGGACCGGCCCTGCAGGTGGCTTTATCTTGCAACGTCTGCCGACACAACCGAGGATGCACTACTTGTCTTTATCGACACAAAACATTTGGCAGCCTGATTTAGTCCCAAAAAAAAACATTTGGCAGCCTGTGCAAGATAATGGGCCAAGATAATTAATAAATGGGCCTATTATGAGCTCAATGTGACAAATAAGACAAGTCTCTACCGGTTTTCCACCTGAAGGCAAAAAACTTTTTTTTTTTTTTGAAAAGTTGTGTGTTTTTATAGTTCCTAAAAAACAGGACTTATCTGATATCTTAATATTTATTTTCTCACCTAAAAATAAATTCAAAATGAACAGGTGAATTATTTACCAAGGATATGCTTACACTCTGCCACGAAGGTAAAGGATCAAGTAGCAACTAAGTAACCAAAATTAAATAAAATGAGCTGGATTTTAGTTGGGGTTCTTCATGCTGAAGAAATCAAGACTTTTAATCAGCTCGATAAGTCATGCTTTTAACACAAGAAGATACAAAACATAGAAATCATATCAAACTGTGATCACGTCTCCGAAGATGACAACAAAGATAGTCTTAATGCTTTCCCTGAGTTTTTCTTCTTCAACTTTCCGTGTGATCAGGTGAAGAAGAGGATGTTTAAGATACATGTATGATTTTTTTTACATTTATTTTATTTTATTTTATTTAAAATCAGGATATGGTGCAAAAGCACCGTTGATGATGATTGTTACTTCAGAAGCGGGAGGGTCTCCGGTGGGCTGTTGCCGTAGCTACTTTCCGATGACATTGCTCCTTCATCCTCTGTTTCCGGAAGCCTCTTCTTCTTCATCTGTAAGAAACTTCCATAAATTTCAACCTTTTCTAACATATATACTACTAACAAGAAATCTAGGCTATAAAGGTACAGTGTAAGAGAAATAAAAAGATTATGGGTTTCACTCCAAAATTCTGTAGCATAAATCCATCAATCAAAGTCCTTTAATTTTCACAGTAAGAAACTTCATTTTCTTATATATACTAAACATTAACAAGAAATAGAAACCTTGTATGGTTAAAATACGAAATTTAAACTGAGAAGACAGCAGTTTGCCCTTCATGGGAACCCAAAATTTCAGAAAACAATGAACCAAATTGACCTCAATCAAAATCTAGTAGCCACTGTAAATAAGAGAAACAATATGCTTGGGTAAGAACGGGGCCAAGAATTGAAACAAATAGGAAGCAGAAAAAAAAAACAGCAGCAGTAATTTTGTTATTTTAGACATAAATGATTGTAGAAATATAGACGTTTAACTTTCATAAGTATGTCTATGTGAATATATATATATATATAGGAAAAAAGTTTCCTAGCTACACGAAGTTTACGGTAATATGGTGGAAACCATCTAATGTATAAAAATGTATCAACAACTACACGAAGTTTATGTTAATACATGCCACATGTACGAAGTAAATGATAATATGGTGGCAACATCACAATCGGGTTTAATTGATCTTAAGTTAAGTTAATGGGGTTAATCTGTAATTTATGAAACTTAATAAACTTAATTGATTTATTAATAAAATTAATAAAGTGAATAATTTATTAAAATTTATAAACGTAATCCTAAACTTAATAAACTTAATAAAATTATTAAACAAAATAATAAAATTATTTATTTAACTTAATAAACTTAATAAACAAAATAATTTTTTAAACCTTAATAAAGTTATTAAATTAATTGATTTTATTGATACACTTAACTAGTATTAAATTTAATAAAATGAATAATTTATTAAACTTTATAAACTTAATCCTAAACTTAATAAACATAATAAATTAATAAATTTATTAAGTTTAATAAATTTATTAAATTTATTAATTTTAATACTTAAGTTTATTAAGTTTAATAAATTATTAATTTTATAAAGTTTAAATAATTTTTTTGTCATCGTTTAATAATTATTAATTTTATTAATAAAATCAATTAAATTTATTAAGTTTAATAGGTTTAATAAATGTTTAATAAGTAATTAAGTTTAAAAATTATTATGTTTATTCAGTTTATTAAGTTTAATAATTTTTGAATTTTATTAAGTTTAATAATTATTAAGTTTATTAATAAAATCAATTAAGTTTATTAAGTTTCATAAATTACGGATTAACCCCATTAACTTAACTTAAGATCAAATAAACCCGATTGTGATGTTGCCACCATATTATCATTTACTTCGTACATGTGACATGTATTAACATAAACTTCGTGTAGTTGTTGACACATTTTCATACATTGGATGGTTTCCACCATATTACCTTAAACTTCTTGTAGCTAGAAAACTTTTTTCCATATATATATATAAAAAAGTGTAGCTATCTAATGTCCATCTATATATCTATAAATGATCAATAGCTTTTCGCAGCGCATATAAGAAATAATACCTTTAGCTGGCTAGCCAAAATATGGTTCTCCTCTCTCAACAACTTCTCTTGTTTGACCAAGACCACGACATTATCTTCCTTAAATAAGCTCCAAAACATCCTCAGCACAACATGGTGATTCACCGAGGAGGGACTCGATTTTTTTATGATTTTAACAGCACGCTTTCATTAGAGTTTCAATTCAGGAAGCCAAGAACAAACCAGGAAACTAAAACAAGACCAAAAGACATATCTAGAGACTAGAGGGTTAAACATAGTTTTATTGGAATATTCTGAGGTTCAGAGTATTCAAGAATTATCAGGCTACAATGACCGGACGGCTAACAAAAATCAAAACACTAACCTTCTCTTCAAGATTTTTCACAAGCTCCAACATTAGTTCTGTCTACAACAAGAAATTGGGGATTGCGTCAAATTGGAAGCATGATTCAAAGCTGGGCAAGGTCCCAAGATCTTACGAAATACTCATCTGAATCACTTAGTAGCAGCATATATACCTTCCTAGCTCTAGTTACAGATAGAGCATCCTTGAACTGCCCTTCCAGGGAAATTAGAGACTCCAAACTTACATCATCGAGATTCGCTTCATCAAGCTTGCTGCATATATATTAATCAACAATAGAAGATATAAACTTCTTTAATCATAGGAAGAGATGAAAAATGGTATTTAGTGCTAACCATTTGACTATTTCCAGTAACTCCTTGTGTGAAAGATGATTCCGAGATTTCGCTGCTATATCCTGCCACGGAGAAAATAACGATGGGAAAGGTTAGTTAGAACAAATGTTTATTTCTATTAGAAACAGACGATACCATCGAGAAATTAGTATGAAATACAACAAATTTATGATGTTCTCATAGACCACCTAATCTATGACAACCATCTCAGTATATCACTGGAGTATCCTAGCTACCAGATTTTAAACGCTCATCTCAGTTACATATGCATTGGTGACTTTAAGCTACAAGGAGCGTAAACATGGATAAAAAGAGATGATTCTAACCCTCGAGAGATAAAGCCTGCAAGAAGTTTGGAAACCTCTGGTTATGCATGTGTACCTAAAATTAACTTACCAAGTTTTTAAGTTCATCAGCATGTTGTCGCTCATAACGCTTGATGATTTTGGCCATGCTGAAGAGATATTAAGAGAAATACAAAAAGGCTTTAGAACAATCTTACGCCAAACCATAATATTATAAGTAAATTTGGGTTACTAACTCTTAATTGTAGGTTCAGTAACTAACCTTATTCGCGCCTTCTATAATATAAGAATATAAGTGTGTCACCGCTTAAATAATAAAAGATATAAGCTCAGTTATCTAATAACACATGCATAGTTAGTGATGTAATACTTTATACACTTTTCAGTACATAATAGCGTCTTACATTTTAATGTCAAGGCATATATATGGGTAATTAATCGAAGTAAAAAGAAACAAAGTAAATTAGTTCTATAATTCGTGCAGATTACCCAATATTACAAATATACTGTCAGGATTAAGCATTTATGGTAACAAAGCAATGCTAAGAAGCTATCTATGTGTGTATATATATATATAGTGAGGAAGGTTCAATTCCCGTTTGTACAAAGTCTTCGGGTCATTGTGCGCTCAGTGCCTTTGGCCCATAAGATCCAATAACTATTTTAAAATCATTGCTAAAAAGAGGGAAAAAATTTAGAAGAGAAAAAGAGAGCTACGTACTGGTAAGGTACTAACGTACACATGCATCTTTTAGGTTTATTATATGCACATAAAATTACAAGTGAACGAGGGATACAATAATAGGGGTTTGTAGCCTGGTGATTTATAGCAGCATGTCATTGTTCATATTATAGCAGCATGTCATTATTCATATATATGGACAATGACATGCTGCTATAAATCACCAGGCTACAAACCAGCATTGCCCAAAAAAAAAGACCTCAAGAATTTAAGATCATCTAGAAACCTTTTACTCAAGCAAAAAAACAAAAAGAAAAATTAAGAAATCATCTACAATAAAACTTGTAACTAACTTTAAAAATTGCATAAAAGAGATGGCACCAATTCCAATCTAAAGTTTCTTCATCAATAGCATTACTCCCAACAATTTCTCAACAAATGTACCGGAGGTGTGTGTTGAAATGGATAAAGAGGATAATGAGCTTAATTAATCTCAAATCAAACAACCGACATTGTTCTTATGCAACACACAAGTAAGATAGACTTGAAATCCCAATAGACGAACATGAAGTGTGGATTACCACGTGTAGATAAAACTCTACAAACGCATGCAATAATATTCTCACAACAAAATAAGAAAACGAAGATCCTTGCAGCAAACTAAAACAATTAAAATTGAAAAACAACAAACAAAACGAGCACCAAAGAAATATTTGGCCACCACATTGTTTAATCTTAAATTTGGTTGGATCTACACAACAATTATGGATATAGATTAAACAAGAAGATCAGCTGTAAAGATTCAAAGGGGTAAAATGAAAAACCCTAGTTTTAAGATTCTAATGTTTCTAGAGAGGATCTAACAAAAGATAATCAACAGAAAGAGGAGCAAATAGTGTTACCTATCTCCAGAGGAGGAGCTATAGAGTTTTCCGGTGGAGGAAACCATTAGAATGGCCACTGAGGATTCACAAAGAACTGAGAGTTGCCGAGCTTTCTCCATAAGACCATTACGGCGTTTACAGAAAGTGACTTGTCTACTACTTTTGCTCTCAATTCGTTTGATGTCCACTTTTCTTCTTCCCATGACTTCTTTCTCCGACTAGTCTTTACCCTGATCTGATCCAAATGTTCCTAGAGCTTGGTCGGAACACTAAATTCTATATATTTTATTTTTATTTTTTCGTTTTTATTTTATTTTGAGCACATAGCCAAATCTTATTTAGAAGCAGTATTTTGTTTTATTTTGTTAAACGAGAGGGCGACAAAAAACGAAATATAGAGACCCAAAAAGGTACCAAAACGATGCGTTTAGACACGTACTTTACGCATGTCGAATTCCCAGCGGGCGCGTTTAATTCTTCGTGTACGTTCTTTTTTTTTTCGACGTTCTTCGTGTACATTCTATTTAACTCTTAGTTATTATCTCTTCGTTAATAATAAAATACAAAAAACTCATCAATATGTTTTAACTTGTCGTTTATCAGACCACATGTTTCTTTAAAATTTACAATATCCCGTAAATGCGAATTTACTATTATAAAAGAAAAACAAATTGAAGAGTTAGATTTGCTCTTTTCTAGTCATTTGTACAATTGTACTTGTATGTCAGCATATCCAACAATTATGTGAATTGTGACGACAAGTGTACTTTGTAGATGTTAATAAATACCTTAGCTGACTCGGCCGTAACGCATTTTCGGACTCGTCAAAACGATGTGAACGAATGACAGATATTATCGTGTTCCCGTTTGTCGTTCGGCTTGCACGTACAAATATGGCCGCAAAAAAAGTTCGGCCCAGATATATTCTTGCATAAGGAAAATGTAAGGCCCATTTATACCAAACCACTTACATAATAATATAACTAAATTACTTTTGGTCTCGTCTCGAAACATGAATAGTAGATTAAGTACTTCCTTTTATTTATGCATTTAGTCATTTCATTTACAATAAATTAGATATTTCATTTATGGTATTTCTTTTTTTTTACTAATTTTACCACTGCATTTAAAATCAATTTAAATATAGTATATATTTAATGGTTGTAGTTTTTTTTGGTGATAATAAAAACACAAACTGAAATATATATAGTATATATTATATAAAACAATTTTTAAATATAGTATTATTTTTATTTAATTTAGTCAAATATAAAAATTCTGAGAATTCAATTTTCAAGAAAACAAAATATCATAAAATTAATAATAATTCATAGAAAACTAATGCAAAAACAATTAACATGTTGTTTCATTTTAAAATAAATTTACCAAAAATATATTAATATATGAATAGTCAAATTACATCAAACTGCATCAAAGTATAAATTTTTAATATAATATTATGTACAAATAACAAATTATTATCAAACATTTGTATTATAAAATAATATATTCTAATCTATATATAAATTAAAAACATAAAATATATACATTGTTTAAATCAAGATTACAAGATGTTTTGTTTAAATCAAGATTACAAGATGTTTTCTTTAAATCTCATTACTATGTTCCCCATTATATCACTTATCTTCTTCACGAAGATGTTACATTATCACAATATTAATGAAAGTTGCTGTTAAAAAAATATATACATTGTATTTTTATATAAAACTAACGGCTTATGAGTTCACGTCAAACACAACTTAAATCAAACATCCGTGCAGGTTCTAGTAAATATTAAACACGATGTCCATAATATCACATTTAACTAGTAATAATAACATCCCCAAATACAGTGTTACACTAACAAAATAAATTTCATAGAATTTGAAAGAAACAATTAATAACTAAATTCGATATAAAAAGCTAAGATAACCTTTTTGTCTGTAAAAGAAAAATTAAGAGAATGTTACAGCTCATATGGGCTAGTATACTCAAGATGGCTTTTCCCGGGCCGAAGCTCATCAGTATTGGACAGAGCGGTCCTTGGAAGGACGTTATATATATGATTTAATCAAATTAAGAGTATACATATAAAAGCATGAACATTAAGGGATAAGATGAAAAGTTCACACGGTTTCCAAAAAAAATATTAAAATTCCGATTCTGTTGAACCCGCATCGCAGGAACTCGTTGCGGTGATACCGGATTGTCACTGTTTCGTAGACTCCACGCCACGTGACGGTCCACGATTAACCATTATTAATTATTTTATAAAAAAAAAAATCAAACAAAAAAATAAATTAAATAATTAAAACTGGAGCATAGAAAATCGAACGGTTCACCGATGCTCATGTTCTAACATGACTTAAGTAACAAATAAAGATCCGATTTAACTTTGCCACGTAACGTAAGACAAGTAATCAAACAACTATCAATTAAATACGGGAAAGCTAAAAGAATAAATAAGCTCTAGTACACTAGGGTTCTTCAGGCTGAAGAAAAGCAAAGACTTTTAAATTCCAAACCTGTACTTTCAGACAACACAATCTCTGATCTTTTCTACGAAGGTACAACAAAGTTCCATACTTTATCTTAATTGTACAATTCCTCTTTAGCAAGAGGAATATAGCTCCGTTTTTTTTACCTAAACCTCCGCATTAGAGCAAGATAAAAAGGGTTTTGAGATTATGCAGCTTTTTATAATTTACACATCTGCTTTTTAACTTAAAATCAGGCTTTGAGGTAACTCAGCCGTTGGATTATGGTAGTTACTTGAGCAGCGGGAGAGTCGCCGGAGGATTGATGCCGGAGCTGTTTGTCGGTGAACTGTTCTCTCTCCCTCCGTTCGTCTTCCCTATCTGTAAGAAAAATTTCTTAGATTGTTTGTTTCTACAGATACTTATATTAACAAGAAATTAATTACGATTTTATACGCTATAGTGAACTTAAAAAAGATAAGTGATGGATTTAACCGGATAATTGTGCAACCATTACGTTCGTTCGAAACTCTATAAAAATAATTCTTCTCTATTAACAAGGACAAGAAAATCAGAATTCTAGAAGCATAATGTCTTTTGCCAAATTTTAAATTTTAAATTGGGTCCTGTAAGATACGTTCTTGCATTCTTATTTTCCCGCAACTAAATAAGTAAAAGTTAGTTTCAAAAAAAAAGTAAAAGTTTAACAGATCTATAATTTTTGGAAACATGTTTAAAAAATAAATAAAATAAAAATCATATCTTAAATTATGGGTTTCACATAAAATTGTCTTGATCCATCAAAGTCCTCAACAATAGTGATGTATATGTGCTAACGTAAGTGTATCTTTGTATATTTCTACTGTCTATCTACGTATACATTAAAGTGTTTGATTATTAGTATATAGAAGCATAACAAATAAGTACTCTTGTTACCTGGCTAGTCAAAACCAGATTCTCTTCTCTCAGCAACTCCTCCTATTTGAACATGATCAACAAGTCCATAAGCCTCTTAATTAACATGTTTTCAAACTATCTCCAGACAAATTTCTTTTCAAAATAGAAAAATTCATCAAAAATTGAGAGATCCATTAGGGTTAAGTCACATTTTATCAAGATTTCAACAAAGCTTTTTTTGTTCTAATAAGAATATCCCAAAACAAAAGCCAAAAACAATTCAGGGACTAAGACAAGACCAAAGGATATATATCTAGAGATTGGGTCTAGTGATCTGCATACTCTGAGGATAAGACGATTCAAGAATCAGCATAGCCGATAATGACCGGGATGGTAGCACTAACCTTTTCTTGAAGCTTCTTCACAAACTCCATCGTTAGTTCTGTCTGCAACATGACATTAAAAACTATATTATTCATCTGATTTCAAGAAAGATTTTAGAAAACTAATTAGACAGAATATTTATGTAATAATCTGGTCATTCACTTCGTAGCAGCATATATACCTTCCTAGCTCTAGTTGCAGACAGAGCAATCTCGAGCTGGTCCTCCAGAGAAATTAGAGAATCTACACTTACATTGTCGACATTTGATTCTTCAAGATTGCTGCATAGTCATAAGTAGACAAAGGAAAAAAAAAACTTTTTTGATCAGATGAAAGAGGGAAAAAGGCGTCCTAGTGCTAACCTTTTGACTGATTCGAGTAACTCATTGTGTGGAAGATAACTCCGGGTTTTTTCCGCAAGATCCTGCACGTTAAAAAAATGATGGGAACCCCAGAAACTTCAGTCGCTATGACAAGTTCAAAGCATAGAGTTTATCTTAGAAGCAACCAGCACTTCGATCCCTTCATGGCATCAACGACCATGTCTTGATAAAGACTTAAATGATGTTCTCAGCTAACTTACCAAGCTTCTACGTTCACCAGCATGTTGTATTTCATAACGATCGACGATGTTCGTCATACTGAAGATATCAAGAACAAACAAAAATATGTATCACAGCCAAATCATGAAAAAAACATTTCAAAATTACGAGTTAGAAAGAGCACCAATAGCGGCCTTTATAGAGAGAATGAAAAAGAGAGAGAATGTTGTTAAACATAGATAGTACATGGGTTTGACATCAGTTTGTATCAATAATATGACTTGACTAGGCTTCTATATAGACATAAATGTAGTGTATATCGCTTAAAACAAAATCATAAACATGTTTGTTTACAATCACTTTCTGTATCTTTGTAACTAGCTACTATATTTTTGCAATGTCCATATTAGATTTACTTTTCTATTAGAGCATATTTTCTTTTCTTTCCACGTCCATGCATGCACATGGGTAAAATCTCATGTTCATATATATACAAGGAAAATTTCTAGACGTTGGTGAAGTTGCTATAAATTTTGACTAATACATGATAATCATAAATACCAATGATTTAGCTGGTGTCCAAGTCACACGTAGCTATTACTGAAGCTTTAAAACATATATTCAACTGAATCGGAGAACTGAAAACAAAACCTTGGGCTTAAAGTTGGGGGACAACCACTCCATAAAGGATAAACCAAGAAAACGGGTATAGCAAATTAGGTAAGGTCACGGATGCAATCCTAATTTGTGATGTCCATATTGAAGTTATGAATTTGTACTTTAATTTTTAGTCACAGTGAAAAACTGTGAATTAATAAGGAAATAAGAAGCCTGATCTCAAGTCAACACACTTTGTAAAGTACCCAATATGTTATACATATAAGAGAAACTACCAAAGAAACTAGCTATAACTAGAGTTTGACTATTGTAAAATGGAAGCAAGTAAATTAGGTTCCCAATAAATTCTTTCAGGATCAAGCTTTAGAGTGGAAATAATATCAATGCAATGCGAAGGAACTATACAGAGACATACTTATATGCATAGTATGAGTTACAATTCAATTTCTTACAATACATTTGTTCTCATCCTTGTTAAGATTCTCTAAGCGTAAGATAGGGAAAGTTGTATCTTAGTTTGGGCTCATTGTTATTTCTCCTAGATATATAAGGAAAATGCCAAAAGGCTTTGTATGTTTTTAACTAGGAACTTCCACTACAAGAGATAGAGAAGAATATCACACCCATTAAAGATGGTTGTAGCTTAGTGGTTTCTTCTTATAGGAGAAAAATAAGGAGAAAAAACAACGATTACTTTCTAGTGAGCAAACCCATAAGGCCACTGCCACTGCCACATATATATGAATATAATGGCCGTAGACTAATTTTAAGTAAGAGTGTTGTTGCAAAGAAACACGAAACTAGACTAATTGCATGAAGAAAAGGAACAACATCTTAAAAGCAACAAAAGATCGCTACTAATCTAGACATATATATTTTGAATGGTGTCATATACACACACCGATCAAGAAAACAGATATCCAATTAGAAAGTAATGTAGAGCATGAGTGACAAGTATCTATGTGAAATTTTCAATGTCTACAACCAAACATGACAATCGGAGGATCATTTTCAATAAAAAGCATGAAATTTGGAGGATACTTCATCAACTAATCAATCACAGAGAAATAACAAAACAATTAGTGAACAATAAATTTCAGATGAATAATTGAACAAAAGAGCTCCAATTTAAACCAAAGATTCTTGATCAGTGTCACCACTAACTCCAATTAATCTCTCAAAAATTCTACTGCAAGTGCATTACAATATTGGATTAAAAAAACAAATCTCAAAATTCAACAATGTACATTGTTTCGTATATAAAAAAAAAATTGAAAATGAACAACTGATTAAGCCGCGATACAAATATCAGTTAAACAACATTGAGCACGTATCACCACGTGCAGAAATTTTTCTTGAATTCACATGCAATATTAAAATTCGTAAAAAATAAGTAAAGGTAAAATAAAAAAATTCGTATTAAAATGAAAAAAAAAACGAACACCAAGAACATATCTAGGCCACCACAATGTTTAATCTTAAATTAGATTTTAGCTCACGCATAGGCACTCGTAATCAGTAAAACAAAGAGAAAACTCAGTTAATTTGAAGGAAACAAAAAGCCCTAGATTTGAAGTTTCTATATCTAGTAAGTGATTAAACAAAGAGGGTAATAAATAAGACAACTCGAGAGAGACCCGGAATAGCTTACTTGTTACCCGAAGAGGAGTTGTAGAGTTTTCCAGAGGCGGAGACGACGAGCACAGCCACGGATGATTCACAGAGAACTGAAAGCTGTCGTGCCTTCTCGATGAGACCATTGCGTCGTTTAGAGAAAGTGACTTGTCTGCTACTTTTATTCTCGATTAGTTTGATCTCTACCTTTCTTCTTCCCATGGTTGCTTCTTCCGACAAGGCTTTATGCCCTAATTTGAGTCTGATGTCCGAAGAGACTCTCAATGTTTTTGCTTCTTTTGATTCGTTTATTTCTATCTTTTTTTTCCTTTTTTGGTTTCTGCTCTTTGGACAAATAACAAATTCGAGTCGGTTTGTTTTCTTTTGTTAAACGATAGAGAAAATAAAAGGACTTTATTCTATATCACCCTAGTAACTCCCATGTTTATTCTACTATGCCCCTTCGTAAATCTATTTTCTTTTTGATTTTCTTTTTTAAACCAAAACAAAGTAAAAGACACAAAGGGGTTTAATGAACTTGATAATTTACTGACTAACCATAAGATAAATGGATTGCCCACCGAATCCAAATAAAACGGATCTTATCCTATTAATTTATTTAAAAAATTGAAAACCACAATAAAAAACAAAACCTTTTCCCCTTTTTCTCGTTATCTTCTTCCTTCTTCCTTTTCAACTTTCACGCCAATTCTCTGACTCATTCCTTCTTCAATCTCATTCACATTGATTGATTTGCTTGTCTTCTCCTTTCGTTTTAGATCCAATTAGTTTATTATGACGGAGGAATCTTGGACAAGGCTTTTCCCTCGTCCTCAGTCGAGAGCAGCGGCATCATGAAGCGTCTTCACCATCATCCACACCGCCGCTTCCACAGATGTATGCTCGGTTGGAGAACTCTCGGTGGCGTTTCTTGGCTCCTCCGTGTCTCGCTCGGAGGATCACGGTGGCGCTGATTACCTTGGTCTTCCTCCTCGCAGAAGCGCGCTCATCCTCGCTTCATCCGGGAGCATATTGCTCTTCTCCACACCGGATCCCGAAAACGCTCGATCTGCCGCTTCCTCGTTTCTCTTTCCGTGATAGCGATCGCTACACTAAGCTTATCATCGAGGAAAGAGGCGTAGGATCTCGCTACGAAGGGAACAAGTGTCGGCGACGCCTAACTTCACTTGTTACGTAAATTCGACGAGAAACGATGGGTGTGTAGAACTAGAAGCTCATCGGATTTTTAGCTCACTTATCTGTCCCAATCCACATCTAAGAGGGTTTCTATCAAGTCGAGGGCTTGGCGTGAGATGTTCTTTATTTCGATAGAGATACTCCCATTCTTGATTCGTTCTCTTCTCACGACTATGTAGTCTCTCCTTCTTTGTTGACCTAAAGTTTTCATTTTATTAATTGTTAGTGTTGTTTTGTTGGTTTCTTGAGTGATTATTGGTCTTGGTATATGATTTCTTCACTCGAACTAAACATGTGAAGAGAATTGAGATCGATGATCAACATAGGTAATTCTTATTCTTGTTTTTTGTAATGTGACTAAAGTCATTGTGTGGTGGTCTGTATGTGTAAGTGTGGTTTAAGTAGTCTTGTTTGTTTCTCAATTGAGCACGAGGTTATGGAAGCATGGAAGATTGATTAGACTATGCGTTCCGTTAGCTAGACACATGTGGTGCCATTAGTTGTTTTGAGTTTCAAAAGTGAATACTTTTATCTGCTGCTGTGTCCTCATGAAAATTTAGTCTATTATCTTTTTGGGAGCATTAACTAGCTTCATTTTGGGTTTAATTTCAAAGCTTTGGTTGTGGGTTTTCAGTGATGTTTAGTGACATACTGGGGTTAAGCATAGGCCTAAGGCAGTGGTGGTGAGGAAGAATGCTCGTAAGCTTCCATCGACCCAAAGAAGTTCACAACGCCGAGCAGAGCCAAGAGGACATTACACGGTCATGGTTGGTTTCCACTCCTTTCCTTGGTGACACCAATAAGATTGAAGGGCGCAAGAAGAAGCCTAGAACTGAGGCTTAGTGAATTTATGTAGGATGCTATGTTTAATATTTATTTCGGTTTTGTTGTGAACTTATGTAGGATGCTTGTTTTTTTTTGGATGCTATCTCGGCTTGAATGCTATTATGTAGGATGCTTTGTGTTGTGTGATTGTCTTGAAGCAGGTTTGGTTTAATTGAGGACAAGGCAATCCATGTTCTAAGAAAGCAAATTTGTATTACTAGATTTATTAGGTATTACTAAGACAAAAACAGTGTCAACACTTCATAAAAAAAATAATAATAAACCTAAGACACATGTCTAAAACGTGTAACATAATGTCAACACTTTGTAAAATAAAAATATAAATATGACACATGTCTAAAACGTGTAAAAGATAATATTAAACAAATATGTTTGAATATTAAAGTAATATTTATTTTACTCTTAGTAGTACACAAGGTAGTAGTAATATTTCATTCTTCATAGTAATACTTTTGCAAATTTTGATATTTTTTAATAATACAACGTCATTAAATTAAATTAATTAGTAATACCAATTCATTTAGAAAATTTTAGACTATATATAACACATTGGCAGAAAAAAAATTCAGAAAATAAGTGTTTTCGGAAAATTCATTTCATTATGGCATTCCCATCAAGACATTAACAATGAAGTATTAAGATGTTTTCTATTGAAATGATAAATTTTCTACTAATTTGAGATTTTAAGAGTATTTTATGCTTAATTTGACAAATAAACATATATATGGATATATAATCACGTAATATACAAGATACATCTTTTAAAATCAAATAATAAGAAGAAAATTTAGGTTCTTAGAAACATGCATAACAAATAGTAATACAGAGTAGTTTTAGGTAGTTCAAGATAGTACAAGGTAGTTCCTAGTAGTCCATATAACACATAGTAGTTCAAGTAGTACCTAGTAGTTCAACGTTACCTACTAGTTCAAAGCACAAGATTCCCATGCTACTCGGCGGTGGTAGAAGTACTTCCACACTCAAAATACTCAGATAAACGTCCGCCTCTCCTTCCTCTGCTCCTTCCCCTTCCCCTTCCCCTTCCTCGCCCTCTTCCTCGTCCACAAGATGTGTATCATCCATGTCATTGCTGATCTCCACATGTAAAACACTTCTACATTGATCATGATTTACTTGCATGAGATAACCCAAAACGTCTTCATCAGTCTAAATATTGATGGTATGCTCGAATACAACACCATTGGAAAGTAACTAATCTTCAGCATCCCATCTCCATTTGCCTTAATCTTTCTGCATATACTATCAACCAATTCAGAATATGTAACCTCTTCCACAGATGTTTTCATCACTAGAGTGTGAATTTGATCTTCTCCCGAGATCCACTTTATCTCGTGCCCATACTGATGTAACTTCCTCCATACCAAAACATACGATCAGAATGGGAGAAGTCATATAATTCCCTGAAAAAAATAAAATTATGATTAGTTAACCATTTAAAGAATCTAAGTTGTCTAAGATCTTTGGTACATAGTCGTTCCAGTAATACAAGTAATACACTTTCACTTTAGTAATACCAGTCGTTCCAGTAGTTCTTATAAAATTTTGCTTTTCTCGATTTAACACTTATAATTGATCAAAAGGGTGTTATACAACCCACAATATCGTCTACCACTATTGTAATGCATTATTATGGTTTAAAACAGTGCAAAATAAGAAGAAATATACAAAATTGCCCTTAAACATCCCTTTTCATAACAATATACCTAAAACTTTCATTTTTACCTAAAACTTTAGTTTTTCATCGTTTAAGTCTTTTTAATCAACTAATAATGTGTTACACAACCCAGATTATCGTCTAACACAATTTTCATATTTTTTTTCTTTCAAAACCGTGTTAAAAATAGAGAACAATACAAAATCTTCTTCACACATTATTTTAATTTTTCTTTCAAAACTCTCACGATTTTTACAGCAAAATATTGATATTTTTCGTTTCACATAAAACATAAGTAGTATATTATTATGAGAATTTCGTGAAAAAATGTATCAATTTCCTTCAAAAAAACCTTCAAAATCGCCAATGGAACTAAGAATATGAGAAAAAAATCGTTTCTGGTTGGGGAAAAGGAAACAAGATGGGAGAAAGGAGACAGGAGGCGACAACTGTGGGAAGGAGAGAGGTGGATTGGTGTGGGGACCGCCTGTTAGGTTTGAGATATTATGGGAGAATTTATGGGGGAAATTGGAGGGAGATGGTCGACATAATGGGGGGAGGAGAGAGAGGAGAGAGAAAAGTGGGGTCTGATTTTGATTTTAATTTTAAAAAATATAATGGGTATGAGATATTAATATAATAGTAAGGGTAAGAAGGAGAAGAGAAATATGAGAAAAAAAAGTGGGGCAAGTAGAATTTTGGTGTGGTAAATAGAATACTTTTTTTTCATGTGTGGCTCTGGAGAATACTATCCAAAATGGACGTGGAAGAGACACGTACTATTTATGCTTTGTTGAATTCGCGAGCGCCTTTGACATTTATTCCAACCGGTTGGACCGGTCTTATTACCATTTAATTTTAATTTTTGAGTTGGTTTACGTTTTTTTGAAGTAAGAACTTGGGAAATTGCTGATACGTATTTTAATATTAATAATAAGGCGAATCTACATCATTTTCTCCTGTTTTTGATTAAAATTATTATCTTTTATTTCTTAAAGCTATTTTCACTATTATAATACTAACTACGGTAACTTTTCGTAATCACACAGAAGCAAAGTTATTTATAGCATATAAAATTTTGATTTTTATGCGTCTTGATATTTTTTTGTTTAATGGCTCTTAAACGTATGCTGCTCTATTACCATGAGTCTACGGATCGTATGGACAGACGTCGTTTTTTTTTTGATCAACTGGACAGACGTCGTCTATAATTTACCATCAGGTGATCTGACTCGGACCAGATAATAGTGTGATCCGACATGGGCTCACTCAAAACTAAGACCCACATCAGTAAAGCCCGTTTTAAATGATCAAAACAGTGACCACTCAATTACGGTGTCTCAATTCGGTATCTCTTTATAGCAGATCAGTAGTGAATTAATCCTGATGTCAGTTTTATTTATACACAACATGATTAATGTAAATTATGCATACTTCAACGTTTTCATTAGTTAAACTTGCACATACACCTGAAAATTCTGTATACTTAGGTTTGACTCTTCAGGCTATGGCTCATATCTTTGATTTTTGTGTCATTCATATGCAAGGTTTTCAAGTTGCTTTCAAGTTCTTGTCTTAGTGAAGGATCACTTGCGTAAGTCAAATGTATTGGAAAAGATTTTCTGATTAAGCCATTTAATAGAGAGAACGTGGATGCCCCCCTGTCAAATCTAGAAAATAATGTTTTACTGCTTTTGATAAAATGTTAAACTTACAATGTCTAGGAAATATATACATAAGTGGGATTCTCTTAGAATGATAAAGTGAAAACTAAAGTGGTACACAACCATACACTTGTCTAGATGCTTTTTCATTCAAGTTGGTAGGAAACATCAGCTATTTATATTTGAATTGTGTAAAGGCTAAAATAATGAAAAGCTGGAATCTATTGGCACAGAAGCAAACACTTGTTTTGCCTTTTTTCTTTTTATAAGGGTCATCAAGAGATTCATGGAAATTATTGGCCCTTTGATGGGTTCCATTGTTGATACCTTTGTCCTTTTGTGCTCTCACAATATAGGTTTTAACTTTATAGCTTACCTCATGTACCATTCACCGAGTCTCCGTTTATTTATTCAATACTTTAGCCTATTTAAAATTAGTAATCACAAAGTTGATGTAACAAAAAGTTCTTACAAAATTGTAGGGATGTCTGATTATAAATGATATAACTTTATGGTTTTTAATGATAAAACGTTATGATTGTACTCAATAATGTACATAAGACCAACTTAATATTTTTGGTGTATAAGAAGTTTTCTGTAACTTTTTGACCCACAACAAAAAATTTAAAATTATTTTTGTAATACAGTATACAGTAATAAAATCCTCGAAAACAGTAAATAGTAAACAATTTGTCACATGACATAGTGTAAGTTGGAATGGTGGAAATTATGTGGTGTATATTGTAGAGTTATTTTGTCATTTTTCAATTTTCATGCTATTATGAATTTTTTGATTTGTAGTCTATGTTTTTTTACATATATATATCGAACTCTAGTTTCTACAACTTACATCCAATATGAAAACGTTTAGTGATTTTTTGGAATGGTGGAAATTAATGTGGTACTTATTCGAAAATATGAAAACGTTTAGTGTATCGAAGTGCATTCGAACTCTAGTATCTATCGAATGATATTATTTTCTCCAACAATTCACTAAAAACAAAAACAAGGTGCGAGATCAGGGAAAACTGATATTTGGGGGAAATGGACAGTGCAGCTAATAAGAACGAGGCTGATGCGTCAAAAAGTTTTTGGACATTTGGTGACGCATTGATCCACTTATATTTCCACACTAACTTTTGTCCTGTTCCTAATGCTTATTATTTTTGGTTAATTTTCTTGTTTTATAAAACTGTGGAAGTTGCCATGAATCAGTCCTACCGAATACAGTTCGGTTTGTATTATACATGGTTCTAATTTGGTCGGGTTTTGAGTTAAGCATTAATTGAAATTTACATCTGAATAGAATTTGCTTAGCAGAAAAACCACAAGGTAGAACATTTTCAATGTAAAATTTTTGTTGTTTATGTCAAAATATAATATGAATTAAAAATCTTCCAGTCTATTCTATTTTTCATTCCATAACAGAATAATAGATATTAAAAATACTTCATTTATGGAGTAAACTCTATTATAGAATTAAATATGAAATTGAGTTGAAACATTTTTTATTTCATATTCTGTTTTATTTTATTTTAGAGTAAAAATTGGATTAGTACAAAATGTATATAAGGTTTGATTTGAGTAGTACGGTCCAAAATAGATGAGCTCTATACAAACCGGACCGAGCTTTTAATTTATTCAAAAGTTATAAGAATCCATCACAATTTTGATTATTTATAACATTTAGTATTATTGGGTGTTGATTGAATAATTTACGGGTGTGATTGAATGATTAATGGGACAAAAACGGGTATGAAAATCAATCTTATTATGAAGTTTTAATTAATTGATTGTCTTAATTAACTCTTTTGTATGATTTTTGTCCTCTGTTCGTTACTTAGACGGTTACACCAATATGACTTTCTATACATACAAAAATAGTTATGATTTGGAAAAATTAATTAAAATTGTTATAAAAATTAAACAATATTATCTCTATTGTTAGATTCTTTCCCTTTTTTTTTCTTTTAAATATCTCGTGTTGTTCTTCCCTTCATCCTCCCCTTTGCTTCTTCTTCCCATCTCACTTCACACTTCTTCTTTTTCAGAGAGAGAGAGAGATAATGGTCTTGGGAAAGCGCCATGGCTCTTTGATCAAGAGAACAACAAGCATGCTAAAGATTACAGACGATATAGCCCCGATATATGACCATGCATCTCAGCCGGCTGATCATCTAACCATGCATCAACATCATCATAATCCGACGGTGATGATGGCTACTAACAACGATGATGACTTCTTGAGGACTTGTAGCCTCTGCAATCGAAATCTATGCCATCGTCATGACATTTATATGTATAGGTACGGTTTTAAGGCTTCTAAACCAATCCTTCAAATATCTTTATATTTATGTTCTGTATATCCTTATATGTTATGGTTTAAAAAATGTTAAATTGTACTGCTTTCGTAGAGGGGACAATGCATTTTGTAGCTTAGAGTGCAGGGAGAAGCAGATTAAGCTGGACGAGAGAAAAGTGAAACACGTCGTCAGATCGTCCAAGAAACAGATTCGTATTTGATCGATATTGTATCATCTAAATAATAATAATAATAATTTTTCCTTGCGGGTGAAATCAATATGTTTGCGTTTTGTATATAAGAATAATAGAACTAAAATATACCAGAAAATAGAAAACGAGACGAAATGATTGTGTGATCGATATTAAGCATGATAACTTATGAGATGCAGAGTAAACTGAACTTTATTTGTTTGTGTGAATTTTCTTTGTAATGTGTATATGTAATATGTAATATCAGTGTCAATGTATATTCAGATGGTCTATTGCTTGTTATATATAATTAAATGAGGAAATTTAATAAACGTATTGATATATTATAATAATATCAGACGGAGATGGACCTATTCTTTGATGGTATTAGGAAATTGAATTTGTGATAGGGATCAGTTCTTCTAAATTATGTAATTAAATGTATCGAATCTTGTGTGACGAAAACTAAAAGATATGTCTCCTTTTTAAAGTGGAAATTCCAGTTGGCCGGCTAAATTCTTCTATATTTAAACATTTAAACATTACAACTTAACAATAATCTTATGGCTGTCTGCTTATTGTAATGGTTTATTACGTATATTCCTACAAGTATTTCAGTTTTAATGTCCATGTACTAGAAATATCAATCTGCTCAATGTTTTGGACGATACACGATTTCGTACTTTGAGGGCAACATAAACGAACTGTAACGTTTTGAAATTAAGAAATTACGTCATGGTATATTATGAAAAGAACATTATGTTTTCTGTTTTTTTTTTTTTTTTCTAACTTATACGATTGCTTCTTCCTTTATAGCTACCTTGAATTGAACTCGTAAGATGGAGCTAAAGCCCTTAAACCAAATGCGCCATGAACCTACAAAATCTGGTTTATGAACGAGTAACCTCTTAACGATCATCTGAAATACATTCCCTAAGTTCTTAGTATTTTCATCTTTTTCCTGTTTTTTATTTTTCTGCCAAGGAATCACATATTAAAATGTATAGGTTAGATAAATATAACACTTGAACTATTTATTTCTAATTATATTCACACAATAAAAAAAACTATTTACAATAAAATTAAGTACTTGAAACAAAATTCGGCTAGAAAGGTGGCGGCAAATAATGGGCCAACCAAAAACGGGTTACAGTGTCTCTTTCCATGTAGCCTTCTTAGTAATTTTTGCAAAGTCCATCTCGACACAATAATCTTAACCTAGAAGATCATAGCTTGGTTCACTTGAATATTATTATACAGATCATCGTATTACATAACACAAGAGCTGAGCTTCATTTGACTAATGAGGATATGCACCAAGCCATGATCTAATGCACCCATGTATTATACAACACTCTAGTGTGAAATCTACCGTCTATTATATACTTTAAAGCTAAGAAAGTGACATAATATTGTCCTTTGGAATTCTTCAATGGATAAATAATCTATGACCACTTACAAAGATCTCAAATCTTACAGATTATCACTACGAAATCCAAAAGTAATGCGTTATGGACTACATAAACTAATATAATATATGACCAGCTTGCATCATAAGGATATATAATTACAAGAGTCTCTTTTCCATCAAAATATCAATCAACAAAACTTCTGTCATGGGGAAGAAACTTTGTTCACTTTAAATGTGAAGTGAGAAATACTAGAAGCAAGAAACGTAGAGCTCAAGTCACAAGCAAGTACTCTGTTCGTTAAATTGTGCTTTAGATTGTATTTAAACAAACTCAAATAACATTGATAGATAGTATCAGAAACAAGTTTACACAACTCTTTTATTCAAAACAAACCAGTAAAAAACATAAAAGACAGGAACATGGAAACTGAACCAGTTTCAAACATCTCCATGTCCGAGAAGAGCAACAAGCATGTCCTCATAGTCACCAGAAGTGTCTTTAGCGACGGCATGGTGCAAAGGAATGCTGTTCCTTCGCTGATACTCCTCTTTGATACGTTCCATGTCAACTTCAGTTCGAGTCACCACTCGTGTTAGTGCCCACTCATCTGTCCCCATTTTGTTGATTGCTAGACGCAAGACCTTCTCAAAATGCTTCTCAGGGTATGTCAAACACGTGATCGCAGCTCTTAGTAGCTTCAGGTATTCATTATCTGAATCTTCCTTCAAGTTCTGGAAAAATCCGACACATAATCAGCTGTCTGAACAAGACATTATACCAGTAGTTTAGGTTTTACCTTGTTGATAGCGTTTCCATACTCATTGTTGTACTGGTTGAGAGTTGCTCCGAGCTGTGCTTTGCTTCTTGTTGTCAAGATTCTGATGATATCATCATCGCTGTAGGCTTTCTCTGAGACCTTCTCGTGAAGTAACTTAGCTTCAGATCTTGCAAGCCTCATGTTCACCTCATCTCCTTCGTACCTAAACGTGCTAACAAGAGGAAGCAAGAGCTACAAAAACAAACGTCAACAACCTGAAACAAACCAAGCAGACTCGTTTAATAGATTATAATATACCTTACGAAGGTCACCAGATGTATGTTGGGCAACATCTTCCTCGAGTGATTTCTTGTAACGTGCTTGGTAAGCTTGCTTGACCTTGAAAAGATCAAGAGGAGACCTGGTGCATGCGATTTCAACAAGAACCCAATTGTTCTTGGTGAACATTTTGGTGGATTCTTTAGCAAGAAATGCATCTCTCTCCGCTGGATCAAGAGTCCACAACATGACAACTCGCTGTTACAAGAAAAGGGCCCTAATCTATATTACTTCATCCATTCCAAAAAATATGTTTGAGGTAAAATCACATAAAGCTACTTCTTATATTTAAGAATATCACTAAAATTATAAATATATAACTACTCAACGTTACAAAATAATCTTTAAAATATAGTTAGTTACGTAACTTTAAATAGAATTAAAATCATCTAAATCATGAAAACATCTTACTTTGAAACGTAAAAGAATCCTTTTAAATATTATACATTTCTGAACAAATCGGATATATATATATAGAGAGAGAGATTGATTATATATAACCTCAAAGTCACTAGAAAGTTCTTTGTCTAAGGCCTTGAGGAGATCCTCATTGTAAGTAGCGGCATAAGCGCTGCGGATTAAGCTGCGTTGTGCAGAGGTCCTGTGAGCTAGGATTGATATGATCAGCTTCTCGTTGGTACCCCATCCTGTATTTCATAGCAAAAACCAAAAACCAACATTTTCGAAAACAAAGTTCTCATGAGTAGATGCAAAGATATAGGATCTTGGTCTTGTGGTTAAAGAACATAAACAGATACAAAATAAAAATAAAAAAATAAAAAAATTACAGATCAACGTAAGAAGAGGATCATAGAGCAAATAGTACACAGGATCCAAGTAAATCATCCCTAGTCACCGATGTAGGCTATCGATAGAGAGATAGAGAGACCTGCAAAAGCCTTGTGGAGTTGCTCGGCGTCTTCTTCGGGAAGAGGAACATTGGTCGGGACTTTGAGAGACGCCATTGTTGGGTTCAGACTTTGAGATCTCTATCTCTCTGTGTCTTTTCGCTGTCTGTAATTGTAATGGATGCAATGCAGAGGCACGTCTTCTGGCTTAAATAACATAATGGAAATTATTTATGAAATAAGAAAGTAATTTTAAAGCATTTAAGAATAAATATACAATAATTTAATATAAACATAGTATAGTTTTCTAATAAATAGTCTAACAGCTGTCTTTTCTTTAATAAAAAGGAATGCCTTATTTATGTCACTAAAATCTGTATATTTTAAAACTAATAAATACTACTAACTAATTTTAATTTGGGTTTTAATGAAAATGAATCAAGCTGGGATGATAGTATAAATTGATCCAACCAATCATTATTTCAGAACAAAGTTTCTCAGAAAGACAATAATTAAAATCAAATTTCAAAAGGAGATATAATACCAAATTAAGCTAAAAAAATCTTTCAAATTTTGGTATAATCCAACTTCTAAGAGAAACTAAAAATCCAAATTCGAGTCGTGTCAAAATAACTTACTATATTTTATATACAAGTAACTAAGAAGTAACTAGTTTAAATATTTGAGCCAAAACATTTTTAATACATTCTTTTAACTATTGTTATAAAACAAAGAGATACGATGTGTAAAGCGATGATGATGATGAGTTAACGCTTTACTTAATGGGTTTGGAGCGTTTTAAATTTTGATTTAAACAGAAACACTGAAGGTCGATATATATTCCCTTAAAAAATACTTGGAAAAACGAGATTTTCTCGGTTCCAAAAAAACGAGATTTCCATTTCTTTAAATTTGTATGTTTGTTTTATAATTAAAGAACGACGGAGGAGTAGTAACGTGGGTTGCTGTAAAGCTAAAGTCTGAAGAGAGATTTGCAAAATAGGTCACATTCTGACTTTTGGTATCATAATAAGTCACTTTCTTCTACTGAGACACTTTATTATAACTTGTCTTCTAAAAGCGTAACTAAATCATATTCTAGTTTCTCCTTTTTGTCTTTTTCCTGTTTGAAAGCATGTGAGTGGTGGACCCCCTGAAAGAAACTTAACTAAATTTATTATTTTGCACAATGAAATTCTTTTCCACCAAAATAATATCACGACCATCACCCCCATATCTATGTCTTCATCATTAGCCATGAAAACATCACCACCAAACTTTCTCCTTTTCAACAACTCGGCTGTGTTTTCTTCTTTCGATTCAAAACCACATCAAAACTCAATTCGTGACTGAGCTTGTGCTATGATCTTCGTCGGTGGTTCCATACCAGACTAATTTGGCGTCTCCGTCGCGGCTCTGCTCCGGTCACGGCCATGTCTCCACGTCGCCGTTCTTCACTCGATGTCTCTCTGTAGCTTCGGCTCTCATGTCTAAGTCGTCTCCTCCTTGCCGTGAGCAACTCCTCCCCAGGCTTCGTAACCGCTGGTGTACCGTGGACAGATGATCGCCATTGTTGAATCTTGAGATCAAATTTTGTTAATTTTCAGATTTCGTCCATGTATTTTTAATTGTTTTCACTTGCACCTCAAAGCTTTCAGAATTGCATTAAAGTCCACTTGAACTAACCCCAAACTTTTTAATTCTTCAAGCAGACCTTCTATATTCGCACGAACAATCCTTGAATTGTTATCAATTCGACCATCGACTTTGGAATTTGAGGAAATAACCTCTTAATATAGCCCCAAAGTACATGTGTACATGATTGTGTGTGTACAAAGATGACATGTGTACAAAGATGACATGTGTACATCTTCATATGCATATATTCTTGACAGTACGCCTTAGATGGCTAGAATCACTCGATATTGCTTCGGAAAATTTTCACATTAACTTTGTTATATGGGTGTACATGTGTACAAACGTTGGTGTGTACATAATTTTGTTAGTGTACATATGTACAAAATTTTATATTCTTGGTGTACATCAATTCAGCCCTCAACTTTGGAATTTGCAGAGATAACCTTTTAATCTAGCCCCAAACTTTTAGAAGCAATATGTGGAGACACATATGACTCTAAATAATGATGATGCTCTGAGATGAAAAGAGTTTTTTAAATTATACTATTTTACAATGTAAAGAGTTTGTAATGTCCACCTTTGTTGATGTCCATATGTACAACAACCTTATTGTGTACAAGCAGCTGTCTTGCTTCATGTTAATTTATAGCTTTTAGCACTTGTTTTCGATTCACTTGCATTTGAAAGGGTGTGGAATGCATAATTGAAAGTTTGAGGTCAAAATCAAAGATATTTTTGTAAAATCAGAAGTTTAGGGTCTAAAGTGAAAATAACATTAATTCAAAGGACTATATGTGAAAAAACCTAAATTGGCCATTGTTATCACGAAGTTCTCGATCTGAAGAGAGCTGTCGTCGATTCCGACGACAGAGGAGCTGGGCAGGGTGTAGAAGCTTTCCACTGGACTGGAGACACCACGAAAGAGAAGATTCGTGGAACAGGAAGAACGCTGCGGTGGATGGTGTTCGCCATGGCTGAAGATTTCAGTGGAGAGCTCGTCGACTTGGAGCAGTCCCGGCATCCATGGTACGTGACGGTGACTCACCCACCGTGAACTGAGATCGTGGCTCATGTGAACCTTAACAGACCTGAATTGAGATTGAGAAGCTTAGTACTTCTAAAGAAAAAAAATTGATAAAGAAAAGAAAAGAATAAAAGAGAACAGGGAGTAGGGACCACAAATTATAATATAGTTTTGTTTTGGTTAGAAAATCTAACAAGATTGAACAAATAGTTAAGAAAAAGTGTCTTGGTAGAAGAAAGTGACTCATGGTGTAATTCATAAGTGTAAATGTGACTCTTGGTGTAATTTTCTCAAGTCTGAATGGGGAGCAGTTAGTTCGTCTACTCAAATCTGATAAATCTAAAATTTAATATATTTTTTTGACAACACTAAAATGTAATAGATGCACAAAAAAAAGTTAGATGCCATACAGATATGTACAACTAATGAGGTTTAGGTATCTGTGAAAGTTTTATTCCCAAATTAAAAACATGTATAGAAGCGACGAAAAGAGGGGAAAAAGTTTTAAGGACAGCGACTCCGCTGGGGATCGAACCCAGAATCTCTGGTTTCGTAGACCAGCGCCTTATCCATTGGGCCACGGAGTCATTGTTGGTTACTAACTACCACCCGGCATTAGTAATTAAATTTACTCTGAATAATCAAGTCAATACAGAACAAGTTGCATAGCAACAATACTCAAAACTTAAAAGATTCTGATTCGTCAAATAACGTTCCAAATATGAATTCTCAAGCCTCCATTCGTTTGAACATTTCCATCTTCTTCATTCACAGGTTAGCTGCTAACTACATATCTAGATGGTGACTATTAATATTGGACCATTCAGAAGAATTTTTATTTATTACATCGATACAGGGAATGAGTCCTGTAAAATGATCAGAATCCAAGTTTTTGAGTTTTTATCAGTCTTGTCCTTTCTCAGTTCACATGTGTTGTGACTAGGTTTGGGTGTTCGGGTACCGCTTTAACATCCAATCGAATATCAAACTTTTCGGATTTTTGAAAAATGGTCTCATTCAGATATTATAAAAACGGGCCAGGTTTTAAACGAAGTAACCAAACTACTCCATTTGATTCATATATTTTATATCCAAACGACTCAAACTTAACTAAAATAACTTAAAAACCAGAAAATACTCAAATTATATGAGTCCGAAATGGTTATTTTTTATTCGAAAATAACAATGGATTTGATGTTATTTGAGTATTTTTATTCAAAACATCTATTTTCATCTATTTTGATTCATAATTTTAATTTTAGGTACTAATCTATTATAAATATAATTTAAAATAATATTTTATATAGATATTTATATATTTGGATATGTTTGGATATTTATTCCGTTCAAGGCGCAGGTCGGGTTCAGTTTTGGTTTTTCGTGTTTTTGAAAAATGACGGGTCGGGTATCCTATTTTTTGGGTCGGATGGAATAAATACTTCGGATATGGATATAGGATTATGCCCATCCCTAGTTGTGACTGATACTTACGGGCTGTATATAAGTTCGGCCCATAATATTAGAGCCATAGGCCCATCAATGGAACAAATGTGGGGGCAATGTCACCAGAAAAAAGGCACCGAGTCACAAACTCTCACCTAATATTCTCTCTTTCCGCCGAGAACGATGGCAGTAGTGAGCAGTGACATAAGATGGAAGCTTAAAGCTTGAGAAGAAGGCGCAAAGTACAAGTTCTTAATAAACTACCACGCTTATTATTATCAGATTAATCCTCTCTCTTCTTCCTTTCGATCCACACTACCTATTGATTGAATCTGAATCTTCTGAAAGTTTCAGACTTTCTTTTTCTTCCTCTTAATCTGTCTGAGTATTCGAATCAAAACCCAGTAAAAATGCGTGGCCTTGATCGATGGATTGCTGACGCAAGCAAATCAGATTCGTTAGATCACAATGGTCAACTCCTCGGGGGATTGTTTCTCGACCAATCTCTCGCTTCCTCGTCTGTCTCCTTTGTTCCCTGTAAGAACTGCACAGTCAGTTCGATGCGTTTTGTCGGAAAGTCGAGCTTTTTGAAGTTTAGGAGACGAGACAGGAACAGAGGAGCTCTGTTTCTGTCAGTCAGTTTATCGACAAAGGAGGAGGAAGAAGAAGGTGAAGGGTATAATGGTCAAAACGGTTATCAATCTCTTCAGTTGAAAGACTCTGTCTTGATCAGCGGCGGTGGCCAAGAAGCTGGTGAGAAGAAGATTAAGGTGGTTAAAGAGAATGGATCAGGAGCTCTCAACACCACCAAGCATCTATGGGCTGGAGCTTTTGCTGCCATGGTTTCAAGGTCTCTCCTTTGATACTCATATAACGTTTATATCATAAGGATTAGTTAGTCTAAAGATGTTGACTTTCAAGTGTAGTGGTTACTACTTAGAATGTGATTCATTAGTTAGTCTAAAGGTGTAGACTTTATAGTCTTGTGGTTACTACTTGCTTGTTGAAGTTGGGGTGGCTCATTGGGTTTTGGTTTGAGCAGAACTTGCATTGCACCACTTGAGAGGATGAAGCTGGAGTACATAGTCCGTGGAGAGCAACGGAGTCTTCTTGGACTCATTCAGAGGATTGCAACAACCGAAGGAGTTAGAGGATTCTGGAAAGGGAACTTGGTTAACATTCTTAGAACCGCTCCTTTCAAGTCCATCAACTTCTATGCCTATGATACATATAGAGGCCAGCTTCTGAGACTGTCAGGGAACGAAGAGACTACTCATTTCGAGAGGTTTATCTCCGGTGCAGCTGCTGGAGTAACCGCTAGTCTGCTCTGTCTACCACTAGATACCGTAAGTAGAGAAAGAATCACACCTTTTTAAAAAAAACCATTCATGATGTTCTTTGTGTATTGAATTTGCAGATAAGAACGGTTATGGTGGCACCTGGTGGAGAAGCATTAGGCGGTGTGGTTGGTGCATTCCGTCACATGATTCAAACGGAAGGTTTCTTCTCGTTGTACAAAGGTCTTGTGCCTTCGCTTGTTAGCATGGCTCCAGCGGGAGCTGTGTTCTACGGCGTCTATGATATCTTGAAATCGACTTACCTTCATACACCGGAAGGTAAGAAACGGCTCCAACACATGAAACAAGAAGGCGAGGAGCTGAACGCTTTTGATCAGCTCGAGCTTGGTCCCATGAGAACTCTGTTGTATGGAGCAATCGCAGGGGCTTGCTCAGAAGCAGCGACTTATCCGTTTGAAGTTGTGAGAAGGCGTTTGCAGATGCAGTCACATGAGAGAAAGTTGAGCGCAGTGGCTACTTGTGTGAAGATCATTGAACAAGGTGGTGTTCCTGCTCTATATGCTGGCTTGATTCCCAGCTTATTGCAGGTATGATTCCTTGAACTAGTGATCTCTTAAAATCTTACCTGCAGCTTTGTTGATCCTCTGATAATTGCAGGTTTTGCCTTCAGCGGCTATTAGTTACTTTGTGTACGAGTTCATGAAAGTTGTCATGAAGGTAGAATCAGCACAATAGCTGGTCTTATGGCTTCAAGTTACTTCTGAAGAGAGTTTTTTCTTTTAGACATATTGTTTGTGAAACAACTGGTTGCAAGAAAAATAAAAAGACATGGAAACTCCAATTTGGTTTCCTGCGTTCTGATTTATAAAAAAGCTTGGTCGTGTAACAGTATCTAAACATACATAAAAGCTTGGTCGTGTAACAGTATCTAAACATACATAAAGACAGGGAAATACGACATAACAGATTCTTGTTTCCTCTTCATTAGTAGAATCACAACTGCCTTTAGAGACATCAAAGTGAAGACCACACCACATGAGAGAGTCATTGAGCTCTCTTTACGGTTGCCATCCATATTGTTGGTTTCTAGCACCACCCATAGGGTTCTGACCTCTTCCAGAGCCACCGTACTGACCACCACCCCCTTGTGAGTAGTTAGGTGGTCCAGCACCATAGCCACCGCTAGGTCCTCTAGGACCGGCACCATACGGTGCACCTCGACCTTGTGGAGGATACGATCCGCTGCTGTAACCTCCACGGCTCTGGTTATTATAACCACCGGTTTGGTTTCCGCTAGGAGGGTAACGATTCGGACCAGGTGCGCCACCGCCACGGGCCTTTTGATAGTAGTGGTGGCCGCTAGGTCCAACAGCAGGTAGTTGTGGTGGTGGTGCGGTGTTAATAGGGTGGTTTGGTCCTGCAGGCCAATGCGGAGCGGCGTGAGACTGACCAACGCCGTGTTGCTGTGGAGGCAAACGAGAGTGTTGTTGCTGCTGAGGATGCTGCAGTTTCTGCTTCTTGGCTGCTTCCTCGTTGTGACGCATTTGTTGCCGCTTTTTCTTTGTCTGGAACTCGTGTGATGATTCATATGTTGGTAGACTGAAACATTGAATGGTCTTATGAACACAAATGTGTTATCTCGTAAACAATAACAAAATTGGTGACTTCACTTACCTCTTTGGATCACATGGCAACGGGTCAGTCCAAAAGTACTCTGCGTCAAGAGCATCCTTTGCAGATATTCTCTGGACCAACAACAATGAACTTAAATGTCAAGATCCATAGCTCTAAAGTCTCATATGTTGGATCAGTTTAGTACCTGAGAAGGGTCAAGCACTAGCATTTTCTCCAGTAGCTCAAGGGCATGGCGATCAAAACTATAGTAGAAGATAAAACACCAATATGAGATCTCTCCTTGATCAAACAGAAGTGGTGCCACAACTACATAATGGTTTTGATTTATACTTACTGTCGGTAAACTTCTCTCGCACGTCTCTTCAAGGGCCGAGATGATTTCATTTGGTTATACCAAGGCATCTTCGTAACCCCAGGCCAGTTGTTTTCATCAGGTGAGCCACAAAGTTCATATATCTTATTCAATTGTTCATTCTGTAGAAACCAAACATTTGAGTAAGATTCTGTAAGTGGACACAACATCAAATTGAAAGATGGGAACACTGACCTCAGTTTTACCAGGCAAGATCGGTTTACCATTCAAAAGTTCAGCAAATATGCAACCAACCGACCACATGTCAATCGCTGGTCCATATTTCGTGGCACCAAGTAGCAACTCTGGGGGCCTAAGGCAGTAATCGTTACATGATTGCAGGAATAAGCAAAAGATTTGATAACTTCAAAGTTTGTAAGGCATACACATACATACCTATACCACAATGTGATGACACGGTTAGTGAGATTCCCACTATGATCATGAGAATAAGACCGTGCAAGCCCAAAATCCGCAAGCTTCAAGTTTCCCTCGTTATCGATAAGGAGATTTGATCCTGCACCAAAGATATATATATATATATATATGGGTTAAACTAGCAACTAAAAGGTGAGAGACAACGAAATGTGGTTTTGGGACAAGTCACCTTTAATATCACGGTGAAGAACTTGGTTCACATGACAATAGTGAAGGCCAGTGAGAAGTTGCTTCATGTAACACTTTTTTGTTTTTACATTGTCGAAATGTCAGAGACAAAATGAGAAGAACAAAATAGGTTTTGCAAAGGCCATGCAAAATACCTTGATCTGAGGAACAGTGAATCTGAGTCCAGGACGATCAGCGAGTCCAGTCAAGTCATGGTCCATGTACTCAAAGACCATGTAGATTCCACCCTTGTATTTGTTATTATCTAAAGGTAAGACCAAACGAGTTTTTTTTTTAACAGATTCATCCTATAAGCTCTACAGAGAATCATTAGATGTTGGATTAAGTTTTGAACTAACCTGGCTTTCCTTGATCATCCCTATCTCGACCTTATAAACACAAAACTCTTAAGTAAGTATCAACACTAAAGGACTCTTTCAGATTGAGAGAGAGAGACAGGTGTTGTTTTTCATTATAATTACCTGGAGAAGTGACAATCTCTTTCAGATGAATGACGTTTTCATGATGAAGCTTCTTCAGGATTTTAATCTCCCGGATAGCTGTTATTGGAAACTTTCAAAAAAAAAAAAAAAAGGTGATTATTTATTATTATAAGTCATAAATTGTATTCAAAAGTTTCTAAGTTAGCAAGTGAAACTGAAATTGTAGCGTGCTTGCTTACTTACTCCTTCTCGTTCATTGTCCATACGGATCTTTTTAAGTGCCACGATTTCACCTGTTTTGATATCTTTCGCCATGTATACTTGTCTGCACAAAAAAAATCAATCAAAGCACAAACATATCGACTCTCAAAACCACAGAGCTACTATATATATATATATATATATAGACAGATCTGGCCTGAATGTTTAATTCACAATATACATTCTCAATCGATTTGTTCTATGTTCTGACAACCAAAGTCTGAAGAAATCTAGAGATCTTAAATTCACTCAAATCAACAAAGCCTACTGGTGTATATTACCATAAAAGCTAACATTTTTTTTAAATAGATAAAAAAAACGCAACCTTTACAATCAAAATATGAAACCCACAAACCAAATCAGAAGAGAACAAACACACAGAGACGAATTGAGAAGAAGGGGAAGGAGAGAGTACCCGTAAGTGCCTTCGCCGATCTGTTCAAGCTTCTCGAAGCAATCGACGCTGCGAGATCCCCAGATAGGAGGAGGCTCCTCCAGATTCAGCTGCCCAAATGCCGCAGCCGTCATACGAATTGAATCAGATAACTCTCTCTCTCTCTCTCTCCGACAAAGGTTTTAGCCCCTTTGCTTTCTGTCTGTGTCGTCGTCTTCGTGGATTAAAATATCTGGTTCAAACCGGTTTTTGCATTAAACCTATTTCAAACCGGGTTTTGTTTTTCTTGATCAAAAACAAAAGCATGAGCTTATTACACATTTGGCTTAGAAACTGTGTAAAATCATATTTTTTTTTAATCAATGAAAGCATTCATACACAGCATATAAGTGCTTAACACTTGCTATTTTTGTTTGGTTCAGGCTTATTAAAGGTTTAAACCATGTCTCGGATTTGTATATAAACCAAAGATATTGAGGCAACAAAGTTAGTGTATATATACTTTTTAGTTTTACCAAAGAGTTTCCTAATTTCTACATCGCTATACACATTACATGTAGAGAGACTGGTCCCCTTGCCTATTTTACCATCTCTTGCCTCTAAAAAGCTCCCATAAGAACAGACCAGAGACAATTATTATCACAAAAAGGTCTATGGAGTCTCTGAAGAAGCTCTGCTACATCTTTACAAGTTAAAAACAGAACAAAAGGTTGAGAATTTGAAACTGATGTAACAATCAAAGAAATCTTAAAGTATAAATAGAAACATATATTATGTTCACACAAATTCTATAAAAAGGAGGAACCAATGAATGTTCAGCTGCGTCTGTTCAGTCACTCAGATTATTAATAGGCCTGATCTGATTAAGCCCATGCATGCTGAATCTGAATATCTTATTGTTAATCGGTAAGCAAACGATAACACTAAACTTGATTTTATTATCAGATTCATAAGTACTATCATATTACAGCTTTGTTTGTATACATTTGCATTTACTTTAATTTTGTGTGTGTGTGTGTGTGTTTGTATATTTAAAGGATAGACTATAGTATAAACTATAAACGTCTATGTTTTACATGAATCCTAGTTGATTTTGCCACCTTTTCCTGAGCTTGGCTTCGGCTTAGGCCGAGGCTTACTCTTCTGCAACCTCCGCTCTGTGATTTCAACGGTCATATCATCTTCATCCTCCTTCATCTCGATATCGTCTTCTTCCTCGCAGTGAGATGACAAAGAAGAGACAGAAGATGAGGATGAAGAACTTCCGAGACCAAGACACTTCAAGAGATGAGATGTTACTGAATATTGATCAAATAAAATAAATGGGATCCAATGAGAGTCGCCTTCTTCGCCATTTCTCAGATTCTCCATTGTTGATTTCTTGAATTATTTCTCTTGTTAATGTTCTTTGAGAGAGAGAGATATTGTGTGTAGTTTGGTTTGTGATGGAACTTGTTAACGCAGTTGCTACTCCTTTTAAAGGGATAGTTATCATCACTAGGTTGCTGGTCAACTATATTTTTTTGTTGACCGAGTCTGTTATAAACCGGGTTTGTTAGGTGAAAATCAACTTTGAACTAGTTGCTGCTGGTAGTAGAATACCTAGATGCATATATATATTTGACTTGTGTTAAAACGTAAAATGAAATAATAGTGTTGACATGGATCTATGCGATCAGAAAAATAGCAACGAACTGACTACCAAACAAAAAAAAATAGCAACGAATAGTGGTGAGGTGGTGGGAACTGGGAACTGTGGGAGCGTCTTGTCTTGGTCAAAGTCAATACACGCTCTTCTTTGGTTTTTGTTTGAATGTTGAATTGGTTGGTAGTCCAGTTGAAAATCTTTTGATTATTTCAAAAAAAACACAAAAGTTTTTTTTTTTGTGTTCAGGATAATGCTAGAGGTTAATGGATGTTTGGGATGGACCTAGCACCTCAAAAAAAAAAAAAAAATCTTAGAATAATCAAAATATTAATTGAATTATCTCTTTAGGATTTGAAGATGTTGAAAGTAACTGGCTGATGGATAAAAAATATATTTATGTTTTAAAAACTGAGATATTTTATAAGCAATGTAAGTCATAAACAAAGCTAAATGAAACATTAAATTAAACCCATAAAATTTTTAGATCGGTCCTGTCCTGATTATTGAGAAGAAACAAATATTTAATTAAATGATTATGAATTCTCCATTTTATGTTTTAGTTATAAAGATTAACAAATTCAACAAAATAAACATTTTAATTGTAAAGATTTTTATAAAATCATAACCACAATCAATGATATGAAAATAATGTTGATCTTATCAAATAATTATAACTAACTTAAGAAATAAGTGATTGGACAAAGCATTTATTTTTGTTGCACACAAATAAAATGGTTATGAGAACACTATGAATTAAATTCGAGGATCCAAGTTTTTTACTTGAGTTTTAAGTTTTACTGATAAATTAATAAATATGTGATAATTAGTTAGTTTCGAACTTGTATCATAAATTCAAATAGTATCAACATTCTTATTATTCCTTTGGCTTAATGCGTTTATGGTCACTAGATTCACTATTATGGTTCACTAGACAAACTGGAAGATAATGATTATCGTAGGGTTTATTATAAAGAACTCTAATTTTATGTCTAATCATACCTTTGTTTAATAGTTATATGGACCTTCCAGTGACGCTAGACCTGTCAACACGTATGGCATAATGACTTATGGGTTTTATGAAATATACTCCTTTCTGAAGAATGTTTAATCGTTTTATAATTGAAGTTGGTGTTGCCTGCTCCTCGTGGTTGTGACACTAGGAATTTTTAAATGTCGTTTGATAAACAATAAAAAAAACATATGTTACTCACAGAGAGCATCCTACCTGGCTACATGTGTGACCTTTGTATTTAATATTGTCATCTTTGTGAATTTGTGTTATGTTCATCGTCAATGTGTGATTAAGAACTCCTCTACAGATGGGAGAGTTGAAAGCAAACAAATTCTAAACGTGGCTAGAACACTGATGTTCCAGGCATGTCAACCAATTGAATTTTGGGATGAATGTGTTCTCAGCGCAGAATATCTTATTAACTTCATCTGATGTATTCAGATAAGACTCTCTCATATGGTGAAATTCAGATATTTGGATGTCTTGCTTTTTTGATTATGGGCTAGTTTAGGAGAGAATAGAGAGCTGGAAGTTTAGGAGAGAGCGACTAGTATTTTGTTCTCTGTTATTCAAATTTGAGGTTCATACTAGTTAATGGATCTCTGGATTTCGAAGTCAAGAAATGGGAATGATTGACTAGGAGTTTCTGGATCTTAAGGAACATTGGATAGACTGAAGTCAAGACCAATCAAGCGATTCAAGAATAACATAAGAGGATTCAGAAATGACTTATAAAGGTAATGGATCGTCAAGGGCTGGTGAGGCCGGATGTGGAGACAAGGATATGATGATTCTGAATCTGAAATGGACAAGTCATCCGTAAGTGAACCATGTGTTTCACTGGAGGAAGAGAGAATTCAGTGATCAAGTGTGCTGAAGACAACAAATTTCCGAGAGATGATATGACCGAATCAAGTGATCGGGAAACTGAGATGGACAAGTTTTTAACTAAAGAGTCTAAAGATAAATGACTAAAGCATTGGATTGTCGGAATGTGGAATTAGAGGAAACTTATATTCATTAGTATGGTTCTGATGAGAATTCTTGGATAAGTTCTAAGATTTTCAAAGAAATGAAAAAACTGATCCAGAAGTTGGTTTCATGAAAGGATTTGCAGAATCCGGAGTAAGTCTTATATGTTAGCAAGTGGCGACTGCAAACTAAGTCTTGATATGAACAGTAATAGGACAAAAGAGTTGTATGGATGACTAAAATATATTGTCTTAATAAATTTATGGGGGTTCAAGAGTTGAAATTATCACAACAAGAGATTATATAAAATGTAACTTTGTGAATTTTATTCAAAGCAAAAATTCAAAAATTGTGGAAGATACGAAGTCAATGTATTTATATTACTTCTCCTAGTTTTTAGTGTTTTATTGACATTTTACGGATGACCTTGTATATTATTTCTAAAAAAAGAAAAAAATATTTGTATAAAAGAATCAGATGCTTAACTAAATTTAATAATCATTCCAAGCTAATTTAAAACTCGGAAAATAACAAGAAAATAAGAAAGAAACAAATGGCCATCAGTGCAAATGGTATTATGTTTGCCGTTATTGTGATGCTATTTTTGTTGATTTCAACAGGTAAGCTGCATCCTAAACAAACATTTTATCTAAAGCTGCAATTATTATGTTTGTGTTTGATTGTTAGTATATTGTATATTTATTTCAGTAACTTTACAAGTTTCTGCATCACAAACCAAAATTTATATTAATTTTAAACTACAAACATATATGAAAATGAAAACTTTACATTGTTATTTGAGTTTAGGTTAGATTTCGTATGAATATTTTTTGATAATTTCTGTAATATATTCCATAAGAACATTAAAATGTTTTGTTTCCAAATATGTTAAAAAAAAAAACAAGACAACTTTTTTTTTTGTAAAAAAAAACAAGGCAACTTGTTAAACAACTCAAATATTACTTGCAGGTCCAAATTTTGATTTGTTTAATGAAAGCCAAATATACGTGTATATATATTTATATAATCTTGTTTTTATTAAGACCTGATCAGTAAACCTAAATTTCATTTCTTAATCATGTTTTAACTACTTTTAATTTTATTTCATCAGAAATAGAAAATGGACATGCTCAAACATCGAATCATTATTGTAAGAAAACACGAAGCAAATTGGCTGCACGTGACACTTGCACAAAGAAAAATGGGGATGCGTTATGCAAAACGTCTTGCAAACATGAATATATAATCAATGGAAGTTGTCTAATACTTCCAAAGACGACAAAAAAAGATTGCTATTGCTACCATTTCGATGATGGATCCAAATGCTCAGGTGTCTAAATCCACAGGCCATGACAGTGCATGAAATTCTTCAGTACTATAACTACTACTTGATATTCAACAGTTATTATGTTGATGTGTGTAATAAATTCATCTGTTAATCGATTAAGTAATCTAGAAACATGTATAAATAAGAACTAGATCATAACCCGTTCGACTGGACGGATCTTTGTTTTTATGATATATATATAAACATTTCAAAAATTACAATCTAATGGTTCCAGTTTTACTAATTAAGTAAACTGTTTAATCATTGTATGGTGTAACAGAGGCGTCGGTGAAAATGCTGTGAGCCGTAAACACTTTGGTAATAGTTTTACAAAGTTATATACCTTAAACAATTTAGTCATATTTTTGAGTTAATTCATATTTTAACCTATTGCTTTTTTGTTTATTTATTTGAAAATTATTTATTTTTACAGTAGTTTTATATGGATTATTATTAATTTTTATGATATTTTGTTTTCTTGAAAGTTATATGTATCAAATTAATATATACTGTATATTACAATTTGTGTTTTTATTTTCACCGCAAAGAAACAACAACCATAAATTTCATAAAAATATTCTAGTTCACTTTATTTTATATAAAAAATTAATATGTCAATTATTTAAAGAATTGGGTTAGATTATTTTATATAAAACGAATAAAAATGTAAATTGGAATGTTATATTTGTAGAGAATCACGGTAAATTAGTTTTCTACATGTAATTATTTCCGGGAAATTATGATTTCAAATCAATTAAGCATAAGTATATTCCTTTTTCAGATCCGAAAACATATTTATTAATAAATTAAGTTTTTTTGTATTTGTTTCTCATTATAATTAATTAATTTAAATATTTTATTTTAAATGAAGTGGCAAAATATGCAAATAAGAAAGAAATAAAAATGCAATTAATTTATTATAAATGTAAAGGCTAAATGTGCAAATAAAAAAAGTATTTAATTTACTATCCATGTTTTCAAACAATTTTCATTTAATCTACTATCCTTGTTTCCAAACATTTCAATTATGTACTTCAACTTTAATAGTATAGATTTAATAGTATAGATATCAATATTGAAGATATGAGAAAGAAAGAACTCAATCTGATAATCTTATATAATGTTAATTTTTATGAATAAAAACTGAAAACAGTCTTCACTTCAACGAAGCTCTGGATCTCTTCGGTCGCATGGCCGAGTCCCGTCCCCTTCCTTCCACCGTCGATTTCACCAAGCTACTAATCTCTATTTCCAAATCGAAGAGATTCGATGGCTCTCTGCAACCATCTGGAGACGCTAGCTAGGGATTTACCTGGGGAAGTGACAATCTCTTTCAGATGGATGACGTTTTCATGATGAAGCTTCTTCAGAATTTTAATCTCCCGGATAGCAGTTATCGTAAATATCCGCAAATATCAATTTATTTTTTGAATATCCATTTTTTCGAATATCCATATTTTACCGAAGTAAAGCAAATCGAAAAATTAGATATCCGTGATATACAAAGCAAATCACAAATACCATCAAAAACCCGGATATCCGATCCGTGTCCAGGCCTATATATACTACAGATTTGGCATAGATACTAATCACAATTTTTTTAATCAATGAAAGCATTCATTCATAGACAACATGTAAGTGCTTTACACTTGCTATTTTGGTTTGGTTTGGTTTGGTTCAGGCTTAGTAAAGGTTTAAATCATATTTCGGATTGATAAACCAAAGATATTGAGGCAACAAAGTTAGTGTAAATACTTTTTAGTTTTACCAAAGAGTTTCCTAATTTCTACATCGCTATACACATTACATGTAGAGAGACTGGTCCCCTTGCCTATTTTACCATCTCTTGCCTCTAAAAAGCTCCCATAAGAACAGACCAGAGACAATTATCATCACAAAAAGGTTTCTGGAGTCTCTGAAGAAGCTCTGCTACATCTTTACAAGTTAAAAACAGAACAAAAGGTTGAGAATTTGAACTGATCATGTAATCCAAAGAGCTGGGCAAATCATATATTAGAGCAGTAGAAGCTTCTCGGTGGTGCGCATGATAGACTGGATCATTTGCTAGAACCATGTCGGAAGAAAATTTGAAGGAGAAGAAAGAAATCAAACAAGAATATCTTTTTTCAATGCAGTAAGAGCAGCCAATAGATAGATGTAACAATCAAAGAAATCTTAAAATATAAATAGAAACATATATTTTAGTTTTACCAAACAAGTTTTTTTTAAACTGTTCCAGTGATCAGTTTTGCCTGGTTTGGTTTAATCCCCTAGTTCAGTGTTCACTTAACACTATACACATTCACAAGATAAGTTCAATACGACCTAGATTCCAACACCAACCTAAGACGTTTGTGTTGTCCATTTTAACACACATTTCAAAGATATTTTATCATGAGGATGAAGAACTTTCTAGACCAAGACACTTCAAGAGATGAGATGTTACTGAATATTTGATCATATAACATATGAGATCCAATGAGAGTCGCCTTCTTCGCCATTTCTCAGATTCTCCATTGTTTGATTTCTTGAATTATTTCTCTTGTTAATGTTTTTTTGAGAGAGAGATATATTGTGTGCAGTTTGGTTTGTGATGGAACTTGTTAACGCAGTTGCTACTCCTTTTAAAGGGATAGTTATCATCACTAGGTTGTTGGTCAACTATATTTTTTTGTTGACCGAGTCTGTTATAAACCGGGTTTGTTAGGTGAAGATCAACTTTGAACTAGTTGCTGCTGGTATGTAGAATACCTAGATGCATATTTGACTTGTGTTAAAACGTAAAATGAAATAATAGTGTTGACATGGGTCTATGCGGTCAGAAAAATAGCAACGAACTGATTACCAAAAAAAATAAAAATAGCAACGAATAGGGGTGAGGTGGTGGGGACTTGTGGGAGCGTCTGGCCTTGGTCAAAGTCAATACACGCTCTTCTTTGGTTTTTGTTTGAATATTGAATTGGTAGTCCAGTTGAAAATCTTTGATTATTTCAAAAAAATACAAAAGTTTTTTTTTTTTTTTTTTGTGTTCGGGATAATGCTTGAGGTTAATGGATGTTTGGGATGGACCTAGCACCTCAAAAAATCTTAGAATAATCAAAATTTAATTGAAATATCTCTTAGAATTTAAAGATGTTGAAAGTAATTGGCTGACGGATAAAAGTAAAAATATATTTTTATTTTAAAAACTGAGATATATTATTAGCAATGTCGATCATGGACAAATCTAAATGAAACATTAACTTAAACCCCTAAAATTTTAGATCGGTTCTGATTATCAAGAAGAAATATATATTTAATTAAATGATTATGAATTCTCCATTTTATGTTTTAGTTATAAAGATTAAAAAATTCAACAAAATAAACATTTTAATTATAAAGATTTTTATAAAATCATAATCACAATCAATGATATGAAAATAATGTGATCTTATCAAATAATTATAACTAACTTAAGAAATAAGTTATTGGACAAAGCACTTATTTTTGTTGCACACAAATAGAATGGTTATGAGAACACTATGAATTAAATTCGAGGATCCAATTTTTTTACTTGAGTTTAAGTTTTACTGATATTTGATAAATATGCGATAATTAGTTAGTTTTGAACTTGTATCACAAATTCAGATAGTATCAACATTCTTATTATTCCTTTGGCTTAATGCGTTTATGGCCACTAGATTCACTATTATGATTCACTAGAAAAATTGAAAGATAATGATAGGTGATGATTGGTTCGACTGTAGTTGTAAAAATTTAGCTGTAAAAGTTTAGCGGTAGGTAAGTTGGCTGTAGCTTTAAACTTGTTACTGTAGATTTATTTGCAGAGATTTTTGCTGTAGTTAAATTTGTTGTATCTGTAAGTTATAAGCTGTAGATATTTTAAAATAAAATATGTAAAAATATGTGATGTATATATAAAACAATTATTGTTATCAATTAAAACAATTTATATTAATATTTTTAAATAAATTATCAAAATTTATTTAAAATGTGTTATGTAAATAATATTTATGTTTTTAAATATTTCAATAATTTAAAAAACCCCCAAAATAAATTAGAACATTTATAGATGTTTTTATAATGATTATATAATTTATTTGATTTTATAGATAGTTTTTTATTTTACAGATTCTACAGTTTAAAAAAGAAGGATGTAGAATTTTTACTTAGAATACATTAGAAAAAAAAATTGCTTTAGTTTTTTTGTTGTAGGTTAAAAATAAAATTAAAGCATGATTAGTAAAAATTAGTAGAAACATGATGTAGATTTTAACTTTTAAAAATAAAGCTACAACTTGATTGGTAAAGATTAGTGATTTAAAAATAAATAAAGCTAAAGTAAAAAGATAAATCCCAACCAATCACCTCAGTAGGGGTTATTTTAAAGAACTCCAATTTTATGTCTCATCATACCTTTGTTTAATAGTTATGGACCTTCCAGTGACGCGAGACCTGTCAACACGTATGGCTTAGTGACTTATGGGTTTTATGAAATATTCCTTTCTGAAGAATGTTTAATCGTTTTATAGTTGAAGTTGGTGTTGCATGCTCCTCGTGGTTGTGACTCTAGGAATATTTAAATGTTGTTTGATAAACAATAACTAAAAAAACCATATGTTACTCGTAGAGTGCATCCTACTTGGCTACATGTGTAACCTTTGTATTTAATATTGTCATCTTTGTGAATTTGTGCTATGTTCATCGTCAATGCGTTTCTTTTTGCACTTTACATCATTATAAAAAACAATCGAAAACATAAACTTGTCATATTTATAAAAGTACATATTACATATACTAAAATGTTGGATAAAGAAAAATCTTTCAACTAGATTAATAATACGTATATAATGGTAGAGTGATTTTGAGTTTTGTAGGATTTTTTCAGTCGCAAGATTAAACCAAGTAGACAAGTAGTGATATGCGGTCCTCTTTTTGGTAGTTCCACTAAGTTTGTCAGAAAATAAAATACAACAATCCATCATTTTCCATTTTGAAATAAAGATGTCTTTATTCTTTTTGTCGTTTTTCTTTAGTAAGACACAGTGTTGCAGATATGTATAGTCACATTTAAAACTATAAACCATAAAGATAACGTAGTTGATTTACACGCATAGACTTATCGATCAATAATTAATGTGGGTTAGGACGAGCTGTTGACTCTTATTCTAATCCAGTAATTCGGTACATGTAATGTTTAACATTGCTTAGGGACAGATAGTTTGATAGTATTGGACCAATACTATTCGTTATGAAACTAATGGTTGGTCGGTCATTTTTATTTCGATGAACCCAATTATCATCCAACTTTTTACAAAAATAAAATCACATCAACAACTATCATTTCATGTACAACACTAACATGACGGCGATGAAAGGATAATTCTTCCATCTCAAAAAATGTATTAAGAGATTTCTTTCAGCTCGTACATTATTTGGGAATATAATGAAGCTTTATGCTGTTTTCAGATTGATGGACTAGCTTAAGTCTCGGGTCGGTGAGCTCTTATATTATTAAAAACAAATACAAACACCAATGTTGCCAAGTGGAGTAGTAAATATTATCGCGAATGCACTGTAAATACAACAATTATTAGACTGCAAATTAAATGAACTAAAGATCGTATTTGTGATGTTTGCCAGAACGGCCCGAGCTTTTCTGTTCCTTCTTCTTTGTCTTTGCCTTCACCTTTGTGCCTCTACTCGTTATAATGACGTTTTCTGCCATCACAACATCTTCCTCCTCTTCTTCTTCTTCCTGCAATTGCAAATTTTTTATTTACTTGGCTGAATATTAACCTTCATAACACGATAAAAGTTTTCATCCAAGTTAACTTGATGTTCTAATAAAAATAAATTTAACAGACATAAATTTTATTTATTTGGAAAAATATAAATAGCACCTCAAGAATAACTGAAAACAAAATAATAGAAAAAAACATATAAGCTTCATAAAGTTGTGTTGCAGAAAAAAAAGTATAAGCCTCATACCAAAAAAACATATAAGCACCATTAAATTGTTAAAATATACTTCCAAAACATTTTATCAAAAACATCATCTTAAAATTTTAAGCAGATAAACTTTAATGATTCCCCCTAAATTAGTTGCCACTCATACACGACCAAATTTTTGTCTGGTTAAACATATACACAACACCAATAAAACAATAATCCCATATTTTTAGCAAAAAAAAAAAAAACAATAATCCCATATTAGCCCATAATATTCTCTTGAAGAATCGGAAAATATTGTTTAAGAAAGCTTACCGGCTGGTTTGAAGTCACCGGAGACGACTCCGTTTTCGTCGATGGAGAATCATGATGAAGAAGACCAAGGCACTTGAGGATAGCTTTAAGAGTTTGTTCGAGGAACTTAAATGGTATCCACCAATAAGTTTCTTCTTCACTTAGTCTCTCATATTTATCCATTGAGATTAGATCTGAGATAAAACTTTTACGAGTAGGAATAACTCTGGCGAGAGGAGTGAAAAATATTCTTTAAATGTGAGTGATTGAGCAGATAGATCACAGAGACAACTTTGCGTTTTATAGTGGCCTAACTCGGTATTTGGTGTGGGTCTTTGATCTAGTATACATTTTCTTAAATCATGGCTTTGGAATACGATTAAGAAAATTATTGAATTTACCCATATAAAATATATATTTTTGTTATTAAGCATGTGCTTTGTGGTTTTAGGCTTTAGGTGGGATGATGACTCTACAGTGTACTAATAATTTAATATACTTGAATAAGCCTTACAAACAAAAAACGAACCGAGTATGTTGTGTGTTTTGCATCTTGTGGTTGTCATTTGTGAGTTGTGAGGCTATTATATAAAGCAGACGTTTTGGAGACTGACGAAGAAGTTGTGTTGTGTCATGTGGTGATTGATCTTAGTCATCTAACTAACTTAGTATTCTCTGCTTGAAATATTCTGCATTATATAACTAGACATTAATAACTGCAGTTATATATAGTTTAGTTGTGTTGATCAGATCGGCGTCAAAAGTAACTTTCCCGGTCGCTCTTATCTCTGGATTTAGAGCATTTCCACCCTTTAGAAAATTTATAAAAAGATATACTATATTAAACTTCCCATTAAGAGAAATTAAAAATATCAATTGTGCCACTCTATAAAAAGTGTCTTTATTGATTAAGTCGTGATCATATGAAAGTGATCAAACAGCTTCCCACCCACTTTCAATTTGACTTGCATCCATCTTACAAAGATTTTTTTTTTTGATATTTCAGTTGATTGTATTTGTTTTATTTTGGTGAAGTTAATCATCTCTAAATGTTATGTTCTTTTTTTTTTCAAGTTATCGCGATTTGTGGACTTGTCCTGTATTTTTCAGATATGGATATGACTAGTAGTAATCAATTTACAAATTTCAGTATATTTTTAATAAAATTTAATCAGAAACTAATGCTCAATATAGTTGTGGAATAGAACTTATTCAGATTTGTCATATATTCTTTACACGATAAAAGATGTCCGGGCCTTCTTGGATGCTTCACCTATACTATATCCATCCACCATAATATATCTTACATATTACTTAATTTTATACAGATTAGTGAAAGATAAGCATTAAACACCATTACAAATCTATCATATAAATCCAGTTGCTAATTAATATCCAAAGTATAATGTATGTATATGTTAACATAATTCTTTTGCCATCGTTAACCAAATAAAATTAAAGCAATTTCGAAGAAGGTACATATTGAAAATCGTATAATACATTTACATAGACTATACCATTGATTTGATATACAATAATTGATTTAGTAGACGTTGACAATTTTTTTTTTTGAAATATCGTGTAGATCACGAAATCGAAAAGGCAAGATTTCTGTGTTCTCCTATTAGGAAAATTGAAAATAATATTTGTTAATTTTCCTCTGATTTTCCTAAATACGCGTATTGAGGAGTTATATAAATTAATGCGTACATCTCAAGAAACAAAAAAGACCTAACATTCCAAAGAAGAGAAAAGAATGGGTTACAAAGTCGCTAGAGCATCGGAATATCTTGCCATCACCGGTGGTGGTATCAACGACATCAAGCTTGCCAAGAAGTCTTGGGTGTTTCCATGGCAATCTTGCACCGTCTTCGATGTTTCGCCGGTCAACTACACGTTCGAGGTTCAGGCCATGAGTTCCGAGAAGCTCCCTTTTGTTATCCCCGCCGTATTCACCATCGGTCCACGCGTCGATGACCCTCACGCTCTCTTGTTGTACGCCATGCTTATGTCTCAGCACGACAAGCACTCCAACCACGTCAACGAGCTTGTTCAGGGTGTTATCGAAGGAGAGACTCGTGTTCTCGTTGCCTCCATGACCATGGAAGAAGTCTTCAAAGGTAATAATATACTCCTTGTATTTCAGAAAATTAAGTGTTTTTATAAAAAAACTTTGTTTCGAAAAGATATATATTTCATGTTTTATCGTTTTATATATAATTTAATAATGATAAATTACAAAACTTTTAAAAATTGTACTTAGTAAAACACTATCGATACAAAATTAAAGAGATTAATAATTAAAATACATTTATTGTCAATTTTTTTTTTTTTTCAGTATGTATAAAAACTAAAAACTCAAAAATACATCTATAAACAGAAAGGGGTTTGTTAGGTTAAATATGTACTAGGGGGCTTTTGCTTGTATCACAATCCAATTCTTGATTTATTGTAGGAACAAAGGAGTTCAAGAAGGAAGTATTTGAAAAGGTCCAACTTGAGCTAAACCAGTTTGGTCTTGTGATCTACAACGCCAACGTCAAGCAGCTCGTTGACGTTCCTGGACATGAGTACTTCTCTTACTTGGGTCAGAAGACTCAGATGGAAGCAGCTAACCAAGCCAAGATCGATGTAGCAGAGGCAAAGATGAAAGGAGAGGTCGGTGCCAAAGAACGGACGGGGCTCACAATTCAGAATGCAGCAAAGATTGACGCTGAGTCAAAGATTATCTCCACTCAGAGGAAAGGAGAAGGGACAAAGGAAGAGATCAAGGTGAAGAGTGAGGTCCAAGTGTTTCAGAATGAGAAGGAGGCTCTTGTTGCTCAGGCTGATGCAGCACTTGCGATTCAGAAGGCTGCATTAACCAAAAGCTCTCGTGTGGCTGAGGTTGAAGCTGCCAAGGCAGTTGCTATGAGGGAAGCTGAGCTTCAAACTCAAGTTGAGAAAATGAATGCTTTGACTCGGACAGAGAAGCTCAAAGCTGAGTTCCTCAGCAAAGCCACTGTTGAATATGAGACCAAGGTAATGCATCAATTCAAAGTCTCAGATAACCATAGAATTTTTTATTTTTATTTTTATTCTAAAATCCACAACCTAGAGGTCATGTGCATGTATAATAGATGTCTAAAATTTAAAGTTTTAAGGCGAATGTTTTATCCGGTTATAACTACCCTAGGGTAGACTTTTGCTTTAATTTTCTCTCCTCTGGATCATGACATTGTTCTTGTTGTTATTATGACAGGTGCAAGAAGCAAACTGGGAGCTATACAACAAGCAAAAGAAAGCAGAAGCTGTTCTGTACGAGAAGCAGAAGCAAGCTGAAGCGACGAAAGCCGCAGCTGATGCAGCCTTCTATGCTAAACAGAGAGATGCAGAGGGACTTGTCGCCATGGCCAATGCTCAAGGGACTTATATCAAGACTCTCTTAGGTGCAGTTGACAACAACTACTCAGCAATGAGGGACTTCTTGATGATCAACAATGGAGTTTATCAAGATATCGCCAAGACCAATGCTATGGCCATCAGGGACTTGCAGCCTAAGATCAGTGTGTGGAACCAAGGTGGTGGTGGTGGTGTTGATCAGGGGATGAGTAGTGGTGGTATGAAGGAAATTGCTGGACTCTACAAGATGTTGCCACCGGTTCTTGATACGGTTTATGAGCAGACCGGGATGCAGCCACCGGCTTGGATTGGTACACTACGTGGTGCTGAGTCCACACAGTAACTTCAGGGTCAACAACACACTGGTTGAGAATTTCAAGAGTGCTTTCTTATTTTATTTTATGCTATGCTTTTGTATGATACATGGTTTGTGACCCTGGAAGTCAAGTCAGCGTTTGTAGATAACCACGATTTCATCAAATATCAATTATCCAAGTCGTACATTGAATATTGACTAGTCAATGAAACTGCGGGTGGAGTTGACAAAACAAAAGGCTTGACTATGTTAGAGAGTTGACAAAAAAAGCGTTACACGATGACAGACCATTTTACTTGACTAAAGTTTTGTATTGGGCTATGTATTATATTTCCATATATGAGGAGATATGGTAGAGATACAATTCTATCGTAAATAGGAAAGAGTCTTGTATATATAACGTGGTCGAGCTAATGAAATACACACAAGGGATTTCACATTATTACATGGTATCAGAGCTAAACCCTCTGACCTAATCTCTTGACTGCCGCCGTAGTCTTGCTCTCCAAGCAGCTACCGCCGCCTACGCTTTACAAGATCACCGACTTGCCGCCGCGGTTCTATCATGGCACATGAACTCGCCGCTGCTGGAGCTGGTGCTGTTACCGTTGCACCTTCTCCTTATAAACTCCATGCATCCGACAATCCAGGAGCGTTGATCTCGTCGGTTGTTTTGAAAGAAGACAACTACCCAGAATGGGCTACGGAATTAAGAAACTCTCTTCAAGCGAAGCAAAAACTTGCATTCATTGAGGGAACCATTCCCAAACCGCAAGCCGAACCTGAACTGAGTATGTGGCTTGCCACAAACTCGATGATCGTGGGTTGGATTAGAACCTCCATCGATCCAAGAATTCGATCCACGGTGTCATTCATATCGGATGCCTCCGTGTTGTGGGAAAGCCTTCGTGTCCGGTTCTCTGTGGGCAATGGAGTCCGCAAGCAAGTGTTGAAAGATGAGATAGCTTCGTGCAAGCAAGATGGGCAGTCCGTGCTGGAGTACTATGGACGCCTAACCAAGCTGTGGGAAGAGCTACAGAACTACAGAACTTGTCGCACATGTACATGCGCTGCGGCTCCAGATTTAGCCAGAGAACGTGAAGAGGACCAAGTACATCAGTTTCTGTTTGGACTGGATCTTCCGAGGTTTAGCAATATACGATCTACAATTACTGGTGAAGATCCGCTTCCTCCTTTGAATCAAGTCTACTCGAGGGTGATAAGAGAAGAACAGAATCTGAATATAGCAAGAACAACGAAGCGGCAACGAAGGTGGGTTCTCGTGAAAACAGAACAGGTAGGCTACTGGCGATGTCGGGACCACGCTATCGCGACCGCTCTACACTGAACTGCACACACTGTCGACGTCCAGGACATGAGGTAGCTGAGTGTTTCATGCTCCATGGCTACCCAGACTGGTACTATGAGCAAGGACGTGGAGGTCGCGGACCAAGCTCCGATAACAAAGACACTTCGCAGAGGAACCCAGATCGACGTGGTGGTCGTCCTGCAAGAGGCTCGGGTCGAGGACGTGGGAAAGCAAACAATGCTCGCACCGCAGGGCCTTCTGATAATGGGAACGACCAGATTGCTCAGCTGATTAGCCTCCTTCAGGCTCAGAGACCAAATACCTCCTCCGAACGGTTATCTGGTAACACTTATCTTACTGATGTTATCATAGACACTGGGGCATCCCACCATATGACAGGGGATTGTTCGATCTTGACTGATATCACAGACATCGTTCCGTCCTCTGTAATTTTTCCCGATGGAAAAGTGTCCAAGGCTACTAAGCGTGGCACATTGTCTTTGAATTCGTCTTATCAGCTCACTGATGTGTTGTTTGTTCCAGACTTCAATTGTACATTGATTTCTGTGTCAAAGCTGCTAAGACAAACGGGTTGCATTGCTATCTTTACTGATACCTTGTGTTTCTTACAGGACCGTTTTACGAGGACTTTGATTGGAGCGGGTGAAGAGCGTGAGGGAGTGTACTATTTTACGGGAGTCTTGGCTGCTCGTGCGAACAAAGCTGCAAAGAACAACTCAGTCTCTGAAGCGCTGTGGCATCGTAGACTAGGACACCCCTCACCTAGTGTTTTACTTTCTTTGCCAGTTTGTGATCGATCTCCTAGTGTTGTTGAGGAGATCAAGAAGTGTGACATTTGTTTTCGTGCGAAGCAAACACGTGAAAGTTTTAATGATAGTATCAATAAAGCATCAGATTGTTTTTCACTTGTTCATGGAGATGTTTGGGGTCCGTATCGAACTCCCTCTACATGTGGAGCAGTATATTTTCTCACACTAGTTGATGATTACTCCCGGTCAGTCTGGACATATCTTATGACTGCGAAATCAGAGGTCTCACAGTTAATACAGAATTTTTGTGCAATGACAGAGAGACAATTTGGAAAACCGGTAAAAGCATTTCGCAGCGATAATGGCACAGAGTTTATGTGTCTAACGTCTTACTTCCATGAACACGGGATCATACATCAAACCTCGTGTGTTGATACTCCGCAACAAAATGGGCGTGTTGAGCGTAAACACCGCCACATTCTGAATGTTGCTCGAGCTTGCCTCTTTCAGAGCAAGCTACCGACAAAATTTTGGGGAGAAAGCATTCTGACAGCGACTCATTTGATTAACCGCACACCATCCTCTATCTTACAAGGCAAGACGCCATATGAGCTGTTGTTTGGTGTGCCACCTCAGTATGACTTGCTTCGCACGTTTGGGTGCCTGTGCTATTCACATAAGCTTTCACGCGACAAAGATAAATTCGGATCTCGTAGTAGAAGATGTGTGTTCGTCGGCTATCCATATGGGAAGAAAGGGTGGAGATTATTTGATTTGGACAGTGAGAAATTCTTTGTAAGTCGAGATGTACGTTTTCAGGAGGATGTATTTCCATTTGCAGACAAAGAAAAGGTCACGTTGACACCTATGCCTACCACACCGGTAGTCATCGACGATGACTGGATTATACCATCTCCACAGCCTGCTATTAGCATCCCTCTTGCGGAAATTGCTACACCAGAGAATGCTCATCTCTCTCAAGAACCACAACCAGCTACTGACAGCTCAGTTCCACTGGAGATTCCGAGATCGTTACCGTCGGGTCAGACTTTAACTCCATCTTCTGATGGTTCGAGCTTCCACTCACCGGCTCCGGCTGCAACAGAAACAGAGGAACCGTTAGCTCCTCCAGCAGAGACATTAGGCAGGGGCCAACGAACAAAGAAGCCTTCTGTTCTGCTCAAAGATTTCGTCACTAAACATGTACACTCCTCACACGCTCTCACGCCTGCCTACTCTGATCCGAGTTCCACGACTACGGTCTCTGGTAAGGTCCTTTATCCCATTGCTGAATGCTTGTCTGACTCTGGTTTTTCAGATAGACACATCGCCTTCATGGCGGCCGTTCTAGACAGCAATGAGCCGAAATACTTTAAAGACGCAGTTTTGATCAAAGAATGGTGTGAAGCGATGCAGCGTGAAATAAGTGCTCTCGAATCAAACCATACATGGGATCTAACAGATTTGCCTCCCGGGAAAAAGGCAATCAATTGCAAGTGGGTTTATAAACTCAAGTTCCGAGCAGACGGCACATTAGAACGCTATAAAGCTCGTCTCGTAGTCATGGGAAACAGACAGAAAGAAGGAGTTGACTATAAGGAGACATATGCCCCTGTTGCCAAAATGACAACGGTTCGATATTTACTGAGTGTCGCTGCAGCTAAACAGTGGGAAGTCCATCAAATGGATGTCCACAATGCATTTCTTCACGGTGATCTTGATGAAGAGGTATACATGAAGCTTCCGCCTGGTTATCACTCCTCTGATCCGACCAAGGTCTGTCGGCTTCGCAAGTCATTGTATGGCCTCAAACAGGCACCACGGTGTTGGTTTGCAAAACTCTCAAAAGCCTTGAAAAAACTTGGATTCAAACAGAGCTATCAAGACTACTCACTCTTCTCGTATATAAATGGCGCAACAATACTACATGTTCTCGTCTATGTAGACGATTTCATTGTTGCAGGAAACGACTTGGGAGCTGTTGAGAAATTTAAAGCTCAGCTGCACACATGCTTTCACATGAAAGATTTAGGCAAGTTGAAATACTTCTTAGGCATTGAAGTTTCACGAGGATCTGATGGATTTTGTCTCTCTCAGCGCAAGTATGCGTTAGACATCATCTCAGAAACGGGTTTACTTGGATCAAAACCCTCGCCAGTTCCCATGGAGTTGAATCATAAACTCGGCTCAGTCACTGGCCCCCTCTACGACAATCCAGAACAATATCGACGCCTTGTGGGGAGATTTATTTACCTGACTATATCGCGACCGGATCTCAGTTATGCAGTACATATCTTATCCCAATTCATGCAGAAACCACTACTGGCTCACTGGGAAGCTGCGCTCCGGCTTGTTAGGTATCTTAAAGGCTCTCCAGCACAAGGAATCCTCCTTCGATCAGATAGTAATCTCAACATCACTGCTTACTGCGACTCCGACTGGGCAGCATGTCCAAGAACACGTCGCTCATTGTCATCATACATCGTCTACTTGGGGTCCTCTCCAGTCTCGTGGAAGACAAAGAAACAAGACACTGTGTCTTGCTCCTCCGCCGAAGCTGAGTACAGAGCAATGGCATATACTCTCCGTGAACTAAAATGGCTCAAAGCATTACTGAAGACACTTGGTTTCACTCACCCACATCCGATCACTCTTCTCATCACGGCGATGGGCAGCAATACATATAGCAGCAAACCCGGTCTTCCACGAAAGAACGAAGCATATAGAAGCCGATTGTCATCAAGTACGAGATGCAGTACAAGATGGACTCATTGTCACGCCACACATCTCAACAAAGAACCAGATAGCAGACCTTTTCACCAAAGCTTTACCACGACCAACATTTGAATTTTTGTTATCCAAGTTAGGTGTACGAAATTTCGTAGCACCAACTTGAGGGGGGGTATTGCGCTATGTATTATATTTCCATATATGAGGAGATATGGTAGAGATACAATTCTATCGTAAATAGGAAAGAGTCTTGTATATATAACGTGGTCGAGCTAATGAAATACACACAAGGGATTTCACATTATTACATTTTGTAATATTATTTTATACATACAAGTTTATTCGTTGCAAATTGTGTATAAACTACATAAATAATTCCAAAAAAAAAAAATTAGCAAGGCATGTATCCAGAGAATCCACACTGTCGAAGCAAATACTCATCTAAATTGCAAAGATATGGATTCCGGGTTCAACGAGCTCTGATCATCTTCAAGCTGAATCTGACAGACTCATACGTCTATTGTCATTGTACGGTCGGCTTTGAGTATGATGTTTCATCTTCTATGTTTTCCGGTGGTCCCTGTTGTACGTCTCTGCGTTCATGTCATTACGTGTTGTCGTGTTCAGTTTCTCCCTGCTGTTAGGTAAAACCTTGAAAGGTATGGCCCTTGTAACCCGCTTAAATGATTTGAAATGGACTGAAACCTACTGTAGTGTCGGATTCTTTGTCCTCAGTTTAAGGGTTCAATCACAACAATTACCTCAGTATGAGGATCTTAGGCTTTCATTTGCTCATCGCTTAACTCAGTATGAAGCTGTTGTGCACTTATTTTGCTTCCCATTACCTCAGTATGAGGTTGGTGTTCGAAATTTCCTTTTGCGTTCAGTACAATATTTTTGTTAATTTGTCACCCAAATCCTCAAATGTACTCTTTCCTCTCTCTCTCTTTATGTATATTCAAAGCTAGAAACTAACAGTATCCTGAAACCGACCCGAGAAGTCTGCAAAGCTAGTTGGAAACTTAAGGCTTTCGTTCAATCGATAGGCAAAAAATAAAAAAAATAAAAAATGAAAAGAGCATCCTTCTAACGTTCCCTTGTAAGTGCAAATGCATGTCTGTATGCTCCTTAGTCTTAGTATAATATAAGTTAGTGTTTTATGATCTGGAAACACTTCTGATTCAGATGTAGTTAGTAAGCATTTCTTGTTTTGTGTTACTTCTATCCTGAGTATGCAAGCTCTTTCATCATGATTGATATTCAGAACAAAGATTGCTCTAGTCTGTAAATCTTCAAGTTTGTGATCTATTCTTTGTCTCATCTGCAAAGCCTTGTATTCTCCTCTCCCCTTTGACTGATGAATTTAATCAGTAAGTACTGGTTTAGACCGACGGATTAACGTGGAATCAGTGACAAAGATCTGTTTTCATCACAAAAAAAAACAGAAGAAAAAATATATAATGTTGACAGTGGGTTTGAACCCACGCCCTTTAAGACCAGAACCTTAATCTGGCGCCTTAGACCAACTCGGCCATATCAACATTGATGTTTGCTTGGTGTCAAAACATACTAAAATCTGCAGTGAATCCATATTAGTAGGAGTTTACAATACTTAAAGCTATCCTTTAACCTTTCAGTTATCTATTGAGTACAAGCCTTGAGTAGGATGGTTGTAGCGTAAGTGTTGCGACTGTTAAATGGTAAACACATTACAACTCATCTTTTTAATCTTAATGCATCTTCTTATAGTAATGTATCACAATGCTGAAAATTACCAAAACCAAAAGCTACAACAAAATAAAAGAAAGAAAGCTAAATATACTTGACAATTACCAAAACATAGTTAGACAATCATAAGATAACAGTAAACAGCAGACAAACTTGATTAACGCTACTGCTTTGGCAGGAATGTATGTGAAAAAGTGTCACCACCATTTCTCATTTCTGTTATCATTATTATAAATAAGTGAAACACATCTCCTCATTGTCTCTGACTCGCAGCAATACATATAGCAGCAAACCCGGTCTTCCACGAAAGAACGAAGCATATGAAGCCGATTGTCATCAAGTACGAGATGCAGACAAGATGGACTCATTGTCACGCACACATCTCAACAAAGAACCAGATAGCAGACCTTTTCACCAAAGCTTTACCACGACCAACATTTGAATTTTGTTATCCAAGTTAGGTAATGAAATTGAGCACCAACTCGAGGGGGTATTGCGCTATGTATTATATTTCCATATATGAGGAGATATGGTAGAGATACAATTCTATCGTAAATAGGAAAGAGTCTTGTATATATAACGTGGTCGAGCTAATGAAATACACACAAGGGATTTCACATTATTACATTTTGTAATATTATTTTATACATACAAGTTTATTCGTTGCAAATTGTGTATAAACTACATAAATAATTCCAAAAAAAAAAAATTAGCAAGGCATGTATCCAGAGAATCCACACTGTCGAAGCAAATACTCATCTAAATTGCAAAGATATGGATTCCGGGTTCAACGAGCTCTGATCATCTTCAAGCTGAATCTGACAGACTCATACGTCTATTGTCATTGTACGGTCGGCTTTGAGTATGATGTTTCATCTTCTATGTTTTCCGGTGGTCCCTGTTGTACGTCTCTGCGTTCATGTCATTACGTGTTGTCGTGTTCAGTTTCTCCCTGCTGTTAGGTAAAACCTTGAAAGGTATGGCCCTTGTAACCCGCTTAAATGATTTGAAATGGACTGAAACCTACTGTAGTGTCGGATTCTTTGTCCTCAGTTTAAGGGTTCAATCACAACAATTACCTCAGTATGAGGATCTTAGGCTTTCATTTGCTCATCGCTTAACTCAGTATGAAGCTGTTGTGCACTTATTTTGCTTCCCATTACCTCAGTATGAGGATCTTAGGCTTTCATTTGCTCATCGCTTAACTCAGTATGAAGCTGTTGTGCACTTATTTTGCTTCCCATTACCTCAGTATGAGGTTGGTGTTCGAAATTTCCTTTTGCGTTCAGTACAATATTTTTGTTAATTTGTCACCCAAATCCTCAAATGTACTCTTTCCTCTCTCTCTCTTTATGTATATTCAAAGCTAGAAACTAACAGTATCCTGAAACCGACCCGAGAAGTCTGCAAAGCTAGTTGGAAACTTAAGGCTTTCGTTCAATCGATAGGCAAAAAATAAAAAAATTAAAAAATGAAAAGAGCATCCTTCTAACGTTCCCTTGTAAGTGCAAATGCATGTCTGTATGCTCCTTAGTCTTAGTATAATATAAGTTAGTGTTTTATGATCTGGAAACACTTCTGATTCAGATGTAGTTAGTAAGCATTTCTTGTTTTGTGTCACTTATCCAAAGCTGCGTTCTCTTCAATTGCTCAGACCTCATTAGTACCGATGCAAGACATCCTCGGACTTGGAAGTTGTGCCATGATGAACACTCCAGCCACTGAGGTTAGCCAACTTTTTTTTTTATCATAATCAAAAAGCTAGAATGAAATTTGAAAAATAGACATTGCTGCTTTATCACATAGTCCATGTGTTGGCAGTTATTAGACTGTTGCTTTCTAAGTGCTAACAATGTGGACATTACGCAAAAGGTGGGAAACTGGGGATGGAGGATTCCGAGTTCAACGAGCTTTGATCATCTTCAAGCTAGCCGACCCATAATTATTTCCTTTTATATAAACATAGCCAAACCCTTAGGAAACCATGGGCTAACTGTATTTAATGGTATTAAGCTTTGTCTATTAGAGTATTCACTTAAAAATTGGACTTGTTGATTGATGGGTTGCCGGGCCCTGCAATAGTGCAACGCATAGGCGACTCACGAAAGCCCAAATAGCAAGTTTATTCTTTTTCACCCCAAAAATAGAGTTAATATCACGTGGGCCGATGACACATATCAGATATTAAACTGATAAGAACAGATACTACACTTGATCTTAGCCAAAAGGCCGAGAAAGGTATGAATTGGAAGTTAGACAAGGCCTCTTATTTATACTCATCAGGATATGACCACCTTCCTTCTAGCTAAGCGATATGGGACAAAAACATAACATAGTTGTTTCCTTTGCAACCGCCTATAGGCTATTCCGGACTTTTACTTATTTCGTTTCTGTTTGCAGTGATTACAGATATAAGTAAAACCCAGGATCACTTTGAGCTTGGTTTTAAAATCAAGTTCAATGAGATCTATGTGCACTGAGGAGGGTCATAGGTGATGGGTTTTAGAATGCAAGCTCTGGGAATCTGATAAGTGATAAGCAATAACACTGTCTCATCTTGTACCTTTCTTTCATCATGATTGATATTCAGAACAAAGATTGCTCTAGTCTGTAAATCTTCAAGTTTGTGATCTATTCTTTGTCTCATCTGCAAAGCCTTGTATTCTCCTCTCCCTTTGACTGATGAATTTAATCAGTAAGTACTGGTTTAGACCGACGGATTAACGTGGAATCAGTGACAAAGATCTGTTTTCATCACAAAAAACAGAAGAAAAAATATATAATGTTGACAGTGGGTTTGAACCCACGCCCTTTAAGACCAGAACCTTAATCTGGCGCCTTAGACCAACTCGGCCATATCAACATTGATGTTTGCTTGGTGTCAAAACATACTAAAATCTGCAGTGAATCCATATTAGTAGGAGTTTACAATACTTAAAGCTATCCTTTAACCTTTCAGTTATCTATTGAGTACAAGCCTTGAGTAGGATGGTTGTAGCGTAAGTGTTGCGACTGTTAAATGGTAAACACATTACAACTCATCTTTTTAATCTTAATGCATCTTCTTATAGTAATGTATCACAATGCTGAAAATTACCAAAACCAAAAGCTACAACAAAATAAAAGAAAGAAAGCTAAATATACTTGACAATTACCAAAACATAGTTAGACAATCATAAGATAACAGTAAACAGCAGACAAACTTGATTAACGCTACTGCTTTGGCAGGAATGTATGTGAAAAAGTGTCACCACCATTTCTCATTTCTGTTATCATTATTATAAATAAGTGAAACACATCTCCTCATTGTCTCTGACTCTCAGTTATAAAATAGCTTCAAGCTTTAACGCAACAGTTGAAGCAGCTGAAGATTCCTCTCCTAGTCTGTTCCAAAGTCACATATACATATTTACACGTAAGATTAAGAATGCCTTGTCCCCAAAAAGGAGATATTGTCTATGTCAGTTCACATGGTAGGTGCAAGAAATAAAAGCCACACCTTTTTCTCATAAAGGGTTATGCTTTACTTTGATTGAAAGAAACCATCACAACAACTATATTACTTTGATTTAAATGAACTACCACCTTATATATTATCATTATGGATGAATTAAAATTATAATCCTCACTCATATTGTATTCCTCTGACGTGATTCTCTAACAGTAAAGTATAAACTCATTCATACCCAATCCAACACCAAATCTAATATAAACTCAAGATCTAATTTATGAAGCTTGATGGGGGATATTAATATCATGTGTAATATATATAGCACCAAGCAACTGACTAGACCAAACACAGAAGGACCACTCTTACACAATTGCTAAAAATAGCCAAATAATGCTTACAAAGTTGGATTCCATTACCTTACCAACCCAAGAAGGTAAGGTCCAGATCAAATGAACACACTCACAGCTATAATCCACAAACACAATCATCCATTTCATATAGGCACAAACTCAGTGAGAATTAAAAAAAAAAAACAAAGATCTGAAGTTTTAAGGAAAAAGGTAAACTAGAACAAACAAGGTGTGACCCAAAATCTAACCATATAAAAGCTACAATGTCATATTCCCCAACCTAACCAAATTCAAAACACCTACCTATCGGTTTCTAGACAATCAATCATCAAGAGAAATGATTGTTAAGATGGAAAATTCAAGTGTGAGCACATGATCAACTAACAAGAACAAACAATGTGTAGCCAAAATATAGTGCTACAAAGTTAGATTCCATAACATAACAATGAGACAAAGCTACACAATCAATCAATCAACTCAAGATGGCAACAAAACTCAAAAGAAGCAGGTATCTTACAGATGGAGGATTTCTCTGGTGGTGGGAGAACTCATTGTCGGTTATGTTGTTGTCACTGTGGACAGTTGTGAGCTTAGCCTTAGTTTTATCAACCGAAGTAGGTTGATGGAAAGGATTATTGAAGTCTTGTTCATTGCCAAGACTGGCGCGGGATGGATCTCTCTTGTGTTGTTTCCTCATCTCTCTGATCTTTGAGAAATCCATTGAGTAATCAGGAACAGTTCCTGCTTTCTGATCCCAATCTCCAAACTGTGGTACTGATAGCCATGGTGAGTTCTTGTTCTGCCAACAAAAAAATCTCCCATATTCAATAACTTTGGTCTTGAGGGTAAACAAAAGAAAACCTCCTAAGATCAGTTGAAATTATGATATTTAAGACAAGCAAAACATGGTTTAACACAACACAGACTCATGATATCCATCTGTCAGAGACTAAGTCAAAAACATAAGAAGAAGATGTGTTAATACAAGAAAAGAGAAGAAGGGTATGAGAGATTTAAACCTCTTTTGGATCCTCCATATGATCAAAGCTGTAGAGAGAAGAGAGCCTTTCTTATTTTTATTTTTTAAAGAAGATGATCTTTGGAGCAAGAAAGATGGTAATACAGAGAGATATATAAAGCTGGTAAGGAAAGGTTGTTCAAAACTTTAATACAGCAAAATCACAGCTACAATGTTACACCAACATTCAAATATTTTCTTTCTGTATTTCCTTGTCAAAATAGGTAAGCGCAATTTACCATAAGGGCATCATTCAATGGGAAGGCTGGCAAATAATTTTTCAAAATCTAATCTGATATTTTAAAATATTTATTAAGCAAATTAGTATCAAAACTCGATTTGTTGATCTTTTCATATATATTTTTTCTTCGAGAACTCGTGAGTTACACATACTCCACTACTGATAAAGAAATTTCATCACCTATTGATAGATGAGTGTTGTGTTGAATAAAAGTTAAACCTTCTGTGTCCATTCAATAACTACAAAAGTCTACGATTAGTTTTGATAAATGTAACATATGATATGAGTGTATGACTTAGTTTGGTCAGATTATAATCATGGAGGCGATTAACAATTTAGCATTGGTGGCGTACTGACATCCACAGAGCAGCTTGCTTGGTCTGATTTTGTAGCTGGGACAAGTGGCAGATTGTGAGAAGTGTGTAATGTTCAAAGGAGTGATGTGAACCACAAAGAGGTAACTTCACCGGATCACGCAGTGTTATCTTCAACACTTCTCACACAACCACAGAACATTATTATTTCTTTCATCTTGTTGTTGTTGTGACTTTTGTCCTTATTTCATTATATTAATTATTGACTTATAAAAGAACACTAAAATTATATATATCAGAAATTCAAAAGCTAAAGTTCCCAAAAAAAAGAAGTAACTTCAAAAGCTAAAAGAAATGAATTTTCTTAGCTAATGTTCCACAAAAAAAAAAATTAAAAGCTAATAGAAATGATATATTCGAAATCATTTATAAATTGTTATAAAATTAAAAATAATCTTTATCAGAATGCTACAGCTAGGGAGCTAAAACAATTAATGATAGGTTTTGTTATCTTTCTATATGATAATGAAATGTATATTTGGAATATATAGTAAGAAAAAAAAGGAACAAAGGCAAATACGCAAACTAAAAACAAACCACACAAATATAAAAATTAAAAAAAAACGAATAATAATAAATATCTCGTGGCTCACACTTAGATAGAAGAAAACTCTTATCAAACCAAACCACACTCTCTCGAAAGAGTTTCTTCCTCTGCTTCATCCTCTTCTTCAGCAGAGCGGAGATTCTTATCTTCCGAGATTGTTGAAAAAATCCAAACTTTCAATCATGGGTTTATCCACGAACCTCCATACCATCAATCTCCGTTTCACCGGCCTCCGTCCTTACCCATCTCCAGCCACATCAAACTTCCTCAAAGTCTCCTCCTTTCCAATCCCTAGAACCACAATCATCAGATCCCAAGTCTCCACAATCACCCCCGAGACCTCCGTAAAAGAGCAGCAACAAAAAGACGACATCGAATCACTCTTCTCATCCCCAACAACCCAACAAGACTCCGACCGCAAACGAACCGGAAAAAACTCGAAGAACGGAGGAGCTTCCGGCGTCTCCTCCGGCGTGAAGCTAGAGAACATACGAAAAAGCTACAAAGGCGTCACAGTGCTCAAAGACGTCACCTGGGAAGTGAAACGAGGAGAGAAAGTGGGCTTAGTCGGCGTCAACGGAGCAGGGAAGACGACGCAGCTCCGAATCATAACGGGCCAAGAAGAGCCCGATTCGGGGAACGTGATCAAGGCCAAACCCAACATGAAAGTGGCCTTCTTGAGCCAGGAGTTCGAGGTGTCGATGAGCAGGACGGTCAAAGAAGAGTTCATGAGCGCGTTCCGAGAGGAGATGGAGATCACCGAGAAGCTCGAGAGAGTTCAGAAGGCGATCGAAGGGTCTGTTGACGATTTGGAGCTCATGGGGAGGTTGTTGGATGAGTTTGATCTGTTGCAGAGGCGAGCTCAGGCCGTGAGTTTGGATAGTGTTGATGCGAAGATCAGTAAGCTGATGCCGGAGTTGGGGTTTGCGGCTGAGGATGCTGATAGGCTTGTGGCTTCGTTTAGTGGCGGGTGGCAGATGAGGATGTCGCTTGGGAAGATCTTGCTTCAGGTATATAATCACACACTGAAAGGTTTCTGTTTAGAAGTTTATGTGTAATTGTGTTTAGGCCTAGGCATTTTGGGTATTGGTTCGGTTTATTACAGTTTTTGTTTTTTCGGTTCTAGAAATATAGGATCCGGTCTGATATTTAGGAAGTTCGGTTCGGTTTGGATAACAAAGTAGGAAACCGGCTAATATCCGAAATTTCTCGATTTGTGTTTAGGCCTGGTCTCATTTTGGATACGGTTCGGTTAATTGCGGTTTTTGTTTATCGGTTCTAGAGATGGATCGGTGTTTTGGTTTAGTTATTTTGGTTTTTAGTTCTGAATTTCGGTCTCAGCTCCTGTTTTTTGGGTTAATTCGGCTTAAAAAGTCAGAAATTTTGAATTTTTGGATTAAATATCAGATTTTTTCGGGTTTTCGGATAAAATTTTTGGATTAAATATTCAGGTATTAAATTATTTGATTGGATTCAAACTCTAACTAGAAGCTAATGTGTTTTGTGTGTGTGTTTATGTGAGTAGGATCCTGATTTGCTGCTACTTGATGAGCCTACAAACCATTTGGATCTTGATACTATCGAATGGCTTGAAGGCTATCTGCAAAAGCAAGAGGTTCCCATGGTTATCATCTCACACGACAGAGCTTTCCTTGATCAGCTTTGTACCAAAATCGTGGAAACCGAGATGGGTGTTTCGAGGACGTTCGAAGGTAACTACTCTCAGTACGTGATCTCAAAGGCAGAGTGGATCGAAACTCAGAATGCAGCTTGGGAGAAGCAGCAGAAAGAGATTGAATCAACTAAGGACTTGATAGCTAGGCTCGGCGCCGGTGCAAACTCTGGCCGTGCTTCTACTGCAGAGAAGGTAAGCAAAGCAAGCTGCAGAAGACAAATAAGCTCATAGGTATTATTTGAGCTTATGTTTTTCCCTTTTTTGTAACAGAAACTAGAGAAGCTGCAAGAACAGGAGCTTATAGAGAAGCCGTTCCAGAGGAAGCAGATGAAAATCAGGTTTCCAGAGCGTGGAACGAGTGGAAGATCTGTAGTCACGGTTAAAAACGTTGATTTTGGTTTTGAGGATAAGGTGAGTGTTACTAGAATCTTAAGTCATATAACAAAAGGACACACTGCTTATGTTTGACCCTGTGAAAAAAAAATGTGTAGATGCTGTTCAAGAAGGCTAATCTAGCAATAGAAAGAGGAGAAAAGATTGCTATCATTGGCCCCAACGGTTGCGGTAAAAGCACGTTGCTGAAGCTTATAATGGGTTTAGAGAAGCCAACGAAAGGTGAAGTTATAATTGGAGAGCACAATGTATTACCAAACTACTTTGAACAGAACCAGGTCTGTTTCCACTAGCTCTAACAAATAAAGATTGGTTTTGTTAGTGTCTTGACGTGGTTTTTGTTTTTTGATGCTAGGCGGAGGTTCTTGATTTGGATAAGACAGTTCTTGAAACGGTCTGTGAAGCTGCGGAGGACTGGAGAAGTGATGATATAAAAGGTCTTTTAGGACGGTGCAACTTCAAAGCAGACATGCTTGATCGTAAGGTGTCTCTTTTGAGCGGTGGCGAGAAAGCGCGTCTTGCTTTCTGTAAGTTCATGGTGACGCCTTCGAATGTACTCGTTTTGGATGAACCAACCAATCACTTGGACATTCCTTCGAAGGAGATGCTCGAGGAAGCGATAAATGAGTACCAAGGTACGGTGATTGCAGTGTCACACGACAGGTACTTCATCAAACAGATTGTTAACAGAGTGATAGAAGTGGAAGATGGTTGTTTGGAAGATTACGCAGGAGACTACAATGTAAGAAGAGTCTGAATAAACCACATCTCTTACTTTGTTTGAATGTCTCTGTTTTATTGAATGTGTGGATTCTCTCTGGCAGTATTACTTGGAGAAGAACCTGGAGGCTAGAGCGAAGGCGATAGAGAGAGAAGCGGAGCTCGAAGAGAAAGCACCAAAAGTGAAGGCGAAGTCAAAGATGTCAAAAGCAGAGAAAGAAGCGAGGAAGAAGCAGAAAATGCAGGCGTTTCAGCAGGCTAAACAGAAGTCAAAGGCCAGCAAGAACTCCAAGAGATGGAACTGAAAAGGAGTCTTAGAGAGATCTATTATTATAAAAAAGGTCTTCTTACCGTTGCAGCAACATCTTTTATTGTGGATTCAGTTTGTATAGTTATACTGTTTCAGTTAAGGAACTATTAAGAAACTTAACTGTCTCAGAAATGGATTAGAGGCTGATCACTTGTACTCAGATTCAGTACTAGACTACTAGTAATTAGCTCGGCACATTTATTTGGAAGCAAACAACCGAACTGAATGAAACAAAACCAAACCGAATTTTGTAAATATTCGAGAAACTGAACCAAAACCGAATTTTTAGAATAGAAATTATATTTCTAAGTATATTAGTTACATTTAGTTTCTAAATAACTAAATACTGCTTATAAATTGAATTATCAAAAAATCTAAATATTTTTTTATCTGAAAATATTTAAAATCATCTGAACTACCTGATATGTTTATATAAACAATCCGAATGATCTAATATTTAATGTGAAAAACTCGAATTAACTAATGTTATCCATATTATTCAAAATTATTCAATAATAAAAACCGAACAGGAACTAAATTGGATATTAGTCTTTTAATGTAATGTTTAACTAATTAAAAGACATGCTTCAAACGTCAATGTAGGTGTTGACGCAAGAACCGTTCAAACCAAAATGTGTTTGTTCTCCTTCTCTTGATGCTAGAAACATGGCACCAACTCTCTCTCTTTCTCTCATCTCTCTCTCTTCTATCATTTCCTTTTGACCCCTTTCTTGATTTCTCTGAAGCTTTTTAACTTCAACAACATAAAGAATACATGAATGAATCAAGAAGAATCAGATTTGGTTTCTCATTCTTATCCTTCATCATCATCTTGATCATTTTACCAGTATCTTCAGATGAGGGTGTGGCCAAGAAAGAAGAAAATCCATCGCTTTTAAATATCATATGTGGGATCTTTGGCAAGAAGTTTCCACCGAGTTCTTGGGAACTGATTCAAGGTGCAATGCAGAAGATCCAGATGAAGCTTTACCCTCCAAATCTAGAGTAAACGAACAATCATTCATATAATATAACATTTGTAGTCATGTTTTTGATCTTAAAGCTCATGTGTGTTGTTGTTTTGTTGTGACAGTTTCAGAAGCAACAGCGGCAAAGACAGCAACAACAACAAGGACAAAGACAAAGAAGGAGAAGATAAAGGAGAGAAAATGAAAGAGGCGGCCAGAAGGAGCCTTGAAGAAAGCAAAGAAGCCATTGAAGAGTCTGCAAAACTAGCAGGTGGTGTTGTAGGAGAAGCAGTTCACAAAACAGCTGAGAAAGTCACCAAACAAACCTCACATGATGAAATGTGATCTCTCATAATGCATAGTATGAATATAGTTTCACACCTTTGGGATCAGTACTTAAGGTTGCCAAAACTCGATCCAGAGAATCAGCGGATCCATAGGTGAAGAATTAGAACAAATGAAACGACTTCCTTTCCTGCTTATAACTTGTTCAAAATGTCGAAGATGACATCGGTTCGGTTCTGTTTAACCAAAAACCGGATTATATATCAAACAGAATCCGTCATAAACCGGAGTCATGTTAACCGTAATCGTTAACCTCGCTGGCGCGTAAAAAAAGTTGTTACCGCAGACAGGCTTTTCAATCGATGTAACCGGATTTTATATTCCACACACGCGATTCGCGAATAGTATATGCTTAATTTATGCTAAAATTACCTTCAATTAATATTGGTATACTCTTTTTAAGCTTATAAATTTTTTGAGTCAATGAAAATATTGACAACCGTAGACCTCAACTAATAAAATTATTCACGAACACTAATAGATTAATCTGAGTTTCAGTCCAGACTTCCTCAGTTACTATTATTATTGTTTTCGAACTAGACTTCCATTCTATTGTACACAATCCAATAGAACCCAATCGATGATCAAGTTAATATTGTACATAATCCAGTGAATTTTTCTTAAAACATTTTTACCAACTACACTTGGTTTGATTTGTATCCATTAATAACATCCAGAATTATAAAAAAAAAAACATTCGACAAATTTTATATATTTTAGCATTTCTAAACACAACACTGCAAATTGGCAACTATATATATAATATACATTGGTATTTTGATACCTTATATAAGCGCAAGAGGTTTCATAATCATGTACATTATCAAAACATTTATAAGGGAAAACATTAATTTCTTTATTACACCTATGAATTACACATGACAATGCATTGCGATCATAATGATAGTGGACAATTAATAATCTCAAGATGGAGGAGATATTTGGATAGATTGAAGAAGAGAGTGTTGGTTCCAATTACCATGATCATAAGACAAACCCAAGTCACTGTAATAGACATGCGAGGGACTTTCATGGTTATGGACTCCTTCATAGGTTGTAATAACATAAGCTGCGTTTTCACCATCTCTCTCTACCCTCTTCTTCACCATGCAACCATCACTTGAGCATTTGTAGTAATTCCTATATACATATTCACATTCATTCACCGTTTTTTAGTTTTGATTACTTTTATAAATATCCATTAAACTATATATATAGCCGAAGGGTCCTTGATCTCCAAATTATTTATCCAAGATATATGTGGGCGATTTGTTTTGTTTCTCCTGTGATATATGAGTCAAGATAAGATCTATATGATGAATGATTATGATCACACACGAATTAGTCAATTCACTAGTACTAATCAATCAGAAAGCTATGTATATATGGAATATGTATTTTAATACGTAAATAATAGGGGACCATTAAACAGTATTCAAATCACTATATGATCTAGCTAGTGGTTGTTCTATAGCATTAGAAGAATAACAAGATGGTGACACAAATTGCTTAAACAATGATATGTTTAGTTTTTAAAACAACTAATTAAGATATTATAAATCATCAATTACATGAAATGAGTCGATTTATTTTTAATTAAATCCTTACCTCTTGTTAGTGTTGTTCTTGACAGATTTCTTCCCATACTTCCTCCACTTATAACCATCATCCATCACATCAATCTTTGATCTCGTTCTGATTGCAACTCGATGACCCATCTTCTTCGTCTCTCCGTCTCTACTTCCCCTATTTTTGCAATCGAACCTACTAAAAAATAAACCGTATATAAAAATATAATTACTAAAATATTTGATTAAGAACCACTAAAACTCACGTTGGTTCCTTTTTACTCAACGTTGTAAATGCGCTGCCGGATCCGCCGCTTTCACCGGTAACTATGGTTGTCGGAGATGAAGGTTCCTCCTGGATCAAACCATTGTTGCCTCCTTCACCAACATCGAACATCAAATTGGTGAAATCATAATTATCCATGAAAGGACAAATAGAGTTTTCATCGGACAACGTGAAATTAGGGCTAGGGCTTTGAGAGTGATTCATTTTTTTTTACAATAGAAAGAATAAAAGAGAAAGAGTGCAAGTGAAGAAGGGTAGACAAACAAAAGAATGGTCTTTTATTTATAATTAAGAGATAAGATAAGGTCTAATAAAATATTTATTACTTATGACAAGCAAGTTCAGGGTAGATACTACGAAGGTGCTTCAACATCACGTGTGAACGAAGAGAACATGGCCGATGATGTCATCGCAATGACGGCAGAGAGGTGAAAAAGTGAGCTTCCACGGACCAGTTTAAGTAATGAGTTTTGCATAAACAGAGCTCAGTAACGTGGATATTTAGTTTTGGTTTTAAGATCGACGGCTGACGATGCAAGATGTATGTTTGCTTCTGTTGCGTCTGAAACCGACAGAATGTTTTGTAATTTACAGTGTATACCAAGACAAACTTTATCGATATGTTTGGACTAACTTACTATTTAAAAATGATTTAAAACAAAAATATTTGCTATCGCGGCTAATATATTTATGCAAATATAAACAAAGATACCTATAACCCCTACGAAAATATTGAGTTTTTCGTTAAATGTTCTATATACATAATCTTATACTCTCTAGTGTTGTTTAAAAATATTTAACCACATTCTACATTTGTATTAATGTATTCTAAACTATCTTTCAAGATACATGTACATCATTCTATTTTTTAACAATTAATTTAGTTTAAATTCATAAACTCCTAAAATAAGTAGAATAACAACTATGAAATCACTATTAACTAGAGAAACGGAGACAACAAAGGTTCCTAACCTCTTTGACCATCATAATATGTAAGTGGAGGATGCAATTATGCAATAAACAATATTGTCATATTTTTTTATTTTCTCTCAAAATTTGTAGGTTAACCCTTACGAAAATATTGAATTTTTCGTTAAATGCTCTATATACATAATCTTATATTCTCTAGTGTTGTTTAAAAAAATTTAACCACATTCTATATTTGTATTATTGTATTCTAAACTATCTTTCAAGGTTGTACATCATTCTATTTTTAACAATTAATTTAGTTTAAATTCATATACTGCTTAAATAAGTAAATTAACCACTATGAAATCACTATTATCTAGAGAAACGGAGACAAAGAACTTTCCTTACCTCTTTAACCATCATAATATATAAGTAGAGGATGCAATTATGCAATAAACAATATTGTCATATTTTTTTATTTTCTCTCAAAATTTGTAGGTTAACCCCTACGAAAATATTGAGTTTTTCGATAAATGCTATATATACATAATCTTATGCTCTTTAGAGTTGTTTAAAATTATTTAACCACATTAAACATTTGTATTAATGTATTCTAAACTATATTTTAAGGTACATCTACATAATTCTAATTTTTAACAATTAATTTTGTTTAAATTCATATACTGCTTAAATAAGTAGACTAACCACTATGAAATCACCATTATCTAGAGAAACGGAGACAACAAACGTTCCTAACCTCTTTGACCATCGTAATATGTAAGTGGAGGATGCAATTATGCAATAAAACAATATTGTCATATTTTTTTAATTTCTCTCAAAATTTGTAGGTAACCCCCCTACGAAAATATTGAGTTTTTCGTTAAATGCTCTATATAAATAGTCTTATACTCTTTAATGTTGTTTAAAATTATTTAACAACACTCAACATTTATATTAATGTATTGTAAACTATCTTTCAAGGTACAAGTACATCATTCTAATTTTTAACAATTAATTTTCCTTAAATTCATATACTACTTAAATAAGTAGACTAACCACTATGAAATCACTATTATCTAAAGAAACGGAGACAACAAACTTTCATAACCTCTTTGACCATCATAATATGTAAGTGGATGATGCAATTATGCAATAAAGCAATAAAGCAATATTGTCATATTTTTTTAATTTCTCTCAAAATTTGTAGGTTAAACCCTACGAAAATATTGAGTTTTTTGTTAAATGCTCTATATACATAATCTTATACTTTATAGTGTTTTTTTAAAATATTTAAACACATTCTATATTTGTATTAATGTATTCTAAACTATCTTTCAAGGTACATGTACTACATTCTATTTTTTAACAATTAAATTAGCTTAAATGAATATATTGCTTAAATAAGTGGACTAACCACTATTAAATCACTATTATCTAGAGAAACGGAGACAACAAACTTTCCAAACCTCTTTGACCATCATAATATGTAAGTGGAGGATGCAATTATGCAATAAAACAATATTGTCATATTTTTTTAATTTCTCTCAAAATTTGTAGGTTAACCCCTACGAAAATATTGAGTTTTTTGTTAAATGCTCTATATACATAATCTTTTACTCTCTAGTGTTGTTTAAATATATTTAACCACATTCTACATTTGTATTAATGTATTCTAAACTATCTTTCAAGGTACATGTACATCATTGTAATTTTTAACAATTAATTAGTTTAAATTCATATACTTAAATAAGTAGACTAACCACTATGAAATCACTATTATCTAAAGAAACGGAGACAACAAACGTTCCTAACCTCTTTTACCATCGTAATATGTAAGTGGATGATGCAATTATGCAATAAAGCAATAAAGCAATATTGTCATATTTTTTAATTTCTCTCAAAATTTGTAGGTTAACCCTACTAAAATATTGAGTTTTTGTTAAATGCTCTATATACATAATCTTATACTTTATAGTGTTTTTTTAAAATATTTAAACACATTCTATATTTGTATTAATGTATTCTAAACTATCTTTCAAGGTACATGTACTACATTCTATTTTTTAACAATTAAATTAGCTTAAATGAATATATTGCTTAAATAAGTGGACTAACCACTATTAAATCACTATTATCTAGAGAAACGGAGACAACAAACTTTCCAAACCTCTTTGACCATCATAATATGTAAGTGGAGGATGCAATTATGCAATAAAACAATATTGTCATATTTTTTTAATTTCTCTCAAAATTTGTAGGTTAACCCCTACGAAAATATTGAGTTTTTTGTTAAATGCTCTATATACATAATCTTTTACTCTCTAGTGTTGTTTAAATATATTTAACCACATTCTACATTTGTATTAATGTATTCTAAACTATCTTTCAAGGTACATGTACATCATTGTAATTTTTAACAATTAATTAGTTTAAATTCATATACTGCTTAAATAAGTAGACTAACAACTATGAAATCACTATTATCTAGAGAAATAGAGACAACAAACGTTCCTAACCTCTTTTACCATCGTAATATGTAAGTGGAGGATGCAATTATGCAATAAACAATATTGTCATATTTTTTTATTTTCTCTCAAAATTTGTAGGTTAACCCTTACGAAAATATTGAATTTTTCGTTAAATGCTCTATATACATAATCTTATACTCTTTAGTGTTGTTTAAAATTATTTAACCACATTCTACATATTTATTAATGTATATTAAACTATATTTCAAGGTATATGTACATCATTCTAATTTTTAACAATTAATTTTGTTTAAATTCATATACTGCTTAAATAAGTAGACTAACAACTATGAAATCATTATTATCTAGAGAAACGGAGACAACAAACGTTCCTAACCTCTTTGAACATCGTAATATGTAAGTGGAGGATGCAATTATGCAATTAAACAATATTGTCATATTTTTTTAATTTCCCTCAAAATTTGTAGGTAACCCCCCCTACGAAAATATTGAGTTTTTCGTTAAATGCTCTATATACATAGTCTTATACTCTTTAATGTTGTTTAAAATTATTTAACCACACTCTAAATTTGTATTAATGTATTCTAAACTATCTTTCAAGGTTCATGTACATCATTCTTATTTTTAAAAATTAATTTTCCTTAAATTCATATAATGCTTAAATAAGTAGACTAACCACTATGAAATCACTATTATCTAGAGAAACGGAGACAACAAACTTTCATAACCTCTTTGACCATCCTAATATGTAAGTAGAGGATGCAATTATGCAATAAAAAAATATTGTCATATTTTTTAAATTTCTCTTAAAATTTGTAGGTTAACCCCTACGAAAATATTGAGTTTTTTGTTAAATGCTCTATATACATAATCTTACACTCTCTAGTGTTGTTTAAATATATTTAACCATATTCTACATTTGTATCAATGTATTCTAAACTATCTTTCAAGGTACATGTACATCATTATATTTTTTAACAATTAATTTAGTTTAAATTCATATACTGCTTAAATAAGTAGACTAACCACTATGAAATCACTATTATCTAGAGAAACGGAGACAACAAACTTTCCAAACATCTTTGACCATCATAATATGTAAGTGGAGGATGCAATTATGCAATAAAACAATATTGTCATATTTTTTTAGTTTCTCTCAAAATTTGTAGGTTGACCCCTACGAAAATATTGAGTTTTTCGTTAAATGCTCTATATACAAAATCTTATACTCTCTAGTGTTGTTTAAAATTATTTAACCACATTATATATTTGTATTAATGTATTATAAACCAACTTTCAAGGTACATTTGGATCATTCTAATTTTGTATCAATTAATTTAGTTTAAATTAATATACTGCTTAAATAAGTAGACTAACCACTATGAAATCACTATTATCTAGAGAAACAGAGACAAAAAAATTTCCAAACCTCTTTGACCATCATAATATGTAAGTGGAGTATGCAATTATGCAATAAAACAATATTGTCATATTTTTTTGAATTTCTCTCAAAATTTATAGGTTAAATGCTCTATATACATAATCTTATACTCTCCAGTGTTGTTTAAAAATATTTAAACACATTCTATATTTGTAGGTTAACCCCTACGAAAATATTAAGTTTTTTGTTAAATGCTCTATATACATAATCTTTTACTCTCTAGTGTTGTTTAAATATATTTAACCACATTCTACATTTGTATTAATGTATTCTAAACTATCTTTCAAGGTACATGTACATCATTGTAATTTTTAACAATTAATTAGTTAAAATTCATATACTACTTAAATAAGTAGACTAACAACTATGAAATCACTATTATCTAGAGAAACGGAGACAACAAACGTTCCTAACCTCTTTTACCATCGTAATATGTAAGTGGAGGATGCAATTATGCAATAAAACAATATTGTCATATTTATTGAATTTCTCTCAAAATTTGTAGGTTAAATAAATTTTTCGTTAAATGCTCTATATATATAATCTTTTACTCTTTAGTGTTGTTTAAAATTATTTAACCACATTCTACATATTTATTAATGTATATTAAACTATATTTCAAGGTATATGTACATCATTCTAATTTTTAACAATTAATTTTGTTTAAATTCATATACTGCTTAAATAAGTAGACTAACAACTATGAAATCACTATTATCTAGAGAAACAGAGACAACAAACTTTCATAACCTCTTTGACCATCCTAATATGTAATTAGAGGATGCAATTATGCAATAAAACAATATTGTCATATTTTTTAAATTTCTCTTAAAATTTGTAGGTTAACCCCTACGAAAATATTGAGTTTTTTGTTAAATACTCTATATACATAATCTTATACTTTCTAGTGTTGTTTAAATATATTTAACCATATTCTACATTTGTATCAATGTATTCTAAACTATCTTTCAAGGTACATGTACATCATTATATTTTTTAACAATTAATTTAGTTGAAATTCATATACTGCTTAAATAAGTAGACTAACCACTATGAAATCACTATTATCTAGAGAAACGGAGACAACAAACTTTCCAAACATCTTTGACCATCATAATATGTAAGTGGAGGATGCAATTATGCAATAAAACAATATTGTCATATTTTTTTTAATTTCTCTCAAAATTTGTAGGTTAACCCCTACGAAAATATTGAGTTTTTCGTTAAATGCTCTATATACATAATCTTATACTCTCTAGTGTTGTTTAAAATTATTTAACCACATTATAAATATTTATTAATGTAATCGAAACTATATTTCAAGGTACATGTACATCATTCTAATTTTTAACAATTAATTTTGTTTAAATTCATATATCGCTAAAATAAGTAGACTAACAAATATGAAAACACCATTATCTAGAGAAACGGAGACAACAAACGCTCCTAACTTCTTTGACCATCATAATATGTAAGTGGAGGATGCAATTATAAAATAAAACAATATTGTCATATTTTTTAATTTCCCTCAAAATTTGTAGGTAACCCCTACTGAAAATATTGAGTTTTTGTTAAATGCTCTATATACATAATCTTATACTCTCTGTTGTTTAAAATTATTTAACCACATTATAAATATTTATTAATGTAATCGAAACTATATTTCAAGGTACATGTACATCATTCTAATTTTTAACAATTAATTTTGTTTAAATTCATATATTGCTAAAATAAGTAGACTAACAAATATGAAAACACCATTATCTAGAGAAACGGAGACAACAAACTTTCCAAACATCTTTGACCATCATAATATGTAAGTGGAGGATGCAATTATGCAATAAAACAATATTGTCATATTTTTTTTAATTTCTCTCAAAATTTGTAGGTTAACCCCTACGAAAATATTGAGTTTTTCGTTAAATGCTCTATATACATAATCTTATACTCTCTAGTGTTGTTTAAAATTATTTAACCACATTATAAATATTTATTAATGTAATCGAAACTATATTTCAAGGTACATGTACATCATTCTAATTTTTAACAATTAATTTTGTTTAAATTCATATACTGCTAAAATAAGTAGACTAACAAATATGAAAACACCATTATCTAGAGAAACGGAGACAACAAACGTTCCTAACTTCTTTGACCATCGTAATATGTAAGTGGAGGATGCAATTATAAAATAAAACAATATTGTCATATTTTTTTAATTTCCCTCAAAATTTGTAGGTAACCCCTACGAAAATATTGAGTTTTTCGTTAAATGCTCTATATACATAATCTTATACTCTCTAGTGTTGTTTAAAATTATTTAACCACATTCTATATTTGTATTATAAACCAACTTTCAAGGTACATTTGCATCATTCTAATTTTGTATCAATTAATTTAGTTTAAATTCATATACTGCTTAAATAAGTAGACTAACCACTATGAAATCACTATTATCTAGAGAAACGGAGACAACAAACTTTCCAAACATCTTTGACCATCATAATATGTAAGTGGAGGATGCAATTATGCAATAAAACAATATTGTCATATTTGTTTTAATTTCTCTCAAAATTTGTAGGTTAACCCATACGAAAATATTGAGTTTTTCGTTAAATGCTCTATATACATAATCTTATACTCTCTAGTGTTGTTTAAAATTATTTAACCACATTCTAAATATTTATTAATGTATTCGAAACTATATTTCAAGGTACATGTACATCATTCTAATTTTTAACAATTAATTTCTTTTAAATTCATATACTGCTAAAATAAGTAGACTAACCAATATGAAAACACCATTATCTAGAGAAACGGAGACAACAAACGTTCCTAACTTCTTTGACCATCGAAATATGTAAGTGGAGGATGCAATTATAAAATAAAACAATATTGTCATATTTTTTTAATTTCGTTCAAAATTTGTAGGTAACCCCTACGAAAATATTGAGTTTTTCGTTAAATGCTCTATATACAAAATCTTATACTCTCTAGTGTTGTTTAAAATTATTTAACCATATTATATATTTGTATTAATGTATTATAAACCAACTTTCATGGTACATTTGCATCATTCTAATTTTGTATCAATTAATTTAGTTTAAATTAATATACTGCTTAAATAAGTAGACTAACCACTATGAAATCACTATTATCTAGAGAAACAGAGACAAAAAAATTTCCAAACCTCTTTGACCATCATAATATGTAAGTGGAGTATGCAATTATGTAATAAAAAAATATTGTCATATTTTTTTGAATTTCTCTCAAAATTTATAGGTTAAATGCCCTATATACATAATCTTATACTCTCTAGTGTTGTTTAAAAATATTTAAACACATTCTATATTTGTATTAATGTATTATAAACCAACTTTCAAGGTACATTTGCATCATTGTAATGTTGTAATAAGAGTGTTTTAGGTTGCTAGTGAGGAATTTTAGCTTCACATAAGTTTCTATTTTTAGGAAGAGCCACGAGTGAATATAGATGTCTTTTGCCGGACACTTGTAATCAGTTAATTATTTTGTTTTTGGTTAAGAGAATATGTCGCTGTATAAAATTGGTCGAACTTTATTAAAAAAGAAAGAAAAAAATTGGTCGTTTTTTAAAAGATTAAATCCTTTTGATGTCAAAAGGAATAAATCCTCTCTTAAATTAGCATTATTTAACATGGATGTTGGTCGCAAAATATATTTTTATTACGGTGGTACATCGATATGTAAAATTGAATCTAGCATCATGTTTATCTATATCTACATATTTAAAACAAAGGTTAGCTCTTTGTTTATTGTGAATCCTAGGAATGTTAAACCAAAATGTTAGTTCAATGAGTGAGCACTAGCTAAAGAAGTCAGACAACGAGACATTTTATTTTTCCACATAAGTTAGACAGGTTCGGATGGGGCGTGTCCATAAGCATCGTTACTATTAAAGGGATAAACATGAAGATTTCCTATTCCTAATATATATATATATGATTTAGACTTATCTCTATTGTACCTTTACCTAGCTAACTTAGGATATATACTCATTACATTAGATCAATAAACACACGCCATGACATATTTCATGGTATCAGAGCTACAAGATTCTGACCTAAAAATTTTCTAAACACATATTTTTCTGTTGTACTACTACAAGTTACAACGATGGGTGATATTCTACCTCTATGCATCATCAGCTCTTACAGCTTCTTTCGCCTTACTACTTACACCCATCTGATAATCCAGTCTTCTACATCTGTCCTGCTCAGCAGCGACAACTACTCAGAGTGGTCAACAGAACTTCAAAATTCTTTAAGCAGAATAGATGTCATCATACCAAAACCAGATACGGACCGGATCTTTCTCGCTGGTTGTTCATAACATATTTCAACTAATTCAATGATTGTTCATAACATATTTCAACTATCGAACATAACTTGACTTGATTGTTCATAACATATTTCAACTATCGAACATAACTTGACTTGATAGAGTGGGTTGTTGACAAAAAAACTATAATGCTAAAATCTAAACTCGTTATTAAACTTTCATCTCTTAGCATTCACCATGCAGAATGAGGTACTTGAAGGTTCTTTCCTTTGAATCAGTCTCATGTTTCTTGATTATGTTACATAATTGCTATTCGGATTTGATTATCCTCCCATGGATCTGCTCATGAGATTCCAATCATTTATTCTTCTAGCTTCGACAAGTCCAAAGATCTTGAATTTGATCTTAAAGTTACATGTATTTGCTTTTACAAAACCTTACCCATGCAAGAGTATCAACAACACCAATTCGTTCTACCAAACGTATAATACTTTAACAGCTTATTTTCCTCCAAGTCACATATATAACACAACACTATATATGATTGTAAATAAGAGAAAGTTCTGAAACAACCAAATGGTCTCTCAAGTTTTGCTCGAAGAACCCTCGAGGAATTCAACTTGTGAGGCTGAGTCCGGTAACACAATCCAAGCTTTACAGGCCAGAGGTTACCTTACTGAAATCCTGTTTCATTTGGCAACAACTAAAAAAATCCCATTGTGAAGTCTCAGTTGTTCTAGTATTGTCTTATGTAATACACAAACAATTGCTTAATTAATCTCTGATAGGCATTGGAGAAAATTGAAATTGATCCGTAACATATATGGATAGGTAAAATTTTCGATAGTGATTTTGGTCGATATGATTCATTTCATGTCTTGTCTAAGCTATCAAGACATAAATGTAGACTTGTTAACGGTGATGAAAGAGAGACAAAGACTGATTATACCAAATGGGACCAAACCTTCCATGTGCTCTCATGGTCCCTATCTCAGTTCAACATGTCTGTATAACACATTGCTTTGATGTCGATCTCCGTGAAACTACGTGTTTCTATGTAAAACCGATAAGTGTTTGAAAACTTCGGAGATAGATAAAACCAAAAATTAGAGAAACACACACTTCTTTCTTTTCTTTTCTTCTCTGTACTAACAAAACATTCATCAGTAGGTGTTGTCTAGAGATTGTCACTGGTTCTTGGTACATGACATTGTGGCAAGTTTCTGGAATTTTCCTTAAATTCATATAATGCTTAAATAAGTAGACTAACCACTATGAAATCACTATTATCTGAGAAACGGAGACAACAAACTTTCATAACCTCTTTGACCATCATAATATGTAAGTGGAGGATGCAATTATGCAATTAAACAATATTGTCATATTTTTAAATTTCTCTTAAAATTTGTAGGTTAACCCCTACGAAAATATTGAGTTTTTAGTTAAATGCTCTATATAAATAGTCTTATACTCTTTAGTGTTGTTTAAATATATTTAACCATATTCTACATTTGTATCAATGTATTCTAAACTATCTTTCAAGGTACATGTACATCATTGTAATTTTTAACAATTAATTTTCCTTAAATTCATATACTACTTAAATAAGTAGACTAACAACTATGAAATCACTATTATCTGAGAAACGGAGACAACAAACTTTCATAACCTCTTTGACCATCATAATATGTAAGTGGAGGATGCAATTATGCAATAAAACAATATTGTCATATTTTTTTAATTTCTCTCAAAATTTGTAGGTTAACCCCTACGAAAATATTGAGTTTTTTGTTAAATGCTCTATATACATAATCTTATACTCTCTAGTGTTGTTTAAAAATATTTAACCATATTCTACATTTGTATCAATGTATTCTAAACTATCTTTCAAGGTACATGTACATCATTCTATTTTTAAAAATTAATTTAGTTTAAATTCATATCTTGCTTAAATAAGTAGACTAACCACTATGAAATCACTATTATCTAGAGAAACGGAGACAACAAACTTTCCAAACATCTTTGACCATCATAATATGTAATTGGAGGATGCAATTATGCAATAAAGCAATATTGTCATATTTTTTAATTTCTCTCAAAATTTGTAGGTTAACCCTACTAAAATATTGAGTTTTTCGTTAAATGCTCTATATACATAATCTTATACTCTCTAGTGTTGTTTAAAATTATTTAACCACATTCTACATATTTTTTAATGTATTCTAAACTATATTTCAAGGTACATGTACATCATTCTAATTTTTAACAATTAATTTTGTTTAAATTCATATACTGCTTAAATAAGTAGACTAACCACTATGAAATCACCATTATCTAGAGAAGCGGAGACAACAAACGTTCCTAACCTCTTTTACCATCGTAATATGTAAGTGGAGGATGCAATTATAAAATAAAACAATATTGTCATATTTTTTAATTTCCCTCAAAATTTGTAGGTTAACCCTACTAAAATATTGAGTTTTTCGTTAAATGCTCTATATACATAGTCTTATACTCTTTAATGTTGTTTAAAATTATTTAACCACACTCTAAATTTGTATTAATGTATTCTAAACTATCTTTCAAGGTTCATGTACATCATTCTATTTTAACAATTAATTTTCCTTAAATTCATATATCGCTTAAATAAGTAGACTAACCACTATGAAATCACTATTATCTGAGAAACGGAGACAACAAACTTTCATAACCTCTTTGACCATCATAATATGTAAGTAGAGGATGCAATTATGCAATAAAACAATATTGTCATATTTTTAAATTTCTCTTAAAATTTGTAGGTTAACCCCTACTAAAATATTGAGTTTTTGTTAAATGCTCTATATACATAATCTTATACTCTAGTGTTGTTTAAATATATTTAACCATATTCTACATTTGTATCAATGTATTCTAAACTATCTTTCAAGGTACATGTACATCATTATATTTTTTAACAATTAATTTAGTTTAAATTCATATACTGCTTAAATAAGTAGACTAACCACTATGAAATCACTATTATCTAGAGAAACGGAGACAACAAACTTTCCAAACATCTTTGACCATCATAATATGTAAGTGGAGGATGCAATTATGCAATAAAACAATATTGTCATATTTTTTAGTTTCTCTCAAAATTTGTAGGTTGACCCCTACGAAAATATTGAGTTTTTCGTTAAATGCTCTATATACAAAATCTTATACTCTCTAGTGTTGTTTAAAATTATTTAACCACATTATATATTTGTATTAATGTATTATAAACCAACTTTCAAGGTACATTTGGATCATTCTAATTTTGTATCAATTAATTTAGTTTAAATTAATATACTGCTTAAATAAGTAGACTAACCACTATGAAATCACTATTATCTAGAGAAACAGAGACAAAAAAATTTCCAAACCTCTTTGACCATCATAATATGTAAGTGGAGTATGCAATTATGCAATAAAACAATATTGTCATATTTTTTGAATTTCTCTCAAAATTTATAGGTTAAATGCTCTATATACATAATCTTATACTCTCTAGTGTTGTTTAAAAATATTTAACCATATTCTACATTTGTATCAATGTATTCTAAACTATCTTTCAAGGTACATGTACATCATTCTATTTTTAAAAATTAATTTAGTTTAAATTCATATCTTGCTTAAATAAGTAGACTAACCACTATGAAATCACTATTATCTAGAAGCGGAGACAACAAACTTTCCAAACATCTTTGACCATCATAATATGTAAGTGGAGGATGCAATTATGCAATAAAACAATATTGTCATATTTTTTAATTTCTCTCAAAATTTGTAGGTAACCCCTACTAAAATATTGAGTTTTTCGTTAAATGCTCTATATACATAATCTTATACTCTCTAGTGTTGTTTAAAATTATTTAACCACATTCTAAATATTTTTTAATGTATTCTAAACAATATTTCAAGGTACATGTACATCATTCTAATTTTTAACAATTAATTTTGTTTAAATTCATATATCGCTTAAATAAGTAGACTAACCACTATGAAATCACCATTATCTAGAGAAACGGAGACAACAAACGTTCCTAATTTCTTTGACCATCGTACTATGTAAGTGGAGGATGCAATTATAAAATAAAACAATATTGTCATATTTTTTTAATTTCCCTCAAAATTTGTAGGTAACCCCTACGAAAATATTGAGTTTTTCGTTAAATGCTCTATATACATAATCTTATACTCTCTAGTGTTGTTTAAAATTATTTAACCACATTCTATATTTGTATTAATGTATTATAAACCAACTTTCAAGGTACATTTGCATCATTCTAATTTTGTATCAATTAATTTAGTTTAAATTCATATACTGCTTACATAAGTAGACTAACCACTATGAAATCACTATTATCTAGAGAAACGGAGACAACAAACTTTCCAAACATCTTTGACCATCATAATATGTAAGTGGAGGATGCAATTATGCAATAAAACAATATTGTCATATTTTTTAATTTCTCTCAAAATTTGTAGGTTAACCCCTACGAAAATATTGAGTTTTTCGTTAAATGCTCTATATACATAATCTTATACTCTCTAGTGTTGTTTAAAATTATTTAACCACATTCTAAATATTTATTAATGTATTCGAAACTATATTTCAAGGTACATGTACATCATTCTAATTTTTAACAATTAATTTAGTTTAAATTCATATACTGCTTAAATAAGTAGACTAACAACTATGAAATCACTATTATCTAGAGAAACGGAGACAACAAACGTTCCTAACCTCTTTGAACATCGTAATATGTAAGTGGAGGATGCAATTATGCAATTAAACAATATTGTCATATTTTTTAATTTCTCTCAAAATTTGTAGGTAACCCCTACGAAAATATTGAGTTTTAGTTAAATGCTCTATATACATAGTCTTATACTCTTTAATGTTGTTTAAAATTATTTAACCACACTCTAAATTTGTATTAATGTATTCTAAACTATCTTTCAAGGTTCATGTACATCATTCTTATTTTAAAAATTAATTTTCCTTAAATTCATATAATGCTTAAATAAGTAGACTAACCACTATGAAATCACTATTATCTAGAAGCGGAGACAACAAACTTTCATAACCTCTTTGACCATCCTAATATGTAAGTGGAGGATGCAATTATGCAATAAAAAAATATTGTCATATTTTTTAATTTCCTCAAAATTTGTAGGTTAACCCCTACGAAAATATTGAGTTTTTGTTAAATGCTCTATATACATAATCTTATACTCTCTAGTGTTGTTTAAAAATATTTAACCATATTCTACATTTGTATCAATGTATTCTAAACAATCTTTCAAGGTACATGTACATCATTCTATTTTTTAAAAATTAATTTAGTTTAAATTCATATACTGTTTAAATAAGTAGACTAACCACTATGAAATCACTATTATCTAGAGAAACGGAGACAACAAACTTTCCAAACATCTTTGACCATCATAATATGTAATTGGAGGATGCAATTATGCAATAAATCAATAATGTCATATTTTTTTAATTTCTCTCAAAATTTGTAGGTTAACCCCTACGAAAATATTGAGTTTTAGTTAAATGCTCTATATACATAATCTTATACTCTAGTGTTGTTTAAAATTATTTAACCACATTCTAAATATTTTTTAATGTATTCTAAACAATATTTCAAGGTACATGTACATCATTCTAATTTTTAACAATTAATTTTGTTTAAATTCATATACTGCTTAAATAAGTAGACTAACCAATATGATATCACCATTATCTAGAGAAACGGAGACAACAAACGTTCCTAATTTCTTTGACCATCGTACTATGTAAGTGGAGGATGCAATTATAAAATAAAACAATATTGTCATATTTTTTTAATTTCCCTCAAAATTTGTAGGTAACCTCTACGAAAATATTGAGTTTTTCGTTAAATGCTCTATATACATAATCTTATACTCTCTACTGTTATTTAAAACTATTTAACCTCATTCTATATTTGTATTAATGTATTATAAACCAACTTTCAAGGTACATTTGCATAATTCTAATTTTGTATCAATTGATTTAGTTTAAATTCATATCTTGTTTAAATAAGTAGACTAACCACTATGAAATCACTATTATCTAGAAGCGGAGACAAAAAAATTCCCAAACCTCTTTGACCATCATAATATGTAAGTGGGTATGCAATTATGCAATAAAACAATATTGTCATATTTTTGAATTTCTCTCAAAATTTGTAGGTTAACCCCTACTGAAAATATTGAGTTTTTGTTAAATGCTCTATATACATAATCTTATACTCTCTAGTGTTGTTTAAATATATTTAACCACATTCTATATTTGTATTAATGTATTCTAAACTATCTTTCAAGGTACATGTACATCATTCTATTTTTAACAATTAATTTAGTTTAAATTCATATCTTGCTTAAATAAGTTGACTAACCACTATTAAATCACTATTATCTAGAGAAGCGGAGACAACAAGCGTTCCTAACCTCTTTGACCATCATAATATGTAATTGGAGGATGCAATTATGCAAAAAGCAATATTGTCATATTTTTTAATTTCTCTCAAAATTTGTAGGTTAACCCTACGAAAATATTGAGTTTTTGTTAAATGCTCTATATACATAATCTTATACTCTATACTGTTGTTTAAAAATATTTAAACACATTCTATATTTGTATTAATATATTCTAAACTATCTTTCAAGGTACATGTACTTCATTCTATTTTTTAATTTCCCTCAAAATTTGTAGGTAACCCCTACGAAAATATTGAGTTTTTAGTTAAATGCTCTATATACATAGTCTTATACTCTTTAATGTTGTTTAAAATTATTTAACCACACTCTAAATTTGTATTAATGTATTCTAAACTATCTTTAAAGGTTCATGTACATCATTCTTATTTTTAACAATTAATTTTCCTTAAATTCATATAATGCTTAAATAAGTAGACTAACCACTATGAAATCACTATTATCTAGAGAAACGGAGACAACAAACTTTCATAACCTCTTTGACCATCATAATATGTAAGTAGAGGATGCAATTATGCAATAAAACAATATTGTCATATTTTTTAAATTTCTCTTAAAATTTGTAGGTTAACCCCTACGAAAATATTGAGTTTTTTGTTAAATGCTCTATATACATAATCTTATACTCTCTAGTGTTGTTTAAAAATATTTAACCATATTCTACATTTGTATCAATGTATTCTAAACTATCTTTCAAGGTACATGTACATCATTCTATTTTTAACAATTAATTTAGTTTAAATTCATATACTGTTTAAATAAGTAGACTAACCACTATGAAATCACTATTATCTAGAGAAACGAGACAACAAACTTTCCAAACATCTTTTACCATCATAATATGTAATTGGAGGATGCAATTATGCAATAAAACAATAATGTCATATTTTTTAATTTCTCTCAAAATTTGTAGGTTAACCCCTACGAAAATATTGAGTTTTTCGTTAAATGCTCTATATACATAATCTTATACTCTCTAGTGTTGTTTAAAATTATTTAACCACATTTTAAATATTTTTAATGTATTCTAAACTATATTTCAAGGTACATGTACATCATTCTAATTTTTAACAATTAATTTTGTTTAAATTCATATACTGCTTAAATAAGTAGACTAACCAATATGAAATCACCATTATCTAGAGAAACGGAGACAACAAACGTTCCTAATTTCTTTGACCATCGTACTATGTAAGTGGAGGATGCAATTATAAAATAAAACAATATTGTCATATTTTTTTAATTTCCCTCAAAATTTGTAGGTAACCCCTACGAAAATATTGAGTTTTTCGTTAAATGCTCTATATACATAATCTTATACTCTCTACTGTTGTTTAAAACTATTTAACCACATTCTATATTTGTATTAATGTATTATAAACCAACTTTCAAGGTACATTTGCATAATTCTAATTTTGTATCAATTGATTTAGTTTAAATTGATATACTGCTTAAATAAGTAGACTAACCACTATGAAATCACTATTATCTAGAGAAACGGAGACAAAAAAAATTCCCAAACCTCTTTGACCATCATAATATGTAAGTGGAGTATGCAATTATGCAATAAAACAATATTGTCATATTTTTTGAATTTCTCTCAAAATTTGTAGGTTAACCCTCTGAAAATATTGAGTTTTTGATAAATGCTCTATATACATAATCTTATACTCTCTAGTGTTGTTTAAATATATTTAACCACATTCTATATTTGTATTAATGTATTCTAAACTATCTTTCAAGGTACATGTACATTATTCTATTTTTTAACAATTAATTTAGTTTAAATTTATATACTGCTTAAATAAGTTGACTAACCACTATGAAATCACTATTATCTAGAAGCGGAGACAACAAAGGTTCCTAACCTCTTTGACCATCATAATATGTAATGGAGGATGCAATTATGCAAAAAGCAATATTGTCATATTTTTTTAATTTCTCTCAAAATTTGTAGGTTAAACCCTACGAAAATATTGAGTTTTTGTTAAATGCTCTATATACATAATCTTATACTCTATGGTGTTGTTTAAATTATTTAAACACATTCTATATTTGTATTAATGTATTCTAAACTATCTTTCAAGGTACATGTACTTCATTCTATTTTTTAACAATTAATTTAGTTTAAATTCATATATCGCTTAAATAAGTGGACTAACCACTATGAAATCACTATTATCTAGAGAAGCGGAGACAACAAACTTTCCAAACCTCTTTGACCATCATAATATGTAAGTGGAAGATGCAATTATGCAATAAAACAATATTGTCATATTTTTAATTTCTCTTAAAATTTGTAGGTTAACCCTCTCTGAAAATATTGAGTTTTTGTTAAATGCTCTATATACATAATCTTATACTCTATGGTGTTGTTTAAAATTATTTAAACACATTCTATATTTGTATTAATGTATTCTAAACTATCTTTCAAGGTACATGTACTTCATTCTATTTTTAACAATTAATTTAGTTTAAATTGATATCTTGCTTAAATAAGTGGACTAACCACTATGAAATCACTATTATCTAGAGAAACGGAGACAACAAACTTTCCAAACCTCTTTGACCATCATAATATGTAAGTGGAAGATGCAATTATGCAATAAAACAATATTGTCATATTTTTTAAATTGCTCTTAAAATTTGTAGGTTAACCCCTACGAAAATATTGAGTTTTTTTGTTAAATGCTCTATATACATAATCTTATACTCTCTAGTGTTGTTTAAAAATATTTAACCATATTCTACATTTGTATCAATGTATTCTAAACAATCTTTCAAGGTACATGTACATCATTCTATTTTTTAAAAATTAATTTAGTTTAAATTCATATACTGTTTAAATAAGTAGACTAACCACTATGAAATCACTATTATCTAGAGAAACGGAGACAACAAACTTTCCAAACATCTTTGACCATCATAATATGTAATTGGAGGATGCAATTATGCAATAAATCAATAATGTCATATTTTTTTAATTTCTCTCAAAATTTGTAGGTTAACCCCTACGAAAATATTGAGTTTTTCGTTAAATGCTCTATATACATAATCTTATACTCTCTAGTGTTGTTTAAAATTATTTAACCACATTCTAAATATTTTTTAATGTATTCTAAACAATATTTCAAGGTACATGTACATCATTCTAATTTTTAACAATTAATTTTGTTTAAATTCATATACTGCTTAAATAAGTAGACTAACCAATATGATATCACCATTATCTAGAGAAACGGAGACAACAAACGTTCCTAATTTCTTTGACCATCGTACTATGTAAGTGGAGGATGCAATTATAAAATAAAACAATATTGTCATATTTTTTTAATTTCCCTCAAAATTTGTAGGTAACCCCTACGAAAATATTGAGTTTTTCGTTAAATGCTCTATATACATAATCTTATACTCTCTACTGTTATTTAAAACTATTTAACCTCATTCTATATTTGTATTAATGTATTATAAACCAACTTTCAAGGTACATTTGCATAATTCTAATTTTGTATCAATTGATTTAGTTTAAATTGATATACTGCTTAAATAAGTAGACTAACCACTATGAAATCACTATTATCTAGAGAAACGGAGACAAAAAAAATTCCCAAACCTCTTTGACCATCATAATATGTAAGTGGAGTATGCAATTATGCAATAAAACAATATTGTCATATTTTTTGAATTTCTCTCAAAATTTGTAGGTTAACCCCTACGAAAATATTGAGTTTTTTGATAAATGCGCTATATACATAATCTTATACTCTCTAGTGTTGTTTAAATATATTTAACCACATTCTATATTTGTATTAATGTATTCTAAACTATCTTTCAAGGTACATGTACATTATTCTATTTTTTAACAATTAATTTAGTTTAAATTTATATACTGCTTAAATAAGTTGACTAACCACTATGAAATCACTATTATCTAGAGAAACGGAGACAACAAAGGTTCCTAACCTCTTTGACCATCATAATATGTAATTGGAGGATGCAATTATGCAAAAAAGCAATATTGTCATATTTTTTTAATTTCTCTCAAAATTTGTAGGTTAAACCCTACAAAAATATTGAGTTTTTGTTAAATGCTCTATATACATAATCTTATACTCTATACTGTTGTTTAAAAATATTTAAACACATTCTATATTTGTATTAATATATTCTAAACTATCTTTCAAGGTACATGTACTTCATTCTATTTTTTAACAATTAATTTAGCTTAAATTAATATAATGCTTAAATAAGTGGACTAACCACTATGAAATCACTATTATCTAGAGAAACGGAGACAACAAACTTTCTAAACCTCTTTGACCATCATAATATGTAAGTGGAGGATGCAATTATGCAATAAAACAATATTGTCATATTTTAAAAATTTCTCTTAAAATTTGTAGGTTAACCCCTACGAAAATATTGAGTTTTTTGTTAAATGCTCTATATACATAATCTTATACTCTCTAGTGTTGTTTAAAAATATTTAACCATATTCTACATTTGTATCAATGTATTCTAAACTATATTTCAAGGTACATGTACATCATTCTATTTTTTAAAAATTAATTTAGTTTAAATTCATATACTGTTTAAATAAGTAGACTAACCACTATGAAATCACTATTATCTAGAGAAACGGAGACAACAAACTTTCCAAACATCTTTGACCATCTTAATATGTAATTGGAGGATGCAATTATGCAATAAAACAATAATGTCATATTTTTTAATTTCTCTCAAAATTTGTAGGTTAACCCCTACTTAAAATATTGAGTTTTTGTTAAATGCTCTATATACATAATCTTATACTCTAGTGTTGTTTAAAAATATTTAACCATATTCTACATTTGTATCAATGTATTCTAAACTATATTTCAAGGTACATGTACATCATTCTATTTTTTAAAAATTAATTTAGTTTAAATTCATATACTGTTTAAATAAGTAGACTAACCACTATGAAATCACTATTATCTAGAGAAACGGAGACAACAAACTTTCCAAACATCTTTGACCATCTTAATATGTAATTGGAGGATGCAATTATGCAATAAAACAATAATGTCATATTTTTTAATTTCTCTCAAAATTTGTAGGTTAACCCTGAAAATATTGAATTTTTAGTTAAATGCTCTATATACATAATCTTATACTCTCTAGTGTTGTTTAAAATTATTTAACCACATTCTAAATATTTTTAATGTATTCTAAACTATATTTCAAGGTACATGTACATCATTCTATTTTTAAAAATTAATTTAGTTTAAATTCATATCTTGTTTAAATAAGTAGACTAACCACTATGAAATCACTATTATCTAGAGAAACGGAGACAACAAACTTTCCAAACATCTTTGACCATCTTAATATGTAATTGGAGGATGCAATTATGCAATAAAACAATAATGTCATATTTTTTTAATTTCTCTCAAAATTTGTAGGTTAACCCCGACGAAAATATTGAATTTTTCGTTAAATGCTCTATATACATAATCTTATACTCTCTAGTGTTGTTTAAAATTATTTAACCACATTCTAAATATTTTTTAATGTATTCTAAACTATATTTCAAGGTACATGTACATCATTCTAATTTTTAATAATTAATTTTGTTTAAATTCATATACTGCTTAAATAAGTAGACTAACCAATATGAAATCACCATTATCTAGAGAAACGGAGACAACAAACGTTCCTAATTTCTTTGACCATCGTACTATATAAGTGGAGGATGCAATTATAAAATAAAACAATATTGTCATATTTTTTTAATTTCCCTCAAAATTTGTAGGTAACCCCTACGAAAATATTGAGTTTTTCGTTAAATGCTCTATATACATAATCTTATACTCTCTACTGTTGTTTAAAACTATTTAACCACATTCTATATTTGTATTAATGTATTATAAACCAACTTTCAAGGTACATTTGAATAATTCTAATTTTGTATCAATTGATTTAGTTTGAATTGATATACTGCTTAAATAAGTAGACTAACCACTATGAAATCACTATTATCTAGAGAAACGGAGACAAAAAAAATTCCCAAACCTCTTTGACCATCATAATATGTAAGTGGAGTATGCAATTATGCAATAAAACAATATTGTCATATTTTTTGAATTTCTCTCAAAATTTGTAGGTTAACCCCTACGAAAATAGTGAGTTTTTTGATAAATGCTCTATATACATAATCTTATACTCTCTAGTGTTGTTTAAATATATTTAACCACATTATAAATATTTATTAATGTATTCTAAACTATCTTTCAAGGTACATGTATATTATTCTATTTTTTAACAATTAATTTAGTTTAAATTTATATACTGCTTAAATAAGTTGACTAACCACTATGAAATCACTATTATCTAGAGAAACGGAGACAACAAAGGTTCCTAACCTCTTTGACCATCATAATATGTAATTGGAGGATGCAATTATGCAAAAAAGCAATATTATCATATTTTTTTAATTTCTCTCAAAATTTGTAGGTTAAACCCTACGAAAATATTGAGTTTTTTGTTAAATGCTCTATATACATAATCTTATACTCTATAGTGTTGTTTAAAAATATTTAAACACATTCTATATTTGTATTAATGTATTCTAAACTATCTTTCAAGGTACATGTACTTCATTCTATTTTTTAACAATTAATTTAGCTTAAATTAATATACTCCTTAAATAAGTGGACTAACCACTATGAAATCACTATTATCTAGAAGCGGAGACAACAAACTTTCCAAACCTCTTTGACCATCATAATATGTAAGTGGAGGATGCAATTATGCAATAAAACAATATTGTCATATTTTTAAATTTCTCTTAAAATTTGTAGGTTAACCCCTACGAAAATATTGAGTATTTTGTTAAATGCTCTATATACATAATCTTATACTCTCTAGTGTTGTTTAAAAATATTTAACCATATTCTACATTTGTATCAATGTATTCTAAACTATCTTTCAAGGTACATGTACATCATTCTATTTTTAACAATTAATTTAGTTTAAATTCATATCTTGTTTAAATAAGTAGACTAACCACTATGAAATCACTATTATCTAGAAACGGAGACAACAAACTTTCCAAACATCTTTGACCATCTTAATATGTAATTGAGGATGCAATTATGCAATAAAACAATAATGTCATATTTTTTAATTTCTCTCAAAATTTGTAGGTTAACCCCTACTAAAATATTGAGTTTTTAGTTAAATGCTCTATATACATAATCTTATACTCTATAGTGTTGTTTAAAATTATTTAACCACATTTTAAATATTTTTAATGTATTCTAAACTATATTTCAAGGTACATGTACATCATTCTAATTTTAACAATTAATTTTGTTTAAATTCATATACTGCTTAAATAAGTAGACTAACCAATATGAAATCACCATTATCTAGAGAAACGGAGACAACAAACGTTCCTAATTTCTTTGACCATCGTACTATATAAGTGGAGGATGCAATTATAAAATAAAACAATATTGTCATATTTTTTTAATTTCCCTCAAAATTTGTAGGTAACCCCTACGAAAATATTGAGTTTTTCGTTAAATGCTCTATATACATAATCTTATACTCTCTACTGTTGTTTAAAACTATTTAACCACATTCTATATTTGTATTAATGTATTATAAACCAACTTTCAAGGTACATTTGAATAATTCTAATTTTGTATCAATTGATTTAGTTTAAATTGATATACTGCTTAAATAAGTAGACTAACCACTATGAAATCACTATTATCTAGAGAAACGGAGACAAAAAAAATTCCCAAACCTCTTTGACCATCATAATATGTAAGTGGAGTATGCAATTATGCAATAAAACAATATTGTCATATTTTTTGAATTTCTCTCAAAATTTGTAGGTTAACCCCTACGAAAATAGTGAGTTTTTTGTTAAATGCTCTATATACATAATCTTATACTCTCTAGTGTTGTTTAAATATATTTAACCACATTATAAATATTTATTAATGTATTCTAAACTATCTTTCAAGGTACATGTATATTATTCTATTTTTTAACAATTAATTTAGTTTAAATTTATATACTGCTTAAATAAGTTGACTAACCACTATGAAATCACTATTATCTAGAGAAGCGGAGACAACAAAGGTTCCTAACCTCTTTGACCATCATAATATGTAATTGGAGGATGCAATTATGCAAAAAGCAATATTATCATATTTTTATAATTTCTCTCAAAATTTGTAGGTTAACCCCTACTAAAAATATTGAGTTTTTGTTAAATGCTCTATATACATAATCTTATACTCTATAGTGTTGTTTAAAAATATTTAAACACATTCTATATTTGTATTAATGTATTCTAAACTATCTTTCAAGGTACATGTACTTCATTCTATTTTTAACAATTAATTTAGCTTAAATTAATATACTCCTTAAATAAGTGGACTAACCACTATGAAATCACTATTATCTAGAAGCGGAGACAACAAACTTTCCAAACCTCTTTGACCATCATAATATGTAAGTGGAGGATGCAATTATGCAATAAAACAATATTGTCATATTTTTTTAATTTCTCTCAAAATTTGTAGGTTAAACCCTACGAAAATATTGAGTTTTTTGTTAAATGCTCTATATACATAATCTTATACTCTATAGTGTTGTTTAAAAATATTTAAACACATTCTATATTTGTATTAATGTATTCTAAACTATCTTTCAAGGTACATGTACTTCATTCTATTTTTTAACAATTAATTTAGCTTAAATTAATATACTCCTTAAATAAGTGGACTAACCACTATGAAATCACTATTATCTAGAGAAACGGAGACAACAAACTTTCCAAACCTCTTTGACCATCATAATATGTAAGTGGAGGATGCAATTATGCAATAAAACAATATTGTCATATTTTTAAATTTCTCTTAAAATTTGTAGGTTAACCCCTACGAAAATATTGAGTATTTTGTTAAATGCTCTATATACATAATCTTATACTCTCTAGTGTTGTTTAAAAATATTTAACCATATTCTACATTTGTATCAATGTATTCTAAACTATCTTTCAAGGTACATGTACATCATTCTATTTTTAACAATTAATTTAGTTTAAATTCATATACTGTTTAAATAAGTAGACTAACCACTATGAAATCACTATTATCTAGAGAAACGGAGACAACAAACTTTCCAAACATCTTTGACCATCTTAATATGTAATTGGAGGATGCAATTATGCAATAAAACAATAATGTCATATTTTTTTAATTTCTCTCAAAATTTGTAGGTTAACCCCTACGAAAATATTGAGTTTTTCGTTAAATGCTCTATATACATAATCTTATACTCTCTAGTGTTGTTTAAAATTATTTAACCACATTTTAAATATTTTTAATGTATTCTAAACTATATTTCAAGGTACATGTACATCATTCTAATTTTAACAATTAATTTTGTTTAAATTCATATACTGCTTAAATAAGTAGACTAACCAATATGAAATCACCATTATCTAGAGAAACGAAGACAACAAACGTTCCTAATTTCTTTGACCATCGTACTATGTAAGTGGAGGATGCAATTATAAAATAAAACAATATTGTCATATTTTTTAATTTCCCTCAAAATTTGTAGGTAACCCCTACGAAAATATTGAGTTTTTCGTTAAATGCTCTATATACATAATCTTATACTCTCTACTGTTGTTTAAAACTATTTAACCACATTCTATATTTGTATTAATGTATTATAAACCAACTTTCAAAGTACATTTGCATAATTCTAATTTTGTATCAATTGATTTAGTTTAAATTGATATACTGCTTAAATAAATAGACTAACCACTATGAAATCACTATTATCTAGAGAAACGGAAACAAAAAAAATTCCCAAACCTCTTTGACCATCATAATATGTAAGTGGAGTATGCAATTATGCAATAAAACAATATTTTCATATTTTTTGAATTTTTCTCAAAATTTGTAGGTTAACCCCTACGAAAATATTGAGTTTTTGATAAATGCTCTATATATATAATCTTATACTTTCTAGTGTTGTTTAAATATATTTAACCACATTCTATATTTGTATTAATGTATTCTAAACTATCTTTCAAGGTACATGTACATTATTCTATTTTTTAACAATTAATTTAGTTTAAATTTATATACTGCTTAAATAAGTTGACTAACCACTATGAAATCACTATTATCTAGAGAAGCGGAGACAACAAAGGTTCCTAACCTCTTTGACCATCATAATATGTAATTGGAGGATGCAATTATGCAAAAAAGCAATATTGTCATATATTTTTAATTTCTCTCAAAATTTGTAGGTTAAACCCTACGAAAATATTGAGTTTTTTGTTAAATGCTCTATATACATAATCTTATACTCTATAGTGTTGTTTAAAAATATTTAAACACATTCTATATTTGTATTAATGTATTCTAAACTATCTTTCAAGGTACATGTACTTCATTCTATTTTTTAACAATTAATTTAGCTTAAATTAATATACTGCTTAAATAAGTGGACTAACCACTATTAAATCACTATTATCTAGAGAAACGGAGACAACAAACTTTCCAAACCTCTTTGACCATCATAATATGTAAGTGGAGGATGTCATTATGCAATAAAACAATATTGTCATATTTTTTTAATTTCTCTCAAAATTTGTAGGTTAACCCCTACGAAAATATTGAGTTTTTTGTTAAATGCTCTATATACATAATCTTTTACTCTCTAGTGTTGTTTAAATATATTTAACCACATTCTACATTTGTATTAATGTATTCTAAACTATCTTTCAAGGTACATGTACATCATTGTAATTTTTAACAATTAATTAGTTTAAATTCATATACTGCTTAAATAAGTAGACTAACAACTATGAAATCACTATTATCTAGAGAAACGGAGACAACAAACTTTCCTAACCTCTTTGACCATCATAATATGTAAGTGGAGGATGCAATTATGCAATAAAACAATATTGTCATATTTATTGAATTTCTCTCAAAATTTGTAGGTTAAATAAGTTTTTCGTTAAATGCTCTATATACATAATCTTATACTCTTTAGTGTTGTTTAAAATTATTTAACCAGATTCTACATTTGTATTAATGTATTATAAACCAACTTTCAAGGTACTTGTACATCATTGTAATTTTTAACAATTAATTTAGTTTAAATTCATATACTGTTTAAATAAGTGGACTAACCACTATTAAATCACTATTATCTAGAGAAACGGAGACAACAAAGGTTCCTAACCTCTTTGAGCATCATAATATGTAAGTGGAGGATGCAATTATGCAATAAAACAATATTGTCATATTTTTTGAATTTCTCTCAAAATTTGTAGGTTTAACCCCCTACGAAAATATTGAGTTTTTCGTTAAATGCTCTATATACATAATCTTATACTCTCTAGTTTTGTTTAAAAATATTTAACCACATTCTACATATTTATTAATGTATTCTAAACAATCTTTCAAGGTACATGTACATCATTCTAATTTTTAACAATTAATTTTGTTTAAATTCATATACTGCTTAAATAAATAGACTAACCAATATGAAATCACCATTATCTAGAGAAACGGAGACAAAAAACGTTCCTAACCTATTTGACCATCGTAATATGTAAGTGGAGGATGCAATTATAAAATAAAAAAATATTGTCATATTTTTTAATTTCCCTCGAAATTTGTAGGTAACAACCCCTATGAAAATATTGAGGTTTTCGTTAATTACTCTATATACATAATCTTATACTCTCTAGTGTTGTTTAAAATCTTATACTCTCTAGTGTTGTTCAAGAGAAACGGAGACAACAAACTTTCCAAACATCTTTGACCATCATAATATGTAAGTGGAGGATACAATTATGCAATAAAACAATATTGTCATATTTTTTGAATTTCTCTCAAAATTTGTAGGTTAACCCCCTACGAAAAATATTGACTTTTTTGTTAAATGCTCTATATACACAATCTTATAATCTCTAGTGTTGTTTAAATATATTTAACCACATTCTACATTTGTATTAATGTAGTCTAAACTATATTTCAAGGTACATGTACATCATTCTATTTTTTAACAATTAATTTAGTTTAAATTCATATACTGCTTAAATAAGTAGACTAACAACTATGAAATCACTATTATCTAGAGAAACAGAGACAACAAAGGTTCCTAACCTCTTTGAGCATCATAATATGTAAGTGGAGGATGCAATTATGCAATAAAACATTATTGTCATATTTTTTTAATTTCTCTCAAAATTTGTAGGTTAACCCCTACGAAAATATTGAGTTTTCGATAAATGCTATATATACATAATCTTATACTCTTTAGAGTTGTTTAAAATTATTTAACCACATTAAACATTTGTATTAATGTATTCTAAACTATCTTTTAAGGTACATGTACATCATTCTAATTTTTAACAATTAATTTAGTTTAAATTCATATACTGCTTAAATAAGCAGACTAACCACTATGAAATCACTATTATCTAGAGAAACCGAGACAACAAACTTTCCTAACCTCTTTGACCATCATAATATGTAAGTGGAGGATGCAATTATGCAATAAAACAATATTGTCATATTTATTGAATTTCTCTCAAAATTTGTAGGTTAAATAAGTTTTTCGTTAAATGCTCTATATACATAATCTTATACTCTTTAGTGTTGTTCAAAATTATTTAACCAGATCCTACATATTTATTAATGTATTCTAAACTATCTTTCAAGGTACATGTACATCATTCTAATTTTTAACAATTAATTTAGTTTAAATTCATATAATGCTTAAATAAGTAGACTAACCACTATAAAATCACCATTATCTTGAGAAATGGAGACAACAAACGTTCATAACATCTTTGACCATCGTAATATGTAAGTGTAGGATGCAATTATGCAATAAAAAATATTTTCATATTTTTAATTTCCTCAAAATTTGTAGGTTAACCCCTACTAAAAATATTGAGTTTTCGATAAATGCTATATATACATAATCTTATACTCTTTAGAGTTGTTTAAAATTATTTAACCACATTAAACATTTGTATTAATGTATTCTAAACTATCTTTTAAGGTACATGTACATCATTCTAATTTTTAACAATTAATTTAGTTTAAATTCATATACTGCTTAAATAAGCAGACTAACCACTATGAAATCACTATTATCTAGAGAAACCGAGACAACAAACTTTCCTAACCTCTTTGACCATCATAATATGTAAGTGGAGGATGCAATTATGCAATAAAACAATATTGTCATATTTATTGAATTTCTCTCAAAATTTGTAGGTTAAATAAGTTTTTCGTTAAATGCTCTATATACATAATCTTATACTCTTTAGTGTTGTTCAAAATTATTTAACCAGATCCTACATATTTATTAATGTATTCTAAACTATCTTTCAAGGTACATGTACATCATTCTAATTTTTAACAATTAATTTAGTTTAAATTCATATAATGCTTAAATAAGTAGACTAACCACTATAAAATCACCATTATCTTGAGAAATGGAGACAACAAACGTTCATAACATCTTTGACCATCGTAATATGTAAGTGTAGGATGCAATTATGCAATAAAAAAATATTTTCATATTTTTAATTTCCTCAAAATTTATAAGTTAACCCCCCTACGAAAATATTGAGTTTTCGTTAAATGCTCTATATACATAATCTTATACTCTTTAGTGTTGTTTAAAATTATTTAACCACAATCACATTTATATTAATGTATTTTAAACTATCTTTCAAGGTACATGTACATCATTCTAATTTTTAACAATTAATTTTAAAAAAATTTATATACTGCTTAAATAATTAGACTAACCACTATGAAATCACTATTATCTTGAGAAATAGAGACAACAAACTTTCATAACTTTCATAACCTCTTACACAAACTGTAATTATACTTAATAAAGATACTGTGACAAACTTTATCTGTATGTTTGGACTAACTTACTATTTAAAAATGATTTAAAACAAAAATATTTGCTATCGGGGCTAATATAATTATGCAAATATAAACAAAGATACCTATACTTGACTAATTCGATCAGATTATAACATGATACATAGTTCTATAAATCAGTCTAAAGCAAATCAATTTGTTAATCAAGTGCTCCAGTTTTGAAGGGAAGACTGCATATTTCTGCTTGTCTTCTCTTATTATTCGTTTTGTTTCCTTCCAAAGTTTCTGGCACACAGCAATGTATCAAGAATATGGTATTATCACACACACTGACCCACATACATGTGAACACAATTTCGCAAGTCTATTCCTAAGTCAACGATTCAAAGTGGTCTTTTAATCTTGTCTTCAAGGTAAGGCGAAATTTCCTGGCGCCACTGTTAATTTCTCTGTAACCACAACAATAATACATTGCTCTTTGTTACGTTAAAAGGTAAAGAAAATAATAAACTAACAAAGAAAAATATATACAGAAACATGCTACGTTGCATGGAAGCGTGTCATGAGCTCTGGTTCCTGGTTCCGAAACGGAAACGGAGTCGGAGTCGTGGGGAAACGGTTGGAAACGTGCTGGAATCGTGGTTCCAGAAAACCAGACTTTGGAAGCGAGATGGAATCAATGATTCCTGTGTTGGAAGCGTTTAAATCTAGTATCGGAATCATAAATAATAATAAAAAGGACGAACTGAATGTTTTTATGTTTTAGTTTACTTGCTTAACTGAGAACCCTTACTAAAAAAAAGTGGAGACTGAAAAGACTATCATCGTTCTCATATCTTCTATACTTCACAGCTGCTCTCTTTCTTCTTCTCTGTACTAAGATTAAACAATCGATCAAGGTAAGTTTGTTTAGATTTTTATTCTTCTCTTTTACAAAACATGAGACTTTGTACCTTATTATATTATATATTGGTTAATGTATCGATGGTTGGTAGTGACTGAAAGCAAAACTGAATTTGGATTGTGAAACTAAAGTCAGTCTTATGTTAATATTATATAAGTGCAAAGAATTTTTTTTTGTGTTTCATCGCGTAGTGTCTTATGTTTTGTGTTAACTAATGAGTGAAACAATTGATTTTGACATTGAACGTTTTTAATTTTTAGTTAAGTTGCTTAATATCTAAGACTTTGCTGGATTTGTATGGTTTAGACACTTTTAATTATCAGAATTTTATTTTAATGTGAGTTTATATTATATATATATAGGTATATATATTATATATTTACATACGTTTCTAACACGAATCGCTTCCTTTTTTTTTTTTAAAGTCGCTTCTACGCTTCCATACGATTCCGCTTCCGCGTTTCCGCTTCCGTTTCCATGTAACGTAGGAAACATGTGGTGTGACTTTGTTAAAAGAAAATACATGGACGCATCAGAGTTGATGATGATATGGAGAAACATTTTTTCTATCACCGTAAAATTTGTGGAACGACGATATGATTGAACAATCTTGAGTATATATATATATATATATGAACACTCTTGAGTATATATACATGTACACAAATGAAATTGAAATTCAAACGAAAACTAACTATAAACGAGTATTTAGTAAAAAAAAAAAAACTATAAACGAGTATATGATTTTTTAAAACTATTTGGCAAAAAAAATTAAGATGATTATTTCATTTCCTATAAACGAGTATATGATTTGATTATATCGATCTATAAAACACATAAAAGGACCATTTCAAGTGTTATCAAACGAACAACAAATAAAAATAACCGTATGAATCAATTCCCTAAAGTTGAAAAAGAAAAGAGTTAGAAAACAAATTATATAATTGTGACGAATCCAAGAAGAACGAGTCCAACAACAACGAATCTTCCCAACACAAAGCTGATCCTGAAGTCGTCACTTCCACTAACGATCTGAATAGGGAACAAACAACTACCCACGGTCGCATTGTCCTTAGTAATCCTAGCAGTTCCTTTGAAATCACATGCCCTAACGTCTTGGCCCTGAATCTGATAATACATGTTAAATGCGTATGATATGTTTTGGATTCTGTCTAGCTTACTACATCTCGAATCACCCTTCATTGCAGTGCAGTCACCGTGATAACATGCATACTCTAGGTCCGGAGCAACCTTATCTAGATTGATCGTGTCTTTGTTGACTATGCACCATTGTTTATCTAAGTATTTCACACCTTTCGCTGCCACGGGTACGATTTTGCGTCCTTGTCCAGTGAAATCTAGCATAAACTTAGGTGTTCCATCGTATCTGGTGGACAAATATTAGATAAAACTAGAAATGTCAACGACTGATGTTTTGTTTTTCCCAAGTATGCTTATACGTGCATATATAGTATGTTAGGTAACCAAGGAAAATAAAAGACGAACATTATTAGTCGTAACAAGTTAGTAGTTGTTACGTAAAAATATTGGTAATGATATTAATGTGAGGTGAATAATAAAACATCGAAAAAGTTAAATAATATAACAGAAAAAGACATCAAAATACGAAATGAACTTTATGCAAAATAAGAATTGGTTTTAGTAACGCATTCATAGTAGTGTACATTAGCATCTAACAAATTCAGTTTAGGAGAGCAAAACTTTGAAACTTATATAAATAGATCTTACCACATCATATGACAGTCTATATATGCAAATCATGAAAACTATAAGAGGTAACTTGTCGCTCAAGAGTGTGAGATATAAAGAGAAACGTATTTATATTACCTAAAGATTCCCCAATGTCTCTCGAATGGTCCAGGCATAATACTCTTCATGTCCTCGTCAAGGAAACCGAAGAGATAAACTTCTAATCTCTCAGGCCTCAGTGGAGTCCCTTCCTCTTTAGCAAGTCTTTTCATAAGACCTGCATAGAATTTCTCTGCTAGCTTTGGCGTCGCATATTTATGACCATCCGTTGGCCATCCAATCTATAAAAGATAACCAAATTCAATAAAATATTTCAACATCTTTGATATTCCTATATTATCTGTGTTCTGAAGATCGATCTGTTAGATGACTAAAAAACCAAATGTTCGCTTGATCAACAAATTGATTATGAACGACGAGATTTTCTAAAATATAATTATTTTATTTTTCGATAAATTATAGCTTTTTGATAAAATATATATATTTTTATAAAGTTGGTATAGGTGTTGCGCCTTTCTGTTCGCCTAAAAGCAAATTATAAAGCATATAATCATTGTCTAACGATTTCTTAAATATTGTACATAATAAACAGTAATTTGCTTATCAAGTTACCTCCCCAATGATAATCTTCATATCTTTAACCCCAGCTTTCTTCAACGAGTAAACAAGCGTATCGTAATTCGCATCAAACACGTTATCGTAGTTCTTACCGTTATCAGGAATTGACTCACCTTTACCGTCGAAAAAAGCGAATTCAACGGGAAAATGTTCGTTTAGGTAAAGACTAAGAAAAGGGTAAATGTTGACGGTAAAAGGTAAATCGTTATCATGAAAGAAGTTGACTATGTCGACCATTGTTTTCTTTACATCGCTTCGAAAATCTCCTTCTGATGGCTTATCATTAGATGATTGGTAAACTTCAGCGTTCTGTGGGATCGTGGCTTTCATTTTATCGGTGTGTCCAGCTTCTTTTAACGCCTTGTGAATATTCTTTAGTGCTGGAAACGTTGTCTCTAAGAACGATCCGTTGTATGCTGACAAGAACGGCTCGTTCCCCACAGCCACGTACCTATAAATGGCGATCATATAATGGGCTTGAGTCAATCCACTTTATCACCTAATTGAATATTTGAATATGATCATTAGGAAAAGTTTTATAGGGTTACTTGATGTTGACGCCATTTTTACCCATGTAAGCCGTGACATTTTCTTTGACCCAATCTTTAGCATTTTCGTAATCCTTGGCTAGAGATTCAAGAAGGTTATTAGGGATTCCGACCATAACCTCCATGCCCGTACCGGCCAAAGTATTCATCGTCCATGAATGGGCATCAAAAAGCTTCACTTTGTTGATCTTGTTGTCCTTAAGCATCCTAACAACAATATCAGGATTCAGTGGATGCGATGCGATATTGCCCCAGTTCACACCGAAGCCTCTGACTAAGCTAGCCAGGGTCAAAGTGGTCATTATAACCGTTCCGACACTAACGAGCATCGCTGCTCTTCCGGGCATATTGAGAAAGTGGCGATGAATGAGATTATAGGACTGTTTGATTTAACTCGAAGATGTGTTACTTTTGTTTGTTTGATTGATTATTGTGATTTTCTTACAGTCGCTTGACTTTTATTCGCGTCTTTAGGTAGTCGTTTTTAGTGTTGCAATAAGAGTGTTTTTAGGTTGCCAGTGAGAAATTTTAGCTTCACATAAGTTTCTATTTTTAGGAAGAACCACGAATGAATATAGATGTCTTTAGCCGGACACTTGTAATCAGTTTATTATTTTGTTTTTGGTTAAGAGAATATGTCGCTTTATAAAATTGGTCGAACTTCTTTTTTTTGAAAATAAATTTCTCTCTTAAAATAGCATTTAATAAATTATTTTGGTCGCAAAATAGTTTTTATTACGGTGGTACATCAATATGCACAATTTAATCTAGCATCATTTTTATCAATATCAACATTTTAAAAACGAAATGTCTAAAAACTAAGCTCATTTTTAAACTTTAATCTCTTAGCATACGCCTTTTATGCAAAATTGAATGAGCTACTTGAAGTCCAAAGATCTTGAATTTTGGTCTGAAAGTTACATGTGTTTGCTTTTACAAACCTTCATGCAGAATGGGCTTGAATAAGAACCTGAGGAGACGGCAGTACCACTCCCCATGCAAGAGTTTCATCAACACCACCAGTTCGCTCTGTCACATAACACAACACTATGATTGTAAGTTTGTACTGCAGACAAAGTTCTGAAATAACCAAATAATCTCTCAAGTCCCAGTTCGAAGAACCCTCCAGGAATTCAACTTGTGAGGCTGAGTCCAGTAATCACAATCCACACTCTACAGGCCAGGGATTACCTTACTTAAATCTTGATTCATTTGGCAACAATTAAGAAAAAAAATCCCATTGTCAAGTCTCAATTAATGTTCTAGTATTATATTATGTTATACACAAACAATTTCTTACTCTTTGATAGGCATTGGAGAAAATTAAAATTGACCCCTAACATAAATAGATAGATAAAAATTTTGTTTGGGACTTTGGTCGATAAGATATATGATTCATTGCATGTCTTGTCTAAGCTCTCTAGACTTAAATGTAGACTTTTTAACGGTGATGAAAGAGAGACAACGACTGATTATACCAAATGGGACCAAACCTTACATGTGCTCTCATGGTCCCTGTCTCAGTTCAACTTGTCTGTATACCACATTGCTTTGATGTCGATCTCCGCGAAACTACGTGTTTCTATGTAAAACCTGATAAGTGTTTGAAAATCTTAGGAGATAGATAAAACCAAAAGTTAGAGAAACACACACTTCTTTCTTTGTACTAACAAAACATTCATCAGTAGGTGTTGTCTAGAGATTGTCACTGGTTATTGCGTACATGACATTGTGGATGGTTTCTGGACTTTTCCATAAGAAAAAAAGTTTCCCGATCTTTTCAAACGTAAAAGTCTAATCAACCGATGTACCTAATCATATGAAACTGGCAATAATAAAACTATAAAGTCTTGGAAACAATGTCACAGAGACTTTTTTATAATTAGGTCCACAAATAATAATATCAGGTCATATATATCCATTTATTTCATGGGTAGAACTCAAAACGAGTCATAATATCAAATAAAGTTCAAACTTTGTAAGTCCATATATATACCAGAATTGTCATTTTTTCGTCAACTAACTTTAGAAAAATCATATTCATTCACGTGGAATTATATGTCAATAATTTATATAAAAATATAATGATATATTTCAAAATAAATGGAAAATGAAAGTAGGCCAACTCTTGTCGGAAATTTTGGCTATTGTAGTTGAAGAAAATAAGTTGTAGTAATGAATGCTTTACTGGGAAACACCTCAAACACATGACTCTACAAACTTTACGTCATTTTTGCTATATTTATACACTCTATCTAACATGTCCCCGACCCCCACACTCCAATCTACATCCCTAATGTGGTCCAATTTATTTTATTTTTAATCGAAATGATAGAATCAGGTAAATCTCACGTTATTAACGAGAATCCCTCATACATGATCTAGCTAAACTAGAACTATATATGCCTTGTATTGTCTATGAATATCAAATCCTGTAAAACTGATGTATATAACATGCATGATAGATAATAAACAAGATGGCTTACATAAAACTCTATCCATCAAATATAGCATGCTAAATTTCTAGCTAACCCTTTCTATCTCGATGACAGATTACCAATATTTTTCATCCATGCGTTGACTACGTGAAACATATGTGTTTGCGTGTGTAAACAATATTGGATGTTAACTTCATTTGTTTAAATGTTCTGATAAATCGTATTCTTTTAAGGGACCACAAGTTTTCAATATCTCCATTTGATCAAAGGACCACTCGGTCCTAGCTATCATCATTTGATTCATCTCCTCTAATTTTATCTCACCAGTCTAGTTTAGCAAAATATGGTTAAAAGTTTTTTTTCTTTTTGACTAAAAATATGGTTATAGACTTTGGATGGTTTATATCAACTTATTACACGTAGTCACATACATACCTAGTATCAGTATAGCTAAACTGTTGATTTCCAACTTCCTCCATTATAACCTCTTGCTATAACTTCTCTTGGTCTTGTAAATGAAAACAACATTGTAGAGAAAATTTAAATAATTTGATAATTTAAAGAAGTCTAAAGAGAGAGTTAAAACGTGTTCAAGAAAAAAAAAGTTTAACAATCAACCGTAAAGTCACTTGAAATATAAAATTATGTTAGTGGGAAGACACATAAATATCGAAGTCATGTCCTTAGACCCATATGTCCCAATAACTTCCAAAACGTTCTTAAATTCTGATATAATATATGGGACCATATAAGCTCATCACAGAATCATTCATCTTGTATAAATAAACACAAAAAGGTTCAATAAAAAACATATAGCCAAAGAAAAATAAACTAAGACGCTTCTAAAAATGGCAGTTAGGGTTTCTTACAAGCCTCTCCTCCTGGCACTTCTTCTCATCGTCTTAGTTTCTTCTCCTGCTCAAGGTAAATTTATAGCTAATATACACACATATTCATAGGAGTTTATATAAATGTATATCAAGTAGCTGCTACCAAGATTTTATATACACGAACTTGAATGATTTTTTTTCCTAATTAATAAATAACGATATGTATTACCAAAATGAGTTTTGATGTTTTTTTTTTTGCTTTTTAGCAAGAAGCATAGGAGAAATCGTGAGGATTAGAAAGCTATTGGTTGTGGAGAAGGAGCAAGAGACTCGGAACTCCAGGCAAGACAGAGGAGGAAGTGATGGTTATGGATTGGTAGATATGGATTATAATAGTGCGAATAAGAAAAGACCGATACACAACCGCTAATTAATAAACACATGTGATGAACTTATCAATTTCTTGTGAGATATCCCAAGATTCTATGATATCCCGAGATTTCTATATATGATCTATTCAGCATAAATTACTATAAGGTATTGAGAATATAAACTATTTTATAAGTCAACATATAGATATAATCGAGTATACATATAATTCAGTATGATCGAGTTTGTATGAACATAAGAATACAAACGATTCTATATCATAGTCCTCGTTCGTGTGTGTATTGTATGCTGATTGTCTGTGAGCAAATTTCAATGAATATACATTTTTTTCTTGAACTAATCGATGGATATACATATTTGTGTATATAGTATATAGAGACTCTCAATATTTTACTATAAAGTTTAATGGTATATTGTTCATTATGATTACATGTGTCATAGATAATTGAAATCGATCATCGTTTATAGTACTATAAACTCAAGTTTTTTTTAACTGTATAAACTCAAATATTTCTTATGAAAATATAGCAAACAACAAACAAAAATACTAATATAAATAACTTTCCAATGAATAAGCCTTGTATAAAAGTGATATTAGAGATCTAGAGAATACACATCCATTAATACATTTATAAACGTGTTTAGAATTCACGAGACGCGCTTTATATCCCAAATTCGATGATTCAAGTGATCGTCAATACTTTTTTCGCATGACAAAATGAGATGCAAGACGCAATAAATTCATGTTTGGGTATTATGATGACATTAGACATCATATCGAAAGCGAATAAAGCAACCCAACAAACTCATGTGGAACTGAGTAGGCGATAACCAAATACACGTATTATTCGGCCCACTAAATAAACGTATCATCCCGGCCCAATAATTAAACGTATTATCTCAAAATATTTTTCTTAGTTGATCCGTGTAATTTGAGAGTCAACACCTCTACGCCTATCTCTCTAGAAACAATCGCTTATGTCCCTCACTAGTCTCTTATACCATTTTTTCATAATTTTTTTTTTTTATCAAAATCCAAACTCCCAAATCAAATCTCTTATACATTTGATTGCGAACGAACAATAGGTGGAGACATTAGGTGCTATAGCAAATACTGAGAAGATTGCATTCATCTTTGAACAAGCAAGAGCTTGTGTTATCTTCTCGTAATCCTTGGCTATGATTTCTTCGTAAATTGTAATTTGCTAGTGCTGATTGTTTATGATCTAGGTCATGCTTGGATCGACGCGTGCATTGTTGGAGCTAAAGCGGATTTACTTTTATGCTTAACCATTGAGGTAAATATAAGTTTGAACACCAATCTAATGTAACTATTGGGATAATTCCTAGTTAGATTAAGATGATGATAACTTTACTATTGATCCTTATCAATTTAGAGATATTGTGTTGTATAAATACCCAGCTATTGCTATCAAGGATGAATGCCACCAAATTTACCGGGACGGCACTGCTGATAACATAAACACAATATATATATATATATGCATATATTATCTCCTTAAAATATAAAGTAATATAGTATTTTGGTTACATGAGATGACTATTAGATCATTATTAAATGTTTTAATAAAATAAAAATGACTAATTTGTTTGAACTATTACCATTTGAACGTGATCTTAAGTAACGCAAAGAAAAAAGTGGAAAGAAATAAGTTATTCAAACTAAAAGAGGAATACACATGTAAAATAAAATAAAATAAAATATTACAAGTCTAATATAAACCATAACGTTGAAGATGTAGACTCCAGCTGAAACATAAAGTGAAAATAATGTTTTTAACCACTTTAACTGTAATCATTTTTCAAAAAATGTGGTCTAAAAAATTGTAGTTAATTTTGTGGCCTAAATCTGTAGCTTTACTGGTCTTATGACAGGGACGGCCCTGAAAGTCAGGTTATGATTATCTTAATCTAACTAGGGAATTATCCCAATAGTAGCCAGCTGTATGTTTGAAAAACTCTCTTCTTAATGTTTTATTATATTTCAGAAAGAAGAGACCATCAGTTATAATCTGCTTTCAGATTGCTAAAGACAGAAACGAAATTCTAAACTCATGAACATCAAACTTGGAGAAGCTTTTAGATCTTATTGAGAAGAGTTGTCACCAAACTCACAAAGAAACTATGGTTCATAAAGCTACACTAAGAGCTTGTGAAACCGGTTTAGCCACACACCCCACAGTAGAAAGAATCTCTCAGGTTCTTGTCATTGTCCCAAAAATTCTTCATTTAACTTTTTGTTGTCTTTGTTTGGTTTCACATAACAGAGTAAACAAAACTCTTCCTTCTTTTTACAACGAATTCATTATTATGCAAAAAAAAATATGATAAAAATGTTGAAAAAAACAAGAAAACACATGCAAGGAAGAAAGCAATACAAACCTAAACCTAAACCCTACAACAAGCAATCATCACTCTCTTTTCTATGAAGCAAATACTATCAGGAGGACGGAGTGTTATTGTGTTTATTGTTATGACTTGTCTTCTCTGGTGACCATTGTATGTCCTGGAGATAACCGGTTTCGCTCGGTTGAACCACTACCGGAGAAAACAGAGGACGAGAATGAGAAGAGGATGACGAAGTGGATTGCATCATTGAGTCTCGTGTGAGACCAAAACGCAATGGAAACGACATTTGATCATATAAATCCATAGACTGTTGCTGAAACTGTTGTTGATGATGGCGAGCCATCTCTGAGTAACTCGAATTGTTGTAGGACTCATGCATCAACGGCTCTGAAGCAGGTCGTAGGGGCAAAAGGGTACTTGTGGAACTAGAGTTCCTGAACTGGTTTGGTCTCTGAACATGAGCGGGTGGTTGCGGAACAGATTGTGTTGCAGCGGGTCTAACGAGTTTGACGTTTTCAGGGAAGTTGAGTTTGGCTTTGTTGCCTCTAAACCGAAGAGCAGCTTCGTCGTAAGCTCTTGCAGCTGATTCAGCATTGTCGAACGTACCGAGCCAAACTCTAGCCGCTTTGAACGGATCTCGAATCTCAGCCGCCCATTTTCCCCACGGTCTTTGTCTCACTCCTCTGTATCTTCTTCGAGGTTGGTCCCCGTTTAACGACGACGTTTCGGTATTAGTATTTGTTGTGGTTGTGTACTCATATGTTGGGCCTGAACCTGACATGTTGCTCGAAGCTTCTCTCACTGCAAACAAACAAACATAAAAAAAAATACTAAGAAAAGAAAACTGAACGTATCGAATAGTGTTTTATTATAAAGAGGAAGTCGCTAAAAAAGAGTTGATGATTATTAGAAAGTGATGATGCCACAAAAGAGCAAACGAACAAGCAGATAGAAAAGCAAGTGGAAAATGACTCTTGAGGCAAATGGAGGGAGATAGATTCTTTTAGAATATAATCATCATCATTTTTGATAATTAATTACATTGACCTTTTCATAATAATTCTAAAGTATATTTATGTCTTAGGATAATTAAGTATACTTTCTTTACTGCTAATATTTTTAAATCTGTTGTCAACACTTGGTTACTTATTTGCATGGATGAGTTTTTTTCTTATTGTTAAGATTTTTTTTATTACTCACAAATCGATTTTTAAAAATCGATTTGTTGTTAATTTTCTGTAACCGCCTACTTACCGCCTAGTAATAACATTTAAAAAAAAAAAAAAAAACTAAACATGTGAAAGAGATCATCCATATGAATTTGTTTTTAAACATGCATAGTAGTTTGTAGTAAACTATTAATGTTTAAACAAAGTTACCTCTTGAACTAGAATTGCCGCCGGAGAAATATTGATCAACCGTCAAAATATTCGCTGCCTTGACTGCTTTGCCTCGACCGCCACCTTCCTCCACCTCTCTCCTCCTCTTCTGCCCGGAGGACGAAGAGGAATTCGAATTACCTTCTCCACCGCCACCGCCAACGAATTGATGAGGAGGAACATTTCCAGCGACGACATGTGTCAAAGCAGAGACGATTGCAGACATCTCCTTCTCTCTGTCAAAACTCGACATAAGAGACGACGATGATGGAAGCGTGAGAGCGTTGTCACGGTGGTTGTCTTCGGCCGGGAATAAGTAAAACCATTGATCCATGTCTGATAACGTCCGGTGATCATCTTCTCGAGTGGTCGGCTCGGCCTTTTTACCAACGTTATCTTCCTGGTTTGCCACTTTTAAGGTGCACATAAAAAGCTATTTTCCTATTAAACCTCCTCTGAAACTTAAAGCTTATAAACCCTGAATTTTTTTTTTTTAAATGTTTTTCTTAGAGAGAAAGAAAACTCTGTAGAGAGAGAGGAAAAAACAGAGACGTCAGAGAGAAAGAAGACAGAGATTTTACAAGATGTTTTTTTAAGACAAGGAACGAGGTTTAGCTGATAGATATACAAAAAAAAAATTGTTGTGTAATTTCTTTTTTCTGATTCAGCGCCGCCAAATCAAAGAGTCGGTTTCTCTCTCTCTCTCTCTCTCTCTTTTTTTTGCCGTGTGAATGTGAAGGAAAACATGCACTTTCTATATATAAAATAGAGCAAATAACTAAATATTACAAAGTTGAGCTATGATACAGAAGAAAACTTGGTTTTGATGATTCAGGTCAATATGAACAAATTTATGTAAATTGAACACTGTTTTACTATATATATTTTCTCCTTCTATTTCAAATTAATATTTTCTCATACTTTCCGCATTGAAAATATAACTAAAATATATTTTATAATTAATAACTTTCAGTAATTTAAAGTTGATAATAATTTTACTAGATTCTGTTTAAAATTTTCAATTTATCATTATTAATTGATAAAATAGTTTTAAATAAAATTAAAAACATTTATTTCAGAAACAATAAAAATGTAATGGACTATGAAACTTCTGCAACTTGGGTGATATTTAACTTCATCGACATGCAATTGAAGTATTAACTGTTATTATCAAAACTTAAAGAAGCCTAATAAACTTAAATTAATTAAATAAGATATCTATTGGTAGGTTTTAGCTTTATGAGGATTATAGTGTCATTAACTAGACAAGTTGCAAAGTAAAACCAAAAGCTATAAACACTGTTAATATATGGAGACATTCAGACACGAATATTAATTACTATATTTAAGGTTCGGCGATTTGTATAATTACTATAAGATGAATTGTTAAAAAAATAAGTATATCTGCCTTAACGGTTAGCTTGAAGGTCAAGTTGAGAGAAGCAGTGCTGTGCGGTGTTGGTTCGTGCCAACGTCAAAGGGCGGTGTCGGTGGCGAAGGGCCAACACACACCGGCACACGTGATTATCTTTGACCGTTTGACCCAGAAGATATTCTTCGTTTTCGATTTTTCTTGCTTATCCACTTAAATGTTTTATACATTCTCCAACATCAATACTCTTACATAAGAACAATATTACATGTTTTTTATTCGTTATATTTTTTTTGGATACATATATATATATATATAGGAAAGTTTTTAGAATGCTTCCTTAATTTTTTTAATAATAAAAGTTCATGAATGAAGAAGATATTTATAGTGTTTCAGAAAAAAGATAATTGTTATTGACTTATAAAATTTTAATATATTATTTTTAAGCATTACTTGGTCCAGTATAAATTTGTTTTATTATATAGTAGGTGTAACTCGAGGATTGTCTCGAAATGAATAGTTTGACTTTTGTTTTCAAACAATCTACTATAACACAAGTGTGCTACCAAGTTGACATAGTTGGTCTTTTTACCTCTTTACACGTGAGTACGAGACTTCCATACCGTTCAAAAGTAACAAAACCATATAGTATCTGGCTGATTAATCAGCCACTATTTTTCTTCACGTTAACAAAACTACTATAGAATTTAAGATACAAGAAAAAAGTGTTAAACCACGATTGTTATGATGTGACTTTAGTAGTAGCCTCATGTTCAAGTCCCTATAGTTATTCAGAATGACTGATTATTTTCTGGATATTGTACGACCATATCTGGAAAAGCTTTTCACCTGTCAATTCTGTAAGAACAATAATAATTCCCGGCCTGGTACCGATCGCATTATAATACAAATTATTATAATAAAATGAATTTAGAGAGATAGAGTATAGCTAAGGCATACAAAGATGAGATCAATTCATATGCGGAAACTATTAAATGACATATTTCCTCCATGTGTGTGCCTAATGCCTAACCTAATCCCTGGTTAATTTGCATTAACACAGCTATTAAAGCAAGGATTATTATAAGAATATCTTACAACTTGCAATTTTGTTTAAAATATATATATAACTATTTTAACGTGGCCAACTTAATTACTTAAGGCGTTATACGATTCATTTTGACTATGTCTTTTCGACATTATTAGCAAAAAAATGTCTTTTTGACATCAACTCTGTCTTTTTCCACAAATCAATAAGTAATATACTAATATACCGTATCAAACTAGGTATATCTAAAACTAATATTATAAGGGAGCAGTTAAATGAATACTATCTTCGTTTCTGATAAAACTAATATCATCAAATTTATGCAGAAAGGCACCAAATATTGAACGGGAAAAATACTTTATTTGGTTAATAACTTGTGGACGTTTAATGTATCTTCATGTATTTATGAGACAAAAAAATCGTATGAAAAAAGGAATAATAGTTATGTTTAACCTTTGCTTTTTCTTTGCGAGCTAGTATATAACTATATATATACTTAGATAAATAAAGGATAAAATATGAAACTGTTGCCACTTGTATATAAATATCCTCAACAATTGGCAATTTGGCATCACAACTTGATAGATGTCTAGTAATTAATTGAAAATAGCCAGAGGTTATTTGTACGGAACTACGGATTATTAATGATTTAATAATAATACAGCTTTAGTGGCAGAAACATATAACTAAAATATGCTTTGAAAAGATGTTGTCGACATGAAAATCCGAATTCTACTATTTCAATTTTTAAATACTAGCTACTATATATGGACTTTACCAAAAGAAAACTACTAATTAGGTAACGCTTATGTCGTTTTTGTTACATCCTTCTATATATTTAAAACATTACGTTGATGCATTATATCCAGCACGCTGTTTTATATATAATCTGCTTTTTTGAGAAAAGGCTTTTTATATCTGCATGTCGATATATATGAAAAAAATAGAATTCAAATTTAGGTTCTCACTAAGGTCATCTCCATTCCTATTCCATCTTTTATTCCAAAATGAAGTAAAGTGAGTATGAAATAAGAAATGATTCAACCCTATTCCATATCTCATTCCATAATAAAATTTACTCTATAAATTGAGTAATGTATTTTTTTTGTTCATTACTCCATTATGAAGTGAGAAATGGAGTAAGGTTGAAGCATTTTTATTCCATAATCACTTTTATTCCATTTTGGAGAAAAAATAGAGTTTTACATTGGAGATACTCTAAACAGGTAAACATTCTCTAATCTTTATTTAATCAATTTAAAATCCGATCATTTCCTTATCGTTTTTATTACATCTTTCTTATATATTAAAATAAATTAAATCGTTACATTGTATCCAGCACAGTGTTTTATATTTACATGTTGACATACAAAAATGAAACAGAGTTCAAATTTGGGTTCTCACTAAACATTCTTTAATTTTTAATAGAAACCAATTTGAAAAATCGATCAATTCATTAATACATGCAAAGGTTGAGACTTATCATCAGACCCCTTATACAAGCACTGAAAATCAATTTATACTAAAATCATGTATATTATAACATGTGGAAGAAAAAGGCTGACTTTGCCAAAAATAGTTAGATAACTCTCAACACCGACAAGTCAACCACTATTTTATTCTGATTAAACCATATCTTAAAAGAGTCAACAGTCAAATTGAATATCACATCACCATTAATAATTATAACTAATACTACTATCTGAGTAACATTCCATAGATCCTTTTCCTCCCGTGTCACTTACGTGCAACCCTGAGTCCCACATTAATATTTAAGCAGCCAAAGGAACAGTAACATTATATACATTCATACACACGTGTCTTCTTATTAAGATGTGACAAAACGAATCACGTTTTCTATAATAACAATACTGGAAAAGTTGTCCTTTTCATATGTAACTACTAAACTAATTCTCAATGGTGCAGGCTTGCAGAAATGAAAGCACCATGTCACTTGTCAAAACTTAGTTATACACAGAAAAACGAAGCAAATGTGAATAAGGACCATGTTAGGCCTGTCTAAAACTCTTGTGGGCCATTCAGTTAACTTCGTAACTCTAAATCATTGTAATTACTAGTTTATATTTTGAATTTTATCTTGATTGTCTGAGCGAGTTGGGCCTTGGATCACAAATGTGATTATGGCTACCTAAATATGAAAATCAGAAGCCATCAAATAGGATAAACATAAAAGACTAAAGGCTGTTAACCACCATAAAACACTATAAAGGAATAAAAAAAAAACAATAAGAATAAAGAGAAAAGGTTATCTTTTCCCAAATTTAGAAAAAACAATTTAATTATATATTTATATACAAAAATATAGATTTATAAGAATAAAGAAATTTGATGTTTTGTTTTTCATTTTCTTGGTCAACATTTAAAGCCTAATCAAGTGAACCATAATATCAGTTCATTATGTACTTTACGGTTTAGGTTTCTCGAACATTTTAAAATCACTAATGGATTTTCAAAATCTTAGAGAATAGAATAGAGAGTTTAAATGTTGGAATTCAATAGTAGAAGGATTCACTAATCAAATTCCTAAAAGAAACACACATTTTCCTTTAAATAAAAATAAACATAGGTTGTGTTCGTAAAAATATTACAGATTGAAACACCTCATGTGTAATAGTATTCAAAAGAGATCAGAAGTATTCAATTAAAGAATAACTTGACAAATCTTTTTCTCTCACGACCAAAGAACAAAACAAAAATAGACAACAAACCTTCTTTCATCTATATCTACAACACATTCTTGCAAGAATAACAATCACGTAAACAAAATTAAATCAAAGTCTTAAAGAGGTTCTTCTTAGCCTCTCTCGCTTACTTATCTTGATCCGTGGGACTCACTCCATCAACTCACAAGCAGTCTAAACCGCAGATCTCAAGAATAGGACCACCTTTGGCCACAAACGGATTAACCCTCACCCAAAGAAGTGTAAGAATCGAGGCCAAGAGGATCGACCAGACGACAATAATGGTCGGCATTCTATCTTGTTTCCCAAGCAACCCTTTAAGGAAAGGGTAAAGATGGATGACCACCCAAAGCGCAAAGAACAACCTTCCAAAAAGCGGTCCCCATGAGTCATATCCATTGCTAATAGCATCAGAGATTCCCACTACGATTCCTATGATGTTTATGATGAGAAGAGTCATTGGGGGGATGAGAAGTGAAGTCCATTTGAAGAGGTAAAGTTCTGAGAACTCTCCGTCATCAGCTGCTTTTGACGTGACCGTGAAGTTAGTGTCCACACCAGCAAGAACCTTGAGAAGACCTTGGAAGAGAGCAAACAGATGCGCAGAGACACCTCCAATGACCCAAAACTGTTCATTTCTCCACCAGTCATCGATACCGACTTTGCCCCATTGCATCTCGAGTATACCAGTCACTGCAATTGACGAGAAGAGGGCCATGAAGAGGATACTCGCATAGTTGCTTATCTGCAAAATTAAGGAACAAGAACCGTTTAAACTAGGCCTGGAATTTTGAACCGAACCAAACCAACCAAACCGAACCAAAATTTCGGTTTTCTTTCTTTAAAAAAAAAATAAAATTATACCAAATCATAAAAAAACCCAAACATAAATAAAGAAACTAACCAAATATATAAACCAAAATCTAACCGAAATCAAAAACTTCAGTAGCATTTTCAAAAACCAAACTAATCGAATACCGAACCAAACTTTATTTCGGGTTAACTCATAAGATTTATGTTGAACCGAACTAACCAAAAACCGAACCGATCTAACCAAACCTGCATGCCTAGTTTAAACACACAAACCATATAATAAAGATTCACACTTTGAGAGCTCAAGATGGTTGTATTACCTCGGGAACGATGAATTTGCCTGTGAGAAGACAGATGGCTGGGAGAGAACAGTAAACAATGAGTGGGAGAGAGGTCCACGGGTAAACCACAGAGTTAATGTAAGACAATCTCTCAAGCCACTTCAAACCACCTCCATAGCCATACCAAATAGGACAATGCCTACTCAAGAAGATCTCGACGGACCCAAGCGCCCATCTTAGAACTTGATGAAGACGGTCTGAAAGATTGATTGGAGCTGATCCTTTGAAAGCCGGTAACTTAGGTGTACAGTAAACAGACCTCCATCCATGAGAATGCATCTTGAAACCCGTAAGAATATCTTCTGTAACAGAACCGTAGATCCATCCAATCTGTGTTTTTTTTTTTTTTGTACAGAAGGGTCATCATCAAAATCAAGAATCTATTGCACACACAAGAAAATAAGAGTGTTCAATCAAGTAAAAACCGAACCAAACCGAGATAGAGTTGTTTGGATTTGATAATACCAAATGAATGCTATTTTTTTAAAAAGCCATAATATATCGATATGGTTTGGTATAAAATCAAATAAACCGAAAATCGAAAGTATATAAATCCAACTAAACCAAAATAGATATGGTTTATGGTACATAATGACTTGGAAATGTGTAGAAAAGTCAGGGAGGAGTAGGGTACCTCTTTTCCCCATTCAGTTTTATCTTCATATCCACAACTAATGACTTGAATAGCTTCTTGAAGCAGACAAGCAGGACTTGCATTTCTAGCCATCCCACCGTTTTGCATACGAGCAGACGCAACAAAAACAGGAGACTGCCCAAACTTCTTCTCCAGCTTCAGTTGCATCGCCTCGCTTGATTGTTCTACATTAGAACCTATAACATTTTCATCAGCAACAAGTTCTGACACCAAACGAGATATACACAAAACATAACTGTAGTGTACCTTTGGTGACAGGACCTTCTTCAATATTCTCTAGCGCATGGATCTGCTTCGACGCTTCCCTATTCTTCTTTTTCTTATCAGCAGCAGCCAGTGTCTTTGCCTTACGGTTCTTTCTTGAACCACAGCAAAGGAAACACCATTTTGGCCAGCAGTTGCACGTCTTACGAGGAGCCTTCTTCTTCTTAGGTGCATCAAACCCGTAAAGTGCTTGCCTCCTGAAAACACAACCTGTTCCGACGTAGATAGGTCCTTGTAACCCATCCAAACCCTTCATATTGATCTGTAAACCAAAAGATTCATTAGTTAGAAAAATGCACATGAATGTTCAAGAAGACTGGTGGATGATGTTGTCTACTTACATCAAAGAAGACAACATTACGATTTGAGTATCGATCATGCCTATCAATCCCATCAAACCGTTGAGGGAACTGAACGTAACAGATCTTCTTTCCTGACTGAGGATCCATCATGAAACACATTGCTTCTCTAAGAGCTTTGCTGTTGTTGATGTAATGATCACAATCAACGTTCAGAAGATAAGGAGCATTTGATAGAACCCCCGAGACTCGTATAAGGGAGTTCATAGCTCCAGCCTTCTTATGATGATCGAATCCAGGTCTCTTCTCACGAGATACATAAACCAACCGAGGCAACTCGTTGTTTTCCACATCGCGTACACCATCACTTCCAAGGAAAACCTATATTACAAGAAAACACAAAGTAAAGTTTTGGTACACTAGAAAGGTTTAAAGACTTTGAAACTCACCTGGATCATGCCGGGATGATCTCTCACACTATTACCAGGCCAAGGTGTACCGTCTTGCATAGTCCAACCTTCCTCAGGCACTTTCTGTGCCGTTGCCACTAGAGCATTGATCTTAACTTTGAACTCTTCATAATCTCTCTGTCAAAACCATACAATCAGTATCCAAAGCCATCATCTAATAAAAGAAGCAAAAGAAGTATTTAACCTTCATGGCTCGCCGTTCCCTGACGAATGCAGGATGGACTTTGTTCTTCAAGTAGTCCATCTTATGGCAGAAGTACCACTCAGGAGCACGCGGCTCGATACAGTACTTCTTGCAGAAAGGAACCCATTTCCTCGCGAACTCTGCAGTCTCGGAAAGAGCTTCGAAAGTGAGCATAGCGGCACCATCATCAGATACATAACAAGCAACCTTATCAACCGGATAATCAACCGCAAGAATAGACAAGACAGTGTTTGCCGTAATCAGCGGTGGCTCTTTCAATGGATCCACTGTACTGACAAATACATCCACAGGGGATAGCTCTGATGGTTTCCCTTCTTTCTCATATCTGCAAACAGAAAAAAAGGTGAAAAAAATTACATTCCCAATACAATAATCATGACAGCTCCAAGTGTGTGATTCAAGTACCTTAATGAGAGCCTGTCCAGGTATGTTTCTCGCTCGATTGGGTACCACTTAGGGAACTGATCAAGAACCCAAGAAACAGCAAACCATATCTCACAAATCACGGAGATAAGCCACAGTGCATATGCATCTTTGACAGGGTGGAGAATACGGTAGTGAAAGAAGAGACTTAGAATCACAAGACGTAGAACAATTAACATTCTGTATGGATTGATCTTGCTTGATTTGATTGGTATCTTCCTAGACAATGGCTGCCTTCCCTCATCCATCCTACATTACAATTTACAAAAAAGAAAATAAGCAATGGAACAGAGACATGAACCAAAAGTGTGTTGATGTCTCTTACATAGGGATATCATCACCATCTTCAAAATCAGGATCTCCTTCATGTTTAACCACCTGAAAATTCTCATTCTGCTTTCTTTTCCATTCCTCCATACGGTCTTTCCAAGCAACACTTCCATAACCGTATACCGCAAGATCTTTCTGAGGCACCATAGGTCTTGGATGTGCTGCAATTACAGATAAACAAAGTTTTACTCACCTTATTGTCTAGGCGTCCGTCTAATCAATAATCTCATCTAAAGAGTCAAACTACTAACTAACGATTTCTAGAACATTGCTAAATAATACAACTTAAAATCCAAAAAAGAAGTTACCAGCAATGGTTGGGTCAGAGACAGAAACCGGGTGGACTTTACTGCCATGGCCACTAAGTGAAGGAGGAACAATAAGAGCATGTCTGTCAGATGAAATCTCAACATCCTGTGATTAAACAAAAATCCAAAAAAGGTGAGAGAGAGATGAAGTTACAGAAGATGATGTGTTTATATAAAGAGGATAGCTTATCACCTCGTCTCCATAAGTCAGCAACGGAATCTGAGAGCCAGGTGGAGCTGAATCCAAATCAGACTGTGGGTAACCGGAGTTGTGACGACGAGAGACTGACACACCTTCAGAGACCTGATCAAATCCGATCCCACCGTTCCCCCCGTACTCAAACTCATTGTCTATATCATCAACGTCATCTTCCTCCTCGTCATTCTCAACCCTCGGACTTCCTTTGATCCGTTTGTAACGGGTTTTGCACTGAGGACAAGCTTGATTGCCTTCTCTTCTCTCGTACTCGTAGCAGGGTCTACACACAGGGAAGGCACACTCGTTACACGCCACGAACGGCTCTCCGTCGACGGACAGTTCGATCTCGTCTCTGCAGATTTCGCATGTCTGTCCTCTCAGCTCTTGCACTGATCTTATCTACACCAAATACAAAGGTAATCAGAACATAGATTAGATCTCACATATAGAAAACAAACACCAGATTCACTACTTAAACAACACTCTAACACTTCACGTTAACAGATTCTGCTTGTACTTAGTGTCGGCAACTGTTGTCTGAAAAAATTTGTACAATTCAGACAAGTTAATCCCAACAAATCTTCCCCACCGACACAGACAATTCTAGATCAAAGTTAGCTGCAAATGTGGTGGAATCTAAGAAGAAACACTGAATCCTAATTGATCTCTACGGGTCAAACCCAGATCCAGAAGACAAAAAAAAAAGGAAAAGACTTTCGGACAGAAACAGAGAACCCCAGATCGAAAGACAGCTACTTTGGGAATCTGAGATCTTACTCTGGCATTCTCATCGGCATTGATCAGAACAAACTCGTTCCTGTTGTGAGAACCGGCGATTAACCGACCACCGGTATTCATGTCGTCGGAAACACTCTTTTGACAGATCGATTGGAGAATGAAAGGGAGTGTGGTTGATTGAGAGGAACCGGGTCAACTCAGGGAAGCTCGAATCTCAGAGATCCACCCAGTCCCATAACAGAGAGGTTTCTTCTCTCTAGCGGCAATAGTGTGGTATTGATTCAGCTGCAAGCCACAATGTTTCCTCTCTCTCTCTCTCTCTCTCTGAAAGTGGACAGAGTCACAGAAATAAAGGATGATTCCAGAGAGAGAGAGTCAATGGTGGAAGAGAGAGAGAGAGGCGCAAGGTGGAAATGATTAAGGGTATGCCAATTTTTTTAATGACGAAAAAAATTAAGGGAGAGAGAGAGACAAGAGTGATTTGATTAGTTGAAATGTTGAAATGGTGAGATAATTTAAGGCATTTATGTGGATTAGTAAAAAAAAACAAAGGCCATATTTTACCAAAATTAGATACATACTCCATCACTGAGATGTTATAGAAAAAAAAATTGTTTTTAAAGATAATTTTTTATGTTTTCTATACATAAATTGTATGCTTTAAAAAACTTAATTGAACTTATTAAATTGATATTGGTTGAAAGTTATTACAAATTAATCATTAAAAAGTGATGTATTTATAATAGTAGTTTAATGTATTTTCTAAATATTTGTGAAGATATTATAAAACCTATATTTAAAGAATGGAGATGGTAATAATTATTAAATAAATATTGTTTATGAGGAGAAGAAGTGTGTTGTTGTTCTATTGTTGTGTTAATAAAACCCAAAGATACACATTATTAATCAAGTTTGTACTAATTTAATTTTTTGGTTAAGTGCATTGATTCATTTATCATTTCTTTTATCTCTAAACTTTAGGACTTCGGTTTATTATATAGTAACCAAGTATTTTAGACAATTCAAAAAAAAAACAAGTATTTTAGATACTTCACTTTTTTCTAAAACCTAAATGGAATTTTACTTTGATCTTAATATAAACATTTCAATTCCCTGAATTAAGTAAGGTAAGATAAATTTAAACCAAATGTGAATAGTCTATTTATATTTATTAACCACAGTTATTCTGTTTAATAATATTGATTTTGATAAAAATATTACTTTCTCTGTTTTCAAAAAAACGAAGAAATTATTTATCTGTGTAGCACAATAGGGCAATAACAAAGACCTTGATTTTTGTCATTATAATTCTTTTAACATGTGCTTGAACATTATTATTAGTAGTAGTGAAATTTCATATAAATGTGAGAAACAGAATTATAATGACAAAAGTCAAGGTCTTTGTTATTGTCCTACTGTGAGAAACAGGTATAGACATTTATTCACCAGATATAAAATAATCTTTTTTTAATAATTGTGGTGTGATTCCAAAAACTTTCTAGATTCAATGACTAATCAAAATAATCTGTAAACATTGTGTCCTTTTTATAGGTCTGTTAATTGTAATTACTCTTAATTATCGGTAAGGTTTTATAGGACAAAATTACAAGTTACCGATGTAAAATAAACAAAAATTGTTATTTTAAGCTATCTGGGGAACTTATTTTCAAGTTTGATCACAGTGATTTGTTCAATCTATTATGTCTTTTTTTTGCTATATTTTGTGTGTGTGTCATGTACTCATGTCTACTGTCTTAGTATAACTAAACTTGTTATCATTTATATAAAGATTATTCTAATAGTCGGCCCCAGTCGCCATATTGCTAATTTGTTTTTTTCACCTTTTATCCCCTGTGATTAAATAAGAGAAAATGTACAATTATTGTCACTATGTACCACATCACAATATAGGACATGTATGATGTCTGTATGTATACATTTGCCGACAGATAGTTCGTGATATATATCATATTTAGAGCAATATTTTCCAATATTCTAATTTTAGGCGTATAAATTTTATATATATTGACTTGTAGATAGCCTGGCCGAATATAGATAATAATCATTTTCAGAAACTTATATTATATAGTATAATGTTGATTATATCACATATTAGAACGTATATCTAACTTTAGCTGGTTACCACATCAAAATTGATTCATTGTTGATTAAATGGTGTACTACTGTCTTCCAAGCTCTATTACCACATTGAAACTGTCGGTGCTTAATCTTTTTTTTTTTTGAGAAAATTGATTTTTGATTTATCGAATTCGAAACCTGATTTGTGTCGGTGCTTAATTAACAACAACTAGATCCTAATGGCAAGTATGAATATAATTTACAGCTTTTAATTATTTATTTTATTACAAACTCGTTCCTGTTGTGAGAACCGGCGATTAACCGACCACCGGTATTCATGTCGTCGGAAACACTCTTTGACAGATCGATTGGAGAATGAAAGGGAGTGTGGTTGATTGAGAGGAACCGGGTCAACTCAGGGAAGCTCGAATCTCAGAGATCCACCCAGTCCCATAACAGAGAGGTTTCTTCTCTCTAGCGGCAATAGTGTGGTATTGATTCAGCTGCAAGCCACAATGTTTCCTCTCTCTCTCTCTCTCTCTCTCTCTCTCTCTCTCTCTCTCTCTCTCTCTCTCTCTCTCTCTCTCTCTCTCTCTGAAAGTGGACAGAGTCACAGAAATAAAGGATGATTCCAGAGAGAGAGAGTCAATGGTGGAAGAGAGAGAGAGAGGCGCAAGGTGGAAATGATTAAGGGTATGCCAATTTTTTAATGACGAAAAAATTAAGGAGAGAGAGAGACAAGAGTGATTTGATTAGTTGAAATGTTGAAATGGTGAGATAATTTAAGGCATTTATGTGGATTAGTAAAAAAACAAAGGCCATATTTTACCAAAATTAGATACATACTCCATCACTGAGATGTTATAGAAAAAAATTGTTTTAAACATAATTTTTTCTTTCGTTTTGCGATATCATATAAATAATGATCCTTGAGTTAACAAAAATCATGATTTTTTATGTGTAATTTTTTTTGACCATTTTCTTAAAACTATATTAAATTTTACATATTTTAATTAGAATATTTTTAATATCTTTACCTTTTATTTGAAATGCAACTCAATATTTTTTAAAATTTATAAAAAATATTTAAAAATATTTTAGAATTTGTTTGAAAAATATGAAAATTACATTTTAAATTAAAACTATCCTAAAAAATGATAAGTTTTGATGTAAAGGAAAACTCAAATTATGTCAAAAATAATTATATTCAATGATAATAACAATTTAAATTGATTATTTTTAAAAATACATTTACAAAAATATTGTTTGAAAGAAAATTCATTTCTCTTTCAAATATAAAATGAAAATATTATAATTAAATAATAAAAATATAAATAAAACCATAAATTTAGCAAATTACAACTGAATTATATTATGCTAAAATTTTATTTCTAACAATTTAACAAATGACAAATGAGTTATGAGCAAATAATACCATATATTTTTAAAAACATAGCCATTCTTAAATATTTTTTGAATAAATAAATATTTTTAATTTAATTAACTGAAAATAATATCCGTACTGTGAGTCAAATTCTAATTTTATTGATGCATGTTATATATTAATGTTGTATGTTTTAGGTAACATTTTAATGATGCACGTTTTAAAAATTTTCATTATTAAAATTATGCATGTAAGGATAACTCATGAGTTTTTGTTGATTAAATGGTGTACTACTGTCTTCCAAGCTCTATTACCACATTGAAACTGTCGGTGCTTAATCTTTTTTTTTTTTGAGAAAATTGATTTTTGATTTATCGAATTCGAAACCTGATTTGTGTCGGTGCTTAATTAACAACAATATATAACATGACTTTTTGACTTTGCAGATGTTATTATCTCTCAGTATTAGTAAATGAATATAATAACTATATGAATATTGGAAAAGAAGATCGAGTTATAAGCTTTTGGTCAAATGGTTAGAGGTTATAAATCAACCCGATTAACTTATGGGTTGTATTTGAACTTGATTCGATCGTGTCACAGCTATTCAATAATTTAATATATTATAAAGAAGTTAATGAAAAAGTTATATATAATTATAAGTATATTCTTAGAAAATAAGAAAATTTTAAATAAACAACAATTTGTATGAGAATTTGTGGAAAAATGTAGCATGTTGATTCATATAAATGATCAATTGTTTGGGTTAAAACAAAATGCTTTCTACTAATACTTTTCAAAAACAAACACAGAAACTATCAGATATTTGACAAAAAATTAACTCTGTGACAGTTATGATTACTGATTTTGTAAATCTAACGCTATTAGTTTCTTTCTGTCATCTCTGAATTTTGGTTTGATCGATCTCTTGAAACACCAAATTATGTGGGGTTTGTTTGTCGTTCACATGATTGTTTTCTTTCTTTCATGTTTAAGCTTTTTTGTTTCTCTCGGAAATTTAATAGTTATCACTGTTCGTCACAAGAAATAGATAGTAAAGAGATGTAGAGAGAATTTTCTTTGCGGATCTAAGATCTAGATTCAAAATTTGAATTTTCCGGTGGTCCGTCTTCCCCAGCCTCTTCCTCCGCTCGCTTCTCCATGAGGTCCCACTTTGTAGCTGTGCCGATGTCATTCTCCAGCCCGTTTACTATGTAGTGACAAGTCGGGCGATGGCTCAAGATTCACACCAACCTCCATCTCCGTCAGTTGACTTCTCGGTGCTCCTCCACCAGATCCACCCACCGGATCCACCAAACTTACCTTCCTCGTTGGCGGTTCTCCACGGCTCCCTTACGTCAATCTACAATCCGCCGTCTCCAAACTTTCCCCAATTCCAAGCTTTCCTCGGCTCCTCCATCATCTCAATCCGGCAGGTTCTTGTCGTGCCGTTCATTGTTGCTGCTCCGTGAGTGCTTTGTTTCTGCATTAACCTATCTCGCCAGTCATTCCTGCTGCTTTGGCCATGTCATGGTTGAAGCCCAGTGGTTCCTTTGGAGCGCTGACCCTTCTCCACCGATGTCTGCTGCTTAGATGCAACCTTTGGCACGAGCTTTAACTTTCAGTGCGGTGTGTATTTTCTCGACCAAGCATCTCTTCTCTGCCTTGGCCACTACTCCATTTTGAAGCCAATTCGGTAACTCTCTTGAGTTCCGGTGCTTGATTTTGGGTTCTTATGTGGCCTCCTACGTAGATTGCGGTTTCTTTTCGGATTCCTTCGGTCCTTTCAAGTGCTATCATATCTGCTACATGTGTTTTGAAAGACTTACGACAAGTCCATATGATTTGAGAATATTTGTTAGCTTATTTGGTTAAGCGAGTTGGGTGGGATGAAAAATATATTTTAACATTGATAGTTGCCCATCTTATTGTGTTCCGTGGTGATGTGCTAATGGACTTAGCTTCCTTTGGTTCCACTTTTGTGTCCTCTAGTGACATTTATGTCCCTCGGTGCAATCTCTTACTGCAGTTTGCGATCTTCTTATGATATCCATTCGGCTGTTGGTGTTGTGTTTTGTTTTTCTCTCCTTGGTGGCGGTGGATGAAAAACTCATTGTTATCTTCAGCCCGATGAATATGATTGTAGCGAGTTCTGATGTCCCATTTGTCTCATATTTGGAGCAGTCTCATTTCCCAATATTTCCTTTTATATGGAGTGAATTGGATGAACAAGCGTCGTTGGTATTGCAATGATCTTCCTCCCATCGAATGCTCTTTTCGCTTCGGTTCAGTGTGTGTAGTCCTATGGGTTACACTAGATGCGATCTTCGAGAAGCTTATGAAGCCGCTTTGATAACGATTTCTTATGGTTTTCTTGTGATCTGTATCGTCATTCTATCTATCGTTTTGATACAATTTTTATGGTTTCTTCTTTTGTTTGGCTTGCAGTAGCTTTTATGTATTCTCCTTTGATGGATTTTAAACTTTTCTAAGATAAATGCAAGTATGGTTTGACGGTAAAATAGCATTTTAACATAAAAATTTCAATACAGGTCAGTATAAATTAGTATGTTTTCTAAGTTATATATGGTATTTCGAGTGTTAAATCATAATATTTCTCAAAAATATTTCGAGTGTTAAATCATAATATATATCATATATTTTTACATATATAGTATCATACTAAAATGATAGTTTTAACTAGTTTTATTCTATATAGGTTACACTACGATTAATTTGTTTGTATACCACCTTAACTAATCATGTTATTGTAACGTTTTGGATGAAAAATGTACAACAAAGTGTCATCACTTGATTGGATGAATTTGATAAGATTTTTCTATTCTACTATTTGTAACAGAAGTAATAAATATATGTCAAATGACTAGTTAAATAAATATCGTGATCACCTAAGTTAAGTGCAACAGCGCAAGTACAACTGTTCTATTTGTCCATCCAAGTAAATAGTTATGTTCAACTGAAACAATAAAAACTAAATCAAGAGTCTACGGCTGATAGCTACTTGTTGAGCCATATATTCCTAGTGAAATTTCTCATTAATCTTGCCAAAAAGGAAACCACAGTAATCACACCAGTATACATCTTTAATATCAGTTATTATTTATGTGAGCTTAAATGTAGATATTACGATCGAGTTCACGTATTAAACTTCATTAATATGTTCTACAATTGACTGAAAGCAAAAGTAGTTTTATAGACAAGTAAAATGTCTAATAGCGACACATTTGCTTTGTTTCTTTAGGCAAAAAAGTTCACCACTTATATATATATAGTTGTTTAATTGCTTCCTTGTAGATAATTTTTGTTTGTACCATTGTATTCACTTTTATTGCGTAAAATGTCTAATAGCGACACATTTGCTTTGTTTCTTTTTTTTAGTTAAAGAAAAAATGTAATTCTTACCAAAAGAGAGAAGTGTCATTGCTTAAAAGTATCCAAAATAAAAATGATTCACTGAAAAACAGTTATATATATATATGTTCTATTTATCTAGATTCTAAACATAGCTAAGCTGTTACCCTAAACAGAAACTTAAATGTAATTATGTATATTGCTCGAAGCTCATAAAGGGTACTCCATCCGTTTCATATTGTAAGTAGTTTTAGAAAAATGTTTTTGTTTCAAAAGATGTATATTTTTCATTTTCAATGTATTTTTGGTCAAATGAAAATTGTGAACTTCAAAAACATTAATTGCATTTTTTAAAATCTTATTGGTTTAGAAATATAAGAAATATAAAATTACAAAAACTATGCATTAATAAATAAGTTTTAATTGGATTTCTTAATAAGTGTGAAAATCTTAAAATATGTAATATTTTGAAACAAATGAGTATATTGTAATAACACACACAAACACACACACATATATATATATACTTTCTACATTTAGTCTAATTTTGAGTTGTAATATCCCTGTGTCCATTAAGATAGATGTATTGGGTTTTATAGTAATATACAACCCATATAAAATATAACAATCGAACACGATGTGAGCAGATGATTAATTGAAAATATGAATATAATAACTATATGAATATTGGAAAAGAAGATCGAGTTATAAGCTTTTGGTCAAATGGTTAGAGGTTATAAATCAACCCGATTAACTTATGGGTTGTATTTGAACTTGATTCGATCGTGTCACAGCTATTCAATAATTTAATATATTATAAAGAAGTTAATGAAAAAGTTATATATAATTATAAGTATATTCTTAGAAAATAAGAAAATTTTAAATAAACAACAATTTGTATGAGAATTTGTGGAAAAATGTAGCATGTTGATTCATATAAATGATCAATTGTTTGGGTTAAAACAAAATGCTTTCTACTAATACTTTTCAAAAACAAACACAGAAACTATCAGATATTTGACAAAAAATTAACTCTGTGACAGTTATGATTACTGATTTTGTAAATCTAACGCTATTAGTTTCTTTCTGTCATCTCTGAATTTTGGTTTGATCGATCTCTTGAAACACCAAATTATGTGGGGTTTGTTTGTCGTTCACATGATTGTTTTCTTTCTTTCATGTTTAAGCTTTTTTTTGTTTCTCTCGGAAATTTAATAGTCATCACTTTTCACTTTAAGACTACGCAAACAGAACTCATAGACTATGGTTGACAAAAATTTACGATTCATAATTAGCAAATGCATATACCGTACTTGTAAAGTATATAGTGTTTTTTTAGAACTAGTATATGATAGTATTGCAGGATTGTATTATACTCCTCTGTTCCTAAAAGATACATGTTCTAGGAAAAACTTTTGTTTCAAAAAGATGTATATTTTTCATTTTCAATGTATTTTTGGTCAAATGAAAATTGTGAACTTCAAAAACATTAATTGCATTTTTTAAAATCTTATTGGTTTAGAAATATAAGAAATATAAAATTACAAAAAACTATGCATTAATAAATAAGTTTTAATTGGATTTCTTAATAAGTGTGAAAATCTTAAAATATGTAATATTTTGAAACAAATGAGTATATTGTAATAACACACACAAACACACACACATATATATATATATATACTTTCTACATTTAGTCTAATTTTGAGTTGTAATATCCCCTGTGTCCATTAAGATAGATGTATTGGGTTTTATAGTAATATACAACCCATATAAAATATAACAATCGAACACGATGTGAGCAGATGATTAATTGAAAATATGAATATAATAACTATATGAATATTGGAAAAGAAGATCGAGTTATAAGCTTTTGGTCAAATGAAAATTGTGAACTTCAAAAACATTAATTGCATTTTTAAAATCTTATTGGTTTAGAAATATAAGAAATATAAAATTACAAAAACTATGCATTAATAAATAAGTTTTAATTGGATTTCTTAATAAGTGTGAAAATCTTAAAATATGTAATATTTTGAAACAAATGAGTATATTGTAATAACACACACAAACACACACACATATATATATATATATATATATATATATATATATATATATATACTTTCTACATTTAGTCTAATTTTGAGTTGTAATATCCCTGTGTCCATTAAGATAGATGTATTGGGTTTTATAGTAATATACAACCCATATAAAATATAACAATCGAACACGATGTGAGCAGATGATTAATTGAAAATATGAATATAATAACTATATGAATATTGGAAAAGAAGATCGAGTTATAAGCTTTTGGTCAAATGGTTAGAGGTTATAAATCAACCCGATTAACTTATGGGTTGTATTTGAACTTGATTCGATCGTGTCACAGCTATTCAATAATTTAATATATTATAAAGAAGTTAATGAAAAAGTTATATATAATTATAAGTATATTCTTAGAAAATAAGAAAATTTTAAATAAACAACAATTTGTATGAGAATTTGTGGAAAAATGTAGCATGTTGATTCATATAAATGATCAATTGTTTGGGTTAAAACAAAATGCTTTCTACTAATACTTTTCAAAACAAACACAGAAACTATCAGATATTTGACAAAAATTAACTCTGTGACAGTTATGATTACTGATTTTGTAAATCTAACGCTATTAGTTTCTTTCTGTCATCTCTGAATTTTGGTTTGATCGATCTCTTGAAACACCAAATTATGTGGGGTTTGTTTGTCGTTCACATGATTGTTTTCTTTCTTTCATGTTTAAGCTTTTTTGTTTCTCTCGGAAATTTAATAGTCATCACTTTTCACTTTAAGACTACGCAAACAGAACTCATAGACTATGGTTGACAAAATTTACGATTCATAATTAGCAAATGCATATACCGTACTTGTAAAGTATATAGTGTTTTAGAACTAGTATATGATAGTATTGCAGGATTGTATTATCTTTCTCTGTTCTAAAAGATACATGTTCAGGAAAACTTTGTTTCAAAAAGATGTATATTTTTCATTTTCAATGTATTTTTGGTCAAATGAAAATTGTGAACTTCAAAACATTAATTGCATTTTTAAAATCTTATTGGTTTAGAAATATAAAAATATAAAATTACAAAAACTATGCATTAATAAATAAGTTTTAATTGGATTTCTTAATAAGTGTGAAAATCTTAAAATATGTAATATTTTGAAACAAATGAGTATATTGTAATAACACACACAAACACACACACATATATATATATATATACTTTCTACATTTAGTCTAATTTTGAGTTGTAATATCCCCTGTGTCCATTAAGATAGATGTATTGGGTTTTATAGTAATATACAACCCATATAAAATATAACAATCGAACACGATGTGAGCAGATGATTAATTGAAAATATGAATATAATAACAAACATACATTAGTGGAATAGAGATTTTGTTAAAATCATAAATAATGTCAAACAGTACTGATGAAATTTGTGTGTTTTGATTATAAGATGTTATAGTATATAGTAAATCAATTTTAAATTTTATAGTATTTCGAGAGTTAAATCATTATATATATTGTATATTTTTACATATATAGTACCATACTAAAATGATAGTTTTAAATAGTTTATTCTACATGTTACACTATGATTAATTTGTTTGTACAGCACCTTACCTAATCATGTTATTGTAACGTTTCTGGAAGAAAATGTACAACAAAGTGTCATCATTTGATTGGATGAATTTGATAAGATTTTTTATTCTACTATTTAACAGGAGTAATAAATTTATGTCAAATGACTAGTTAAATAAATGAATATTGTGATCACCTAAGTTACCTAAGACTATGTGCAACAGCGCAAGTACAACTGTTCCATTTGTCCATCCAAGTAAATAGTTATATGTTGAACTGAAACCATAAACACTAAATCAAAGTCTACGGCTGATAGCTAAATGCTGAGCCATATATTCCTAATGAAATTCCTAACTGATCTCGCCAAAAAAGAAACCATAGTAATCAGTAATCACACCGGTATACATTTTTAATATCAGTTATTCAATGCGTGAAGTTTTTTTTTTTTTTGAACTAAGTGAAGTTAAATGTAGACATTACGAGTTCACATATTAAACTTCATTAATATGTTCTACAATTGACTGAAAGCATAAGTAGTTTTTATGGACAAGTAAAATGTCTCATTACGACACATTTGCTTTGTTTCTTTTTGCAAAAAAGTTCACCACTTAAATCACATAGTTTTTTGCTTCCTTGTTGATAGTTTTTTGTTCGTACCATTGGATTCACTTTTACAGGGTAAAATGTTAAATAAAAATTTCATTCTTACCAAAAGAGAGAGGTGTCATTGCTTAAAAAGTATCCAACATAAAAATGATTCACCGAAAAACAGACATACATATATATATATATATATATATATATAAATATATTCTATTTATCTAGATTCTAAACATAGCTAAGCTGTTTCCCTAAACGGAAAACTTAGATGTAATTATGTATATTGCTCGAAGCTCATAAATGGTAAGTTTCTTTACGTGCACATGAATTTTAGTTAAAACGATATGATTTAATCTAAACACGTGTTGCATGACTCACTGGTAACTTTTGACGCATTCGTTTTACCATTTGTTTCCAGTAAAGTGTAATCATAAAGGCAGTGGCGCAATGAGTTGCTTATTAAAATAATCAAAAAACCTTTATCTACGCTGGCAATTCTTTTTGTTAATTTCTACGACTGAGTGCATATTCACACGCGAGCTCAAAGTAAGAATGTAGTTACTCCATAGCCCTCCGAAGAGTAACATGGTACGTATAACCTTTACAATAAAGACAAATACATGAAATATAATACTCCTATTTTATAGTTACTACATTGGTGTTTTGTTGATTTACATGTCTTTTAGTTCCAATTACTACTAATTAGCTTTAATGCCAAGTGTCGAGGGTCAATCTTGTCGGTGGAGGGTCCAAAAAATCCGATACTATATACGAGTAGAATATATCGCATGATCGTAAAACATAAAATTAGCTTAAGTAAAATATTCAATAATTCATACTTATGTTTAAAAAAAAAAATCTCTAATATTCTAGACAATATACCAACATGCACTTTGATCATGCAAAAAAAAAAAAACAATACCAACATGCACTAGTTGACAAAAAATAAAATACCAACATGCACTATCCGTCAATACGATCTTTTGTACTATTTGCGGTGGCACCTATACAATTGACCAAAATAATCGGAAAAGAAACATACGGAATTAATATATATGTATATCAGACAGCTGTGAAATTGCTTTGTTGTACTTTAGACAACCACCAAATCCGAAAGTATAATTGGTACTAAAGGAACCCCTCTTCTCTCATATTTTGACATGTTTGCGGGCAGCTTTTAGACAGCACATTACAAGTTAGATTAATTCAGAAACAAATTAGATAGATTGTTTCAGCCTTTCAAGTAAGAAACTTTGACTTCTTCCTGTATTTGAAAGGTGAAAATAAAAGTATTTATTAATCGAAACATGAGTAAAACAATTTGTAATATTTTGTAAGATATTATATTTTGGTAGATCAAGGAATGTATTATTTATCTTATTAATCGTGAAAGTTGGATTTGTCTTATTATTATTGAAAATAAAATTAAATTACGAGGTGGCGGATAAGAGTTTAAGTAAATAAAAAATGATAACAGCTCATGTAAAAGATTAATCTTAATATTAACTGGCGTGTTCTTCCTTACTAACAACACGCAACACCCCATATATTTCCAGCTATGTGATTTCACAAGTTCTATAAACATTTCATAAATCAAAATCAGAATTACTTCTTGTTTGCTTGTCTTTTCAACGTGAGATCTGTTGGAAGAAGAATAGAATCTTGATTCAATTTTTTTTTAAGTAGGGGAGATTATTTTTTTTAGAAACGATGGCCTGTTACTTGATTCCAAGTTCAACCCAATGGGTAATCAAAATAGCTAAATAAGTTACCTCTACCATGTTTTTTATTCTTAAAATTTTTGATGTTACCAACAAAGTGGCTGTAGTTTAGTGGTGAGAATTCCACGTTGTGGCCGTGGAGACCTGGGCTCGAATCCCAGCAGCCACATCTTTTGAAATTCAATTCTTTTTTTTTCTTCATAAATGGGCTTCCGTCAAATTTATTCATCCTTTTTATAACGGGCTCTCTTTCTTTTAAACTGGAGTTTTTCGATTTACTCAAGCCCAAAAAATCTTCTTCGCGTACAAGTAAAATCTCACTCTCAAAGATCCCAAACTTGAGACAAACGCCATTAACACGCTCCTTTTTCATATTGCGTTGATTTCCTTTTTCGTAAAAAGGAAAAATTATTGTCTACTCTCTTCTCCAGGATTTTGGTTTTGTCGTTTTTTCTCTTTCTAAACGACATGGAGTGCAACAAAGAAGAAGCGAGAACAGCAATGTATATAGCAGAGAGGAAACTCTCAGTGAAAGATTATAAAGGTGCCAAAAAATTCAGCAAGGCTCACAAGTTGTATCCAAAGCTTGGTGGTTTAATATAAATCTCGCCGATGGTTGATGTTTATTGTCTCTGCATCAAACCAAAATAATGGCGGAGGAGGGTTAGAGTCTGATTGTTATGGAATCCTCGGCGTGGAACCTTTAGTTGATGACGTAACAGTCAAGAAACAGTACAATAAGTTGGCACTTCTTCTTCATCCCGACAAGAACAAGTTTAATGGCGCGAAAGCATGGGCGAATCTAGGTGTTGTAGGGAGGGTTCAGTTGCCCCCAGTGAATTTTTGAAAATGTTAAATATATAACCATAATAAAAAGATAATGCTGACTATAGTGGTTATTGGCTTATTGCCCCCACTAACAAAGTATTTGGCCCCGTTGATTTATGTTTCAGTCACGTTTTTATCTTCATTAATAAATAACCATAATAAAAAGATAATGCTGACTATAGTGGTTATTGGCTTATTGCCCCTACTAACAAAGTATTTGGCCCCGTTGGTTTATGTTTCAGTCACGTTTTTGTCTTCATTTACAAAGTTATTTAGTTTCCAGCATAAGTTTTTAACTATTTTCTAATTTAACTCTCCCATAAATGCATAATCTAATTATCATTTATTTTAGGATTTCAACATATTTATGAATCTATGATATGTTATTTTTACTATGAGAAAACAGTCATTAAAACAATGAACTTTCAAATTAAAGCCAAAAAAACCTCCAACTCATATTTAAGCCAATAAAATCTTCAATTTTCAAATATTGGCCGTTTTAACTATCATATTTTGTTGATTTGGCCATTTAAGAAACACGAATAGTCAATTTTTAAACTCGATTGAAAAAAGAGACATTTGTTAACTCTTTGAACAACTTTATCTTTAAATTAACTGATTAAACATTAATCAAACAACGTAGTTTTGCTTTCATAAACACTCAAAGCATCTCTTTGCGAAACCAGAACCTAAATCGACTTCATCTTCCTCATTGTCGAGTGAGGAATATGAAGTCGATTTGGATATTTAGTTTCGCAAAAAAGGATGCTTTAAGTGTTTAAAAAAACAAAACAATGTCATTTGACTAGTTTTTTTAAACGAGTTAACAGATATATATATTTTAATAATCGAATTTAACAGTTGACTATTCAGGGTTTTTAAATGGCCAAGTCAACAAATATGAGAGTTAAAATGACCAATATTTGAAAGCTGAATTTTTTTTTTGCTTAAACATAAATTGGAAATTTTTTGGCTTTAACTTGAAAGTTTAGGGTTTTAATGGTTGTTTTCTCTTTTTACTATATCTTGTTTTCTTTCATTATTTTTGTTTAATTATTATTGAATAACTATTTCTTAGAATGTATATATACTTTGAAGGATATAAAAAGCAATCACATATATTATAAGGGAAGAATTCATTATTAAATTAACATCAAAATATTTTTAAACAATATTTTATATAATAATTCTTATTTTCAATAGTCTATGCTTTATATATGAATAATTTTAATAAGTAATAATATTTTTGAAAAATAGAAATAATTTATGCCCCCACTAAAAAAAATTCTAGATCCGCCATTGCGCGAAAGTAGTTCTACTAATCAAAGTTGTTAGAACATAGCAATGAAGTTATACAATCATTTAGAGTAGCCTTGTGTCAAGGGAAGCCTAAAATCAAAAGTAGTAACAATAGAGACATGGTGCATCAAACTGTCTCAAGAGAATATAACAAGTTTATTAGACTCTAGACTCACCACCAGATGGTTTCTCCCGCAAGCTTGTTAATATTCCATCAACAAGCTTATCTTTACCAAACCCACAAGTCTTCTCACCATCATCAACACTGTCCCAACAACCTAGAATTTGAAGTACATCCCTCTCTGTTTCATCCCCTTTCTCATTCTTCCTTTTATCTTCACTCTGTCTCAAAGCAGCTCCTTCATCCTTCTCTGCCTCAGAAGACCCATGAATCTTTTTAGAAACTGATGATGATGATGATGATGATGATCCATATGGAGCCAGTGTTGATGAAGGAACAATGTAACCTGATTCAATCCTCGCCTCAGGCATCATCTGTATCAAACTCTGCAGCTTCGGATAACCGAGGCTCTGATAATCCAAACGGTACTTGAACTCTTCCAAGAAGTCTTTCTTGAAGTTACTCATGTTATAGCCTCCAGGGTTCTCCTCTGTTCTCTTCTTTATCAGTTTTTGACAATCAGTAATCACCTCGCTTCTTGTTCTCTCCTCCAATGGTTTCTGTGTGCTCACACCATTGTTCTTGGACTCTGCTTCCTCACGCTGTGATCTTGACATGTTCACAAACATTGATCTCAGTACACTAGAGGCATGAGGACTGCTAGGACAAGAGGTGAACCGTGTTACTCTGAAAGGTAGAGCTTCAGAAGGATTCTCCTTGATCCATTTCTTATCCGATATCAACAGAGATACCAAATCAAGCGTTTTGGATAAATCCAGCTGCTTGAGTGATGAAGGTCCTCCGTCCTTAAGATTCTTAGCCAACGCTTCTCTGCACAATCAAAGAAGAAGAAGAAAAAACAGTACAGGTTACGATAGATAGCTAATGCAGAAACACTAGAAAGGGTTTAAGAGAAGAATCAAGAACCTTGATGGTGAGTGAGAAACAACGACGAAGCCTCTTGGAGAATTGATGAAAGATTCAACATCTTTCCAAAAAGAATCTTGTGCAAAAAAGTCATCTACTACAGCTCCATCTGCTTGTGCATTGCTCAGCTCTTTACCTCTTCCACAAAAGAAATTGAATCTCTTCAGAAGACGACTTAAAATCCCTTGACTTTCAGGTTTCTCGTTGCTTACTTCAGTTTCTGCTCTCACCTCCTTAGCAGATTCACAAGAGGTGGCAGATGCAATTTGAGATTCTAAGTCCTTATCATCCACCACTTTTCCTTCACTAACAACATCTTCCTGTTCCTTTTCTAGGGGATGCTCTAACCCCATCTCCTGTGATTCAGATTCTTGAGAACTCTCTTGTGATTCAGATTCCTTTTTGACAACTTCAGTGTTCTGTTTCACCTTCTGAGACATCTTCTCTACATTTACAGCTTTGTTATCCATTCCTCGGGCACAAGCATGAACAAGAAACACACCTTCTCCCTTTGGAACAACCTGTAAGATCTCCGGCATAGAAAACAGAAACCTCGAAAACCTCTTATGTCCATAAAAGTCTTCACCCAACGGTACATCTCTCTTCTTCAGCTGCTCACGCAGTTCTGTAATGGCTACTCCTTTAGGATACAAACTCAACACCAAACCAATCTCCTTAACGACTTCTCTAGGGACAGTATCTAAACTAGAGTCCTGCAACTCTTCTACTCTCACACTAGTAGTACAAGCCTCTTGCTCTGTCGATATGGCAAATGGGTCAAGAAGAGGAGCTTTATAGTGACCATACCAAGAGTTATAAGGACCATCAGGCGGCTGGTTAAAGCATCTACCAGCTAAATTGTTCCCTCTAACCAAGGCATTCCAATCCCACATGATGGAAGCAGCGCTGCAGAGCACACCAGGCGATCTCTCTTCGTAGCCAGCGAGCAAGACGTTGTAGTTACTCATCCTGAGCATGTGTAAGACGCTGGAGAAGTCTCTGTCGCTGGAGATGAGGAAGAGGTGAGCAGGAGGTGGGTTGATAGCAACCCAAGACATTAGATCCGTGATGAGAGCTCTATCCGTACTGTTCTTCCCACCTGCATACAACATGATAAAAGGTAAAAGCCTTTTTTAACATGGAAAGCAGAGATTTTTAAGAAAAAAGGTTCGACCTTGAGGGACATGAGTGAGGTTGATTCCGGTTGAGGAGAGAGCTTCCTGGTTCGTTCTCGAGAGCTGCAACACGTCTCCGAAGGCAGTGATGGTGATGGGTCCTTTGATACCGTTGATTCTAACGGCGGCTGTGATGGACTGAGCAACTTTGAAGACGTTAGCGTCGGTGGGCAAATGGCAGTTCTCGAAGTCCCACCACACCGAAACCTTCACTCCACGAGACTCTTCCTCGTGGTGCTGAGTACGCCTCGGAGTGTGCTGAGAGGAGCTAGAAGAAGAGAAATGCGCGGAGATCGGGCGATGCGGTGGCCTCGGCGGGTGGTGAGAGACGAGACGGAGGAAAAGGGTTTTGTAAAGTCTCATTCTTTTATACTCAGAGAGTGTGTGATTGTAATGGCGGAGATGAGTAGAAGGAAGAGAGGAAGGGTTTTAGCATTTTCAGAAGTTGGGGAAGACGAAGTAACCCCTTGCTCTCACATGCAAATCACATGATTAAATATGGGCCCTTGTGAGTTAAGCCCAATAAGGGTAGCTCAGTTCAAGCCTAACATATTGTCAAGATGTGTGCCCAAGTGTTTCCAAGCTCCTATTAAAAATGTTTTTATTTTCTGTCTCGGTAATATTACTACTGATTAGTAATGAATATGTACACATCCCTTTCTAAAGGTAAGTATTAAAAAAAGAAAGAAATTCACAAAGATATACTTTTATGGACGTTAATTTATTATTAAATAATTATTTTTAATTTTTTAACAAAAAATTGAGTTTATTGAACTGATTCCACAACAATTTTTTTCCTGTGAATTTGATATCCTATCATATCCTATTAGACTGTCTATAAAACTGATCAACCAATTTTCTTTGATTTAAAAGTAACAAAAAAAATCATAACTTCTGAAAAAGTGTATAACTTGGGGGCACATGCAAATAGAAAACTAATCCCCATAATTAAAAAAAAAAACAAAAACATATTAAGTAATTTCTCCGTCTCTCTTGTAACTCATTTGTTATCTAAATCAGACATTGTAACCCCTTTGACTTTCTTCTCAAAAGACAAACCTTTTTCTCCTTCCTCTGCTTTAGCCGCCACTGCTACATTCTCTTCCGAGAGTTTAATGTCCTCAAGAATCTGTGCTTCAGATCTATCAATCTTCTCTTGAGCGTCAAGAAACTCTGGTTCTTTTGCAGTCTTAACTTTAGATGCTTCTTGATCAGTCTTAACTTCAAATCCAACCTTAACGTTCCATTTTTCAGGAGTCTTCACTTCTGATCCAACCTTCACGTTTGATGTCTCAGGAGTCTTCACTTCAAAAGCTTTTGGAACTTTGATCTCTAAATCTTCAGAAGATTTGACCTCAGCAACCTTTAGAAGTTCTGACTCTGCTGCTTTAACTTCATCAGTCTTGCCTTTAGAAGGCTCTGGAACTTTCTTATCTTCCAAGGTTTCAGGAACATCCGACTCCTTTATAACCTTAATTGCAGATGATTCCGGAAGAGGAGTAACCTCAGCAACTTTTGGAACATTCTTATCCTCCTCCAAGACCTCATGAGCATTTGGCTCTTTTGTAACCTTCACTTCAGTAGGAGCATGAACCTCACTAACTTTTGAAACATTCTTATCCTCCAAGACCTCAGGAACATCTTTCTCTTTTGTAACCTTCACTTCAGCCAAATCAGGAGCAGAAACCTTAGAAACTTGTGGAAGTTTTGACTCTTCTGCAACCTTGACAGCTTCGGATTTTTTCATAGCTTCTGATTCCTCTGGAAACTTAACCTCCCAGTTCTCTGAATAATTAACTTCTTGCTCTTCAGCCTCCTTGGCTTTAGGCGTTTCAGGAGTCTTGACCTTGGTTTCTTTTGGAATCTTGACGTGGAGGTCATCTCGAGTCTGAACATCAAATGTTTCTGGATCTTTGACATTAGAAGTCACCGGATCAAGCTTTGAAACCTCTGAAGAAACATCACTTTTGCTGTTGTTAATCACTGGTTTTGCCGGAGAATGACCCCTTAGTTCTTTTACTATTGCCTTGTCCTGTTTAAAACATTTCCTCCATAAATCTTACAAGCTAAATATTGATCAATACTATTACAAATTAAATCACAATAGATATATATTAGGATACTTGAAAGCTTAAGAAGATATTTTAAATTATATTTTATAATATGGTTTGTTTGATTTTTTTCTACTATTTCATAAATGTCTTTTGTATAAATATTTATATTCAAAAGAGTAATGGGATGACTGTATAACCACTTGCATTGAATAAAACATTTGAATATGGATTGAATCTTTTTCTTTTAAATGATTTTGATAAATGTATGTGAAAATTTACCTCATGAAACAAGAGACTGAGAGATTGGCGTTTGCTGTGTTCATCCTCCACATCATCTTCAATCAGAATCTCTTTTCCTTTCTCGCTCCGTCGTGCCGCAGCCGCTTCTTCATCAACCGCGTTAGGAGCATTGTTCTTGCTCTTTTCCTCCGAATTCTTGTTATGAACCGTCGTGTCTCGCTCAACCGGAACGAGATCCTCTTCGGTATCTTTGAGAACTTTTGGCTTGATGGCACAGTTTCCCATCTTGCCAAACACAGAGAGTTTTGTTTGGTTTTTTTTTTGTGTTAGGTAAATGATAAAAGTATTATTGTGTGTGTCTCTCTCTCTCTCTCTCTCTCTTGAATTTTCTTTTTATTTTCCGAGAAATGATGAAAGTGAAGGTGAAGGGATGGTCAAAGAAGATTTATGTCCCGATAAATCCTCTGCGGACAGAGAGAGACAAAGATTTGATTAATTATGTGTTTCCTAATAAAACAAAAAAATTAATGAAAGACAGATGTAAATTGATCTGTTTTATGATACAAAATATTATAAAGTAGTAAAGTGTATATTCGAATCTTTTAATCTTGATGCTTCGTCTAATTTCTTTTGATACTGAATCGTGCAAGTGTTTATATTATGTTTACGTAAAAAGGGAGATAAATATTTTGGCAAAAAAAGGGAAATAAATAAATGATCAATCTCATCTTTTTTCCTTTTTTTGAGCAAAATCTCATCTTATTTCCAAGTTCATATTTTATATCCTTCTGCATGTTACAACAACTTCTATTTCCAACTTCATATTTAATATCCTTCGCGCAAGTGTATATTACGTTTACGTAAAAAGGGAAATAAATAAATAATAATCTCATCTTATTTCCAAGTTCATATTTTATAGTATCCTTTTGCATGGAGTACAACTTCTATTTACGTAGGACGTCTTGAAGTCGTATAATGTAAATGGATCTCGGCCCATTAAAAACCTGATTTGGACCCAAACGAAGAAAGTTGAAAAGAGCTTGACAGCCCAAACAAGAACAGAAACTGTTGAGTGCATATCAGCTTGATGCCAATGTTGCCACAGCTTCAGTTCTAGCCAAAATTGCTTAATCTATTCAAAAAACCTATACGGGAGCTTGACTTTTGATGTGTGTTATGGATAGTATTCGAATATCGTATGAGTTAAAGAAGAAAGCCAAGAGCCTAACACACTCCACAGCAATGGAAGCCAAGTTCACAAGACCCTGAAACAACAAGCCCAACCACATATGCTTGACCTTGTTACAAGGTAGCTAAAAAGCTTTCATAACCATGTATGGCGAAATAAGTGATATATTCGGATACAATACTAGTTGTGCTTATCATCGAAAATTCAACATCAAAACCAATAATATAAAGAACAAAAAACAAACGTCTCTACTTCTCAGTCTTCACCTTCTTTTTCGACTTACCCGACCTATCTGAAGAGCCTGAAGCATGCTTGCTCGCAGAGGGCTCTGAATGCTTCCTTTTCGAAGACTTGGGGGTCTCGGCGAACAAGCTCTTGCTCTTCTCTCTGCTGCTACGCGTTGAAGCTGGATGCCGAAGGGAAGACTGCCCGCTTTTACGCCTACTGCTCAGAGCAGGGTTGGAGTTTTTAAGAGAGGAACTCATCACTGCTCCTAAAGCCTTCTGCTTATTTTGAACCTTCAATGTCTCAAGCAGCTCTTCCGGTTCAGGGAACCGAACCAACGAAACTCGCCTAGAAATCTTCCCAACTACCATACAAAACAACACACAATGATTATTGAACCATAGACACACACAAACTCTTTATGTAAGCAATAAGAAAGGCCCATTACCGATCTTTGATTCGTTTTCATAAGGTATAATCACAGTTGCATCACCTTCTTGAGAAGCAAAGCTAACAAGTTCAACCTCTTTACCTATAATCAATAAAAAAAAAAAAAAAAATCAAGAAGATGTTTTAACAAAAAAAAATAATAATAAGAGACAAACTTTTTTTATTACCAGAAGAATCCTCGAAACGTCCCAAGACTCCATCTTCACCTAGCTTAACCTTAAACTCCTTCCCTTCAATCTCCGGAAACTGAAAAAGACGAAAACACCCTTTAGTTTCAGAAACAATTAAACGCTTTACATATTTTCAAATTGTCCCGAGACGTACATGGCCCATAGGGCACTGGATGAGCCAAAGCTCCTTCGATCCCGTCACATCGAAGTCAACGAGGGGCTGTAAGCTGTTGACTTCGAAATCTTCCGAAGGTTTGTAATCCAATGCCATCTCACTAACGACAGAACGATTAGTAAGAAGAGACTATAAAATTGAAGGAAGAATCAACACGAGAAAGCAATCGGAGAAGGAGGGTTCACCTGAGAACGAAGGGTTGCTCTGTGGACGGCGGAGAGGCGAGAGAGAGAGGGAATAGTCACCGGAGAGAGAGAGATTCGATGACCCTAAAACCCTTCCCCAATTTTATAATTTAAGTTCAGTCGAAACGACGTGGTTTTGATTTGGTTGGTATACTTTAGCACCTGGAGCCGTTATTGGGCCACTAAATTAAATAAGCCTGGTTAAGTGCAAGCCCGCTATTGATAGATTCTCTGATTAAGGTTCAGATTGTTTCCGAAGGAAATAGTTTTCGTTCGCATAGCTTGAGATAATTAAGTTTATAATAGTACCAGTTAAATAATTTACGGTACGTTATTGATAAAGTATTGATTTGAGGATCTAAAAAGAATGAAAACCCCTTTTCAAAGTGTCTTATTTGAAATCTCTTTAATAAAATTTAAATATTTTTAGATACATATATTTGACAAACTTTGTCCGAGAACCACCATTAAGAATATTGCTCTATGAAAAGAATATGGGAAAAGAAAAGCAAAAGCAAAAGCATAGTATATTATTAGTACTTTGCTTGAGCAGTTTAAAACGTGTAAAGGTTTCAATACTTGCCGTGAGATGTTGCATGCCATGCATGTAAAGAAAACAAAATGATATTGAACTTTTATATATTTTTGTATATATATAGTCACAAATCACAAGAGCTAACTCCAAACCCTCAAAACATCTTTTGTACAGCCATGGATTCCGTCGAGCATCCCCCAGTTTCTTGCCTCATTTGCCCTTCCGTTCGATTAAGACACTACACTTTGGAGGAAAACGATGGAGATCTATTTCAGGTAATCAACATTTCTTATTATAGTTTTTCAGGACTCGAAGACGACAACCCAGATGACCGCGACTTTGACCACCGACTTTACCTACTTTATTGGTGCAACAACAAATATTCAAGAAATGAGTCTTTGTGTGGTGCTTGTAAAAGTAAGGAAACAGGTACAACCTATTACTTTTGCGTCGACTGTAAGGTATCCTATCACAAAGAATGTGTCGAGTCTCCCCCTCTAATCAAATCTTTTTATCACCCTAAGCACCATCTCCAACTATCGTATGATTCTTATTATGAGAATATATCTTGTTCATATTGTGATCTAAGATATGATGGTTTAATGTTATATTACTACTGTTTTACTTGTAAGTTTGGTTTGCATCCTGTTTGCGCGACAAGACCCTCATTCCTGAACTATCCAAAAAGGCATGAGCATGACCTCAACATCTTTCCAAGAAAAGTTGATTTGACATGTGACGTTTGTGGGGTATTTGGTAGCAAATCTTTCATCTTTGTGTGTCTTCAATGTGATTTTATTGTCCATACAAGTTGCATTTACTTACCATTTGTCATAAAAATATCCCGTCACGACCACCGTCTTTCTTTTACATATTCTCTTCCTAGAATATTATCTTGTGGAGTTTGTCGTCAAAAGGTTGACGGCAACTATGGAAACTATTCTTGCATGAAAGACTGCAGTTACCTAGTGCATTCCAAGTGTGCAACTCGGAAAGATGTGTGGGATGGAAACGAACTAGACGAAGAGCCGGAAGACGACTATGAAAATCTGAATTGTTTTGAAGTGATAGGTGATGGAATTATACACCATTTCAGCCATTCACATCACATGAGGTTTGAAAACAAGACCGCAAACATCGTGCATGATGAAGAAAAGCTATGTCAAGCATGTGTACTTCCACTCTATGGTGGTGGCGTTTACAACTGTATAAAATCTAATTGTGATTTTGTACTTCATGAAGCATGTGCAAATCTTCCCCGGACCAAACAACATATGGCACATCCCTATCCTTTTATTCTACAAGTGAGTGATACCAAAAATTGTTTCTTCTGTGGATATTGTGGTCGTTTTTCGTATGGTTTCAGATATGTGTGTAACAAAGGAGGTGAGTCTATAAGTATAGACCTGCGATGTGCTGCAATATCTGAGCCATTTGACCATCAATGCCATCCACATCCCTTGTTCTTAAGCAATGAACTTGGAAAATCTAGACCATGTTCAATCTGCCGAAGAAAGATACTTCGAACTTTAAATTGTATCGAGTGCGGCTTCTTTTTGTGCTTCTATTGTGTTACACTCCCATATGAAGTGAGATATGAGCATGATGAGCATTTCATCACCCTTTCTTACAAAGAGAATGCAAGTCTCAATTGGTGTGAGGTTTGTGAGGAAACTTTTGATTCAGACAAATGGCTGTATACATGTCATGAATGTGGTAACGCGTTCCACATCCCATGTTTACTAGGAAAATGTGCACCTTATATGAAGCCTTCTCAAAATCTCTTCTTTGAAGAGGGTGAATTTAATTTAACTCCTAACATTGGTCTCACTAGATCCATCTGCTATCTCTGTGAAAGGCGTTGCCAAGATAAAATAATGTTTGAAGTCTATGATGATGATGACGAAAAAAAATTATATTGTTATCGTCATCTGCAAGCGAACAAAAAATTACTAATTGACAATTTGACATGTTTTAGTTAGTATTGTGTGTTGCTTTAAAGAGTGTGCATTAAGGTAGTTTGTATGATATTTATTTATTTTTACTAGTAAAGTTGTAATACATGTAACTGTTGAAATTATCCATGTGGTATATAAGAAATATGCAAGTTGTCAAATTGGCACCATGATGAAGAATTCGACTCATATAAAAACAAGTTGTAAGATGTTAGTCAAACACCATGACAGAGAGAGAGAAAAACGTCATTGTCTCTAGATGAAAGATTGGTAAGAATTGTAATTACGCTGATTATAAATGGTATAATGATACACACAAAACAAAAGATTGTTCAAGCTTCAAAGTCACATAAAGGAAAATAAAAAGGGAAAGAGATAATATTTCATTAGGGTTCTTTGTGATCATTTGAACTGCAAATAAACTTTGGGTATGGATTCTCATAAAAGGATTCTTAGGTTCTAAACCGAGCAAGCACGCCCTTTGCGTTGGTCCCTTCCTTCTCCTCAGTGCACCTTGCCTGCAAAACCAATCCAACGAATCTCTTCTTTTTCTTTTTTCGCATCAAAAGATGTTTTGTGTTGCATACGAAGAAAGGTTTATTGTATTTTGTGACTTGTATAGGAAGCAAATTGTATTATTCTTTTGTTACCTGGCTTGATGCATTTACTTCACAAGTTTCGTCAACTTTACTTTTTCTTTTTACCTGTCCTATCTCAACCTTTATTGAAGATTTTTACTCTTCTTTTTTTTTTTTTTGCATGCAAGACAGAACTAGTCATAGGATTTGTCTATAATAAAGATGAGTGAAAAGACAAAAAGCTTCTTGAAGTTAAAAACGCATTACTCCGAGTTATTCAGAGTCAGCATCAGCGAGAGTGTGAGACCATATAGGTACAAACAGTGAAAGCCAATATGTCTTTCTCATATCTCAAGTTACTACATTGGAAGAGAAGAGCTCCTAGAAGCGCTTAAGAGGGTAAAATTAGTGCTTAGTTTTTAGTTCATCCACACTTAAATGCAACTTAATTAGCAAGTTCTGATTCCACCTCATTACAGAAAAAAGGAACATTTGAGACGGGACAAGAAGACAGTACTGAAGTTCCAGAGGAATTGAAGTTGAGATTAGCTTACAGAGAAGAGAAGCATATGTTGCTGTTCTTGCTTGTTATCTACCAGATCAGTACCGTCCAATCAGCGAGGTGAACTGACAAAAACTCGATCTGAAGCTAACCAAATATGTACGGAGAGGCTTCAGGAAGAGTTTTTGCGAGAAAGTCTGATCATGTGAACTCAATAATCCGTGCACGTGCTCGTAAGTTATAAAGCCTGAAAAGCATGTGTTGGATCACATATATCTCTGTTGCTAACTTCATTCCCTTGATTGTATATAGCCAGAGTAGTTGAAGAAGAGATGTTTGGAATAGAAAACTTGTGTTGGAACTCGGCTTAGTCTACTTTAGAAGCTTCACAGCGTGCAGAATTATGAATATTACAAGAATATCAATCAGCTCTTGAAGAAATCACAGGTTCAGAATATAAAATCCTCTTTGTGCCTCCATTTCAATTGCAGACATCATCATACAGTCAACAATGTTGATGAGTGCATGTGATACTATTTTCAGATGTGCTGCTTGAGAAGGGAAAAATCAAAGCCGGTGAAATTTGGAACATTTACAAGACAGCTCCAAGGATTCCTCAAGTTAGTTATCTTCACTCTTCTGTTTTGGTGGTTATTTCAGGCTTTATAACTCCTTTGATTCATGTAAACAGAAACCTATGAGACCTGAAGAGGGGGAATTTACAGTGTATCTCGTACCGGGAGAGTCACATTCTCTCCTGAAAACGTAGGCTTTGCAACATTTGGTGCTCCTCGGTCCATGGAGTTATGTAGTAAACAAACCAACTCATAGATCACAGTATAATCAACAATCACCTGATATTTCCTCTAGTGTTATGTTGTCTTATGCAGACGCAAATCATTAGCGATGACACATGGAAACTAGTGAATGAGATTTGGGATAGAACAAAACTGAAGCTGTAATACATGTTGAAACAGAGAAGAGGAAACCTCTGGCTACACATTTCTTGTAAAACATGAAATCATTGATAAAGTCTTATGTTCTCAGTTTTACAAACATCATAAGTAAACACTTACATGTTGAGGATTGTTTTTTTTTTTCTTATCTTGAAATGCATTCTGTAAGACAAAGAGATTGCTTGAAATATGTTACTGGAAGCCACTAGTTTACAAGTTATGGTCGAGCTAAACTATTAGATGTGATTATTTTCGTATTTATTTAATTGTTGCGATATTGTCTGGCTGTAGGGCATGTTGCAAAATAAAAGTTGATGCAATCTCATCACACTTTAATAAGTATCAGATTGCTTTTTATTTTTTTCAAATACTTGTCATTACCTATATTGAAAACTCATAGAGACGTTGAAAGACAATGGCAAATTGAACACCTAACCAATGGCGACAACAAAGTCGCAGGTCGATATCAAAACCATAATCTTCTTCTTAAGTAGTTACATGTAAACATGTAATATGACTTATCTTATCTTGCTTCTGCATTTTTAAGTTTCAAGATGCTTTTACGAAAGTAAATTGTATCGTTTTTTCTTTTTTCCTTTTTTTTTTGTATCGTTTTTTCCGTGTGTTATAATTTCTTTTATCTACTCTGATGTATACGAATATAACATTTTTTTCAAACGCAACCAAAAAGATTATATTATTTGTACGATTTACGACTTTTTAATTGATGGGAAGGTAGAAGTTTGTTATTTTCTTACTTGATTAAAGTTGGGTGGTGGCCAGTGAATGAACAAGTTGCTTATATTCCAAGTGATCCATAATGAAAGGTATAGCTCACTATATATAAAAATGAATCATACGTTTTTCATTTCTAAGATTTTACTCTCATATATATTGTTGTAAGAAACCGCGGGATCCATTCCATTTTTGGGGGCCTACCTGTTGCTATATTCTTCTTCACTCAAACATATTGACAAGAATATTTGTTTACTACATACTTGTACAATACTGTACATGAAATAAAAGGAAATATGTAAGATCAGTTTTTGAAGGCTATTTGTTCGCAAGTGATGTTTATCAGATGGTCCATCGCTATCGATGTTCATATTCTACCAAAATCTAACTAATGTTAACTTATATATACACCAGGACTTATAATTTCATCATTTAGCTTAATAATGTTCAGTCTATTTTCACTGTGACATATTTTAAGAAAATTAATCAGTTTTTAGAAAAGAGATTTTTAAAATATAAATAAAACGATTATATTTGTAGGTTCGAATATAAATAGAAATCTACTACAAAAACTATACATGAAAAAGTCAGGAGCAAATTTTATACATCGGTTGAGTAACCCACCCATTGAAGAACATGGCCATCTAGTGAGACCAATACCAGTGTCATTGAAGTTGTTAGTACCATTCACTATGTTAGTTATGGCTATTATTATTATTATTATTATTATTATTATTATTATTATTATTATCACTATTGTATTATTTGAAATTAACATATAAATTTATTGAGTGGGTATGATTCTTTCGATCTTGTATATAATAAACTACCACAATATATAGCTTTACATATATATACTAAACCTAATATTAGCTTTACATATTGTTATACAATATGATTACATTCATCTAGAATCAACAGTTGTTAATATTTATTAAGATATAAACCATTCCCCTCCCCCACCCAGCGAAGACCACCATAATAGCCGTAAATGATAACAGAATAAACATCACATCAAATTTTGGTATATCTGTTATGATTAGTATTACATGTTTCGAAAGTCTATCTATTAATCAAGTTAATTTATCCAGTTATGATTGTGAACCAGTTTCCATACTGCCTACCTTATAATATTAGGAATATTTGTTGGTTTTGAAATGTGGCCAGTTAGTACTATTTGATGTAGTTATGTCTTCATCGATTCTCACCTCACCTGCTCTAGCTATAAAAATAAATAAAAGTCACATGCTGTATACAACAATATCATCTACCTTTTTTTCTTTTTTTTTTTTTGCTAAAAATATCATCTACCTGATGTATGCTATTCAAAGAGTAGTTCAAAAAGTTGATGTAATTAACAGTTAAAGATCATCTTGAAGCATTACATCCAATTGTTTCTTTACGAATAATATACACTACAGGTTAAGATTCGAGTGGTTAAAATGTACGTTAATATACACTTTTTAAAAACATTACATAAAAAATCATAAACATTTGGATTATATGATCTAGACATTGTTGTAACGTAACTCAGACGTAAATAACCTAATTTGATTTATTTTCCCCACGATTTGCTTACACGTAGCCATGCCACGCTAGTTTGTTTTTAATTAAGCCAATTTGTAACAATATTCTAAATATGTTTGTATGTCTCCAAAGGCCGCAAACCTAACTTCCATTATTAAATAAAGCCAAATTGATCTTGATTTTGATAATTGTGGTGATTGAATTCCACAATCAGACCATACTTAACTGTAGCAAATAATTAGCGATTAGCATTAAGAAATTAACATTATTGTATGCTAATCAATCTATTAACATAAAGCTTCATCGAAAACAGAGGTACACTAATAGTAACTGAGCTCATACCTCATGTTTTCCGGTACACAACAATAATTTATAGCTGCAGGCACTTAGCAATCATTATCTTTATGAATTACATTAAATTAAGTGTATATCTTTTTGTTACTTGTAAGTGAAGCATGTGTCCTATGCAATGCAAAGTTAACAACTTAATCTAATAATTTCTTCGTCTTTACTTTTTTTTAGAACTATCTTCTTGGTCTTTGCTTCTTTTTACCCATGAGTTTATACATATGTTTATATAAATCACTATTCCAAGTCATTAACTATTTGTTCGTACATGTGACAGTATATATTTGCAACTTGCAACATTTTGTTCCAAACACACATGCATTGGATGTTGATGTGGTTCAATGGCCTATATAGTTGATAGATATTTTGCAAAAATAAAATAAAATCATCTAGTTTCTTTTGAAATCCTCTTTTTCGTTGGGGAGTAGAGCTATTTTTAATAGATAATCTTTTGGTGAATGTTGTAAATGACAAGAAACGCGTTTACAGAAACTCGGTATATATATAATTATATATCTTACTCAAATGACAATACCATTACTCATCCATAATACTCATAATTCATATATACGTAAAGTTAAATCCAGGTTGTGCTTGTTTTTGTTTCTTTATCTAAATTTTTTTGTTGCTAAGTATTCTTTATCTAAAAATTGAAACATTTGTCTTTATCATATGTTACGAATCAAAACAACTTCTTAGCTAATTGGATTTGGTTGGGGTATTTTGGAAATATTACCAAGCTATCTTTAATCATAATTTTACGAAAATATATAAACGGCTTTGTGTTAAAAAAATATATATATAAAAACGGGTTTATTTATTTTTTTTGGAAAATATATAAACGGCTTTATAAATTAATTTTGATGTAAATGAAGTGATATAATGCCAGTGAGTCACGCGCGAGAGAGAACCTTGAAGTGGCAGCCTGTCACGTAAGAGCATCTCCAATGGGGGTTCTACCCATTGGAGGTTCTAAATATAAATATGTGTGTATGTATATATTATATATGTGTATATAATTGTATGGTCCATTAAATAGTGTAGAGCCTCTCCAAAGTTAAATCCAAAGTTTTAACTTTTAAGGCTCTATACTATTTAATGGACCCTACAACTACATACACATATACAATATATACTTACATACATATTTATATTTAGAAACTCCAATTGTTAGAACCTCCATTGGAGGTGGTCTAAGTAAAAACAACTGCGGAAACCATTAAGATTCACGGACTCGAGACAAAGAAGGCAACTTGCAGTTTGAAGCTCGACAGAATCTACCATTTGATAAATAATACGACACCGTCACGGGTCACTACCAAACACTCTCGCTTATTGGGATCTATGATTCCTTTCTCACATTTCTTTTTCTCATCCTTCCAGAAAATTATGTTTTTTCCACCGTAAATAACACTAATTAGTGAGTATATGACAGCATGTCAATAATTTTAAAATAATTAATATATAGTCGTAAAATCTTATTCGAGCTAAAGAAGTCATAAATGTATTTTGAAAATATGTACCAGTATAAACCAAACACAACCAACTCACCAGTTAACAAATAATATTGTCCCCTTCCTTATAAATATCCATTATGCTTTTGGACCTGAATAATACACTGACTAAAAACCAAATCTTTCGTGGTTTTGAAAAAGCATAAATCAAAAGTTCATATGGGGTCGCCTGAAACATTGTATACTCAAAAGAATATATACGTACATTTAATTTATACCTAAAAAGTTAATTTTATACGTTGATACAGAGGAGAAAAAAAAAGGTAATTTATACGTTGAATATTCAATCTGCACTCATGTATATATAAAAAAGTTAAAGCTAAAGCCCACTGGCATGCTTTTCTTTTCTTCTTTTGTTCATCTATAATTTTGATACAAAACTATTAAATTATTAAGCAAAATAAGTTTTTAAAAAGATGGAAGAACAAAGGTATGTATATATCCTAACACTATCCACATTATACACCGTATGGTATATCATTGTTTATTTCCTTGAATACCGTACATAACCTCATTGTTTACATAACCTCATGTTTACATAACCTCACGTTCTCAAATATAATAGGTGGGATACAATATTCAAATTATAAAAGAGTAATAATACAATCCTCAATTATTTACAAAGATCACATATTCTTCGGTGAGCGTACTAGCTTGTAAGTTTATAAATAGTATCACTAAACCAAAACACAAAATATAATCCCAAGAGTAGAAACACAGCACAATGGGCTCTTCTTCTCCACTAACAAGGCGAAAGAGAGCCCCGACCTCTGTTTTATCTATCCTTCTTGTTATCCTCTGTTTCTCAGCTTCATCAAACGCTCAATCCACGCCTGTCTTTGCGTGCGATGTCGCCGGAAACTCATCCCTCTCCACTTATGGATTCTGCAACACCGCTTTGAAGATCGAAGCCAGAGTCGCTGATCTTGTCGGGAGGCTCACGTTGCAAGAAAAGATCGGCTTCTTAGTGAATAAAGCTAACGGCGTGACGCGGCTTGGGATTCCGACGTATGAATGGTGGTCGGAAGCACTTCACGGCGTTTCTTACATCGGACCCGGCACGCATTTTTCCGGCCAAGTTCCCGGCGCTACGAGTTTCCCGCAGGTTATACTCACCGCCGCTTCTTTCAACGTATCTCTGTTTCAAGCCACTGGCATGCTTTTCTTCTTTTGTTCATCTATAATTTTGATACAAAACTATTAAATTATTAAGCAAAATAAGTTTTTAAAAGATGGAAGAACAAAGGTATGTATATATCCTAACACTATCCACATTATACACCGTATGGTATATCATTGTTTATTTCCTTGAATACCGTACATAACCTCATGTTTACATAACCTCATTGTTTACATAACCTCATGTTTACATAACCTCATGTTTACATAACCTCATGTTTACATAACCTCATTGTTTACATAACCTCATGTTTACATAACCTCATTGTTTACATAACCTCATGTTTACATAACCTCATGTTTACATAACCTCATGTTTACATAACCTCATTGTTTACATAACCTCATTGTTTACATAACCTCATGTTTACATAACCTCATGTTTACATAACCTCATTGTTTACATAACCTCATGTTTACATAACCTCATGTTTACATAACCTCATGTTTACATAACCTCATGTTTACATAACCTCATTGTTTACATAACCTCATGTTTACATAACCTCATTGTTTACATAACCTCATGTTTACATAACCTCATGTTTACATAACCTCATTGTTTACATAACCTCATGTTTACATAACCTCATTGTTTACATAACCTCATTGTTTACATAACCTCATTGTTTACATAACCTCATGTTTACATAACCTCATGTTTACATAACCTCATTGTTTACATAACCTCATGTTTACATAACCTCATGTTTACATAACCTCATGTTTACATAACCTCATTGTTTACATAACCTCATTGTTTACATAACCTCATTGTTTACATAACCTCATTGTTTACATAACCTCATTGTTTACATAACCTCATGTTTACATAACCTCATTGTTTACATAACCTCACGTTCTCAAATATAATAGGTGGGATACAATATTCAAATTATAAAAGAGTAATAATACAATCCTCAATTATTTACAAAGATCACATATTCTTCGGTGAGCGTACTAGCTTGTAAGTTTATAAATAGTATCACTAAACCAAAACACAAAATATAATCCCAAGAGTAGAAACACAGCACAATGGGCTCTTCTTCTCCACTAACAAGGCGAAAGAGCCCCGACCTCTGTTTTATCTATCCTTCTTGTTATCCTCTGTTTCTCAGCTTCATCAAACGCTCAATCCACGCCTGTCTTTGCGTGCGATGTCGCCGGAAACTCATCCCTCTCCACTTATGGATTCTGCAACACCGCTTTGAAGATCGAAGCCAGAGTCGCTGATCTTGTCGGGAGGCTCACGTTGCAAGAAAAGATCGGCTTCTTAGTGAATAAAGCTAACGGCGTGACGCGGCTTGGGATTCCGACGTATGAATGGTGGTCGGAAGCACTTCACGGCGTTTCTTACATCGGACCCGGCACGCATTTTTCCGGCCAAGTTCCCGGCGCTACGAGTTTCCCGCAGGTTATACTCACCGCCGCTTCTTTCAACGTATCTCTGTTTCAAGCCATTGGCAAGGTAAAAAATTTCACCCTATTTTCAACCATTTTAGGACAAATCCTTTAAACAATATAAAAAGCATTATGACAAAAATAACACACAAGAAGAATAATTCTCAAAATAACATTAATCACAGTGTCAATTAATTCAAATCTCAAATTTTTACTGTAACTAAATCAATAGATAAATTTAATTAAATAAATAAAAACGTTTTAATTTTTAAATAATATTTCTCCAATCACTCTTCTTTTATTGTTTCTTTATTTATTTCGTTCATCTTTTGCTTTTGTTAATCTTTTTGGATAATGTAAATATCTTTGTTTTTAATGCAACTGGGCCTCTCGTTTTTCTCTTTCGTATGGTACAAGTTAACGCTTTTCAATAGTTTCTTTTGTACTGTTTTAAATGACATTGTTTATTACACGTTTGTTTAGGTTGTATCGACGGAAGCGAGGGCAATGTACAATGTTGGATTAGCCGGACTAACGTATTGGTCACCGAATGTTAATATATTCCGAGATCCGAGATGGGGAAGAGGACAAGAGACTCCTGGAGAAGATCCATTGCTTTCTAGCAAGTATGCTTCAGGATACGTTAAGGGTCTTCAAGAGACTGAAAGCAGCGATGCTAACCGCCTCAAAGTCGCTGCCTGCTGCAAACACTACACCGCTTACGACGTTGATAATTGGAAAGGCGTAGAACGTTACACTTTCAACGCCGTGGTAAAGACTCTAATCTAATTTTCAGTGTTTTGTTGCATTTAGAGTGTGTTTTATTAGGGTTAGTTTGGATGCTCTATAGTTCAGTGTCTGTGTGAAGTTTTATCACGTAAGTTATGGCCAAATGTACTTCAATTTTGTTTCTGGTGTGGTTGTTCAATGGTGCTGATTTTGTACTGGTCACTTCAAGCTCATTTTTTTTCCCTGTGATCAGTTTGGTACTAGTTTTTTGGTCAGTTAATTTGGTTCATGTTCTGGTTTATTAAAATTTCCAGGCATGCGTTTAATGTTGGTTGAGCGAAAAGACATTTTTATTGTGTGTACTAACTGTTTTTGTTCGTGGTTTGTTGGAGTAGGTGAACCAACAGGATATGGATGATACATATCAACCACCGTTCAAGAGTTGTGTGGTTGATGGGAATGTGGCGAGTGTTATGTGTTCTTACAATCAAGTTAACGGTAAACCAACATGCGCTGATCCTGATCTCCTATCTGGTGTTATTCGCGGCCAATGGAAGTTAAACGGGTAATTACCTGATCCAATCAGTCGGTTGAGACCCTTTTGAAATGTTTGGATTCTGATTTCGACTTTTTCTTTTTAAATAGGTACATTGTGTCAGATTGTGATTCAGTAGATGTGTTGTATAAGAACCAACACTATACCAAGACTCGGAGGAAGCTGCAGCTATATCTATCAACGCAGGTTTGGACTTGAACTGTGGTTCATTCCTGGGTCAGCACACAGAGGCCGCGGTTAACGCGGGTTTGGTCAACGTGACAGCTATCGACAATGCGATTTCAAACAACTTTCTGACCCTTATGCGTTTAGGATTCTTCGATGGAGATCCAAAGAAGCAAATCTGGCGGGCTCGGTCCTAAAGACGTTTGCACGCCTTTGAACCAAGAGCTAGCCGCAGAAGCAGCGAGACAAGGCATTGTCCTATTAAAAAACACTGGTTCTTTACCGCTTTCTCCTACAACGATCAAAACACTAGCAGTGATTGGTCCGAACGCGAATGTCACTAAAACAATGATCGGAAACTATGAAGGCACGCCGTGCAAATACACAACACCGCTCCAGGGATTAGCCGGACGGTATCAACTACGTATCTACCAGGCTGCTCCAATGTAGCTTGTGCGGTGGCGGATGTAGATGCCGCCACGAAACTAGCGGCAGATGCTGATGCGACGGTGCTCGTTATAGGTGCTGATCAGTCTATAGAGGCGGAGAGCCGCGATAGAGTTGATCTGAACCTTCCTGGGAAACAACAAGACCTTGTGACCCAAGTGGCTAAAGCAGCCAAAGGACCGGTCTTGCTAGTTATCATGTCTGGTGGAGGTTTCGACGTTACCTTTGCCAAGAATGACGCGAAGATCGCGGAATCTTATGGGTTGGTTATCCTGGAGAAGCTGGAGGCATTGCCATCGCTGACGTCATTTTTGGCCGTTATAATCCAAGTAAGACTCTGTTTTATAACTGAAAGTTCGTTAGCTTAAACCGGTGATAACCGGTGAATTCTGTTTTAGTAACTAAAACTTCGTTAGCTTAAACCAGATATAACCGGTTTATTCTGTTTTGATAGGTGGAAGATTACCGATGACTTGGTATCCACAATCCTACGTGGAGAAAGTACCGATGACGAACATGAACATGAGACCCGATACATCAAACGGGTATCCGGGTCGGACTTACCGGTTCTACACCGGAGAAACGGTTTACGCCTTCGGAGACGGACTCAGCTACACCAAGTTCAGTCACAGCTTAGTCAAAGCTCCTCCACGGCTCGTCTCTCCGTCTTGAAGAGAATCACGTTTGCCGCTCATCGGAATGTCAATCTTTGGACGCATTAGGACCACACTGTGAGAACACTGTCGGAACGGCGTTTGAGGTTCATGTTAAGGTACGTAACGGCGGAGATAGAGAAGGGATCCACACGGTGTTTTTGTTCACGACGCCTCCGGCGGTTCACGGGTCACCGAGGAAGCATCTTTTGGGGTTTGAGAAGATTCGTTTGGGGAAGATGGAGGAAGTAGTGGTTAAGTTTAAGGTTGATGTTTGTGAAGATCTTAGCGTTGTTGATGAAGTAGGGAAGAGGAAGATTGGTTTGGGTCAGCATCTTCTACATGTAGGCGACTTGAAACATTCTTTGAGCATTAGGATCTGATTTCTATGGATTCTATTTTTTTTTTATAATTTAAGAAGAAAAAACTATAAATATGCTTATTGATTAAGCTTATGTAATTGGGAGAAAGATGAATAAAAGGAATTGTGAGGATTTATTCAGCATGAAAATATAGTAAGCTCTCAATTATTTAAATATAAATTTTTAAAATTTATTTAATATTTGGGAAATTTTGTGTTAGTTAAACGTATTGTTCATAAAAATATTTAAGGTATTTATTATGATTTTAAAATGTTTTAATAGAGTTTTATAATTAAAAATCAAATCAATTCAAATAATTTTGAAATACTATATTTAATATATATTTAAAAATTAAACTACCATTCAAAATATTTATTCCTTTGTAGAATAGACTATTCAGATATTTAAATTATTATCAGATTTGTGTTTATCTAAGATTGGATCTTCCGTTAATTGCAAGGAATTTTGATTTTGAAATATATTTGTTTAGTTTAGGAAAAGTTTTGAACAATTCAGATAGTTGTTAAAATCTTTTGCTAGTCCCGGATAATTATCTTCTTCATATTATGTGATTATCTTTACTTTACCCAAAAGATCCGGTTATTTTGGTTAGGAACGGCTAAATCACCGGAAAGGCATAAACCTACCAGAAATCATGAGCAACATCACTGGTTTACTTCGGTTATCTCCGGTTTGGTTTGAAAATAGTATTAATAACCTCTTGTCAGAACAACCACGTTTCCTTTTTCTTTTGCTGTCTGAAACTCTTAAAACTCTCCAACAAACACACAAAACGAATGTTAATTTGTTAAATAGATAGGTATGAAAGATTTTGCAAAATCTTATAAATAAAAAGGAGCAGAGAGTTCGGAGATTCGTTTTTCTGAATACATTAGGGTATTGTTTCCTCCATCGACTTCGCATGAACACTTGAGCAAAAAGTTGGGACTCTCTGTTTTGTAGACATGGCGCATAATAACGGTTACGTGGTTACCGCGGGGCAGAAGAAGGCGTCTCAACCGTCGTGGAACTGGGTGCTTATAAACGAGACGGGAGGGAGCAAGGCGCTTGATGTCGACAAGTATGCTGTCATGGACCGTGTTCAGATCCACGCTCGTGATCTCCGAATTCTTGACCCGAATCTATCTTCCCCTTCCACTATTCTTTGCCGAGAGAGAGCCATTGTGCTGAATTTAGAGGTGAGGATTGTTCGTTTTGTTGTTGTTTCAGAGTGTGATTATATTTTGTCTTACTTTATTTTGTGTATGTGTGTGGTCGGTTGTTGCAGCATATCAAGGCGATCATCACTTCCGATGAGGTTAGTTTTCTCTTTGTTTCCTTTTTTCACCGTCACTTAGATTTTTAGGGTTTTGGAGTATCTAGGGTTCATGTTGGACCTTGAGAAATCATTGAGTTTGACAGAACTTTGATGCATGGTCGGATTTGAACACAAGCTAGTGAAACATTGTTCTTGTCTCCCTTTCCAAATTTTTAGAAATTATATACATAGACATGCTCCTAAATTATGGAAAGATTTTTTTAAATTAAATTAATATTCTTAGTAAATGTTAATTGCTCTCAAAATCTCCGATCCACACTGCTTGGATAGGTTACTAGTACTAGTTGAAAGATTCACAGTTTCATCCATGAATTTCTTAGAGAATTAGGGTTTAGCATTCGATAAATATTTTTTCCTTCCACGTCTCTTGATCGATGATTGTCAATGAAGATAAACCTTATATTATCTTGTATTAATAACTTGATTTATTACAGGTTTTGCTTCGGGATCCATCAGATGAAAATGTTATCCCCGTTGTAAAGGAGCTTGAAAGACACTTACCAGTTGGAAACAAAGCACACCATGGTCAAGGAGAGGGGAAAGACAGCTTAGTTGCACAAAATGATGCTGATGCTGGTGAAGAAGATGGTACTATATATCCCCACAGAGTTATAGCTTTTTCATAACATTTTAAATTCTTTTTTTTGTTTATTGAAATGTCTCTGCTTGTTGCATTATAGAATCCCCTTTTGAATTCCGTGCACTGGAAGTTTTCTTGGAAGCAATATGTAGCTTTTAGCTGCAAGGACAACAGAGCTAGAAACAGCTGCTTACCCTGCTTTGGATGAGCTTGCCTCAAAGGTAGGTACTTCACCGTTTACGTATACTATCACCAATGGTCCAGTTTTCAACGGTGTTTTATACATTAATCTTGTAGATGAGTAGCCATAACTTGGATAGAGTTCGGAAGTTGAAGAGTGCCACGACTCGGTTGACAGCTCGAGTTCAAAAGGTGAGGGGCTGAGGGCAGTGTTAATCTCTTAAAGTTTGCAATAGAAAGAAATAATTAAGAAGCTTCATGGCATTTTGTAGGTAAGAGATGAACTTGCACATTTGATGGATGATGACGAGGATATGGCAGATCTTTACCTTTCAAGGAAACTCTCTAGTGCTTCCTCAGCGGCTAGTAGTCCAAATTGCTATCTTACTTCCCCAACAATAGGCTTTAAAGTTTCCAGAGCAAGTGTAGGCACAGTTCATGGTGATGAAAATGATGTTGAACAACTTGAAATGTTGCTCGAGGTTGGTTCTTACTGCACAAATTATTTTTTTATCTTATCTACTTATCGTCGATTCACGAGTGAAGTCTAAAAACATATGTTTCGATATCTTTTACAGGCATACTTCATGCAAATCGACAGCACTTTCAACAAATTAACAACAGTTATCTTCTTACTTCTTCTTTTCTTGTTATTTGCCGCATAATTTTTTAAAAAATTGTTCTTCTAACTCCCAATTTCTTTGATGCAGCTACGTGAGTATATCGACGACACGGATGATTACATTAACATTCATGTAACCATTTTTATTATATGTTCTTGAAATCTGAATAATCATAATAATAATATCATAGTCTAAAGCTTATAATCATTATGCTTTGGTTTTGCAGATGGACAATCATCGTAATCAGCTGATTCAGGTAAGTGAATGTTGAGTGCTGAAGTGTTTCTTTCTATCATCTTCCTGAGTTTGTCTTCTTCATCATCATCACAAAATTCCTGCAGTTGGAGGTTGTGTTAAGTTCTGGAACCGTTTGCTCAGCATTTTACTCTCTAGTCGCTGGAATTTTCGGGATGAACATTCCATACACGTGGAACGATAACCACGGCTACATGTTCAAATGGGTATGTATAACTAAATCTCCATTTGCTTGATATTGAAGAAAATAGTTCTCAGGGTTAACCTAGATCGGTTGTGTTGTTGCAGGTTTGTATCGTGACGGGGGCAATTTGTGTGATCTCGTTAGTATTCATAATGTCGTACGCTCGGTTCAAAGGGCTTGTGGGATCTTGATAGGTCTAGAGAGAGGTTTTTAGCATTGAGAAATTGAGACTTCTAATTGTTAAAGAGGAGCTTTACTCTATACATTCTTATTATTAGAGCTTTTTTTTTATAAGTTTATTATTAGAGCTTTCAAACCAAAAATTAGTATTAGCATCCTACCAAACTATGCAACTTTGAACATTTGAGCTTAAAGAAATTAAAATTTTACGTCTAGCTTTCAAGAAGCACGCTATATGTTACACTCTATTACTCTCTCTTCATGACGGTAATTCACAAAAGAAAACAATCATACTTCTCTATGAGTGTTTGAGCTTTCCACTGATAGAAAATAAGGTGGATTGCTTGGGCTAGCATTGGGCCTATTGTTGTTTTTGAGTCAATTACAATTTTGTAAGATCCATCTAGGATTCTTAGCGTTTTGCAACAGTAAACAAACTTTTTTTTTTTTTATGTTTCAAAAACAAACTTTTTTTTTGTAAACTACCAGTAAACAAACTTTCTGAAGTAAAAGATGTTATGCATCCGAACGAACTCTATACATGAAGTCAAAACCTAGACGTTGTCTCAAAGTAATACAACAAGGCTTTCGTGTTTCCACATACCTTTGTTTATTAGATTTGTACAATTGAACATAATAGTATAAAGTATAAAAAGGTATAAAATATTGGCAACGTCAGCAGTTCGCGTGGAGAGTTGAGGCCGAGGCTGACGTGATCAACTTAAATAATAAAATATTAAGATTCCTTTTATTTTATTTCATTTTGTACTTTTCCTCTAATAAATAATTAGATTCTTCCACTCTGCAAGGAACCTAACTGGCTGACGTAATCGGAATTGCCTCTTGGAACAACATAAAAATCAAATTTCATTTCTTTTAAATAGTCTTCTTGTATATGGCTGAGACAGTTCTCTATCACGACAAAAATGATATCAATTATATTAAAAAGCATAGTCCGCACTAAAATAAAAATAAGTTGTTCATACTTGTTCTCACACGCATATCTTGAATTTTCCTCCCATTTATTAATTAGATGTTGGGTTATTTCAAACGAAAATCTTGCATTTATATATATACATCAGTTTTAATATGTTTTCTTCTTGTATTTGAAGGAAAAGTTATAGTAATGTTTAATCAGACATCATTAGAGATTTGTGAACAAAAAGGTGTAATAAGAAAACTATAAATATAGCCTTTTTGTGTGTTTGTTCTTGTTTTTACTATTTATATACAAATTTATGAATGATGCTTTGATATAAATAATAAATGTCTTATGTTTGAATAGAAGAAACTGACCATTTGAACATACAGATCTAGACATAGATCTATGTAAGTTCAATCATAAAATAAAAAGATAGAATCATTAGAAGCTTTATGCCACAAGTGCTCCGCATTTGGATAATGGAATCTAATTCAAAATTCAATAATTTTAAGTTTCATGATGCCAGCTAATTGTATATGTTACTCCATATTTCTGGCATGAGAAAATATTGTTTTAATCTTATTTATAAAAATATCAACACATAAAATAACAAAAGAATAATAAACTTCATTAAGTTCATAATACTCAATCAGCTGATATATCATCATCAATAAATAAATTAAAAACTCCAGTTTTCATTAAATTTCGATGACGTCATAGACATTTGGAAAGGAATCAGTTTTGTCGCGTTAAGACGATAATGGGTTTCCATTTTAAATCAGAAGTGACTTGTCGGGACAACACTACCACTCGAAATCAAACAGAAAACAAGGGGGGCATATAAGACTTTTTTTTTTACCTTCAAAGACGGCGTCGTTTTCACCGAAAAGCAAATTAAATTGATTTCCCAAAATAGAGCACTGTCTCATCCAATCAAAACCGTTACTAGCGACGGTTACAAAGGGCATTTCGGTAATTTCACATGGATTCTCTCTTTCTCGTGGGTTATTAACGAGAAGGACCTGAGCCGTCCACGCTGATAAATAATATCTCAACTCTTCTCTTTCTTTTATAGACCGATAATATTTAGACACCTGTGTTCAGTCTTTTTTGTTTCTTGTTCTTCTTCCTCTTACCTAGATTTTGAGACGAGGAGATTCTCAGTTTCCAACGTTTCCTCTTTTCTTCATTGCTTACGGAATCTCTCTTCTTGTCTCTCAGATCCATCAGGTTTTTATTTCTTCTTTTAGTAATTTTTATTAGTGATTGATCAAAGTACTGAATGATGAATCAGAATGCATGGTTTGTGTTTCTTTTGTTATTACTTTAAATGTTTCTGTAACTGTCTTTACCATCTTATGCTCTTCTGTTGTGTCTGAAATTGAGTTATGTTCTTTCACCTTCAAGCAGTCAAGCTGATAACTTTTTTGTAGTAGTATGGTTTCCTAATGATTGAACTGATTATCTTAGATTCTTTTGTTTTTGTGCATTTAATTCTTCCAGTTAGAAACGTTTGATATATCAGAATCTTGTTGACTCCATGGTGTTTTTTCTTTAATTTTATTTTAAAACAAAATATTACCTTAGATCTTGTTATTTATGTTTGGATCTTTCATCTATATTAGAAATTCTGAGATAATTGTTATCATCATTTATAAAAAGAAGTTGACTTTCAAGGTTTTGATACAAGTTATTGAGTTTTACTTTATACTATTCTGAAAACCAATCTTATTCTGCCCTAACATTTTCATGGCTGTAGACGACTAAGTAAAGCTTTTAATAAAAAAAAGTTCTTACAAATTTGGGAGTTTATGTTTATGTAATTTTCATCAAAAGTTTTGGGAGCTATAAATTAATATTTCACTGGTCTATGCTCATAACCTGCCCTGCTTATCTTTTCCCTTTCTTTCATTCTGCTTTTCTTGGGAAACCTCTAGTTTTGAAAATTTATTTTGAGCATAAGAGATGTATGCTCACGTTTCACTTTTTAACCATAAGTCATTTGTGGTTGGTACTTAGTCCTTTTCAAACACAGTTGTTGTACCCAATTATTGCTCTGTACTTTTGAATCTCTTAACTGCAGTTTCTTTTTTTTTTTACTATTGACTCTAATCTGTATTTATTATTATACTCATGTCATTGTTACTGACATAGGTTTGTAACTTCTTGCAGAAAGGTTCTTGCTCTTCTTGAAGATGGACAGGGCAGACACATGGGGATTTGTCAGTGGTGGGAGATGTTTATATCTCAAGTTGCTTTTATGTTTATAGCTTTACAAGTTGTTCTAAGTATTCTTGTTATTTTGGACATTCTATTGTGCATCTTTTCCCTTCCCTTCTTCTTCACATGGATTTGAACGAGAGTGTGGCTCGTTTTGGTGATACTTCTCTCAGCTTGAAATGCCTTGGAAGCAGCTCGCACCACAACCATAAGCTCTGCTATGATGTTTCTAACTGTCCTGATGGTGGTTGCGGTTTGGTTCTCGGTTTAGGTCCAACACCACCCTCGTATTATTACAATGTCAGTGTTAATGATAATAACAACAAAGTCTCAGCTTCTTCCGGGACTGTTCAGGAACTCTCATCAGGTGGTAACTCAATTCTACAACTCGGTCCTCCTGCACTGACCATGGACAGTTTCAGCGGACTTGATTGTTCCTTGTTGACGTATACAGACACTAATGTGTCGCAAGCTGATGAAGGTTCTACCTCTGCAAAGCGGTCAGGTGGCTATATGTCATCGCTTAGAAGACCTTCAAGAATGCAAGAGTGTAGTACTAACTTTGAAAATGATGAGTCAGAGTTCTCCATAGGAGCTGCTTTCTCTGACAGGACGGCATCTTCTCAGCACAGGGCGACCAATCCTAAGAAGTGCAAGTTCATGGGATGTGCCAAAGGAGCTAGAGGAGCGTCAGGGCTATGCATTGGCCACGGAGGTGGGCAGAGATGTCAAAAGGCAGGTTGCAACAAAGGTGCTGAGAGCAAAACAACGTTCTGCAAAGCTCACGGTGGAGGAAAGAGATGCCAACACTTGGGATGTACAAAGAGCGCTGAAGGCAAAACTGATTACTGTATATCTCATGGAGGTGGAAGAAGGTGTGGGTTCCCTGAGGGATGCGCAAAGGCTGCACGTGGCAAGTCAGGGCTATGCATCAAACACGGTGGTGGTAAGAGGTGTAGAGTTGAAGGATGTACAAGAAGTGCTGAGGGACAAGCTGGTCTTTGTATATCACATGGTGGTGGGAGGCGTTGTCAGTCTCCAGGGTGTACAAAAGGTGCTCAAGGGAGTACAAACTACTGCAAAGCTCATGGTGGTGGGAAGCGTTGCATATTCGCTGGATGTACTAAAGGAGCTGAAGGTAGTACTCCTCTGTGTAAAGCACACGGTGGAGGTAAACGATGTATGTTTGATGGAGGTGGGATATGTCCTAAGAGCGTGCATGGTGGGACGAGTTTCTGTGTTGCTCATGGTGGTGGGAAGAGATGTGTTGTGGCAGGGTGTACTAAGAGCGCTCGTGGAAGGACTGATTGTTGTGTGAAGCATGGTGGTGGGAAACGGTGTAAGTCTATTGGGTGTGAGAAGAGTGCACAAGGTAGTACTGATTTTTGCAAGGCTCATGGTGGTGGTAAACGGTGTTCTTGGGGAGGTACGTGCGAGAAGTTTGCTAGAGGGAAGAGTGGTTTATGTGCTGCTCATAATAGTATGTGTCAGGAGAAAGGTGGAAGCAAGATTGGTTTGATTGGACCTGGACTTTTCCGTGGTCTTGTCTCTACCTCTTCTCAAACCACTACTACTACTACTACTACTACTACTGATCATTCTCAGGCTGGAGTTAGCGCGGTCTCTGATTGCACAGACTCAATTGAGCAAAGACGGGAGCAGATGATACCAATGCAGGTTCTTGTGCCTCCATCGATGAAGTCCTTAAGCTTCTCAAACACTGAGAGACTAGAAACAGAAACAAACAATAACAGGAGTGGGAGGAATGTCTTTGACTTCATGATTCCGGAGGAGAGAGTTCATGGTGGCGGGCTAATGTCTCTGCTTAATGGCAGACACTACATTGGTGGAACTTGAAAGCTTTCTCTATTGTTGAGAGAGTCACCAAAAAGCTTATGTAATATGTATATTACTCCTCGTCTATTTGATCATTTTGTATATTCATGGGTCTTGTGTTTTGTATGGTCTTGTAATGAGTCTTGACCATCTAGTCGATGGCTCGAACTTGTTTATTTGATTATTAATTTGGAATTTTGCAATGTCGTATAGAAAGTGTTGTTATTGATTTGTTCAATGGATTCATCAATGGATGCTTGTTATATATGTTTGGTTTGCTTTTCTGCATTACTAAAGCTTTCCAGTCAATCAAATGCTTAATCCAGCCAACGTTCACCCACGTTTTTTATAGCCTTCTAAGTGAATTAGATTGATACTGATATTTGCAATATCGTTTAGACTAAGTAGACGACATCCTTTTGGTTAGAAAGCTCATTTGTACATGGTTTACCTATTTTTACCACTGAAATTATCTTGTTTTATGATTATGAATATCTAACACAGCAGAACCATGAAAATTTCCATAACCATCCCTAAAAACTATACAATGATTTAAATACCATCCAATGTTTCCCCACTTAAAAATTTTGTCCTTTCAATTTTGTGTTTCTTTATTATTATGTGTGTAAGGTGCTTGCATCATACATGAGTCAGTGCTTGCTAAGCAAGCACCCATAAAAAAAAATTACATAGGCAATGTTGCTTGGCTCGCCGACACAAGACAACTACTAAAACCAATCAAAGATCTATAGAGAGAGTACCTATAACTTGGAGCAAAAGGCTCTCGATTGCTAAATTCTAATAAATAATTAACAAAACACCAATCCTACTACCCTAAACCGGCCCGGTTTAGGCCACACGTATATAAAATCAAATGTAGAGGTAATACCTGAAAGATTATGCACTTCAACAGAACATGCTTATATTATTTAAATTTTGTATTTTTTATTCTGGCCTTTTTCTTGTCTTTTAAAGCTTAGGGCTGACTCATTAAAAAAAGAATTCTCTCACTATTTTCCTCAAAAGTTCCCTATAAATTCCTCATCTCTTTTGATAAAAAAAAAAAAAAAATTCCTCATCTCTTATTCTCAAAGTTCAAAGACAATTAACACTTCTCGAGACTTTTGTTACAAATTAGAAGATAATACCAAAGTCAAGTGCAATCTGATCCCAACATATATTATACCTCTGAATCTTAGGAATCTATAACTTGTTATTAGAAACATTGTTTTCCAAGCTACCTGTCTCTTCCATCTAAAAAGGAGAGTAATATAATTCTTACTTGTTGGTTTGTTTGTCAAGTTGAATAAGAAATCATATAAAATTTCAAGAAAGAAAGAACAGTAATAAAAAGTGAGTGTGGTCTTTATAACTTTTTAAACACACTATTAGCCTTTCCCCATGATTATTCACACCAACATGGGGGTTTATTTCTTTGAAGTCCCATTTGCATGCATCCAGTGGTAACATAATCATTATTTTCATTTCTTATATAAAAACGTTCAAATGTGTTGGATCTTGTTAGTCAAAACTCTAATCCCTTTCTACCAATCAAATATATTTTAGCTAATATTGTCCAAAGGATGAGAAGTAGGCCGCAGTTTTATCCCAGACTAGTAGATGTGGTTTTCCTCCTAACCTTAGGTATATTAGGCAACAAGAATAGGTATATTTAATTTACAAGTTTATTCGGAAACCTACATTAACCAATAATTTTAGGGTAATGATTGAATTGAGTATAAATCTATTATCCTTATTATCTTGTTTCATTGGTTTGTAATTGTGATTGATAACTATTTATTCAAATAAGTGCACATATACACACAAATTGGGCTCACCGATTTAACTATAATTCAATTTGAATAGTTTTAAAAATAGTTTAAACATAATTAATACAGTATTAAAATATATTTGAATGAAAAAAAAAATACAACAAGAGTAGAACTTCTTCCTTTTTTTTGCTTCTGTTTGCTTGCAAACTACATCATATAACTTGTAAGATTGATATCATTCTCATTAAACCTTTTCCACTAAACCTTTTCTTTTTGGGTGCTTCTATCTTTATTACGGTAGGCTTACTTCGTCGAGATCATCTAAAGACAAGAACACTTCATCCAAACATGAGAGTTCTGCCCCATCATCATCCTCTTCATCGCTGCAGTTTTGTTCATACACTCTGCATATCACCCACTTGCTATAATCCTGCACACAAACAATCCAAGCCACATACGTACGTGGAGGTCAAATTGTATTTTTGGTTTAAGAAAACGTAAATATTAAGTTAAAGTTAATATAACTTTAAGCTTGAAACAAAAAGGGTACTTACGGGTTTATGACTAGAACTAGTAGAACCACGGTTTGATCTCTTAGAAGACCGACTAGATGAAGACGAGGAATCTGGGAGAGAATATTCTTGCATGATCCAGTTTGTCTGAGAATCTCCGAGATAGAACGTTAGATACTTTTTGATGCCCACTTTCTTGTGTGTGGAGCTTGTGAAGATTGGCTCGTCTATTCCCATTGATCCCCAATACCCATTGCTTGTCACTCTTTCTTGTGTCTTTCTACTATAGAAGTACCATTGCCTCCCTTCTTGCAATGCTTTCCCTATAATTGTACATATACAAATTAGTTTAATTCATTAACAAATACTATACAAATCTTTGGAAAAACTTTAGAGCGAATATCTGAAACTTTTTTCACTATGCAAAGGTTTAAATCGTGTTATAGTGAGAAAATCTAGGTTTATCTATTAGGCTGAATATTGATCCGTAAGGTTTTCGGATATATATGTCTAACAAAGTTAATTAGTAAGATAAAATGTAAATATTGTGTGTGTTTGGTTCTATGTATGTCTACGTACATGTTTTGGTGCGTGTGTGTTATATTTGTATATGATTAATTGTGTTTGTGTATCATGAGATCTAATGATTGATATCGGTGCACATGTATGACTATGAAGAAAGCAATATTAATTATGCTTCATCAATAAAAATATTCCTTCCAAGAGAATAAAAAGGAAACTTATTAGGTAGAGATTGGCGTTATTAGTGTTTGTGTGTATGGTAAGATTTTGGAAACAAAAACAATCCTTAAAAAGAGCAACCGAACAAAAGTGTACTGCAAAAAAATGGAGATTGGTTACTTAAGTTGGTGACAACAACAATCTTATATCCTTTAACTTCAATTGTACACATTTATTGTCAATCTTACTCATGCATACATTTTTTTTTTTTGCCAAATGTGTGAATATCATATAAAAATGAAAGGGTTTGTAGTGAGTATCACATACCATACATGATACACAACCTCACATTCATGCATTATATAATTAAGAATCAATATGAACATTTATGTTGCATGATACGTATATGGAGAGAGGTGTATATACCGGGAAGGGCCCAAGGATCGTAAGGGTAAAGATCGAGGTCAGGAATGACGTCAGGATGACAAGGCAAGAGTGAAGCTTTGCGTTGGAGGAAGTGGACGACGAGCTCTTCGTCCGTCGGAAAAAATCTGAACCCCGGTGGTAGATTCATTGATAAAGATGCTGATCACGGTACTAGTTCACATGTACACACGCATAGATGTGGTTGCGTGCGTGTGTGGAAGAAGATTATTATGGAGAGAGTAGATATATAGAGAAGATGATGTGGAACCAGGGGAAGTGTGTGAAATAAATTGAGGTATATATAGGAGATGTAAAAAAGAAGACCAAGGAGGATTTGTGATTAGGAAGTCATATACTTTTTTAAAATATTCTTTATTCACTTTCTCACACACATATTATACACCATTAATTTATATGTAGTACTATTTAAAAAATAATAATTAAAAAGGAAATGATATAAGAAAAAGAAAAAAACAAAAGAGAATGATGGTACGTAGTAAGTAAGTGCACTGGAACTAAAAAGATATGAGTAATCAATGTCAAATGGGGCATTTGAAAGCTAATTTTCAGAGAAGTCGTCGACTTAAGTGGATCTTACAATTTTGACTGCTGTATTTTTTTTCCTCTTTCTAATTTTGCTTTTTTATTTTATTCCTAAAACAAAACTTCTGTGTTTCCATAGTTGTTATGCTTTCTAGTAACTAAGCATATAAAATTTTACAAAGACCTTGTAAATCTGTAACGTATAATCTTTCTGATTTTTTTTTTCAATATGGAGAAATAAGACCGAACAAAAGATTACACATGTGGAATTCATTACTTTTTTTTTTTTTTTTGAAACACTCATTGATTAATTAACTCGAAACTGTTAGTCGGGGCCATTAATGCCACCACCTACAACCAGAGGGCTTGAGGCATTAAGAGCACTCTTCGCCAGAGAATCAGCAAATGTGTTTCTCTCTCGAGGGATCCACATAAAAGAAACAAACTCAAAAGCATTACACAAAGACAGTAAATCCGCTACAACACCATGGAGTTCGGCTACACCCAATCCTGAGTTGATGATCTTAATAAGTTGAGAGGAATCCGACTCGAATCTTATCTTTTTCATCTCCATTCTTCGGCAAGAGAGCATTGCAGCTCTCAACGCGAGCGCTTCGGCCATGAGAACAGAGGAAACATGCGTATTGTGTTCCTTGCTCGCTTGTGTCCCTGCACTTGAGAAGATAACCCAGCCCAAACCTGCAGTCAACATACCAGAATTCCACGCAGCATCAGTTCTTACCACCAGCGCGTCCAGCGGGTAATACGGTTCATCTCTTGGACTGAGCTTTGGCGTTACAACTTCAGGTTTGCGATCACAGCACCATTCCCTCGCCAGTTTGATAGCAGCAGTGAGGGTGTCTTCCGGAGATTGTGAAAAGCCATCAAAGAAGAAACGATTCCTCGCTTTCCATATCGACCAGAGAATCCAAAGAGGCAGGGAGCTAGCAGCTAGTGGAATTCATTACTTACTTAATATTTTAATGACTAAAAAGAAGAAAGAGGCGGGTGGAGACGAGAAGTGTGCTGGGTTGGATACTTTCATACTTCCACGCAAAAGGGTATCTTCTTGGCCACTAATAAGAAGAAGATTCTTATCCATTTCTTATTTCTTCTTTCTATTTCTATATTTTTATAACGATTTAAATGTTGAATTATATTCATTCCGAGAGAAGCATATGACCAGATGAAATTAAAAGTTAAATAAAACAAAATAATACTTTGTCCTACAAATGTTTCCCCTCCAAATTGTGGCTGAGCATAAGGTCTTCGTGGAGCGGAGACAAAAAAATTTCTTTCTATGTCGGCTTTTACCACCTGAGATCGTAATAATTTGTTACAATTTCTTTCTCTCGTGGCAACAGTTAATTAATGGGGGCATGTCAAGTCAGAGCACATATATTATTTGGGTTCTTCCGTAGATAGTTTGCCAATTATTGTGGTGATTAATGTTCAGATTTTTTTTTTTACCGTGGTGATTTCAGTTAAATTATTTCATGAAGTATAGGGGCTATGGAGTATTGTTTTGGAAGTTTCAACCCAAAATATATGATTAGTTTATCTATGTAATAAACTGAATTAATAAAGAAAATCATGATCTAGTTTACGCATCTAAAATGTTAAAAGATACTTTAAAATTTTGTATATAAGACGGAGATCAATTTATGCATGATCAACTATAGTATATATTTTTCAGTGCAAAAAAAGATTATAGTATTTTTTTTTCTTGTATATTCTCTTACATTCCCATAAACATCTAGAAAACAAACTATCATGTTTGCATTACATTAAACATTTTTTTCTTGAAAATGCGTTACATTAAACATTTGGTAAAAGAAAAGGAAATGCACATGTTATAATATCTTTTCAAAAAATAAACACAGTTTGACATGTAAGGATTTTTTTTTTTGAACACTGACATGTAAGGATAACGTTAGATATTAACGATTGCGCTATATACTTTAATAATCCACAGTTTGCCTAATATGCTAACTATTACAGAAAAAGAACACAATATACACGCTTCTATTTTTTTTTTTTTTTCAATTTGTAAATCACCAACCAGCAAATGTCAATCATAGTGTTCATTGTTTATGGCCTTGTATCTACGTTTTAACGATCAGTTTCTATTTTATTAATGAAGTCCACAGTTTACGCCAACGACAAAACTTAGCTACAAACCAAAATAATGGCTATTGCATTCAAAGTCGAGGAGGAGGATCTCGAGGTCGAGTGATGATGACACTTCATGCTGAGATCATGCACCCGCAATAATGTACGTGGCGCACATTGAAATGGGTTTGGTCGTCAACCATAGGATTATGGTGCCCACTTTTGCTCTCTTCCTTTGCCTTCATCTTGAGATTTTATACCGTTCTTTGTACCCAGTACCCTCATCTCTCTCATCATTATTGCACTCCCAATCCTATTTTCATATCAACTTTTATTATTTTTCGTTTTTTGATAATACAAGTATTGAATTTGGATACAGTTACAAGTCTCTTGACATACAAACTTTTAGTTTGCAACCACAACACTTAAATTTAGATGAAAATATAGATTAATACAGAAAGCTACTTCTAACAAATAATTATTAAAATTAACAAAATAATAATTTAAGTATGTATGGAGAAAACTTTAAAAGTTATCAATCTTTCTCATATGCAGTCCCCCCTCAAGTAGCAATCAGTGCCTTTTGTTATAAAATTGAGATCCACACCAACTCAAAGACTGCCTAAAAGAATTTGAGAGTTTAAACTGATTTATCTCCTTATTTGGACCACATCTCTCTCAAAACACTTGAAAATATGTTATTTATCTGCTTTAAATAATCGCCTTATTATTATAATTATAATTATTACTGTTTTATACTGTTTTTTAATTTTGAGAAAGTGTTTTATACTGTTATTAACTTCTGAAACTTTCTAAGCAATTCATCAGATGAATTAGAAAAAAGAGAGCATAGCAGTAGGCAACCCTAATGAATAGGAGGAGTGTGTTGGTGCTCTCCTCAACCTTGCTTCAGATTTCACCAAGGTTTTCAAAATTAAATATATTTCTATATTAATAAAAATGTGGATTTAATATTATTATTCTATTATTACTATTAATATTATTATTTCTTCCTCTGTTTCAATATAGATTTCAGATGATTATTTTTGTTCTATAATAGATGATGTTTTTACATATCTAGGTAACTTTAACTTTCTCAAAAATTATGTAACCAATTATGTTTTTACTATTTTTATTTATAATTAAATCAGTTATTTTTAAATTATATTTTCAATAACTTTTTTTTAAAAGTAAATTTATTAAAATGTGTGCATAGAGCCAAAATTTCATCTCTTATAAAACAAACGGAGTATTATTATAGGATTTGGACTTTGGGGTGATCTTTTGCTTATGCTTACGCACGCAGATGCCCACGCTATACGCGTGATACTAGATCATATTATCTTATACTCTATTTATCAATTACGTTTATACTAATGCACCAAAAACATATAAAAACTTGAAAGCCAAGGTGAGTATTTAGTGATCCAAAAAGGAAATACACCAAAAATTAGAAAAAGTAATCTTATTCTAATGGTAACAGACTAAGATCTAATCAAATTAGGTCATGTAGATTAGTGGTACCAGTCTCGACTATGGGAGCAAGATCACACCTCAGATACAAATCAGAGTTTTTATTTGAAAATATATATAAATAAAACAAAATAACATTTTCACAGACACCATTAGGATTTAAGAATACTTCTAAAGTCAAATTATCATTCTTGTAAATAACTATATTTTTATAAGTTCATAACCTATTGCGCTCATATTAATAGTAAAGTAACAGCCAGCAATAATTAGTTTTTTTTTTTGACAAAAAGCCGACTATAATTAGTTACAATATTGCGATAGCATAGATAAGATTTCGACACAAGCAAAGAAACAAAAAACAAAGTACTAGGATCTAAGAATTTATGACAAATTCAGAGGTATGTTAATGTCTTCCATTAACATACTTTAACAAAAAAAAAAAGAACATGGGCTACGTGGTGTAATAATGGAGAAATACTGTGAATTTGGTAAGCAATGAATCAAATAATTAATCTTGCGATGCTAATTAAAAAAAATTAATTAAACTTTTAATTAATGGGTGAGAGTTTCGTTGTCAAAAAAAAAAAAATTAATGGATGAGAGGAGATGAGATTGGATATGGTTTCGGCTAATTTTTGTATGCAGGAGACGCAAGTAACCATCACACAAATGGAAGTTAGGCAAAGGTCAAAGTCAAACTCCTCCAAGTCTTTACATTAACATGTCCACATCTTATTGTGTTCTATCTTTTACATCATTACTAGTTGCAAAATGCCTTCGTTCTTATCTTTAATTTCTCCTTAAACATCGTTTCTTTACTTCTCGTAATACATGAGATGGCTACGGCAGTGGAGTAAATGAATCAAATTTCGAGTAGAGATGTGCTGAAAGTTAGTGAAAAAAGTCATTTTATAGTGAGGTTGTGACAGAACCTTTTTTATGCAAATTGAGAGGTTCTTTCAAAAGATAAAGTAAACGCCGTTTTTGCCTTCAAAGAATTAGTCTTCTTTAAATATTATATAAGTCACTGTTCAAATTCAGACACCCTCAAAATATACAACTAGAAGAAACTGCAACAACAAAGCTTGGTCTCTTCTCCGATATATCAAGTATTGATTTGAGTCGTATCCAACACATAAAAACTTTTTAGTGGATGTAATATGAATATGATTCAGATTGTGTTTTTAAATTAGACAAGTTTGAGCATATTATTTTACCAAAAGTTCAAACATATTTTTATTGTTTTATCTCATCAAGTATCCAAAAGATTTGACTACTCCCACTCCTGGTAAGACTTAATTATTACGTTACTATCAACAATCATTCATAAATCCACCAAGTTTATCATCTAATCCTCCCCTCGATATGAAGATGAATGGAGATATAACATGAGACAAGGCTCTCTTATCTGCTAAATCCCCAACATTTACTCCAAAAAGTAAAAGGAGAAAAGATAAATATCTGGAAAAGAATTTACCACCAAAACCTGATGACTGTAATATGATTTTGGCGTCGAAAAAATGTAACACGACTCCTAGTGCCAAGGCCTGAGTAGTGATGTCCCATTAAGAATTACTTTCAAGTTTCTATAGGAAGTTAAAACAACAGTTGCAATTTCTAAGAATGAGGTAATTAAATAACACGTGCAGTTTGCAACTTCAAGTCTTTGATGTCAAATCATGAGAATAGATTTCTTGACAATTTTAGAAAGATATTACAATCCAATTCGAATCTAAAACGTGTGTGTAAGTGTGACTTTCTCTCTTTTTATATCTAAGATAAGGTTACTCAAACATTGCAAGAATAACCTAATCAAGTAAAAAAAATACAAATTTACCTTTCATGGTTTAACTTTTTCTGCCATTTACTTTTCTTGATATAAATAAATCAACTACGCATTAACTTTACATCTGGCGACTGCGCTGCACGCTGCTTAGCTGATAGCTACCTTACAACAGTTATGATTTATTTCTACAGAGTTCAGAGTTAGAAGCGTAACTGTCAGTGAACGTGTGGTCTCTTATGAGACAATGACAATACCAGACTAAATGAGATGATGAAACAGGAATCAAAATAAATATGAGAGTGGTTAGAGTAATTAAATGGTCTTACTAGACTTATAATGGCTGAGTTTCCTTACATCGTCTATGAATCGGTCTATGCGACTATGCTACTAAGTTTCGGATGCTACTATTCAAGTGAATATGCTGACACACTTTGTTGTCCCCTTAGCAAAGACTGATGATTACCTGCAGAGATCATGAAAATGGCTGAACAAAAATACACATAAAGAAAGCAAATGACCTAAACGCAAAGACCGAGAAAGCTATATATATCTAACAGGGAAAAAATCAGGACGTGTAGTAAATAAACCAATGCTGTTGGATGTACCGTACCATAGAATGATAAAAAAATAATGGCTTCGCCCGGGTTCGAACCGGAGACCTTCAGTGTGTTAGACTGACGTGATAACCAACTACACCACGAAACCTTTTCTGATAGAGTTACCGAACCATGAAATATTTCCTTACCAAACTAAGTAGTATATTTCATTATTTCTACTTGTATGGACTAATAACAAAAACTGAGATGTGATTGACAAAAAAAAAAAAAAGAAAAATTAATGTTACCCGCTAAACAAGCAATTTACTGATATTCTCACACCTTCGTATTGACTTATGGTATTGGATGGTTCTATTGCTAGAACAGAGCTCCTGATTTATACAATTATAGAGGAGATATTTACGGTATGCGTATATACAGTAATTAATGATGATTGAGCTAGGAGAAAATATGCTCATGAATTTGTAACTAGTTTCCTTATCCTAATACTTGGATTAGATTTGGATTCAAGTTTTTCGGTTTGGATCTCGGTTTCCGGGTCTGTGGCCAGCCTATTCCCAACCATAAATCAACAAACAGCTACTTGGAAAAATAGCAATTGTTGAAATGTAGTTATAATGTAATTTACAAATTTTATAATCTTAGCCCTAGATGTTTGAAATATATATTGCATTCAAATCATCTCTCACACTCTGTAATTTTTTCTTGTTTAAATAAATAATAATTAGAAAGAAAACAAATGAATAGTCTCAATCGCCTTGGTTTGAATAGTTTTTTTTTTTTTTTTTGCTAAAACCTTGGTTTGAATAGTTACACTAAGCTTTAGTCTTTGCTGATTGTCCTGTGGGGACATTTCCACCGTTTCCAGCATCAAAAGATATATCCATAGTTACTCCTTCCTTGGCAGAAGCCGCCTTCACGAATTCACCTACTGCTCGACCCCATTTCAACATGGCCGATGTCAGTGCCTTACTTTGTTCAAACGTTATCGCACCCGGACCACTCTTCTTCATCTCAACCAAAGCATCTCCCATTGTCACCAACCCATCAACCAGCTTCCACGGATCCTATTATCACCATTATAAAACAAAAAAAAAATGTAAAGAACATGCTCATATATTTGTTAAAAATCTATAATTAACCAACGTGGAGTTGGTCTAGTCCCTAAAACTTTTGAATCATCAAGTGAAGTGTCTAAGGGAGTGAACACTTACTGATGTTCCTGCTTGGGTACCATCCAATGGAGACAAAGCTAAGAAGAGGTGCATAGCTTGAGTCGTAATATTATTGCTCTCTATTGAATATGTTTCAGGTGAAACCGTCTTGAAGCTGGCCATGAAGTCATTCATCTTTACAAAGAACTCCTTGAACTCTTTGTTAGCAAGACACCTAGTTTCTAGGTCAAGTAAGAAGGTTTGCATGCCTTTGTAGGCGAATGCCTCAACATCTTTGCCTGATTTGGGAATGTTTCTTAAATAGAAAGGTAACGAGAACGGTGATGTTGATGTACGAACGCCAGATTGTTTAGAAAGAGATGCATATGTAGGGTCGGTATAATCAATATCAAATTGTTTTAGATCGATTGGTTTTCCGTTTATCTCGGAGACCGCCTTCACAAAAAGACCAATCCTTCCGACCCATTCGAACATAGACCCGGACAACCTGTCCCATTGTGGATCAGGCATTACATTTGAAGTGCTTTTCTTCATCTCAGTAGAAACTTTCTCCATTGAAACCAACGCCTCGATCAACCTCCATGAATCAAACTACACCAAAAACACACACACAAACACACATTTTTTATTCATTAGACACCTCAAACCAAATATCTTTAATATCATACGATTTTTTCTTAGAACTCGTTGGTTATGATATTACCAATGAAAACTTACTGATCTTCCGGCTAGGGAACCCTTCAATGCAGAAATAGACGTGAAGAGCTGGTCAGATTTGTCTGATCCGATTGGTGCCGGTTGAAAGCAACTCGTTATGTAACCTTTCAGATTTGTGAAGAAGTTCTTGAACTCTACGGTGGTGGGAGACTTGCCCTCCAAGGCACCTACGAAATCTAGTAAACCTTTGGAAGCGTAAGGCCCAAACTCTTTGCCGGTTTTGGGAAAGAGAGCCATATAATCGAGTACTGAGAACGTCTTCCCTTGAGCTTGAGCTTGTGTTTCATTTACATTGCTTAATGCAACAAGTAACACTAAACCTACTGCTAATGAGATTCTTCCCATTTTTTCTTGGAGAAACTTAATATACACAAGAAAAAATTTATTCTTATTGTGATTTATTTTTTTTCGCTTTTTTTTTTTCTATGGGATATGCTTCATGGGAGAATTTGGTTTATATATATAGATGTTTAGAAGTCAAAATTAAACTAAATTTTAGGCGACGAGTGGTTAATTTTTCATTTTTTTTTAATTTCCGCTTTTCTCTCTATCTATTTTTAGAAAGGATTAATTTATTCATCAAACGATAAAATTGCACCAGTTATTTATTTTCTATTAATGTCCTTTTCTCTCTCAATCTATTTCTAGAAATTAGTATTAATTTTTTCATCAAACTGTAAATGCACCAACTATCTATTTTCTATTAATATTTACTTTTCTCTCAATCTAATTTCTAGAAAGTATCAATTTATTCATCAAACTATAAATTTGCACCAGTTATAGAAAGAAACAATCTATTCATTAAACTAGGACCTGAGAATAGATTGATTAACACCAACTTTATAACGAACAAACATGCCATTGCCCACAAAAGATCTTGGCCATCGGGTAGCCACCTCCATGAATTGATCACATCCCATAATACCTAAAATCACTTAAAATTTTGCTAACATGTTTAAAACCGGCCCATGATTATTTTGGGTTTCTGGCCCATAGTATCTATCTGCCGTTCGATCACAAACCTAGTCATCCAACGGCTACAAAAATATGACCGTTGTAATAGAACCGTTGTTGGCTCCTCCTCCTAATAAAAGACAAGCGCTCTCACTCTCTCACTCTCTCACTCTCTCACTTCTCACTCTCTCACTCTCACTAGCCCTTTCCCATCTTCATCTCAATTTAAAATCTCTTACAGAGAGAGACTCTATTATTACCAAAGAGAAAACTAACGAAAGAGTAAAAAGAATCTGTAGTAGAGAGAGCTAGCGATTATGGCGACAGAGAAGAAGAACAAACAGAGGTATGTTTCTTTGCTTTTATTTAATATATTGCCGCCCCCTCCCCTTCTGAATTTTAATTAATGGATCTGATTTTTACTAGCTTATGGATTCTATTTTGATTTTGTAAATCTGGGTTAACTTTGGTTTTTATTGATTTGAATATAACTCGTTTTTTTTTTTAACTCAGTCCCCATTCCAGTAATTATTTTTATTAGAACTGATCTTTGATTTGGTTGTCTGTGAAAACAGGTGTTCCTGTCGCTGGCTGATGGTGTAAAGATCCAGAACAAACACCGCGTGAGGTATTATTTATAACTACTCTAGGTGCGATGTTAATACAACACAACACAACCACTTATTTCTTCTAATCTTATAAATATATCAGGGAAACTAAACACAATCAATCGGAATGTAACCACAGATAAGTATCCCATTCAGAGAACACATCTTTTGCCTTCTTAGTTGTCCATATGGATTCTGTTTGTATTGAGAACATCGTGAAAAACTGCAGGTTTCTGGGTAACTGGAGCCAGCTCCTGAGATATACAAGAAAATATTTATTCTTATTGTTAATATTATTTTTTGTTTTTGGGTTTTTTTCTGTATATGCTTTCTAGGAGAACTTGGTTTATATAGATGTTAAGAAAGTCAAAATTGAACTGAATTAGAGGCGACGAATGGTTTTTTTCAAATTGATTTCCGCTTTTCTCTCTATCTATTTTTAGAAAGGATCAATATATTCATCAACTATAAATTTCCACCAATAAGATTGTGTTATTTCATATTCGATATTTTTTTAAAAAAGAAACAAAATATTGTCAAATTATATTATGTTTTTAAAATTAAAAGGTAAAACGAAATAAATAAAAAATAGTAGTAATTACAAAAAAAAAACATATTTTTAACGTCGTCAGCAAAACACTAAACCCTAAATCATAATCCCTAAACCCTGAATCCTGAATTCTAAACCCTTTGGATAAATCATAAACTTTAAATCAAAAACACTAAACACTAAAACACTCAAGGGTTTAGGGTTTCGGATTTAGGGTTTAGGGTTTTAGTGTTTAGCGTTTTTTATTTAGAGTTTAGGATTTATCCAATGGCTTAGGGTTTAACTAAGGGTTTAGGGTTTAGGATTTAGGGATTAGGATTTAGGGTTTAATGTTTTCTTGTGACGTTAAAAATATTTTTTAATTCTTTTTCTGTAACTACTATATTTTTTAATTTTTTATTTTAAAAACATAATATAATTTGACAATATTTTGTTTTCTTTTTCAAAAGATATCGAATTTGAAATAATGAAATTCTATTGGTCGGTGAACCTCTAGAATAACTCTTTATTTTAAATTAACCTCCACTTTCTCTCAAACTACTTTTAGAAAGGATCGATTCATTGTTGTAAAAGGATCAATTTATTTAGCACAAATTATTTATTTTCTAATGCTCTCTGTTTTTCTCTCGATCTATTTTTATAAGGATCAATATCTTCATCCAACTAAATCTAAATAAGAGCTGAGAATAAATTGATTTACACTACCCTTGTAATGATCAAACATGTGTACAAAAAGATTATTATGAAAAATGAGTTATTCTGTCATTTTTAATGTACGTTTACTGCAAGTAATTGCATTTTAGTTATAAAAAAATAATTGCATTTTGCATGCTTCCTTCTTCAAACCTTGCCCCCATATAAATTGATTTACACTACCCTTATAATGAGTTATTCTGTCATTTTGCATGTTCAAACCTTGTCCCCATATAGACACTGCGTCCTGTTTCCCTAACCAGATAGCAGGATGAGCATCTGCTCTGAACTCGCTTAGATGGGGTCAGATCGAGTAGCTTGATCTCTGTGTTTTGCAACTCATTCTTGCTTCGTTGTTCACTCCATTGTTCCTGGGATCAAACCACAAGTCAAGCTGTCTAGGTCTTAGCATCAATGGCTGATCTAAGAGGTTCACAATCAACATTGGCCAGAACAGAGCATTCCCAGATACTCAAAGACAGCTTTTTTTATGGCATTCAAGTTCCAAAGCATATACCTTTTGATAAACTCTACTTAAGCGAAAAGAACAGCTCTGTGATAAGCAACCGCACCCATCTCCATGAATTGATCACATCCCATAATACCTAAAATCACTTAAAATTTTGCTAACATGTTTAAAACCGGCCCATGATTATTTTGGGTTTCTGGCCCATAGTATCTATCTGCCGTTCGATCACAAACCTAGTCATCCAACGGCTACAAAAATATGACCGTTGTAATAGAACCGTTGTTGGCTCCTCCTCCTAATAAAGACAAGCGCTCTCACTCTCACTAGCCCTTTCCCATCTTCATCTCAATTTAAAATCTCTTACAGAGAGACTCTATTATTACCAAAGAGAAAACTAACGAAAGAGTAAAAAGAATCTGTAGTAGAGAGAGCTAGCGATTATGGCGACAGAGAAGAAGAACAAACAGAGGTATGTTTCTTTGCTTTTATTTAATATATTGCCGCCCCCTCCCCTTCTGAATTTTAATTAATGGATCTGATTTTTACTAGCTTATGGATTCTATTTTGATTTTGTAAATCTGGGTTAACTTTGGTTTTTATTGATTTGAATATAACTCGTTTTTTTTTTTAACTCAGTCCCCATTCCAGTAATTATTTTTATTAGAACTGATCTTTGATTTGGTTGTCTGTGAAAACAGGTGTTCCTGTCGCTGGCTGATGGTGTAAAGATCCAGAACAAACACCGCGTGAGGTATTATTTATAACTACTCTAGGTGCGATGTTAATACAACACAACACAACCACTTATTTCTTCTAATCTTATAAATATATCAGGGAAACTAAACACAATCAATCGGAATGTAACCACAGATAAGTATCCCATTCAGAGAACACATCTTTTGCCTTCTTAGTTGTCCATATGGATTCTGTTTGTATTGAGAACATCGTGAAAAACTGCAGGTTTCTGGGTAACTGGAGCCAGCTCCTGAGATATACACCAAAATATAGATAAAACCCCGTTAGTGAGTTAGTGAGTTAGTGAGTTAGTGAGTTAGTGAGTTAGTGAGTTAGTGAGTTAGTGAGTTAGTGAGTTAGTGAGAGAGAGAGAGGCCGCCCGGCTCGGGCGCGCTCGGCGCTGCTCGGCGCTGCTCGGCGCTGCTCGGCGCTGCTCGGCGCTGCCTGGCGCTGCTCGGCGCTGCCTGGCGCTGCTCGGCGCTGCTCGGCGCTGCTCGGCGCTGCTCGGACGCTGGCGCTGCTCGGCGCTGCTCGGCGCTGCTCGGCGCTGCCCGGCGCTGCTCGGCGCGGCTCGGGCGCTGCTCGGCGCTGCTCGGCGCTGCTCGGCGCTGCTCGGCGCTGCTCGGCGCTGCCTGGCGCTGCTCGGCGCTGCTCGGCGCTGCTCGCTGCTCGGCGCGCTCGGCGCTGCTCGGCGCTGCTCTGGCGCTGCTCGGCGCTGCTCGACGCTGGCGCTGTTCTGACGCTGGCGCTGCTGGCGCTGCTCGGACGGCGCTGCTCTGACGGCGCTGCTCGGCGCGCTCGGCGCTGCTCGGCGCTGCCTGGCGCTGCTCGGCGCGCTCGGCGCTGCTCGGCTGCTCGGCGCTGCTCGGCGCTGCTCGGCGCTGCTCGGCTGCTCGGCGCTGCTCGGCGCTGCCTGGCGCTGCTCGCTGCTCGGCGCTGCTCGGCGCTGCTCGGCGCTGCTCGGCGCTGCTCGGCGCTGCTCGGCTGCTCGGCGCTGCTCGACGCTGGCGCTGCTCGGCGCTGCTCGACGCTGGCGCTGCTCGACGCTGGCGGCGCTGTTCTGACGCTGGCGCTGCTCGGACGCTGCTGCTCGACGCTGGCGCTGCTCGACGCTGCTCGACGCTGGCGCTGTTCGGACGGCGCTGCTCGGACGCTGCTCGACGCTGCTCGACGCTGGCGCTGCTCGACGCTGGCGCTGTTCGACGCTGGCGCTGTTCGGACGCTGGCGCTGCTCGGCGCTGCCTGGCGCTGCTCGGACGGCGCTGCTCGGACGGCGCTGTTCTGACGGCGCTGTTCTGACGCTGCTCGACGCTGCTCGACGCTGGCGCTGCTCGACGCTGGCGCTGTTCTGACGCTGGCGCTGCTCGGACGGCGCTGCTCGGACGGCGCTGCTCTGACGGCGCTGCTCGGCGCTGCTCGGCGCTGCTCGGCGCTGCTCGGCGCTGCTCGGCGCTGCTCGGCGCTGCTCGGCGCTGCTCGGCGCTGCTCGGCGCTGCTCGGCGCTGCTCTGACGGCGCTGCTCGACGCTGGCGCTGCTCGGACGGCGCTGCTCTGACGGCGCTGCTCTGACGGCGCTGCTCGGACGGCGCTGCTCTGACGCTGGCGCTGCTCGGCGCTGCTCGGCGCTGCTCGGCGCTGCTCGGCGCTGCTCGGCGCTGCTCGGCGCTGCTCTGACGCTGGCGCTGTTCTGGACGGCGCTGCTCGGCGCTGCTCGACGGCGCTGTTCGGACGGCGCTGCTCTGACGCTGGCGCTGCTCGGCGCTGCTCGGCGCTGCTCGGCGCTGCTCGGCGCTGCTCGGCGCTGCTCGACGCTGGCGCTGCTCGACGGCGCTGTTCGGACGGCGCTGCTCGACGCTGGCGCTGTTCTGACGCTGCTCGGACGCTGCTCGACGCTGCTGCTCTGACGGCGCTGTTCGACGCTGGCGCTGTTTGACGGCGCTGTTCGGACGGCGCTGTTCTGACGCTGCTCGACGCTGGCGGCGCTGTTCTGACGCTGGCGCTGCTCTGACGCTGGCGCTGTTCGGACGCTGGCGCTGCTCGGACGCTGGCGCTGTTCGACGCTGGCGCTGTTCTGACGGCGCTGTTCTGACGGCTGCTCTGACGCTGCTCTGACGCTGCTCGACGCTGGCCGCTTTGACGCTGGCGCTGTTCGACGCTGGCGCTGTTCTCGACGGCGCTGTTCTGACGGCGCTGTTCTGGACGACGCTGTTCTGACGGCGCTGTTCTGACGGCGCTGTTCTGACGGCGCTGTTCTGACGGCGCTGTTCGACGGCGCTGTTCGACGGCTGTTCTGACGGCGCTGTTGCTCGGACGGCGCTGTTTGACGGCGCTGTTCGGACGGCGCTGTTCTGACGGCGCTGTTCGACGGCGCTGTTCGACGGCGCTGTTCGGACGGCGCTGCTCGGCGCTGCTCGGACGCTGCTCGACGCTGCTCGACGCTGCTCGACGCTGCTGCTCTGACGGCGCTGCTCGGACGGCGCTGCTCGACGCTGCTCGACGCTGCTCGACGCTGCTGCTCGACGGCGCTGCTCGGCGCTGCTCGACGGCGCTGTTCTGACGCTGCTCGACGCTGCTGCTCTGACGGCGCTGCTCGGCGCTGCTCGACGCTGCTCGGACGGCGCTGTTCTGGACGACGCTGCTCGGACGCGGCTCGGACGCGGCTGCTCGGACGCGGCTGCTCGGACGCGGCTGCTCGGACACGGCTGCTCGGACGCGGCTGCTCGGGGGAGCTGACTGCTTGGGGAGGGGGAGTCAGTAGCGCACGGCTTGGCGCGGCGGAGCATGGCTCGGGAGCACGCAAAGAGAAAGAAAGAGACGGGAGAGAGAGTGAGAGAGAGTACCTCAACAGCAGCAGCTAGAGAAAGAATTGTAGCTTCAGCCCAAGGTCTTCCCATTATTTGTAAACCTATTGGCATCCCTTCCTTGTCATACCCAACCTATTTCCAAATGATTAGCAAATGAATATGATAGGTCCAAAGTGTACTACTTAGATTATAATATAAAAACATTGTTTACATGTACAGATATGGCTGGGAAGCCCAGGAGATTTGCAGCAACAACAAAGCGCATTAGATAAGCTGTAAAAAGAAGCAACATTCATATCAAAAGTTGTAAACGCTCGGTTACACCTAAATAAGGCAGCGAAAGTAACACCAAAGGTGAAGAAGTCTGAATGTTTTGTCTGACCAACCTGCCACTTGAAAATTGGTTTCTCCATTTTTCAAAGCCTCAGGTGGTATCACAGGAGCTGTCATACTGTTTGTCCAAAACAACATTTCACTAACGAAGTAAAGTATCTGAAGACATAAGCAAATGTTCTGTTACATGGAATATTTTTACGTACCCACATGTTGGAGTCACAATAACATCAACGTTTTTGAAAATATCCAAGTGGTACTCCATCAACCTTCGCCTGTAATATACAAGCAAGCAGCCACTATAGAGAGAATGGTTGTATAAAACTTAGAAGGTGAACTTACCTAAGACACTGAGCAGCAATATAGTCTGAAGCAGAGAATGACTTAAAGATCGCAAAGCTGGTGCGAGTATCATTAGATAACTTTGAATTTTTCCTGAAACGTGTAAGACAATGGAGACAAATGGTTTAGACCAAGGTTTACTGCTACTGAAATAAGAACAAAGGTTAAAGACGTACCCAGCCTCACAGTAAGGAGTAAGAGAACATAATGTTGCAGACCCTATCGACACAACATGAGCTGCACGCATCTCTTCCAGTTCAGGAACCACTATTTCCACTACCTAGTGCCATATAGAGATTTTAGATGTAACTATCTTGCTGATAGAGAAAAGAAAACATATTCATATATGATCAGCTTACTTGGCAACCATGATTGTTTGATAGGAGCTTAAGAACATCTTCACATTTGTCGGATATGTCACTTGAAATCACATCATTAAACCACTGCATTACATAAAAAACAGTGCACTATATATACAACTGAAATAACAAAATCCAAATCGATTAGCCTTTGAATGTACGAGAAAAATAATAGACTAAATAATTAAGATATTTGGAATATTTTCTAAATATTCTCTCTGCATCAAAAACTCACCGTTGTATATTTCCCTAGCCGTAGAGATCCTATAACATTGCTTCCATTGTGAGACAATAACTTGGGAAGACAGGGTTGTGTCTGCAGAATCATTTCAAAGACCGAGTCATACATGAACATATTGCAAGAATATTTGACATGTTCAAATGAATAATGTACCGGGTTCAGGTTAAGTCTATCTGCAGCTGAACATCCCAAGATTGCTGCATACCTGAGAAACACACAATAGCAGATTAGCCAAAAAAAAAAAAAATCCAGGTTTAATCCAAAAAAAATCGAACATTTGAAATGGTTAATGTGTGTTTTGCTTTTAACAGTTTTTAAATTTTTGTTTTGCAGCTCCACTCACTATTGTTGTCTGCTTTGCAAATATGCCAATGATTGAAAGATTGAAACAATGTAGTCATTCACTAGACTAATCCTAGGGTCAAGAAAGAAAAAAAAAAAACTTACACCAAGAGAGTATCTTCCAGAGATGAAGCAACTGGACTAATAACTTCAACTGTTCCACCTGCACATAATGACCTGTAGAGATGACAAACCAAAGATCAGATGGTTTAGATAGCAACGAGATGAAAACAACAGTAGAAACCAATTCTCATAACTCTTACCCTGTCATATCTGTCCGGCCATATGTTGTTTTCAGTCCAGTTACACCACATAGTGATGCAGGGATGCGAACAGAACCTGCATTTCCAGACACGAGTAAGCATACAACGCAAGACCAAAACAAAACAAGATAACTTTGATGATACCTCCACCATCTGTTCCTAAAGCAGCCGGACATAGTCCAGAGGCTACAATAGCTGCTGAACCTGAGGAAGATCCGCCTGTGTACCTTTCAGGTGCATGTGGGTTTCTTGTGGTTCTGCAATACAGCATAACAAAGTTCTCATACAAGTAAAGATTTGTGTTATGTGCTGTGTGTTGCTTACCCGTAATTCGAATTGTTCCCTGAAGTCCCCATGCCTAACTCATGCATATTAGCCTTGCCAAGTAAGACTGCACCACAGCTGCGAAGTCTTGAAACAACCACTGAGTCTTGCTCCACGGAACGAGCTTCATGCAGCCATCTTGTTCCACCTGATTAAAAGATGACAAATCTTATGACAAGTATCTTGTAAAAACATAAGAATGACATTACTTACCCGTTGTGGTATGTGGTAAACAGTCAATATCATCCTTGATTGTTATAAAAACTCCATCTAAAATGGATATTGGATGTCCTACACATGTCACATTCAACATGATCAATAGATCAATACATATCTGAAATCTGGTAGTAAAAATAGGTTTATGAGTATGCAACGTTACCTTCTTCAAACCTATGTGTAGAAGCTTCAGCTTGTTTTCTAACTTCATTAGCATCAAAGCTAATCAAAAATGGTGTTGGAGACTTATCATACTTGAACTCCTCTATGATTGAGATTATTTTTTCTGCTACCTAGCAATCATCAACAAGGCTTCTTGATATGTACCAAAATAAAAATCATAAAAAAAAATTTCTGAAAATTAAGATGACTAACCACAGATGGAGTTGTCAGCTTAGATCTATAAGCATATGCGTAATCACGTATCTTCCAGTAACGGAAAGAGGAGCTTGGATCTGCGTTGAAGCTAATAGAAGGATCATATTGAGGAAGACATTTCAAGGCTGTTTCTAATCTGTCAACAGGGCTTTCATCTTCTCCAACAAGGACAACATCAAGCTCCGGTTCTAAGTTCAAACAATGATAAGTTTATGTAATGATTACAGAGTTTTCCATGTAAATTATACAACATAATGAATGATAAGAATATACTTTGAGATGGGAACACAGGCCTAAACATGGGCTCTTCTGGTATAACTGTGTTCCGAAAAATCTGCAAGTCACAACAAGGAAAAGCATATAAGTAACTATTTGAATGATCATAAAGTAAGTCTGATAAAAAAAAAAAAAAAAAAAAAAACAGACCTGGGTCATGCCATTATTCTTCTTCAGTGACTCTACAATCAATGAGCCTATAACTGGTGCTTCAAGCATCTTAACAAACAACTTGAACAGAAAGCCAGTCAAATGAGGGGCTGCAAAAGTTACACATAACCATTACTCATGTGTGATGTGTCTGAAATTTAGGTAACGTACAGAACCAAAACTGCATTGTATAATAACGAACCTTTGATGTCTTCTTCTTTATATTTGACACAAGAAACATCAACCTCGTTCACCGGCTTCATGACTTTATACTTACCCATCTTATCAAAGCCAGAAATAAAGACGCTAAGTTTTGGATTGATGTAGTGGATCACACGTGAGCAGATTCAGACAACAGAATCACAAGAATGGCTATGGAAGATATATATAGATTGCAAAAGTCAAAGACGAACCTGAGAACGTTGATCTGATCTGGCGGTGATTAGTTAATGAAGCTGACACAGATTTGATGAGGCCGTGCGGATGCCCGGTGAAGTTTGTTGGAAACTTTGAATGGTTGCTTGTACTAGATTCGTATATTGTTCTTGTCTCGAAATGTTGAATTATTCTAACGATGTTTTCAAATTGACACAACGGTCCCCTTTATTATGTTAAATTCTGTCTTTCTCCCCCTAATTGTTGTTTTCACACTTCCTCCCCCAGTCCCTGAATATCCCTGCACACATTTCTACTACGTAACCAACTGGGATTTTTACTCTTTTTTTTTTGTTACTTTTACTTGTTCAGAACTCATAAGCATGAACGTTCAGTTATCTAGAAGAATCAAATAATGCGACTATGTAGTATATCAATAGTGAAATGAAAAGTTTTTGGCTAAAATGAATTGGTTGCTAGACTATAAGCATATTTGTCATAATATTGTTGTTTGACATAATCAACCAAATATCACGAGACACGACTTGATCGAGCAACATCATTTACGGCTAGTCATCCCATATATCATATGGATATTCTAATTTAAAATAAGTCATTGGTAATAGGATGCAAAAATATATTAAAACAGTAATTTGACTTTAAAATATCGACATCGTATTCACATGAATAGTGTACATAATATTGGAAGAATGTCTAATTATTACTGTTCTCAAACATGTTTTGAATTTAATTGCGACCATACTGTTTTTAAGAAAAAATAAGCTAATTCAAAGATAAAGGAAAATTATTTTAAATCATGATTACAGCTTAGGCATGCTGGTGAGATACGTTTGATATAAGTTAGAATAATTACAACAGTTTAACCACTCATATAATAGTACGGTGCAAGTTGACAATATATATGGTATAATAAGAACAAACAAGTGAGAAGTTGAATATACAGTGACAAAGTTAAAACATCTTCTCTGAAACTCATTGAGATCCATAGATTGGTAAACAAAAGATGAGTTTTACAATTATATTTAAGAGAGGAAAAAGAACAATTATCATCTAGACAACACAAAGAGTAGTATTAAGAATATATGATTTGGTTTTAGTTTTTCAATCTTTCTTGTTTATTGTTTTCTAATTTGAGTTTGTTTCCTCTATTTGAAAATGAGGGAATAAGAATCTGATTATTACATTACTAAACTTTAACCACCCAAAAAAAAAGAATCCAATAACCTAAATTATAAACACAACAAAACTAAGACTAATGGGGCTAAAGATAAAGGACAATGACCTAATTATTTAGATATTTCATATCTTCTTCTACAAATCTTACTTTATGACTTAGAATATTAAACCTTAAAATAGTACGTACTTAGTACTTGCTTATAAAATACAACTTCGTGATTAACTTCGTTAATTAAAAAAAAAAGCTGGTCCTTCTTCAACGTAGAAGTATCAAACACTTGTTTAGCTGGACCCAGCATAGAGTTCCAAAAAGTCATATTAATCCATGGAGAGAGATATTCAAGTAACGTCACAAGACAGTCACACATCAACTCCTTAAACTCATAACTCTGACAAACCACGTGTAATAGAGCAATAAGTTCACGTACCACAAGGTCCTATCATGTTATCATTTTCCAACACCACCGTTTCACCCATCATCATAAAACAAAAACCATAATCAAAAATCTTTTAAAGACAGAACACACTTTACTTTCAACTAAGATGGAGAAACTCTCTTACAACTCCTATCCAGACTCAACCGACTCATCTCCTCGATCTCGCGAGATCGATTTCGATAACCCTCCGCCATGGGATGATCACCAGAGCTACAAAGTGAGGTTCATGTGCAGCTACGGCGGCAAGATTCAGCCACGTCCTCACGATAACCAGCTCACTTACGTCAACGGAGAGACCAAGATTCTCTCCGTGGATCGCGGGATCAGATTCCCCGTCTTGGCTTCGAAGCTCTCCGCCGTGTGCGGCGGCGGCGATGGAGGAGATGTGTTGTTTAAGTATCAGCTTCCGGGAGAGGATCTAGACGCGTTGATATCCGTTACTAACGATGATGATCTCGAGCACATGATGCATGAGTACGATCGCTTGCTTCGTGTGTCGTCTAAGCCGGCGAGGATGCGTTTGTTTCTCTTCCCGGTTGGTTCGGGTGGTGGGTTTGGATCGGAGGGTTCTACTCACTCGGATCGTGATCGGTTTGTCGAGGCGTTGAATACAGTTCGTAACCGGTCTGAACCGGAGAAAACCGTAACCCCTCCGGTTAATACTGCTGATTTTCTGTTTGGGACGGAGAAAGTTGCGGTTTCTCCTCCGCCACCACCGGCTGTACCGGTGGTGATGGAGCCTCATCCGCCGGTGGTTCAACCTGAGCCGGCGGAGATGCAAAATCAAATGCTTGAGTTTCAGAGGATGCAAGTTAGGGATCAAGAACAGTTACTTCAACAACAAGAAGCTGTTTATAGAAGGAAGAGTGAAGACGGTTTAATAGAAACCGGAGGATACTTCTCTCCGCCGCCACCTCCTCCGCAGCAGACCATTCCTCATACTAATACACAAGCTCCTCCAATGACCTTCTGGCAAGGAAACCACTGTAATCCAGGAGGAGCCGTGTATCCAACAACCGGACCGATATTACCAGAGCAGCCAGTGTACATGATTCCAACTCCAGCTCCAACTCCGCATCCAGGAACTATATACCACGCGCCGCCACCGCAACCTCAAGGAGTCATGAGACCAGTAGCTACAGGACAAGGAAACCAAGGTGGCTACTACCCTCAGAGACAGAGGATACCTTCGGATACTTACAGAGAACAGCACCAACCTGTGTACAACGTAGCTCAGCCACCACTAGGACCAAGGGCACCACTACAACAACAACAGCAGCCTCCACCGCCTCAACCGCAATACTCTGCAGTTCAACCTCCACGGCAAGTCATTGGATTACCAGATACAGCAGCGTATACTCAGGTGAATTACGCAGGAGGAATCGGGAAACAAGTGTACTACACGGAGGGACCACCACCTCCACAGTACCATGGAGGAGTTGGTTTACCTGTGAATGGTATGAGCGAAGTGAGAACCGGACCAGACGGTAAGCCTGTTGTAATGAACATAGCACCTAAAGTTTCATCACAGAGTTCAGATTCGGCAGTGTGATGAGGTAATCCAGATTATTGTTAAAACCATTTCAAGTTTCATCATCATCAACATATATATAGTGTAATTGAGATTACTTTGGGTATTTTAATGTCTCATAAATAATATTTACTTTTTGTTTTAATCTACTTCTCTATGATGTTCTTGATTCTGCAATTTCTATAACTTCTTGTCTTATTTTCATGAACCTTGTCTCTTGTGCATGCACTTTTTCTTTTCTTTTTTGCCTATGTCAACAAGATTATAATAACGTATTGTTCGATTGGACCTTTAAATTAAAATAATATATATATCCGTTGTACATGAGAACTGATGTAAAAATGAATCATATTTTGTGGTAGATCAACATCTGAAAACTCAATAATTGAAGTTGCGAAGTAACGATTTAAAATTTTTTTATCTCGTTTGATTGGATTTTTAGTAGATAAATATCATGGATGGTCCACACGGAAACAAAACTATCAAACCTTATTTTAGGGACAGGTGTTGTGTGAAAGGATGTTAACAGAGTTTGAACTTTTGAGAATCTTTCGAGAGAAAGAGACAGCTTCACTAAAAATCACATACTGCCATTGTTGTCAGCCCATTTGCTCCAAAATTTCTTCAATACAACGACAATCATTATTGTATCATAATCAAGTATTCTAAAAATCAGTATAGACTGTTTATATGCACATGAGTGTCAAAACGTCTAGTATCGTAATCATATAATCAATCAAAACAAAATCCATATACAGTAAAAAGATATCTGAAACAGGTGTCATACATGTCTTTGACTTCCTGTCATAATCAGAGAGTAAGACTATCACACCAGTAAACACCTAACAACTACCTTCACCGCATCCCAAGATTCGTTTGGTAGTTAGGTGGAGAAAAACACTTAGGCACATTTGCAACAAGCTCTTTAACCAAACGACTCAGTTTCCCCAAGTGAGTATTCATTTTTCTCTTCTGACTCTAATCGCGTCTCTTTGCTTATAGGAACAAACGATCTTAAAGCTACAGAGATCAACTCAAGAGCTTCCACTCTACGGAACTCAACCTTCGGATTCACACTTTTATCCACAAGAAATACAAAGAGTTTGTGTGCGATCCACGGTCTCCTTCTAAACACTTCCACAAGAAAGTCTACCTTTATCTGAGACTTCTTGGAATCAAAGTACCCGACAAGAACACTCCTAAACACATCCAAGACCTTCTCCAGTTCAGTTTCTGAGAATATTCTCAGAGTCGATTATCCTCAGAACCCAATAAGTTGAGTGCTGAGCAAGGCTAGCGATCATCTTGTGCCGGTTCCAAGCAGCTGACTGCTTCTTCTTCGAATGATCAACACCTGACTTCTTCTTACTCTTGAATGGTTTTGCCGCCAGTTTAAGATTCTTCTCCAACAAAGAAGCGAGTGCAGACAGTTGCATTGATTCATCATTGAACAACTCTTTAGCCTTGAAGATCTTCTTCTGGATGATACCCCATATCCGTTGTAAAAGCTGCTGCCTACTCTCTGCAGTGCTTGGATTCACTAGCGCCTGAGCTAAGTTTAAGTACACTGTAATAACTTGAGGATTCTCTGTTAAAAACATCACCAGAAACACACGCAACTCAGTAGAGACTTGAACATTAAAACACTTGATCAGAAGCCAAATCATCACTTACCAGGATTCTCTTGGAGGTAGATTTCGAGAAGGGAGAGGACACGGAGTTTAAACAAAACAAGCTGGGACTGAGAAGTTTTGCCGCCAGCTTGGTTCTTCTTCTTCTCCTTGAAGATCTGTGCCAGGTCAGTGTCCATTCGGAACACTGCATCGTCATCCATCCCATCATCATCATCATCTTCTTCAGAACTTTCAGGAACCTCTCTGTCTACTGTTTCAGAATCATCAACGTGCTCATCGCTCTCACCAGTCTCACCCATTTCCTCATCTTCTTCAATAGCCAGACAATCTTCATCATCATCGTCAAGATCCTCAGAATCTTGATCCTCCTGATATCTAGCCGGTTTTAGATCTTTCTTGATCACTCGCAGCATTCTCAGCAGACCATCATTGGTAACATCTTGACAGAAGCACTTGAAAACCTTACACAGACATAGAAGCTCACTTTAGCATCCAAGGATCGTAAACTTTAAGTAGATTTTTTTTGGCTTGTGGCTTAGCTTATTATTACCTGCTCAATGGAAGAGCGCAAATGGAGCTGAAGAATGTGGCAAGAGAGAAAGTAACGTGTCCACAAGGACATCCATTACTGCTGGTTCTTCTTCTTCTTCACCGTCACCCTCACCTTCACCACAAGGACATCCATTACTTTCAAGAAGATCAAGAGAAGAACTGATCCAAGCTTTGTCACAGCATACTGAAAGCTCACTCGCAGCTTCCGAGAACTCTCCAGGATGGAGGAATATTTGAAGCAAAAACTGAACTACTAAATGCCTCAACGCATGATACTTATTTGCTTCAGCAGATAGCCCATACTTCCTTTCCTGCCAAATACTAAAAGCTTAGAAGCATATCATTAAGATCAAAGCCAGTAAGAAAGTTTATATCTCATTTGAGAGTTTACTTTCGGTTTCTTGTAACTCTTTGACAGCCTTTTCATCAGCTTCAACCAAGGAACGGAAGTGAGAAACCGAGGGAATACTCTGCAGCGTGCTAAGGAAATTCATGAAGTAGGAAACAGGATCATCATCAGATAGTGGAGTCTCCATCTTTTGAGAATTTGACAGCAGTAGCTGAAGCTGTTCGATGCACATTCTGCAAAGATCAGTGGGAGTAGCCGTCTTCGGCCACTTAAACGTCTCCTGCAGCTCGAATGATGTAACTTCAGTGCCTAGAGAAGCCACAAATAGACCCTGAACAGCGAGAAACTTCATGATCTGCTTTTGCACTCGGAGTTTCGCCTCTGGAGCCAGTTTGGCATGTTATAAAACGCCAGGGAGAGATTCAATGACCCAGCTTCTCAGAACATCTCCAGTTGAACCAACAGAATCTATCTCGGAGTCATCATCTGTTGTTTGACTCTGATCAGAGTTAGGAGAGGAAGGTTCATCCACAAACAAGTTCATCAAGCTCTGGAGAAAAAGCGTGCAACCATCTTCGGTTTCAAACTCAGTAGCTAGATCTTTAACAGTTTTGGTACGAGTAACACTGTCAAACTTTCCTTCACTGTGTCTCTGAAGAGCCATTGTGACAGCCACTCTCTTGGTATCATCTTCCTCCACCCAATCCATCAACTCCGAGAGAAAATGAGTTGCAACTTTATGCAGCCAAGAGTCCTTTGTGGAGACTGGAGAGTATATCCATGAGGCACTGAACAAACTTAAACGATAAAATATGTTGGAGGAAACTTGCGGGAAGCTTGGATTGTTAAAAGGTTTAGGGTTTATAAGTAAGCTCTGTGAATAGATAACCGGGATTTGGTAGAAACTTGGATTGTTGTTTGGCAAACCAAAACCCCATGTACCGGTTCAGATGACTCAATTAATCAAATTACCTCGGTAAGTTTCTGTAAATCACACATTATTCTGGTTCATTTTTTAATTATTGGGTTAACATGGGTCTTAGATTATTGGTCTGGGCTTTTTCTAAAGCTCACGATTTTCTCTTTAGTTTTTTTTCTTGGATTAAATTAGAATATTGAACAGTGTACATTTATAAAATTTTCTTTTTCTTGTTTTCCCTGATGTAAAGATAAAGATTGTCACATATAGATAATTCACTTGTTTGTTTCATTTATTTTCAAATATATAGCTTACGTACTTGTCTATGATTATATATATAATAATTTGTTCCTGTAATTTTGTAATGAAAGCTTATCACATTGGAAAGTCAGAGAAAAATATGGATTTATGCAAAATAGATAAGAATAAAGAAAATGAGAAACACTGTATGTGATTTGTGTGTTTATATTTGTAGAAAAATACAATGTGTATGCTTGACTTTTACAATTCTTAATTTTTTCGACGTATTCTAAGATATGCAAAGACGAAGACTATCAACATCAGAAACAGAAAGGTTCCTTCAACTCTTTATATTTTCCTTTCTTTCGTTTGATTACAATCATCCAGTTCATAAACTACAAACATAATTTTTCTTCATACGTCAAAGAATCATAATTTTTCTTCATACGTCAAAGAATCAACTATCATTTTTAATTTTCCTCTTTTCTGGCCACTACTTGTGATAGAAATATTAAACTTTCATTGCTTAAACATCATATCACAACGATGCGTTGACTCATAAGAGCCAATTATATCTCTGTTTAGACTTTAGACTAATCAAAATCCATTTTATTTTAAACAAAAATAAATATCTTTATTTTATAAAGAGAGGTTGGTACCTTGGTCTTATCAGTCTCACGTAAAGATTCCTAGTCGTTACAGCTCTCTTTCTCTCATCTCTTTCTCACTCACACACAACACAAGTAGATTCCCTCTTCACCGGAATGGCCTCCACCGACGAATCTTACGACGACGACGTATCACCTATTGAAGAAGTCCGTTTAACGGTAACAAACACCGACGACCATACACTACCGGTTTGGACATTCAGGATGTGGTTCTTGGGTCTAATCTCTTGTGCCCTCCTCTCTTTCCTTAACCAATTCTTCTCGTACCGAACCGAACCGCTTGTAATCACGCAAATCACGGTTCAAGTCGCTACACTCCCAAGGTCATTTCTTGGCCAAGGTGCTTCCCAAAACTCGGTTTGGGATACCAGGATTTGGATCGACCCGGTTCTCGCTGAACCCGGGTCCGTTTAACATGAAGGAGCATGTGTTGATCTCCATTTTCGCTAATGCGGGTAGTGCGTTCGGATCCGGGTCGGCTTATGCGGTTGGTATCGTCACAATTATTAAAGCTTTTTATCACAAGAACATCTCTTTCATTGCCGGCTGGCTCCTCATCATCACTACTCAGGTATTATATTCCTAACTATAATCATTTCTTCTCAAGCTGTTATATATCTTTTATAATAAACAAGACTTCAGTGAAAACGTAACTAAATAAGTAACAAGTTGAAAAAAATTACGGAAAGTTGAAGAAAGTTACCTCTTAATGTTCATAATTTTACAAAATGATAGGTATTGGGATACGGGTGGGCCGGTTTACTAAGGAAATATGTGGTCGAACCGGCTCACATGTGGTGGCCTAGCACTTTGGTTCAAGTCTCACTGTTTCGGTGAGTATTCTACTCTGAAATTTTGTTTCTCTTTTGCAATAAAGCTACATAATAATATGGTAAGATACTAAGATTAGCATCAATCTGCTGGAGAAAAGCAACTTTACGATTACCTTTCTAGATTTTAGTTTTAAACACAAAGTAAACACGCGATTTATTCTAGTATAAATGTATGTATCGAATAATAGCATAAATACAAGCTTATCTGTAACTCTTTTCCCCAAAAACAGCATCTCATATAAATTAATTTATTATAAATAACTAAAAATTATCGTATATATATAGGAAGATTTTGGTTGTAGGGATATAATATAATCAATTACCACCACACTAGAATGGAGTCATGGACACTAGCTAAACTTATGGGTCCACGCTTGTGGGTTGCAACTTGCAAGCAGAGCAAAAATACAGTAAATAAGTATGAATACACGTGAGTCAAAGCGGATAGACATGGCGGTCTTTTAACGTATACGTAAGTATGACCCTTTTTTTGAATCGTAGCCTACTCACTCGGTGGTCCACAAGTTGAGTTTCAAATTTTCACATTTCATAATCATGTTTGATGAAATAATGAAAACATATATTACATGTTTTACTATTTTTAAAATAAGTCATTTATTTCTGAGATCTTATGTAGAAAAGCATACACACGTTATCGCCTTAATTGAGCTTTTGAATTTATTAAAATAACAATATATGGGGTTAATAGTCCAATCCATGGTTGTGGTGGAGGTTGCACATGGTGGGTCTATGCATATTTACTATTCAACATATAACTAATGGGAGATTACAAAGTTATGAGATGTCATCTAATTATAACGTAGACAGCTTAAATACACGTTTGGGTCTTATAAGTCGCAGAATGGTTTTTGCTGCAAAGAGTAAAGATCCATTAAATGCGAAAATAGTATAATCTAATTATAAATTAAGAAGTATAGTTTATCACCCCCACTATGTAGTAATTGAATTGAACTAGTATCACTAACTGAATTAATATATGCATACATAGTAGGAAACATCTTAATTTATCTACAATTCCTGTAATTAATAGATAGCATGATAATAATTTGTCATAAACAAAGTTCTTACAATTTAATGTAATACCTGAGTAAGAAATCAAAAATTTCGTGGTATACTTATAACCACGATCATTATAATTATTGTTTTTATAATCATATTATTGACAACTCCATTAATCATCGTTTTGGTGATGATGTTTTGATGTCATAGCTAGAAAGATTTTCTTTAAGTAAATTCCGAAGTATGTAGTTGCTTACTTGCTTTGTTGAAAGTCCACGTAGAGTCATAGTCATATAAATAAATACTTGACTTTTAAATGAAAAAAGTAACTTGCATTTATAGGGCACTGCATGAGAAGGATGAGCAAAGGATGACGAGAGCGAAATTCTTTGTAATAGCAATGGTCTGCAGTTTTGGATGGTACGTAGTCCCTGGCTATCTCTTCACAACACTCACAAGCATCTCATGGATTTGTTGGGCATTTCCACGATCAGTCACTGCTCAACAGATCGGTTCAGGCATGAGAGGTCTCGGTCTTGGAGCCTTTACACTAGACTGGACAGCGGTTGCATCTTTCTTGTTCAGTCCACTCATTAGCCCGTTCTTCGCCATCGCTAATGTTTTCATCGGCTATGTTCTTTTGATCTACATCGTGTTGCCTGTGGCTTATTGGGGACTTGATTCTTACAACGCTACGAGGTTCCCTATATTTTCATCGCACTTGTTCACATCGGTTGGTCAGACGTACGACATCCCTGCGATCGTGAATGATAAGTTTGAGCTTGATTTAGCTAAGTATGAGCAACAAGGAAGGATTAACCTGAGCACGTTCTTTGCTGTGACTTATGGGCTTGGTTTCGCCACCATTGCTTCTACACTCACTCATGTAGCTCTCTTCTACGGCAGGTAAAAGTTTATATATGATAGGCATCGTAACAGAATAATATTTTTGCTGATATATGTAATTAACAGGGAAATTACGGAGAGGTTTCGAGTTTCGTACAAAGGCAAAGAAGATGTACACACTAGGTTAATGAAGAGATATAAAGACATACCTTCATGGTGGTTCTACTCAATGCTGGCTGCAACACTTCTTATCTCTCTTGCGTTATGTATTTTCTTGAACGACCAGGTCCAAATGCCTTGGTGGGGGCTTGTGTTCGCAAGTGCCATGGCTTTCATCTTCACACTACCAATCAGCATCATAACCGCAACAACTAACCAAGTAAGCAATATTGACCAATTGATACATAGTTCATTTTAATAACAGAGGAGCTGGTGTAATGGATAATATTCTTGGAAGTATCTACTCTTTTAATTTAAAAAGAGTTAATTTAACACATTTTAATTTGCAGACACCGGGGTTGAATATAATAACGGAGTATGCAATGGGAATCATTTACCCGGGAAGACCCATCGCAAATGTATGCTTCAAAGTCTATGGATACATGAGTATGGCACAAGCTGTCTCTTTCTTAAACGACTTCAAACTTGGTCACTACATGAAGATCCCACCAAGATCCATGTTCTTGGTTCAGTTCATCGGTACAATTCTTGCTGGAACAATTAACATAACGGTTGCATGGTGGCAACTAAACACTATAACCAACATATGTCAAGAAGAACTTCTACCTCCCAACAGTCCATGGACATGTCCCGGCGACCGTGTTTTCTTCGATGCATCGGTCATTTGGGGATTGGTCGGACCAAAACGGATCTTTGGCTCCCAAGGAAACTACGCAGCCATGAACTGGTTTTTCCTAGGTGGTGCGATAGGACCGGTGATAGTGTGGTTATGCCACAAAGCGTTTCCAAAACATTCTTGGATTCCACTAGTGAATCTCCCGGTTCTACTAGGAGCCACCGCGATGATGCCACCCGCGACCGCGGTGAACTACAATTCATGGATCTTGGTCGGGACGATATTCAACTTGTTTGTGTTCCGGTACAGGAAAAGCTGGTGGCAGAGGTATAACTACGTGCTGTCAGCTGCGATGGACGCTGGTGTAGCGTTCATGGCGGTTTTGTTGTACTTCTCGGTAGGGATGGAGGATAAGAGTTTGGACTGGTGGGGCACACAAGGTGAACATTGTGATCTAGCTAGGTGTCCAACCGCTAGAGGAGTGATTGTTAAAGGTTGTCCGGTTATATGATCTTATGTTTCATTGGTGTGTTACGAAAATGTATTATGTTTTTTTTTTTTTTTTTTTGCTTAAAGAAAATGTATTATACATATTGATATTTATAAAGAAATAAATTAATCAAAACTCCAAAATTTATTCTTAAATGCACAATGAACAGAAACAAAAAATTGTGTAACTTATTACAACTCAAATATTATAGATTTTTTTTTTGGTAAAACTCAAATTTTATAGTTGATAAAACTTGTTTTCTTATGGCATGGTAAAAAGAGTCTATGAGCCATAAAAAGCTTACATGAATTTTCATATGGGTGATATATTTGTTCTTAGTAATACTAAAGATAATGTATTCAATGTAATTTGAAACCATTTGTTTTTTAATAAAATTTTAAAATATTTTTAGATAAACTGAAAATTTACTATGTTCTAATTAAACGATTTTAGAATGTCCAAACCGGTCTTCTACGGAAAAATGATTTCCGGTTCGAGCGTATCACATAGAATACTTCAATCAAACCGAAGAAATCACGGTTTGATGTCGTACCACATTTCAGATCTTAAGGAGAGTTGAAGAAGAAAGGGCCAGAGAGAGAGAGAGAGAGAGAGAGAGAGAGAGAGAGAGAGATATGGTAGGTAACAGAGCGGAGGCGGATCGGTGGCTCGTGACATCAGAGAAGCTACTAGCCTCCAGCGACCTCCACGGAGCCAAGTCATTCGCGATCCGCGCATGCGAATCCGACCCGACCCGAGCCGAAGCCGCCGACTACATCCTCGCGATCTGCGACATCCTCATCGCCGGAGAGCTCCGTCTGACCGCCTCCAACCTCCCGGACTGGTACTCCGTGCTCCGCCTCGGCCGGCCGACTCAGAGCCCCGAGCACGTCGCGACTCAGTACCGGAGACTCGCTCTCCTCCTCAACCCGTCGGTCAACCGCCTCCCGTTCGCCGATAAGGCCTTCGAGCTCGTCTCCGAGGCCTGGCGCGTCCTCTCCGACCCGATTCGGAAGTCCTCGTACGACCGAGAGCTGCAGCCGAGTCAACTCGGTCGACCGAGTCGACTCGGCCGGTCGAGTGATCCTACTTTCTGGACGGCGTGTCCTTACTGCTTCGTACTCTTCGAGTATCCTAAGCATTACGAGGAATGCGTGTTGAAGTGTCAGGATTGTAGAAGAGCGTTTCAAGCCGTGAGGATTCAGAAACCTCCTGTGGTGGAAGGAGAAGGAGAAGGAGAGGATGTTTACTTCTGCTCGTGGAGTGTGTTTCCGTTAGGATTCTCCGGTGAGTTTCAAGCTCCGATGACGAGGTGGTCGCCTATCTCACCTCTCATTGCGTGCCCTATGGTGAATGATGATAAGAAGAGAAAGGAACCTGCTTCTCCGAGAATCTTTTACGATGATGATGACGTGTACGTTGCCATCTCCGAGGATGATGATGAGGCACAGGAGAACACTAATGCTGGGAAAGGGAAAGAACCAGTTGTTGTGAGAAGTAGCAAGAAGCATGGGGGTGTTGTTGGATCCTCATCAGTGAGTCATACTAGTAGAAAAAGAGTGGGAGCTGGAGCTAAGAACGTGGGGAGGTTGGATCTGAATGTGGAGCTGAGTAATGAAGTGGAAGACGGGAGAAATGAAGGCAATAATGGGGTGGGAAGAAACAGGGAGGTGGATAATATTATCGAAGGGATTGGGTTCTTTGAAGGTCTTGATGAGTTTTTGAGTAGTTTGCCCATACTTTCTGTTGTTGGTGATGATAAGATCAAAGCTACTTAGTGAAGAAAGTTAAAGACTTTTTTCTTTTTCTCTCTCTCTCTCTTGTTTTAGGTTGCGGTGTTCTGTTAGTTTTCATGTCTTCTATTGATGTTGGAATCTGTTGATGTATATTGGCAAAAAAAAAAAAAAATCAGACTCTTTTCGCATTTTATGGTACATACTCTTTTGCATCGTGACCAGGAACATGCACCGCGATCTAAGTTCTGAGTTAGGAGGCATTAAGATTTATTTTCAGGAATTGAGGATATAACTGCGCGAGAATTTTTGTTATTTCAGCCAAAAAAACCTATATTGGCAAATATAGGTTTTGTTGGTGAAAAATGAAGTAGAATGATTGATCAAATCTGTATTTATGCATCGGGTCTATACAGCTTGTTTTTGTTTCTTTGCATTCATTCACTGGAGAAAGCGCTTGTGTGTCTTTCTTTGCTTTCTGAACTGACAATGGAAGGAAGTAAAGTGGCAGCACAGATTAATACCCTTTTTTTTTTTCATCTGAAGTTTCTGTAACCCTCGACGTCCTTTGATTCATCCATGGTGAGAAAAACAAGTAAGCATTTCTAGCCAAGGTCTATGGTAATGATTTTTTAGGAACTCATATTTTGTAGTTGCTGTAGGTGTGTCTTCCAAATGTTATTGTCATATTTACCTGTAAGCTGTAAAGAGAGTCTGCAAAATCAAGAAGATGCTTATGTGCATGTTATTTGCTTATGTGAAAGGAAATTGATAGAGAGAGAGATGGTTTTATTATGTTTTATAATGATCACCTTTGTGAGAGGTGAAGAATGGTTTAATAATAGTGGGCTATTATCATAAGGCCGAGATGATAACACAAAATCATTTTAAGTAAGAGAAGAATGTGAGGCACACATAATAAGCATCTGGAGATTCGAAGCTGCGATGGGTGTGGAGAAGCAAATCATCAGACCCGGCACCGGACCCAAACCCGCTCCGGGTCAAACCGTCACCGTCCACTGTACTGGATTCGGTAACCCCTCTCTATCTTTGAAACTTCCCAAAATCTGAGCTATACAGTTATCTGCTTAGCTGATGTGGGAGCGGCAGCTATTTGTTATCTTCTGAAACATGTTGCTGAACTGGTGGTTTTCTCATAATAATATTACATTTTTTGTGAACCCATCTCTTCTAGTAGTAGGTTTCTAATGGAGAAAGCTTGATTTGTGATAATCATACCAGTTTCTTCGTTTGAGATTCAAACTCTCTATATGTCCATTGTTTCAAAAACCGTAATGGATTTTGTTTTGTTCCAGGGAAAGGTGGTGATCTTTCTCAGCAGTTCTGGAGGTAAAAAAAAGGATCATCTTGCCTTTAACACTCATACACACTATTACACTTGTAAAATGGATATGGTTCGCCTTTTAAAAGGATGGATTGTTAACTTTGATTTATTGTAAATCCTAAATGTGTTTTTGGACTTTGGTATAAATATAGTACAAAGGACGCTTGCCAAAAACCTTTCTCTTTTCAAATCGGTAAAGGTGCTGTGATCAAAGGTACTCTGTTTTGATGGTTTGGATCATGTTATGTAGTTCCTTTCTTGGTTACAGGATGGGATGAAGGCGTTATTGGAATGCAAATTGGAGAGGTTGCTCGATTGCGGGTATGAAAACAGTTTTCATTCTTTCTTCGTGTTTCTCTTTCACAACCTTTGCTATCTATGCTTCGTGAATTATAAAGCCTTTGTGTGTCGGTTATTTACTTTTTTGAGCTTCTTGTAGTAGAAACCATTCTTGTGTGGAATAACTTAACTTTTGGTGGTCTTTTAACATCTTTTGTGTCTGCAGTGCTCTCCGGATTACGCATATGGTGCTGGTCGATTTCCGGCTTGGGGAATCCAGCCAAACTCAGTTCTTGACTTTGAAATCGAAGTACTCAGCGTGCAGTGATGATCTCTCTCCACCTCCAAAAAAAATGTTTGAGTGTTAATTTATTAAGTGGTGGTAGCAATTAGCACAAACTGTGATGTCACTTGTCTTTGTTGCTTCTGAGATCTCGTTCAAACAAACTGTGATGTCACTTGTCAGTGTTCTTCTAAACTCTTTGGACAAACGTTTTATCTTAAATAAAAGATCCTTGTTATATAATCCGAATGTTTGTTTTCTTCCAGTTTTTTTTTTTGGTCAGCTCTTGCAGTTATATGAGTGTTAATGGTGTTACTTTGATTTTGCTGAAAACAAACTTATTTTTACAAAATAAAAGTACTATAACGCCACTCTACCACTGAGGCTCAGAGCTAAGACGCATTTTACCCTGTTGGAAGGGGTTAGTAATAACTCTCGATGTGTTCATCTGAATCACTGAATGTTTAAGTGTTGTTCAATATGTAAGAATACATTTTACTTAAAAGTTGGTTTGTGTTCACTCAAAATACCATCATAATAATAATAATAATAAAAGAAAGAAATTATCTCAAACAAAATTTGATTTTGAGTTGGGTATATGATAATAATGTGAAACCATGATGAAAATTTGAATTCAACACTTGTTAAAACAGTAATTACTATTCTTAATATCAAATCAAATGACGACAAAGTTAACAAAAAGAAAGGAAGAAAAGGAGAAAATGTGAGAGAAGTCGTGCGGGTAATTAAGCACTTAACATTCCCGTGCATTTCTTTAATCATCACTTATGACTCCTTTTCTTTTTCTTTTCCTCTTTTTCCTTTTTTCTTTTTCATATTCATTTTCATTCTTTCAAATTCTTTTTCTTTTCACCCACTAGACTTTTATGACTATTTATATAAATAAATAAAGTCTACATGATATTAATAAAATTAAAACAAAAGTATTGAGCTAAATTTGGCGTTGCATAAGCAAGCTAGATGCTCCCTTGTAAATTGAATTAAAATAAACAAAAAAGTAGTTAGCTTTTAATCCTTTTTTCTCCATCACAATGGGTGTTTGAAACACACAAACACGCACCTGAACAAATGTATTAGAATATAGAGTTGATTAAAGGATATAAAAGCTGGAGCATACTTTCACTAACTTAGCTTTCACTAAAAATTAAAAGAGGAAAAAATATGGACTTTTACTTTACCAAACAATCAACCAAGTATATATATTAAGAGAAAATAATATTATTAATTAATGATAAAGGATGATAAACCTGAAATCATGGACCGTGAGAGTTTGCCATCATATATACCATAATCACGTATATACACGTTAGTCCCCCTTGTCCCATTTCTTCCAAGCAAAGCACCAATAACAATTCTTTTAATTAGTACAAGATTAGTTTCCAAGTAACATTTCTTTTTCTTTGTATAATCAAAATTATATTCTTACAGTACAAAAAAATGTGTAACATGTGCATCAATTTAATTTTCCATGAGAAGATAAGAATTTGCTTATTGATTTGTTTTATCCTAAACCAAACCGAAATGAAATAAACTTCAGATTGAGTGATTGCCACTATAGGGAGTGTTCTGTTAATTATTCAAAAGACTAATAGTTTAAAATATAGTTAATGATTTTTGCTTTAGAATAAATAAAAATGTATAATATAAAAATAAAAATAGTAAATTTTATTGGGATACAAAAAACATTAAACTAATCAAAACACAAAATCGAAAATGTATAAACAAAACCATGTATTTAGATTCTTAACATATGTGAAAAATCTTGGATACCAATTTTTAAAATATACAGAGGTATAAAAATAAACATTTGCTTATTAATTAATTAATTGCATCCTTAAACCAAACCTAACTCAAACCGGAACCACCTAACCGAAATGAAACTAATTCAAATAAGCGAAGGGTGTTTTGGTAAAGTGAAATGATAAAAGGGCAAAAGCGTCAATAAACCTGTTTATAAAACCACTTACACTTGCGTGTGCTTTCTCACATTATTGCTCTGCTCTTTGGTCACTTTCGTCTCCTCTCTTTTATCTACTTCGCTAACTTTCCATTGATTCATTCAACTTACCAAACACACAAAAGAAGAAGCTCTCATCCTTCTCTCTGGATCTGACCGAACATCAAAGTTCCTCTCTTTCATCTCTAAGGTATCAAAATTCGATCTTTCACTCCCCGTGTCTCTGTATTACTCTGTTCGTAATTGGTTAAAACCGGTTTAATCGTTAGCTTTGAGTCTGAATCTTGCTTAGAACAATGTGGTTTGTGTAGCTGTGAACCTAATAAGTACAATTTGTATAGATGGTTATGATTCTCTGTTCCTTCTCCAGTTGCTTGTGTTTTAGCTCATTTTGTAGTTATGTTTCCTTACAGATTCGAAAAAGTAGATTGAGAAAACAAAGCAGAAGGATCAAGTGTTAGTGTAATAAGAGGAGAAAGAGAAACAGTATGTGTTGTTGCTTCACTACTACTTCTGTTGATGTATTATTATACCGTAAAGTTGTGCGCTTGAATCTCTATTGCCGTCTCATTCTATAAAAACCTCTTCTTTAACCAACAACCCTCAAGTACTCTAAAGTCTTTTTCTTTCTTAATCACCCTCTCTTTTTTTAAAAATGGGTTCTCAACATATCTATGTGTACCATTGTGAACAAAGAATCAGCTAGACAACAAGCTCTTCTTTCCTTACTTCCAAAAAAAAAAAACAGAGTTTATTTCTTTCAAAGTGATGGTGTGTCAGTCACCTGGCAAGACAAGATTTAGAGCATTGAAATACGAGACAGGAGACGCTAACAGACCAACCATTGTAGTTAGAGTTATTGCATGCTTTCGACCCATGGATAATTGCCAGGTACATAGAATAATATTCTCTCATTTATCAAGCTTTTAGGCTTTTAGCTATAAATAGCTTTTACTCATCTAACACTTATGATTGTGTGGTTTCTTCAGGCTGAATACTTCAGACTTCTACTCAAACCAGTGACGTAGTTGATTTTGTGAATCTTCCACTGTATTTTGTTTCTTCCTTCGTCTTTCTTTCACTACTTACTCCGAGTGGGTAACAAGAAGTATTGCACTCACCTGATTGAGCTACTTAACAATCGGTATGTCAACTAAATGGTCCCTCACTACTCTTATATAGCTGTTTAGTTTTTTTTTTTTTTTTGAGCTGATTGTTGCCTTTGTCTTTGGTTCTGCAGTGTTTGTACTCTTTAAAGTTACCTGCAAGAGCATGCCTCTTTATACCAGGCAATGGAATTTGCCTCCTAAAGCTTGCTTTGAGGATATGGCAGCTCGGTTCCTCCCTGATGCACCTGAGCTTCAGGCCAACTGTTTGCAGCCACCACCATTCAAGTCTTTACTGTGGAGTCTTGATAATGAGTCAAAAGATTCTCTCTGTCTGACATGAGATCTTGGTGCGCCGCTGCTGCTACTACTCCAGATGGAGGAGCATTAGAGTCTTCTAAGAAAGGACTCATGATATTGGATCAGTCAGGAAACCAGACTCGTCTATTACAATGTCCATTTCCCTAACTGCAGAACCAGTTAAGTTACAACGCGGCGTGGAGGAGTTTGATGAGAAGTATATAAACGGAAAAGAGTCTGAAATGCATGAAGACACTGAGGAGATCAATGCATTGCTGTATTCAGATGATGGTGAAGAAGATTGCGAGAGTGATGATGATGAAGTAATGAGCACTGGTCACTCTCCTTACTCAGTTGAACAAGTTTGCAACAAAAGGCAACTTGAAGAGATAGATGGTCCTTGTAAAAGGCAGAAACTAATAGAAAACATCAGTGGCTCATCATCACTTTTGGTGGGCACCTCGACCAAAGAAGACACTGGTTCTGGTCTAAGCAACGAGCAGTCTAGAAAGAACAAGATCCACACAGCTCTTAAAATACTCGAGAGCATAGTTCCTGGTGCAAAAGGAAACCAAGCTCTCTTACTTCTAGACGAAGCCATTGATTACCTAAAGCTACTGAAACAAGACTTAGTCTCTACAGAGATCGAGAACTAAACAGAAAACCTCCAATAGCTCACCAGTCACCACAGTTTGTTTGTAAAAGAGACAACATGGGGAACAAGATATCTAACAGACAGATAAGGCTTGAAGATTCTTTCACGTGTGAAGTGGTTTAGGGTCCCTATCCTCTGCACCAGCTTTTTGCTGTATATGGTGGTCTACTTTGAGTATCTATGCTTCTGCAATTTCAAAAGTTAAAGAGGTCACTTTCGTCTTCTTTTCTCTCTGTGCTTTGTGGTGGAGGAAAGCCAAAGTCCTGATGGTCATTGATGGACAATGATGGTCTTTTGTGGCTTAGTGTGGATGGTGAAATCAAAAAGGCAATATTCAAAGTCTTATCTCATACCTAAGGTATCTCTGACCTACACTCTCTTTTGTCCATATGATGACTAAATGGGTCCATTGATGTCATGCACATTCCTTTGTCTTTGCTTTCCCCACTTGCTACTATGTTATGTTTTGAAGTTGTATCTTTGAGTGTATGTTCATCGTTCATGTTTAGTCAAAAGATGATTGGATTTTGTAATGTACCAATGATATAAAATTGGGTCTTTGTTTGATTTACATTTGTGTACACAAAAATAAATCAATAGCATTACAAATTAGGACCAAACATAAGCTTTTCTTTCTCCAAAGAATCAAATCAATAACACACAAAGTTGCCTCGCCTGAAATATTTTTTAAAAAAATTCTCAAAACTTTGAGTTGCTCCATCCTCTTGTTTTTTTCGTTGGTTACACTAGATCTGACCGTTTTTAACCAAATCCAAAAATCCGACTTGAACCAAACTGAAAAACTCAAAATCTTATCAGACCTGTTACAAAAAAAAAAAATAGCTGAATAGAATCTAGGAGATAAGTATTTGTAAAAGTTGATCCGAAATTATAAAAGGATTTGAAAATATCCAAATTAGTCAAATCTATTAATTTCCTTAGATATCTTAAAATAAATTAAATACTCCTCTGTCCCATTATAAGTGGATTTTAAGGTTTTTGCACATAGATTAAGAAAGTACACATTTTTATATAATTTATCTTGGTAACATAAAAATATCATTAAATGAAACTAGTTCAACCGATAAAAAATGATTCAAGATTTTTAATTGGTCACAAAATGAAATGATATTAAATTCTATCTAGATTCATGGTAACATCACTTAAAATGGACAAAAAAAATCCTAAAACAACACGTAAAGTGGGACAGATGGAGTATTTTATAGTATTTTAGAGATTTTAATATTTTTTTGTTATTTTGTATAGTTTTCAGCTAGTTTGGATAATTAAATTAGTTTAGTTAGTTATTTGAATAATTTATATATATTGAATATTTTTTGGTTAGTTTCATTAGTTTTAACAAAAGAATTTTTGTATCGATTTTAGATATTGGTTATAATCTGATTTAAATAGAACTCAGAATGAATTGAATCGAATTCAAATTCAAAAATTATTAAAACTCTTAGTGAAAGGTTTAAAAGGTTGCCGGAACCAGAGAGAACCGTAAAATCTGAGAGAGAGAGAGAGAGAGATTAATGTAGCGTTTTCGGATTATGCTTGCGAGATCAAAGCATGCTCTACATTTGAGCAGAAGAAGATCACACTCTCTCCCCATACCCTCCCGTCACCGTAGCAGCGGCGGCGGCGGCGATGATAATCACAAAGATGGCGGCTTACCGAGAAACGGTTCCTCCGATTCACCCAACGAATGGGAGAAGCTTCTCAGACCCTACGATCTCGACTCGCTCAAGAACTCATACCCCAAAATCACTCCTTCCCAGCTCTGCAAGCTCCTCGAGCTCCCTCTCGACCTCACCACGTCGATGGAGCTCTTCTCCTGGACAGGCTCCCAGAAGGGTTACCGACACTCCTTCGAATCTTACCAGATCCTCATACGCAAGCTCGGATCCGAATCCGAGTTCGAAACCATCGACAGGCTCCTCCTCCAGATGAAACGAGAAGGAATCTGTTTCAAAGAATCGATTTTTATCTCGATCATGAGAGATTACGGCGGAGCCAATCTCCCGGACAGACGACGAGGTTGTTGCTGGAGATGAGGAACGTCTTCTCCTGCGAACCCACCTTCAGATCTTACAACGTCGTCCTCGAGATTCTCGTTTCCGCCGGTTGTTACAGAGTTGCGGCTAACGTGTTCGACGATATGCTTAGCAGAAGAATCCCACCGACGCTGTTCACTTTCGGTGTCGTGGTGAAAGCTCTTTGCGGTGTTAACGAGATTGATTCGGCTCTGTCTTTACTTAGAGACATGACGAAACACGGTTGTGTTCCCAACTCGGTGATTTACCAGACTCTTATACACTCTTTGTCGAAGTGTAGTAGAGTGAACGAGGCGCTTCAGCTTTGGAGGAGATGCTTCTGATGGGTTGTGTGCCTGATGCTGAGACGTTTAATGATGTGATACTCTGTCTTTGTAAGTTTGTTAGGATTAACGAAGCTGCGAAGATGGTGAATAGGATGTTGATGAGAGGGTTTGCTCCTGATGATATAACGTATGGTTATTTGATGAATGGATTATGTAAGATAGGAGAGTTGATGCTGCTAAAGATCTTTTCAGTAGAGTTCCGAAACCGAATATTGTGATCTTCAACACTCTTTTCACGGGTTTGTGACTCATGAAAGGCTTGATGAGGCTAAATCTCTTTGTCAGATATGGTGAAGTCTCATGGTCTTGTTCCTGATGTCTGCACGTTTAACTCGTTGATCTATGGATACTTGAAGAAAGGTCTCGTAGGCTTAGCTCTGGAGGTTTTCGCGATATGACAATGGAAGGAAGTAAAGTGGCAGCACAGATTAATACCCTTTTTTTTCATCTGAAGTTTCTGTAACCCTCGACGTCCTTTGATTCATCCATGGTGAGAAAAACAAGTAAGCATTTCTAGCCAAGGTCTATGGTAATGATTTTTTAGGAACTCATATTTTGTAGTTGCTGTAGGTGTGTCTTCCAAATGTTATTGTCATATTTACCTGTAAGCTGTAAAGAGAGTCTGCAAAATCAAGAAGATGCTTATGTGCATGTTATTTGCTTATGTGAAAGGAAATTGATAGAGAGAGAGATGGTTTTATTATGTTTTATAATGATCACCTTTGTGAGAGGTGAAGAATGGTTTAATAATAGTGGGCTATTATCATAAGGCCGAGATGATAACACAAAATCATTTTAAGTAAGAGAAGAATGTGAGGCACACATAATAAGCATCTGGAGATTCGAAGCTGCGATGGGTGTGGAGAAGCAAATCATCAGACCCGGCACCGGACCCAAACCCGCTCCGGGTCAAACCGTCACCGTCCACTGTACTGGATTCGGTAACCCCTCTCTATCTTTGAAACTTCCCAAAATCTGAGCTATACAGTTATCTGCTTAGCTGATGTGGGAGCGGCAGCTATTTGTTATCTTCTGAAACATGTTGCTGAACTGGTGGTTTTCTCATAATAATATTACATTTTTTGTGAACCCATCTCTTCTAGTAGTAGGTTTCTAATGGAGAAAGCTTGATTTGTGATAATCATACCAGTTTCTTCGTTTGAGATTCAAACTCTATATGTCCATTGTTTCAAAACCGTAATGGATTTTGTTTTGTTCCAGGGAAAGGTGGTGATCTTTCTCAGCAGTTCTGGAGGTAAAAAAAAGGATCATCTTGCCTTTAACACTCATACACACTATTACACTTGTAAAATGGATATGGTTCGCCTTTTAAAAGGATGGATTGTTAACTTTGATTTATTGTAAATCCTAAATGTGTTTTGGACTTTGGTATAAATATAGTACAAAGGACGCTTGCCAAAACCTTTCTCTTTTCAAATCGGTAAAGGTGCTGTGATCAAAGGTACTCTGTTTTGATGGTTTGGATCATGTTATGTAGTTCCTTTCTTGGTTACAGGATGGGATGAAGGCGTTATTGGAATGCAAATTGGAGAGGTTGCTCGATTGCGGGTATGAAAACAGTTTTCATTCTTTCTTCGTGTTTCTCTTCACAACCTTTGCTATCTATGCTTCGTGAATTATAAAGCCTTTGTGTGTCGGTTATTTACTTTTTGAGCTTCTTGTAGTAGAAACCATTCTTGTGTGGAATAACTTAACTTTTGGTGGTCTTTTAACATCTTTTGTGTCTGCAGTGCTCTCCGGATTACGCATATGGTGCTGGTCGATTTCCGGCTTGGGAATCCAGCCAAACTCAGTTCTTGACTTTGAAATCGAAGTACTCAGCGTGCAGTGATGATCTCTCCACCTCCAAAAAATGTTTGAGTGTTAATTTATTAAGTGGTGGTAGCAATTAGCACAAACTGTGATGTCACTTGTCTTTGTTGCTTCTGAGATCTCGTTCAAACAAACTGTGATGTCACTTGTCAGTGTTCTTCTAAACTCTTTGGACAAACGTTTTATCTTAAATAAAAGATCCTTGTTATATAATCCGAATGTTTGTTTTCTTCCAGTTTTTTTGGTCAGCTCTTGCAGTTATATGAGTGTTAATGGTGTTACTTTGATTTTGCTGAAAACAAACTTATTTTTACAAAATAAAAGTACTATAACGCCACTCTACCACTGAGGCTCAGAGCTAAGACGCATTTTACCCTGTTGGAAGGGGTTAGTAATAACTCTCGATGTGTTCATCTGAATCACTGAATGTTTAAGTGTTGTTCAATATGTAAGAATACATTTTACTTAAAAGTTGGTTTGTGTTCACTCAAAATACCATCATAATAATAATAATAATAAAAGAAAGAAATTATCTCAAACAAAATTTGATTTTGAGTTGGGTATATGATAATAATGTGAAACCATGATGAAAATTTGAATTCAACACTTGTTAAAACAGTAATTACTATTCTTAATATCAAATCAAATGACGACAAAGTTAACAAAAGAAAGGAAGAAAAGGAGAAAATGTGAGAGAGTCGTGCGGGTAATTAAGCACTTAACATTCCCGTGCATTTCTTTAATCATCACTTATGACTCCTTTTCTTTTTCTTTTCCTCTTTTCCTTTTTTCTTTTTCATATTCATTTTCATTCTTTCAAATTCTTTTTCTTTTCACCCACTAGACTTTTATGACTATTTATATAAATAAAAGAAGATCTTTGTAAAAAAACCATGATGAAAATTTGAATTCAACACTTGTTAAAACAGTAATTACTATTCTTAATATCAAATCAAATGACGACAAAGTTAACAAAAGAAAGGAAGAAAAGGAGAAAATGTGAGAGAAGTCGTGCGGGTAATTAAGCACTTAACATTCCCGTGCATTTCTTTAATCATCACTTATGACTCCTTTTCTTTTTCTTTTCCTCTTTTCCTTTTTTCTTTTTCATATTCATTTTCATTCTTTCAAATTCTTTTTCTTTTCACCCACTAGACTTTTATGACTATTTATATAAATAAATAAAGTCTACATGATATTAATAAAATTAAAACAAAAGTATTGAGCTAAATTTGGCGTTGCATAAGCAAGCTAGATGCTCCCTTGTAAATTGAATTAAAATAAACAAAAAAGTAGTTAGCTTTTAATCCTTTTTTCTCCATCACAATGGGTGTTTGAAACACACAAACACGCACCTGAACAAATGTATTAGAATATAGAGTTGATTAAAGGATATAAAAGCTGGAGCATACTTTCACTAACTTAGCTTTCACTAAAAATTAAAAGAGGAAAAAATATGGACTTTTACTTTACCAAACAATCAACCAAGTATATATATTAAGAGAAAATAATATTATTAATTAATGATAAAGGATGATAAACCTGAAATCATGGACCGTGAGAGTTTGCCATCATATATACCATAATCACGTATATACACGTTAGTCCCCCTTGTCCCATTTCTTCCAAGCAAAGCACCAATAACAATTCTTTTAATTAGTACAAGATTAGTTTCAAGTAACATTTCTTTTTCTTTGTATAATCAAAATTATATTCTTACAGTACAAAAAATGTGTAACATGTGCATCAATTTAATTTTCCATGAGAAGATAAGAATTTGCTTATTGATTTGTTTTATCCTAAACCAAACCGAAATGAAATAAACTTCAGATTGAGTGATTGCCACTATAGGGAGTGTTCTGTTAATTATTCAAAAGACTAATAGTTTAAAATATAGTTAATGATTTTGCTTTAGAATAAATAAAAATGTATAATATAAAAATAAAAATAGTAAATTTTATTGGGATACAAAAACATTAAACTAATCAAAACACAAAATCGAAAATGTATAAACAAAACCATGTATTTAGATTCTTAACATATGTGAAAAATCTTGATACCAATTTTAAAATATACAGAGGTATAAAATAAACATTTGCTTATTAATTAATTAATTGCATCCTTAAACCAAACCTAACTCAAACCGGAACCACCTAACCGAAATGAAACTAATTCAAATAAGCGAAGGGTGTTTTGGTAAAGTGAAATGATAAAAGGGCAAAAGCGTCAATAAACCTGTTTATAAAACCACTTACACTTGCGTGTGCTTTCTCACATTATTGCTCTGCTCTTTGGTCACTTTCGTCTCCTCTCTTTTATCTACTTCGCTAACTTTCCATTGATTCATTCAACTTACCAAACACACAAAAGAAGAAGCTCTCATCCTTCTCTCTGGATCTGACCGAACATCAAAGTTCCTCTCTTTCATCTCTAAGGTATCAAAATTCGATCTTTCACTCCCCGTGTCTCTGTATTACTCTGTTCGTAATTGGTTAAAACCGGTTTAATCGTTAGCTTTGAGTCTGAATCTTGCTTAGAACAATGTGGTTTGTGTAGCTGTGAACCTAATAAGTACAATTTGTATAGATGGTTATGATTCTCTGTTCCTTCTCCAGTTGCTTGTGTTTTAGCTCATTTTGTAGTTATGTTTCCTTACAGATTCGAAAAAGTAGATTGAGAAAACAAAGCAGAAGGATCAAGTGTTAGTGTAATAAGAGGAGAAAGAGAAACAGTATGTGTTGTTGCTTCACTACTACTTCTGTTGATGTATTATTATACCGTAAAGTTGTGCGCTTGAATCTCTATTGCCGTCTCATTCTATAAAAACCTCTTCTTTAACCAACAACCCTCAAGTACTCTAAAGTCTTTTTCTTTCTTAATCACCCTCTCTTTTTTTAAAAATGGGTTCTCAACATATCTATGTGTACCATTGTGAACAAAGAATCAGCTAGACAACAAGCTCTTCTTTCCTTACTTCCAAAAAACAGAGTTTATTTCTTTCAAAGTGATGGTGTGTCAGTCACCTGGCAAGACAAGATTTAGAGCATTGAAATACGAGACAGGAGACGCTAACAGACCAACCATTGTAGTTAGAGTTATTGCATGCTTTCGACCCATGGATAATTGCCAGGTACATAGAATAATATTCTCTCATTTATCAAGCTTTTAGGCTTTTAGCTATAAATAGCTTTTACTCATCTAACACTTATGATTGTGTGGTTTCTTCAGGCTGAATACTTCAGACTTCTACTCAAACCAGTGACGTAGTTGATTTTGTGAATCTTCCACTGTATTTTGTTTCTTCCTTCGTCTTTCTTTCACTACTTACTCCGAGTGGGTAACAAGAAGTATTGCACTCACCTGATTGAGCTACTTAACAATCGGTATGTCAACTAAATGGTCCCTCACTACTCTTATATAGCTGTTTAGTTTTTTTTTTTTTTTTGAGCTGATTGTTGCCTTTGTCTTTGGTTCTGCAGTGTTTGTACTCTTTAAAGTTACCTGCAAGAGCATGCCTCTTTATACCAGGCAATGGAATTTGCCTCCTAAAGCTTGCTTTGAGGATATGGCAGCTCGGTTCCTCCCTGATGCACCTGAGCTTCAGGCCAACTGTTTGCAGCCACCACCATTCAAGTCTTTACTGTGGAGTCTTGATAATGAGTCAAAAGATTCTCTCTGTCTGACATGAGATCTTGGTGCGCCGCTGCTGCTACTACTCCAGATGGAGGAGCATTAGAGTCTTCTAAGAAAGGACTCATGATATTGGATCAGTCAGGAAACCAGACTCGTCTATTACAATGTCCATTTCCCTAACTGCAGAACCAGTTAAGTTACAACGCGGCGTGGAGGAGTTTGATGAGAAGTATATAAACGGAAAAGAGTCTGAAATGCATGAAGACACTGAGGAGATCAATGCATTGCTGTATTCAGATGATGGTGAAGAAGATTGCGAGAGTGATGATGATGAAGTAATGAGCACTGGTCACTCTCCTTACTCAGTTGAACAAGTTTGCAACAAAAGGCAACTTGAAGAGATAGATGGTCCTTGTAAAAGGCAGAAACTAATAGAAAACATCAGTGGCTCATCATCACTTTTGGTGGGCACCTCGACCAAAGAAGACACTGGTTCTGGTCTAAGCAACGAGCAGTCTAGAAAGAACAAGATCCACACAGCTCTTAAAATACTCGAGAGCATAGTTCCTGGTGCAAAAGGAAACCAAGCTCTCTTACTTCTAGACGAAGCCATTGATTACCTAAAGCTACTGAAACAAGACTTAGTCTCTACAGAGATCGAGAACTAAACAGAAAACCTCCAATAGCTCACCAGTCACCACAGTTTGTTTGTAAAAGAGACAACATGGGGAACAAGATATCTAACAGACAGATAAGGCTTGAAGATTCTTTCACGTGTGAAGTGGTTTAGGGTCCCTATCCTCTGCACCAGCTTTTTGCTGTATATGGTGGTCTACTTTGAGTATCTATGCTTCTGCAATTTCAAAAAGTTAAAGAGGTCACTTTCGTCTTCTTTTCTCTCTGTGCTTTGTGGTGGAGGAAAGCCAAAGTCCTGATGGTCATTGATGGACAATGATGGTCTTTGTGGCTTAGTGTGGATGGTGAAATCAAAAGGCAATATTCAAAGTCTTATCTCATACCTAAGGTATCTCTGACCTACACTCTCTTTTGTCCATATGATGACTAAATGGGTCCATTGATGTCATGCACATTCCTTTGTCTTTGCTTTCCCCACTTGCTACTATGTTATGTTTTGAAGTTGTATCTTTGAGTGTATGTTCATCGTTCATGTTTAGTCAAAAGATGATTGGATTTTGTAATGTACCAATGATATAAAATTGGGTCTTTGTTTGATTTACATTTGTGTACACAAAAATAAATCAATAGCATTACAAATTAGGACCAAACATGCTTTTCTTTCTCCAAAGAATCAAATCAATAACACACAAAGTTGCCTCGCCTGAAATATTTTTTAAAAAAATTCTCAAAACTTTGAGTTGCTCCATCCTCTTGTTTTTTCGTTGGTTACACTAGATCTGACCGTTTTAACCAAATCCAAAAATCCGACTTGAACCAAACTGAAAACTCAAAATCTTATCAGACCTGTTACAAAAAAAAATAGCTGAATAGAATCTAGGAGATAAGTATTTGTAAAAGTTGATCCGAAATTATAAAAGGATTTGAAAATATCCAAATTAGTCAAATCTATTAATTTCCTTAGATATCTTAAAATAAATTAAATACTCCTCTGTCCCATTATAAGTGGATTTTAAGGTTTTGCACATAGATTAAGAAAGACACATTTTTATATAATTTATCTTGGTAACATAAAAATATCATTAAATGAAACTAGTTCAACCGATAAAAAAATGATTCAGTATTTTTTAATTGGTCACAAAATTGAAATGATATTAAATTCTATCTAGATTTGTGAGAACATCACTTAAAATGGGACAAAAAAAAAATCCTAAAACAACACGTAAAGTGGGACAGATGGAGTATTTTATAGTATTTTAGAGATTTTAATATTTTTGTTATTTTGTATAGTTTTCAGCTAGTTTGGATAATTAAATTAGTTTAGTTAGTTATTTGAATAATTTATATATATTGAATATTTTTGGTTAGTTTCATTAGTTTTAACAAAAGAATTTTTGTATCGATTTTAGATATTGGTTATAATCTGATTTAAATAGAACTCAGAATGAATTGAATCGAATTCAAATTCAAAAATTATTAAAACTCTTAGTGAAAGGTTTAAAAGGTTGCCGGAACCAGAGAGAACCGTAAAATCTGAGAGAGAGAGAGAGAGAGATTAATGTAGCGTTTTCGGATTATGCTTGCGAGATCAAAGCATGCTCTACATTTGAGCAGAAGAAGATCACACTCTCCCCATACCCTCCCGTCACCGTAGCAGCGGCGGCGGCGGCGATGATAATCACAAAGATGGCGGCTTACCGAGAAACGGTTCCTCCGATTCACCCAACGAATGGGAGAAGCTTCTCAGACCCTACGATCTCGACTCGCTCAAGAACTCATACCCCAAAATCACTCCTTCCCAGCTCTGCAAGCTCCTCGAGCTCCCTCTCGACCTCACCACGTCGATGGAGCTCTTCTCCTGGACAGGCTCCCAGAAGGGTTACCGACACTCCTTCGAATCTTACCAGATCCTCATACGCAAGCTCGGATCCGAATCCGAGTTCGAAACCATCGACAGGCTCCTCCTCCAGATGAAACGAGAAGGAATCTGTTTCAAAGAATCGATTTTTATCTCGATCATGAGATTACGGCGGAGCCAATCTCCCCGGACAGACGACGAGGTTGTTGCTGGAGATGAGGAACGTCTTCTCCTGCGAACCCACCTTCAGATCTTACAACGTCGTCCTCGAGATTCTCGTTTCCGCCGGTTGTTACAGAGTTGCGGCTAACGTGTTCGACGATATGCTTAGCAGAAGAATCCCACCGACGCTGTTCACTTTCGGTGTCGTGGTGAAAGCTCTTTGCGGTGTTAACGAGATTGATTCGGCTCTGTCTTTACTTAGAGACATGACGAAACACGGTTGTGTTCCCAACTCGGTGATTTACCAGACTCTTATACACTCTTTGTCGAAGTGTAGTAGAGTGAACGAGGCGCTTCAGCTTTTGGAGGAGATGCTTCTGATGGGTTGTGTGCCTGATGCTGAGACGTTTAATGATGTGATACTCTGTCTTTGTAAGTTTGTTAGGATTAACGAAGCTGCGAAGATGGTGAATAGGATGTTGATGAGAGGGTTTGCTCCTGATGATATAACGTATGGTTATTTGATGAATGGATTATGTAAGATAGGAGAGTTGATGCTGCTAAAGATCTTTTCAGTAGAGTTCCGAAACCGAATATTGTGATCTTCAACACTCTTTTCACGGGTTTGTGACTCATGAAAGGCTTGATGAGGCTAAATCTCTTTGTCAGATATGGTGAAGTCTCATGGTCTTGTTCCTGATGTCTGCACGTTTAACTCGTTGATCTATGGATACTTGAAGAAAGGTCTCGTAGGCTTAGCTCTGGAGGTTTTTCGCGATATGAGGATGAAAGGATGTAAGCCTAACGTCTCTTATACAATCTTCTTTGATGGTTTCTGCAAATTAGGACGGATAGATGAAGCCTTCGATGTTCTGAATGATATGTCTGCTGATGGGTTGAAACTCAACACTGCTGGTTACAACTGTTTGATATCTGCTTTGTGCAAGGAACATCGAGTCACTGAAGCCATCGATGTTTTTAAAGAGATGCCGAGAAAAGGGTGTAAACCTGATGCGTATACGTTCAATACGATGATAGCTGGACTCTGCGAGGTCGATGAGATTGAACATGCCTTGTGGTTGCATAGAGACATGATATCAGAAGGTGTTGTTGCCAACACTGTTACTTACAACACGCTGATCAAGGCCTTTCTCAGAAGAGGAGAAATCAAAGAAGCTCGTAAGCTGGTCAATGAGATGGTTTTCCAGGGATCACCGCTCGACGAGATAACCTACAATGGTCTGATAGATGGCCTGTGCAGAGCCGGGGAGGTGGATAAAGCGAGGAGCTTGTTCGAGAAGATGTTGAGAGACGGGTTGTACCGAGCAACGTCTCCTGCAACATACTTATAAACGGGCTGTGCAGAAACGGGAAGGTGGAAGAAGCGGTTGAGTTTCAGAAAGAGATGGTTCACAGAGGAACCACACGGACATTGTGACGTTTAACAGTCTGATAAACGGTCTGTGTAGGGCCGGTAGGATCGGAGATGGTGTGGCGATGTTTGAGAAGCTTCGGGATGAAGGTATATCGCCTGATACGGTGACGTATAACACTCTGATGAGTTGGTTGTGCAAAGGAGGGTTTGTTGAGGATGCTTGTTTTCTTCTGGAAGAAGGTGTTGAAGAAGGTTTTGTTCCGAATTGTAGAACTTGGTCCATTTTGTTGAGGAGTCTTGTCCCTCAAGAAACATTAGATAGACAGAGATTTTATGAAGCAGTACTCTGAACCCTAAATGATAACAGAGAAGTTTGTTGAGTTGATGTAACTGTGTATGTGTATTATCTTGTGGTTTTCATTGGGCTACTATTAAGGCCTTAACATTCCCGTGCATTTCTTTAATCATAACTTATGACTCCTTTCTTTTTCTTTTCCTCTTTTTCCTCTTTCTTTCTTTCATATTCCTTTTCTTTCTTTCATATTCATTTTCTTTTCACCCACTACTAGACTTTTATGACAATATTTATATAAAATAAATAAAGTCTACATGATATTAATTAAAATAAAAAAAAAGTATTGAGCTAATTTTGGCGTTGCATAAGCAAGGTAGATGCTAACTTGTTAATCAAAATTAAACAACCAAAAAGTGGTTCTCTTTTATTCTGTTTTCCATCACAATGGGTGTTTGAAACACACAAACACGCACCTGAACAAAATGTATTAGAATATAGAGTTGATTAAAGCAGGATATAAAAGCTGGAGCATACTTTCACTAACTTAGCTTTCACTAAAAATTAAAAGAGAACGTATGGACCTTTTACTTTAACAAACAATCAACAAAGTATTTTATTAAGAGAAAATAATATTATTAATTAATGCTAAATGGATGATAAACCTGAAATCATGGACCGTGAGAGTTTGCCATCATATATACCATAATCACGTATATACACGTTAGTCCCCTTGTCCCATTTCTTCCAAGCAAAGCACCAATAACAATTCTTTTAATTAGTACAAGATTAGTTTCCAAGTAACATTTCTTTTTCTTTGTATAATCAAAATTATATTCTTACAGTACAAAAAAATGTGTAACATGTGCATCAATTTAATTTTCCATGAGAAGATAAGAATTTGCTTATTGATTTGTTTTATCCTAAACCAAACCGAAATGAAATAAACTTCAGATTGAGTGATTGCCACTATAGGGAGTGTTCTGTTAATTATTCAAAAGACTAATAGTTTAAAATATAGTTAATGATTTTTGCTTTAGAATAAATAAAAATGTATAATATAAAAATAAAAATAGTAAATTTTATTGGGATACAAAAAACATTAAACTAATCAAAACACAAAATCGAAAATGTATAAACAAAACCATGTATTTAGATTCTTAACATATGTGAAAAATCTTGGATACCAATTTTTAAAATATACAGAGGTATAAAAATAAACATTTGCTTATTAATTAATTAATTGCATCCTTAAACCAAACCTAACTCAAACCGGAACCACCTAACCGAAATGAAACTAATTCAAATAAGCGAAGGGTGTTTTGGTAAAGTGAAATGATAAAAGGGCAAAAGCGTCAATAAACCTGTTTATAAAACCACTTACACTTGCGTGTGCTTTCTCACATTATTGCTCTGCTCTTTGGTCACTTTCGTCTCCTCTCTTTTATCTACTTCGCTAACTTTCCATTGATTCATTCAACTTACCAAACACACAAAAGAAGAAGCTCTCATCCTTCTCTCTGGATCTGACCGAACATCAAAGTTCCTCTCTTTCATCTCTCTAAGGTATCAAAATTCGATCTTTCACTCCCCGTGTCTCTGTATTACTCTGTTCGTAATTGGTTAAAACCGGTTTAATCGTTAGCTTTGAGTCTGAATCTTGCTTAGAACAATGTGGTTTGTGTAGCTGTGAACCTAATAAGTACAATTTGTATAGATGGTTATGATTCTCTGTTCCTTCTCCAGTTGCTTGTGTTTTAGCTCATTTTGTAGTTATGTTTCCTTACAGATTCGAAAAAGTAGATTGAGAAAACAAAGCAGAAGGATCAAGTGTTAGTGTAATAAGAGGAGAAAGAGAAACAGTATGTGTTGTTGCTTCACTACTACTTCTGTTGATGTATTATTATACCGTAAAGTTGTGCGCTTGAATCTCTATTGCCGTCTCATTCTATAAAACCTCTTCTTTAACCAACAACCCTCAAGTACTCTAAAGTCTTTTTCTTTCTTAATCACCCTCTCTTTTTTAAAATGGGTTCTCAACATATCTATGTGTACCATTGTGAACAAAGAATCAGCTAGACAACAAGCTCTTCTTTCCTTACTTCCAAAAAAAACAGAGTTTATTTCTTTCAAAGTGATGGTGTGTCAGTCACCTGGCAAGACAAGATTTAGAGCATTGAAATACGAGACAGGAGACGCTAACAGACCAACCATTGTAGTTAGAGTTATTGCATGCTTTCGACCCATGGATAATTGCCAGGTACATAGAATAATATTCTCTCATTTATCAAGCTTTTAGGCTTTTAGCTATAAATAGCTTTTACTCATCTAACACTTATGATTGTGTGGTTTCTTCAGGCTGAATACTTCAGACTTCTACTCAAACCAGTGACGTAGTTGATTTTGTGAATCTTCCACTGTATTTTGTTTCTTCCTTCGTCTTTCTTTCACTACTTACTCCGAGTGGGTAACAAGAAGTATTGCACTCACCTGATTGAGCTACTTAACAATCGGTATGTCAACTAAATGGTCCCTCACTACTCTTATATAGCTGTTTAGTTTTTTTTTTTTGAGCTGATTGTTGCCTTTGTCTTTGGTTCTGCAGTGTTTGTACTCTTTAAAGTTACCTGCAAGAGCATGCCTCTTTATACCAGGCAATGGAATTTGCCTCCTAAAGCTTGCTTTGAGGATATGGCAGCTCGGTTCCTCCCTGATGCACCTGAGCTTCAGGCCAACTGTTTGCAGCCACCACCATTCAAGTCTTTACTGTGGAGTCTTGATAATGAGTCAAAAAGATTCTCTCTGTCTGACATGAGATCTTGGTGCGCCGCTGCTGCTACTACTCCAGATGGAGGAGCATTAGAGTCTTCTAAGAAAGGACTCATGATATTGGATCAGTCAGGAAACCAGACTCGTCTATTACAATGTCCATTTCCCTAACTGCAGAACCAGTTAAGTTACAACGCGGCGTGGAGGAGTTTGATGAGAAGTATATAAACGGAAAAGAGTCTGAAATGCATGAAGACACTGAGGAGATCAATGCATTGCTGTATTCAGATGATGGTGAAGAAGATTGCGAGAGTGATGATGATGAAGTAATGAGCACTGGTCACTCTCCTTACTCAGTTGAACAAGTTTGCAACAAAAGGCAACTTGAAGAGATAGATGGTCCTTGTAAAAGGCAGAAACTAATAGAAAACATCAGTGGCTCATCATCACTTTTGGTGGGCACCTCGACCAAAGAAGACACTGGTTCTGGTCTAAGCAACGAGCAGTCTAGAAAGAACAAGATCCACACAGCTCTTAAAATACTCGAGAGCATAGTTCCTGGTGCAAAAGGAAACCAAGCTCTCTTACTTCTAGACGAAGCCATTGATTACCTAAAGCTACTGAAACAAGACTTAGTCTCTACAGAGATCGAGAACTAAACAGAAAACCTCCAATAGCTCACCAGTCACCACAGTTTGTTTGTAAAAGAGACAACATGGGGAACAAGATATCTAACAGACAGATAAGGCTTGAAGATTCTCTCATTTATCAAGCTTTTAGGCTTTTAGCTATAAATAGCTTTTACTCATCTAACACTTATGATTGTGTGGTTTCTTCAGGCTGAATACTTCAGACTTCTACTCAAACCAGTGACGTAGTTGATTTTGTGAATCTTCCACTGTATTTTGTTTCTTCCTTCGTCTTTCTTTCACTACTTACTCCGAGTGGGTAACAAGAAGTATTGCACTCACCTGATTGAGCTACTTAACAATCGGTATGTCAACTAAATGGTCCCTCACTACTCTTATATAGCTGTTTAGTTTTTTTTTTTTGAGCTGATTGTTGCCTTTGTCTTTGGTTCTGCAGTGTTTGTACTCTTTAAAGTTACCTGCAAGAGCATGCCTCTTTATACCAGGCAATGGAATTTGCCTCCTAAAGCTTGCTTTGAGGATATGGCAGCTCGGTTCCTCCCTGATGCACCTGAGCTTCAGGCCAACTGTTTGCAGCCACCACCATTCAAGTCTTTACTGTGGAGTCTTGATAATGAGTCAAAAAGATTCTCTGTCTGACATGAGATCTTGGTGCGCCGCTGCTGCTACTACTCCAGATGGAGGAGCATTAGAGTCTTCTAAGAAAGGACTCATGATATTGGATCAGTCAGGAAACCAGACTCGTCTATTACAATGTCCATTTCCCTAACTGCAGAACCAGTTAAGTTACAACGCGGCGTGGAGGAGTTTGATGAGAAGTATATAAACGGAAAAGAGTCTGAAATGCATGAAGACACTGAGGAGATCAATGCATTGCTGTATTCAGATGATGGTGAAGAAGATTGCGAGAGTGATGATGATGAAGTAATGAGCACTGGTCACTCTCCTTACTCAGTTGAACAAGTTTGCAACAAAAGGCAACTTGAAGAGATAGATGGTCCTTGTAAAAGGCAGAAACTAATAGAAAACATCAGTGGCTCATCATCACTTTTGGTGGGCACCTCGACCAAAGAAGACACTGGTTCTGGTCTAAGCAACGAGCAGTCTAGAAAGAACAAGATCCACACAGCTCTTAAAATACTCGAGAGCATAGTTCCTGGTGCAAAAGGAAACCAAGCTCTCTTACTTCTAGACGAAGCCATTGATTACCTAAAGCTACTGAAACAAGACTTAGTCTCTACAGAGATCGAGAACTAAACAGAAAACCTCCAATAGCTCACCAGTCACCACAGTTTGTTTGTAAAAGAGACAACATGGGGAACAAGATATCTAACAGACAGATAAGGCTTGAAGATTCTTTCACGTGTGAAGTGGTTTAGGGTCCCTATCCTCTGCACCAGCTTTTTGCTGTATATGGTGGTCTACTTTGAGTATCTATGCTTCTGCAATTTCAAAAAGTTAAAGAGGTCACTTTCGTCTTCTTTTCTCTCTGTGCTTTGTGGTGGAGGAAAGCCAAAGTCCTGATGGTCATTGATGGACAATGATGGTCTTTTGTGGCTTAGTGTGGATGGTGAAATCAAAAAGGCAATATTCAAAGTCTTATCTCATACCTAAGGTATCTCTGACCTACACTCTCTTTTGTCCATATGATGACTAAATGGGTCCATTGATGTCATGCACATTCCTTTGTCTTTTGCTTTCCCCACTTGCTACTATGTTATGTTTTGAAGTTGTATCTTTGAGTGTATGTTCATCGTTCATGTTTAGTCAAAAGATGATTGGATTTTGTAATGTACCAATGATATAAAATTGGGTCTTTGTTTGATTTACATTTGTGTACACAAAAATAAATCAATAGCATTACAAATTAGGACCAAACATAAGCTTTTCTTTCTCCAAAGAATCAAATCAATAACACACAAAGTTGCCTCGCCTGAAATATTTTTTTAAAAAAAAATTCTCAAAACTTTGAGTTGCTCCATCCTCTTGTTTTTTTCGTTGGTTACACTAGATCTGACCGTTTTTAACCAAATCCAAAAATCCGACTTGAACCAAACTGAAAAACTCAAAATCTTATCAGACCTGTTACAAAAAAAAAAAATAGCTGAATAGAATCTAGGAGATAAGTATTTGTAAAAGTTGATCCGAAATTATAAAAAGGATTTGAAAATATCCAAATTAGTCAAATCTATTAATTTCCTTAGATATCTTAAAATAAATTAAATACTCCCTCTGTCCCATTATAAGTGGATTTTAAGGTTTTTGCACATAGATTAAGAAAGTACACATTTTTATATAATTTATCTTGGTAACATAAAAATATCATTAAATGAAACTAGTTCAACCGATAAAAAAATGATTCAGTATTTTTTAATTGGTCACAAAATTGAAATGATATTAAATTTATCTAGATTTCATGGTAACATCACTTAAAATGGACAAAAAAAATCCTAAAACAACACGTAAAGTGGGACAGATGGAGTATTTTATAGTATTTTAGAGATTTTAATATTTTTTTGTTATTTTGTATAGTTTTCAGCTAGTTTGGATAATTAAATTAGTTTAGTTAGTTATTTGAATAATTTATATATATTGAATATTTTTTGGTTAGTTTCATTAGTTTTAACAAAAGAATTTTTGTATCGATTTTAGATATTGGTTATAATCTGATTTAAATAGAACTCAGAATGAATTGAATCGAATTCAAATTCAAAAATTATTAAAACTCTTAGTGAAAGGTTTAAAAGGTTGCCGGAACCAGAGAGAACCGTAAAATCTGAGAGAGAGAGAGATTAATGTAGCGTTTTCGGATTATGCTTGCGAGATCAAAGCATGCTCTACATTTGAGCAGAAGAAGATCACACTCTCCCCATACCCTCCCGTCACCGTAGCAGCGGCGGCGGCGGCGATGATAATCACAAAGATGGCGGCTTACCGAGAAACGGTTCCTCCGATTCACCCAACGAATGGGAGAAGCTTCTCAGACCCTACGATCTCGACTCGCTCAAGAACTCATACCCCAAAATCACTCCTTCCCAGCTCTGCAAGCTCCTCGAGCTCCCTCTCGACCTCACCACGTCGATGGAGCTCTTCTCCTGGACAGGCTCCCAGAAGGGTTACCGACACTCCTTCGAATCTTACCAGATCCTCATACGCAAGCTCGGATCCGAATCCGAGTTCGAAACCATCGACAGGCTCCTCCTCCAGATGAAACGAGAAGGAATCTGTTTCAAAGAATCGATTTTTATCTCGATCATGAGAGATTACGGCGGAGCCAATCTCCCCGGACAGACGACGAGGTTGTTGCTGGAGATGAGGAACGTCTTCTCCTGCGAACCCACCTTCAGATCTTACAACGTCGTCCTCGAGATTCTCGTTTCCGCCGGTTGTTACAGAGTTGCGGCTAACGTGTTCGACGATATGCTTAGCAGAAGAATCCCACCGACGCTGTTCACTTTCGGTGTCGTGGTGAAAGCTCTTTGCGGTGTTAACGAGATTGATTCGGCTCTGTCTTTACTTAGAGACATGACGAAACACGGTTGTGTTCCCAACTCGGTGATTTACCAGACTCTTATACACTCTTTGTCGAAGTGTAGTAGAGTGAACGAGGCGCTTCAGCTTTTGGAGGAGATGCTTCTGATGGGTTGTGTGCCTGATGCTGAGACGTTTAATGATGTGATACTCTGTCTTTGTAAGTTTGTTAGGATTAACGAAGCTGCGAAGATGGTGAATAGGATGTTGATGAGAGGGTTTGCTCCTGATGATATAACGTATGGTTATTTGATGAATGGATTATGTAAGATAGGGAGAGTTGATGCTGCTAAAGATCTTTTCAGTAGAGTTCCGAAACCGAATATTGTGATCTTCAACACTCTTTTTCACGGGTTTGTGACTCATGAAAGGCTTGATGAGGCTAAATCTCTTTTGTCAGATATGGTGAAGTCTCATGGTCTTGTTCCTGATGTCTGCACGTTTAACTCGTTGATCTATGGATACTTGAAGAAAGGTCTCGTAGGCTTAGCTCTGGAGGTTTTTCGCGATATGAGGATGAAAGGATGTAAGCCTAACGTCTTCTCTTATACAATCTTCTTTGATGGTTTCTGCAAATTAGGACGGATAGATGAAGCCTTCGATGTTCTGAATGATATGTCTGCTGATGGGTTGAAACTCAACACTGCTGGTTACAACTGTTTGATATCTGCTTTGTGCAAGGAACATCGAGTCACTGAAGCCATCGATGTTTTTAAAGAGATGCCGAGAAAAGGGTGTAAACCTGATGCGTATACGTTCAATACGATGATAGCTGGACTCTGCGAGGTCGATGAGATTGAACATGCCTTGTGGTTGCATAGAGACATGATATCAGAAGGTGTTGTTGCCAACACTGTTACTTACAACACGCTGATCAAGGCCTTTCTCAGAAGAGGAGAAATCAAAGAAGCTCGTAAGCTGGTCAATGAGATGGTTTTCCAGGGATCACCGCTCGACGAGATAACCTACAATGGTCTGATAGATGGCCTGTGCAGAGCCGGGGAGGTGGATAAAGCGAGGAGCTTGTTCGAGAAGATGTTGAGAGACGGGGTTGTACCGAGCAACGTCTCCTGCAACATACTTATAAACGGGCTGTGCAGAAACGGGAAGGTGGAAGAAGCGGTTGAGTTTCAGAAAGAGATGGTTCACAGAGGAACCACACCGGACATTGTGACGTTTAACAGTCTGATAAACGGTCTGTGTAGGGCCGGTAGGATCGGAGATGGTGTGGCGATGTTTGAGAAGCTTCGGGATGAAGGTATATCGCCTGATACGGTGACGTATAACACTCTGATGAGTTGGTTGTGCAAAGGAGGGTTTGTTGAGGATGCTTGTTTTCTTCTGGAAGAAGGTGTTGAAGAAGGTTTTGTTCCGAATTGTAGAACTTGGTCCATTTTGTTGAGGAGTCTTGTCCCTCAAGAAACATTAGATAGACAGAGATTTTATGAAGCAGTACTCTGAACCCTAAATGATAACAGAGAAGTTTGTTGAGTTGATGTAACTGTGTATGTGTATTATCTTGTGGTTTTCATTGGGCTACTATTAAGGCCTTAAGACCCATGTTTAATGGGCATGTCACTGTTGTCAACTGGACATATCAATGTTATGTTGTTGCTACTTTGTTCAATAGTGGAATTACAGTATGTGAAATGATTATACGCAAAATCATTATGACCACTAATTATGGCATGTTATACATTTCTTTAATTAAAATTACGCGTTTTGTTTATGGTTGCATCTTGTTGCATTGAAAATCTGCAGATCATGGTTTAATTTTACTTTGAAATGTATAGTACTGCAAATTAGATTTGTGATAAAAAAATTAAGCGATTGTATTTTACACATAATAAAATATTTAAATCTGAAAAATTCATATATTAATCTGGATGGATGAACAAAAATGAGAAACAAATAGTAATCTGATATAGAAAAAAAAAAGGAAGAATAAAAAATAAAGAATCGTCTCTCACTCTACATAGCCAAAACGACAGCGGATAACATAACGGCGACGGATCCAAAAACAGCATAGCTCATCGAAACGGCGCCGCTTACAGGAGCGGGAGCTTGAGCAGGCGAGTCAGAGATCGAAGAGGGAGAAACAGCCGACGAATCAGAAGGAGAATCAGCTAAAGGAGAATCTACCGAAGGTGGAGACGGAGGAGAGGCGGATGATTCTGGAGTCAATGCGGTCTGAGGAGAAGGAGAGACGGCCTGTGCAGGAGACAACGCCTTCTTAGGTGAATGCGCCGGTGAGATCCGCCTTCCTCCGCCGCTAGATGGTGCTGGAGCTGGAGATTGTTGAGCCACAGTGAAGGAAATGAAAAACGCGGCGAGGAGAAGGAATCCTAGAGATTTAGAGAAAGCCATTACAAGAGAGAGAGAGAGAGAGATTCGAACTTAGCTGTTTTTAGAAGCTTTTGTTTTTTTTTACGAGTGTTTTGCTTAGTTGCTCTGTGATGTTTACGAAACTAGGAGACGAGTCTTTATATAGAGAGAAATGTGTGATCTACTGCTATGAGGTGTATAGTAAATCTGTAGACTGATTTTAATCCAACGGCTTAGATTTTATTCTACAGTATGGTGGTGGGGACAAGTCTAATGAGAAAGAAGAAGAAAAGAAAACGCGGTCCCTTGACTACGGCGCTAAGAGCAGCCACAACGGAGGTCCAAGAAGGGTCCGTTGGGCGAGTCCTTCAAATAAAAAGGATTAATTAAATCCGATTTGGGCCGAGGGAGAGAAGGATCTGTACGGAAAAGTCCGTTAGTAAGGGCTCGAAGTATCGGGTCCGTGGTGCACGTGTCGTCAACCGGTTGGCGCTTCCTTAGGTTACTCGTCGGTATTGTCGAAAAATAATTCATTTGCGAGATAAAGAAGAAAAAAAATTCGAGAGCTCGAGAGGAAGAGGCGATTTCTCTCCGTCTTCAATCCACCTCTTCCGTGCGATTCAGAGGTAAAATCGTGTTTTTTATGTGAGATTAGGGTCGTTTGTTATCGTCTCCCTCTATGATTCGTTATTTTCCGTGGAAATGAGTCGTTGAATTTCTTCGATTAGGGTTTATAAAATTAGGGGTTTTCAAATCGTTTTCAGTTTGTTTTCAATTGAAGATATTTTGGTTAAGGGTTTATGTTTATAAATCGATTTAGCTTTCATTCGATTTAGATCGATCGAGAAGTATGAATTTTTTTCAATCGATCTCGAGAAACTTTTGGGTTCTGAAATGGGTTTTAACCTCGTTATCGGTTTCATTTTGTTTAGTTTGATAGACTAGTTTAATCTTCTTCGGTTTGTTAAATGATGTGAGATATCTTCCTCTGTTTAGCTTACTTAAATTTTTTTTCATGATTTTTTTCAGGTTAACCATAATGGGACAAGATTATTCGTACACACAGCCTTCTTCTTCATCAGCTTCACTTGACATGACGTCTCTTCTCAAAGCAGAAGCGGAACTCTACAGGGATGAAGCTGTGAGTGGATACCTACCTCGAGCATACGCGGTTGAAGCTGATGATGGAATGCCCGAAGCTGATGATGGAATGCCGGAGGGTGATGATGGAATGACGGCGACATGGTACTGTGGTGCTGTAGCTGAGACGGAGGAGCTCGGTGACGTTCAGACACAGCTAAGGATGCTTAAGGAGCAAGGATTCGAGCTAGACCGAAGTAGTCAAGCTACGTAAGATCGCCTCAGAAGAAGAATGCGCATAACGCGCCGGTTAGAAATGGCTTTGTGGTGGTTTGTCTCATCGTCATTTCATTACTCTTTGTTGGTTTGGCGGTAATGTTTCAGGCTGGTAAGTATATCTATTCAACTTGTGCATTTTCGTTTGGAATTTTTTTTTTTACTGTTAGATTTTTTTATTTGCAGGAAGAGCTTCGGAGAGCTTCTATATGTATAATTAAGGTAATTCAGCTTCTTCTTTTTACTTTTGAAAAAAAAAGTACTGGTTTGTTAGATGCTAGGTTGTTTGGTTAGATCTTCGTTTAGGTTTGTAACTTGGTTTGGTTTGTTAGATGCTAGGTTTGTTTTAAATGGTTGCTCGAATAGACATACTTAAATGCTTGTTTGCTTTTTACCTTCCTACTGCCTCTGATTAGATGGTTTTAAAAATTGATAACGAAGTTAAAAATGTGTTAAATGCTAGTACTGTTCTTCCTACCTTCCTAACTGCACCGATTAAATGTAATGCTAGGTAAAGCTCGCCTACTTAAGGCTCTGTGTTGCTATTAGAGCGACACAGAACATTCTCAAAACCATGGCTAATAACAGTAGTTATACCAATCTCTTGTTTAGTCAATCTCATGTTCCAGTCGACCTTGATTCACCAGAACCGTTTTGGTTCGTTAGCCAAGGTCAAGGTCCTAGTCCTAGTCCTAGTGAGTGTAATGTCGAGCCGGTTGTCGAGTCTGGTGTCGACTCAAGCGTTCGTAGGAAGTGGTCGCCGAAGGAGGATAAGATCCTTATTGGTGCTTGGCTTAACACCAGTAAGGATCCAGTCGTAAGCACTGACCAGAAAGCACGTGCATTCTGGAAGCGGATTGTAGATTACTACAATGCAAGCCCGAAGCTCGTTGGGACAGAAGAGAGAGAGCTAATCCCTTGCAAGAAGAGGTGGGGTAGGATCAACGCTGAGGTATCCAAGTTCGCTGGATGCTATGACGCGGCTCAGAGGGAGCAGAAAAGTGGGCAGAACGAAGATGATGTGATGAAAGCTGCCACAGATATCTTCTTGTCTAATAACGGTTTTAAGTTCACCTTGGATCACTGCTGGAGGGAGCTCAGGTATGACCAGAAATGGTGCTCTATGTATGGGCCTGAGGCTGGAAAGGAAAAGCGCAAACAAGTTGAGGTTGATAGTGAAGAAGGTCAAGTCGGAGAACCAGAGGCTAGACCACCAGGGGTTAAGGCTTCCAAAGCTAGTAGTAAGAAGAAGAAAAGTGGTAGAGAGGAGGAGTTGGGAAACCTAAAGGGGGTGTTAGAAGTTAAAGAAAAAATCTCTAAAGCTAAGATTCTAGAGCGTTTACTCGCTAAAAAAGAGCCTTTGACTGAGTTGGAATCAACTCTTGCTACGAAACTTATGTCTGAAATGATTTGATGTGATAATCTTATTTTGAAATCTTTAATTCAAGTGTTTATGTATTCTTTGTTTGCTTTCGTGTTATATTACTGATCCTTGTGATAATCTTATTTGTTGTGAAGAAAGTGATGGTGAAGGAAGTGATGGATGAAGGAAGTCACGGGTGAGGAAGTCACGGGTGAAGGAAGTCACGGGTGAAGGAAGTCACGGGTGAAGGTTTTTTCGTATGTATTATAAGTACCACTCTTATGTTTGTTTAACTTGTATCGGAGAGGATTTTTCTAGTACATGTATCCTCTAATTTTCATTCGGAAAGGTTGTATCTCTACCATTTGTATCCTACTTCTACAACATCAACTCGTTCTAGGTAATATATTTTGTATTCATGTCTTCTTTGTTTTGCTATTTAACTCATATACATAAAATTCCATTGTACGTTTGCTTTGATTATGCGTCGGTTGTAAACTCTGGTCGAGAAGAAGTTGTATGATTAATGCCTCTGTTATCTAATTGTCTATCAAATCACATGATTCGAAATAAAACCGATTTAATCAAATAATACTAGCTTTGTCTGCAAGTTTAGATAGCACATATACATCGTTTGTTTGCATTTTATGACAGTAATTTATACTTTTGAGTATTTTCCATCAGAAGCCTTTGTTTTCTCTCATGCCACTAGGCACTAGTTAGTAGTTACCAATAATCAAACCGAATGAAACCGGCCAATATCAAATTGGTTAATACTAACTAACTAACTCGGACCGAATAATTTAACATTAATTAATGTTTTTTTTTAATTTCTAGATTAAAAACAAAACATAAAGAGAGATTTGTCTAATAATTAAAATTATTAGATAAATTTTATATACAATGAAATTGATTATTTATCATAATATTTAAGTATTCATGAAAATTATTAGATGTCTATAAAATGATCATATATGTCTATAAAATTATGATATTTTTTCAATACAATAAAAATTACTATATATATTTTGTAGATATGTCATCATCTTCATCCGATGAAGTCGATGAAAGATTGGACGAAATTTGCGAGGAATACGTGGAAGAAATATACAACGAGATAGTTGAGGCCCGTTACCATACAGCAAAGGGCCGTCGTTATGAAACGACACCATGGCGAGACAAGACCAATTATGGAATGACTACTTCAGCGAAGATTCGACATTCACGACTCAATCATTCGACGCCGCTTCCGCATGAGTAAGCAATTATTCTTGCGCCTTGTTCATAGCCTAGAAGAGTCCTTTCCATTCTTTCAGCAGAGAAGAGATGGCCGGTGGGGTTAACTGCGCTACACAATGTAAATTTGCCGCACCCTTGCTTATGAATCTGCGGCTGACACCGTGAAGCGAATATCTCCGACTTGCCGAGACCACTGCACTTTCGTGTTTACATAATTTCACCGACGGAATCATACGCTTATTCGGAGATGAGTTTCACGACGACCCACACCGGAGGATCTTCAACGACTACTGATATTGAGAGAAACGAGGGTTTCGGGATGGTCGGGAGCATTGATCGTATGCATTGGGAGTGGAAAAATTGCCCAACCGCTTGGAAAGGACAGATACACGTGGATCGGAAAACCGACAATTGTCTTAGAGGCTGTAGCTTCACAAGATCTTTGGATATGGCACGCTTTTTGGTTTTCCGTGTACCTTAAATGATATCAATGTCCTCGATCGGTCTCGTTTTGATGACATTTTACAAGGTCGAGCTCCTGTGGTAAAGTATGTGGTCAACGGACACATGTATAAGTTGGCGACTACCTCACGACGGTATATATCCAAAATGGTCAACATTTATCCAATCTATCACCCTCCCTCAAACTCCTCAACAACAGCTTATTTGCTAAATTTCAAGAAGCGAAAAGATGTGGAGCGGGCTTTGAGTATTGCAATCTCGATTTGCAATTGTGCTAAATCCGTAAAAACATTGAACAAAGAAAAGATAGGAAGATTATGAGAGCATGTATCATACTCCACAATATGATAGTCGAAGATGAACGGAATGGATACTCTCGTATTGATATAGATGAATTTGAAGAAGGAGACGTCCCCAGATGTTCAGAGGTGGAAACCGAGAGGCCAACAATTCTGAATAATATCTTTCCGAGTCGGAATGATCTTCGTGATAGGCAAACGCATGAACGATTGAAAAATGATTTAGTTCAAAATCTTTGGAATAAATTTGGTGATGAAGATTAGGAATTATTCTATCTTTATGTAAAATTATTGTTGTTATCTTTAATTGTTGTATTTTATGTTTAATTAATGTCTTTTATGTTTAATTATTGTATTTTATGTTTATTTATTGTATTTTATGTTAAGTTATTGTATTTAATCATCTAATATATAAAATTTATATTTTACTAAAAAAAAATAAAAACATTTTTTATTCCTAAGGATTCCAATTTCGGGATCACCATTGTAAACACATTTTTCACAAGAGTCCTTAACTATTCAAAAAAAAAAAAAAAAACAAAAATTACTATTCTAATCCTAAGGACTCCAACAATGAGTACACCATTGCATATGCTCTAACGGCTCTTTGACAGATGCGATTAAAATCTCGACCGTACACGTGGTGGTCGTATTGACGCGTGATGGAAAAGAAAATTTTGGCCGTTGTGATCAATTATTATTTTATTTCAATTACACTCTGTTTCTTTTCTTTTCTGTTCCTTTTCAGTATATCATTTTATAATTAATTACTTTTAATTATGGTTCAACATTTTGTAAGGTTAGAAGATTTTATTTAGCAATCAGTTTGCACATTTAAAATTTCAAAAAGCTTCACATACAACTTCTTTTTTTTTTTTTTTTGAAACACTCACATACAACTTCTTAATAAAAGGTTAGCCAATCAAAATTCCTGCACATTAGCTTGGTTTGCTGTCTTGGTGGGCATGGCAGGGGAAAAGATCACAAACCTCGGTTGTGAGCTGTGAGATGGATGTCTGATTCTGTTGTCAAAGCTGTCCAATCTCTCTCCTTGAGCTTGGTCTGCTGCATTAGGACTTCGCCAAGCAGCTTACTTCTTCATTCACTATCTTGTTGCGTAAGAGCTCTTTTCTCAGCTTTCTTAGCTGTGAGTATAAGTTATACCATCAGGCGTTCCACGTATTTTAGCTGCAGTTGATTTAGCTTACAACACCAATCGGTTTTGGTGCTTTGAAACGTTATAGCAGCCCGTTGTCTACTATGGAGCCATGATGGAGGTATCTTATGAACAACATAACTCTCCCTCTCTTTATGTGGAAAGTCTCTAGGATATCATAAATCAAGTAGAACTACCAAAACATGCTAACATCGCGTACTTTGTCCGAAATTTGCAGTGATTTATCTATTCATAAAAATCATTACCTATGAATAGATGATTCTGTTTTTTTCCCCTTAATATAGATGATGTTTTCAAAACTTCATGGTTTAGTCCAGTTTCAGACCCTATGTATATATACTTTGGTACAATTGCTTTTACAGGATGAAAATAGAATCATGTAAGCTGTTCATCGGTCGTCTATCATGGAAGACGACTGAATATCGAGATTACGTTCAGAGTTCGGTGAGGTTCTACAATTGGGGGTCATGAAGGATAGAGCCACTGGCTGTGTTCATGGATTTGGTTTCTTTTTCTTCGCTGGTCCCAGTGTTGCTGTGAGAGCTATTGCTCATTCACATCGTCGATGTCAAATTGTAAGTTTTCATCAAATCCCTTTTGAGCCATTGCTTCAGTATCAGTCAATCTACTTCCTACAATAATTAGTTGTTTGGCATTCTTTTTATTCATTCCTGTTATTGCTTATGTCTTCTACATTGTCGCCAAAAAGAAGAGAGAGTCTCTTGAAAAATATTTCTCTTGAATCTTGGTCAAAAGTTTTTATCTTCTAGACAGAAATAGTAAAGAAAATATTGGTTATTGCATGGTTCTTACTATAACTCGCTGCTTTCTTGAATTCATTGGTCTGCTTTTATTTACAAGGATGACTATGCCTTTATCATGCTCAAATAAATTGGTTGACATGATAACAAAATTCCAAACATATGAAACATCTGGGGTGTATTATGTATTTAACTAAATACACTTTGGCCAATGATATTGTGCAGATTTTTTTACTCGCTAAAAAGTTAAATAGTATTTCTAAATGGTAGTGATCACGGTGGGAGAGGAGGGGTCGCAGTGGTGGTGGTCATGAAGACCCTGTCGGGCATGGAGAAGAAGAAGAGATGGCGAGGGATCGGAAAATATGTGGAATAGTTCGTCGACCAATCTGTGACTATTCTAATGATCGCCGCTATTCTATTTAATTTCAAAATAAAATAGGATGAACATGGAGCGGATGTGTATGTGACTAGAGCATGTGTCATTGTTATCAAAAAAATTCAGGATTTTTTTTTCGTACGATATGTTGTCCGTGTTTGATATTTAAGATCACACGGTTTTGGTTTTAACCTTATAAATCTCTGCCTACAAACTCAGTCCAAAACATGGAGGATTTTTCTGTACCAAATGATACTCTTTTCTTTTCTTAACATAAAATATGCTTTGTTTTCTGTACCAGATGCATTGTGTCTTCTCGAAGCAGCTTACTTCTTCGTTCACTATCTTAAACATGTCAAGTTGTAGCTCTCTTCTCACCTTTCTTAGCTATGAATATTAGCTGCACTTGCTTGAGCTTCCAACACCAATCTTTTTGGGTCTCTATTAAGAGCATTATTAAAATCACCTGAAGAAGCACTCTTTAAAGCTTGCAACCATTTGCAATCAGAGAATCAGACAAACTTTGTCACATATAGTCTCCATTAGTTTCTCTTACGAAATATCAAATATCATATAATTTTTTTCAGAGAAAGTGAAGTAACAAGATGCAGATTTGATCTGGGGGGTGTTTTGTTAAAAACAAAACTACGGGGATAGAAATAGAGAAGTGAGGAACATGGATGTCTAACTTAACAATAATAACTCAAACTAAACTTAGCTCCTCGACCACAAAGCATCACTCTCATTTGTGTCCCTTAAAACATGATGATGATTCGTACGGTCCTGTAATAAAAGTAAAAGAATAATAATAAAAAAGAAACTCAATCTCCCTCCTTGTTCGGAGACAACTGATGGAGAGTTTTGGTCTCCGTACCCTCTCAACTACCGCCGCTTCTTCACCACTCTCTTTTCTCTCTCTCCGCCGTTCATCTTCAAGGTCATTATCACTTACTCACCCTTCGATCTCCCTCTACACCTCATCCTCAACCGTCCGATCACTCTCCATCTCCTCTCCTCGGTTCACTCCACGCGCCACCGCCTCGTCCTCCCCGGAGAAACAGAGCAATCATCAATCTTCTTCGTCGCCGCAGCTTCCGCAAGGAGCTAAGCTGATACCTCTCGCAATCTCCGTCTCAATCGGTCTCATCGTCCGCTTCTTGATCCCAAGACCCGAGCAAGTGACGTCACAAGGATGGCAACTCCTCTCAGTCTTCCTCTTCACGATCTCGGGCCTCGTCCTCGGCCCACTACCCGTCGGGGCCTGGGCCTTCATCGGCCTAACCGCTTCGATCGTCACCAGAACGCTTCCTTTCTCGACCGCTTTCGCCGCGTTCACCAACGAGCTCATCTGGCTGATCGCGATCTCCTTCTTCTTCGCCCGCGGGTTCGTCAAGACGGGTCTCGGCGACAGGATCGCCACCTACTTCGTGAAGTGGCTAGGGAGAAGCACTCTCGGTCTTTCCTACGGTCTCGCGTTGTGCGAGACGCTTATGGGTTTGATCATGCCGTCTACGATGGCTAGAGCCGGTGGGGTTTTCTTGCCGGTGATCAAGTCTCTGGCTCTCTCCGCCGGAAGTAAACCAGGTGACCCGTCTTCGAGAAGGCTTGGTGCTTTCCTCATTCAGACACAACTGCAGGTAAAATCTAGTGCTGGACATTCAGTTTTCGGTTTGAGTCGGTTCGGTTTTTCGGCTTATTCCATTTAGGTGTGTTTAGGATCTGTTGAGGAACTAGACATTTTTAGGATCAGATCGATTCGAGCCGGGTTTCTATTTTCTTATATAAACCCGAAGTGGATTCAAATTAAAAAAAAAAAAATCGGGTTTAGCTCGAATTTAAAGCACAAAAACTCGAGTTAATTCAGACTCAGTTGCAGGTAAAATCTAGTGCTCGGCATTCTGGTTTTCAGTTCGGGTCGGTTCTGTTTGATTTTTCGGTTCGAATCGGTTTGGTTTTAGGCTTATTCGAGTTGGGTGTGTTTAGGATCCGTTTAGGAACTAGACATTTTTCGGACTAAATTGATTCGTATCGGGTTTCTAATTCTAATAAAACCCGAAGTGAATTCAAATTAGAAATAATTTAGATTTGGTTTAAAGTTCAGAAAATCCGAGTTGAACCCCAAAAAACCAAAAAAATATTTTGGAAATTCAGCTAGTTCGGATTTTTCTGTATTTTTTTTATAGTATATTTTCTCGGTTCGGTTTTGGTTTTTTTAGATCTAAAAATAGGAATTCTTTTTGTAAATTTTTGGTCTGGTTTGCCTCGTTTTTCCGGTTCTGGATAATATGCTTAGTACTAGTAAAATCTATGTCTCTCTCTTCTATTGTTGACTTTAGTTGATGAGGTTTGCGTACTCTGTGACAGTGTGCAGGGACTTCTGGTGCACTACTCCTCACATCAGCTGCACAAAACTTGCTATGTCTGAAACTAGCTAGAGAAGTTGGTGTGGTGCTCTCTAATCCATGGGTCTCTTGGTTTAAAGCCGCGAGTGTCCCCGCGTTTGCGTCTCTTCTCTGTACACCTCTCGTCATCTACAAGCTTTACCCTCCTGATCTGAAACACACACCGGAAGCTCCTGCTGCAGCTGCAAAGAAGCTGGAACGGTTAGGTCCCATCACTAAAAACGAATGGATCATGCTCGGTGCAATGGCCTTCACCGTCTCTCTTTGGATTTTCGGGTAAGCTATCAGAGTATCATCTAAAAAACTACACAATGTTACTATCTATTTATGTTTGGTCTATATAACTACATTGCAGAGAAGCAATAGGAGTGTCTAGTGTCGTCTCCGCGATGATTGGTCTATCGACGCTATTGCTATTAGGAGTTATAAACTGGAACGATTGTCTAAGCGACAAATCAGCTTGGGACTCGCTCACTTGGTTTGCGGTTTTGATCGGTATGGCTGGACAACTGACAAACCTCGGGGTCGTTGCTTGGATGTCTGATTGTGTGGCTAAACTGCTCCAGACCCTCTCGCTGACTTGGCCTGCTTCGTTCGTTATCCTTCAGGCTTCTTATCTCTTGCTACATTATGTGTTTGCAAGCCAAACGGCTCACGCGGGTGCTCTCTATCCAGCTTTCTTGGCCATGCAAATCGCTGCTGGTGTTCCCGGGGTTTTAGCAGCTCTTTGCTTGGCTTTTAATAACAATCTCTCTGGTGCATTGGCTCATTATAGTAGTGGACCAGCTGCTTTATACTATGGAGGTCTGGTCTCATTCTCTTTCATCTCATTCTTTCTTAGTCATCGTATTAATCATCGAACATTTACAGTTTTTGATTTGTTTGGGTTCGCAGCTGGATACGTTGATCTGAAAGATATGTTCAGGCTCGGGTTCGTCATGGCTCTATTACAAGCAGTCATTTGGGGATCTGTCGGATCGGTCTGGTGGAAGTTCTTGGGTCTGTACTAGAAGCGGTCTGACAAGTCCAGACAACATCGACAAGTTCGGTTTAACTTTGTACCGACACATCTTGTTATTAAATCCAGACTTAACTGAACTTTAGCAATTTTTTTTTTGTGTCAACCTGAAGTTTAGCAATTACAGAACCAAACTTGAGTTTATTTATTCATCCCAATTTCATTCACATCTCTACTAAACCGAATAAACCAACACTGCACAATTCAACTAGAACATTTTGAAAGCCAGAGGCCACAGATTCTGTTTATTTTTGAGCATTTGCAGCTTATACGTTTCCTCCTGAACGGGTGAAACCTTCAGGCTGCAGCTATCGAAATATATCCAAAATCAATAAAAAAGAAGTTTTCCAAAATCAAAAACAAATGCAAGTAGAGAAGTTTTCTAATCACGTCTCAGTAATACGAAAGAGACTTAAACCTCTGTCTGTGTCGACCATTTTGAAGCTTTAACGTTATTTCCTTAACCTGCAGCTGTAATGGCATAACTAAAAGCTAATAAGGGAAGCGTTATACAAAGCAAACCTTTGCAACAAGGACGATTACTAAACAAAACAGTAGACTGTGTGAGAAAGTGTACGTCTGATCTTCCTTTCAAACAAACATTGTTGTTAACTCGGTCGGCTATAATATAGAGAAGCCTTCATATATTATAATACTTAAATGTTACAAAGCTAATATCGTTGACAAAAAAAAAGGTTGCAGAGCTCCCTTTTGGCATAAAGAACGGAAGCAGTGGAGAACTTCACCAAACCCACTGACCATGGCCAGGAAATATCGATTAACTGAATTACTAAACCTGATATTTGTAAATAAAAAGATTGTCAACTGTTTCACCTTATATAAATTTGTAATCATAGACACAAATCATGTGGGATTTGTAATAGCAAATACTCTCTTATAAATGCATCAACTGCATAACAAAACTTTATTATATAAAAAGCAAGTAGTTTACTAAGCAATCGATTTGGTCTCCTAGTCCCCAACATCGCCCAGAGAAGCCTACTCTATGTACTCTCATCTTCCTTTGTATTGTTATCCACTTTTATCATCGAATTAAATACAGACAGATATTATTATAATCTAATGTTCTCATTATTATCTTCTACCCACTAATATAAAAAGCTAGATTCCTCTAAATATAAAATTAGAAATAGTAAGTTTCGAGCATTAAACTTCATTATGTTAATAAACGAGTGCGTTAAAATTTATTAAAAGTAGAAACAAAATCATTTTATTTTATATATGCAGTAACTTCACCTTCACGATAATATAATTTACACTCATAACAAAACGACAAAAGCAAAGAGACCCTATCCACAATCCAAACCCGAGAGCATGTATTATACATCTAGATCTCCTCATTGCTTTTCAGAACTAGCCACGTGTCTTACTCACATCCCTTGGATCAAACCAGAGTCTTGCACGTTGAGGTCTCTGGATCCCACATCGCCGGCAAGAGATATCTCCTCCCCGCGAGTCCACGAGCGTTGTAACTAGACCCGGTAGTTTTGTCAACGAGCACTTGACCCGCGTAACCCGGATAAGAACCCGACCCGAACATGCCGGTACAAGCGGAGACAGCTTCGAGCGGAGCAGTTGGCGGGCCCTGGAAATACCCGTTCTTAAACGGATTCGTGACGGTGTTAGCTAGCAGCGTAGCGAGGTTGATAATCATCCCGTCAACTCCGACGTCGCCGTTAGGGGAAACCAACGGCGGGCCTTGTGGGCCGTAAATGGGCTGGTGAAACGGCCACGCGCAGTACCCCGGGCACATCGTCTCGGAGTTTCCGACCCACACGTAAGCCGCGCCGTTAGCCGCGCGGCGCGAAGTCGAGGCGGATGATCCGTGGGACCCGCACCGGTTCATACAGAACCCCTCGACGGAGACGTCTTTCGCCGTTAAAACGACGGTTATCGAGCGGAGTCCGCCGTTGAGTCTGGCGGACAGAGCGCGGAGGTTAGGATTCTTGAGAGATTTTCCGAGAGGGTAGTTCTCGAGGAGGAGCTGTTTCCCGACGACGAGCGTGGAAGATCCGCCTTTGTAATTCTCCGTCGTCTTCCACCAGGACGCGACGGAGGGAGCGGCGGCTTCTTTGGAGTTGAGAGAGCGGATGAAGTCGACGATCACGGACCGTTGGGTGGGGGTGAAGCGACCGTACCAGACGAGGTTGACGTTGATGTTGCCTTTCAAGAGAGCGCCGTTGTGGTATTTCAGAACGAGCGGCTGCTCCTTGACCAACGCGGCGGAGGAAATACCGGCGATGGCGGTGAGGACGGTGAGGAAAAGGGCAAAACGGTAATTATAAGCCATTGAGAAGTCGAAGTTGGTTAGATTATAAGATAGATCAAGAGGTTTTGGCTTGAGGTTTATAGAAAGAAATGTGATATGCAGAGGTATTTATACCAACGTAGACGAGTGACACAGCTGTCGTAGCTTAGGTGTCGCTGTCCTAAAGTGCCACGTGGATGGAGTTGAGTGGATGATAAGGGTCTTTGACAGCCTGTAAGGTGCTTAAAATGTGACGTGGTAGTCTCCATAACGTGTATTAAATTTAAGTGAATGCTTAGCCGATAAACTTGTTATTAGTTTGTTATCTAAAAGAAGGTTAAAAACTTAAATCTTACGCCATGCGGAGAAACATGCTCGTCCATGCGCATTTGCATAAAGTTTTAATAACTATAGACAATGTAATACAATTAAATAAGTAAATATATATACATATATATGTGGATTTGGAAAAATAAATTAAATTGGATAGGTACATTTCCTATATAGTTTTTAATTTTTTTTCTGTTCGAGCTGTCATAGACTCAAAAGTCATAGCTATTAAAACTTTTTTGAAGTTAAATGAATACAAACTGAGTATAGTTTTAATGCAAAAGCCCATTCTAAATTCAAATGCAAGGAACTTAGTATAAATTACAGCTATCTCAAAACTAGTATTAAAACCTAGCTATAAATTACTTCAACTTGTTGTTTTAAAAAGTGGACGTAGTTTATCTGATTTTGATACCAAGATACACTCATTCAACATGTACATAGTCAAAAACCAGATTTCAGTTATAAGAGATGGATATAAAACCTACAAACTTTTATTTCTTAAGAGAGTGCTAAATTTTTTAGTATCATTCTGTTATTAAATTTCTAATTGATCGTCTGTTTAAATTTAAACAAGCATTTGTCTCATCTACCCTTTTATTTTTATGTAATAATGTTTGAATAAATTTATTTGAACAATTTAAATTAGCAAGTTATTCACTGGTTTTCCTTCATTAAAACATATGCGAAGAAATATATATTTTTAGGTCATCAGCCAACAATTACGTTTTAATATCACTATTAAAAACTTTCACTAACGTTTTCCGTATATTGGCATCATGGGTCATGGACTCATGGCTAGCACCGGTTCTGAGATTTCAAAGACTTTAACAAATAGAAAAGAATATCCACTTTGTTAAGAAATGGAAAAATTACAAAATATGATCATTTGAAGCTTCTATAAATTGACCCTTGAAACTTCTACACTAAGCCGATAAATTGAAATTTCTTTCAAAAAAATGTTTTAATAGGTTTCCTCAACTTTGCGCAAAGACGGGTTTTAATCATCTGTCAAATACATGATGTTATACGCAGCAAATACATAGATACCATAATTGTTTGGCTGTACTAGAAGAAGAAGTCATTACGCGTTTCAAAGCCTAGAATAGTTTGTTTGTCAATAATCAGAAGAAAAGATTTAATCAATTTTTATTTTTTTTAAATTTAGAAACTATGGATTATTGGTTCTGTATTTATTTAGGGGAGGTTCCTTTGGAATTAAAGGGAGCCACTGAATTCAAGAAAAAGTGACAAGGGATCTGATACCGTGTGATGATCGTTTTTACTTGGGGGAGGTCCCTCCACACGGCTCTACCTTTGGTTTCTGCGGGGACCACCACCACACGAGCCATACGTATTTACTTACGCACAGTGTATATAATAATACTATACATTCACTGTACAATTATATAGACTTGTAAACAGTTTACGTATGTATATAGAAAAATACGGGTGCACTTGAGTAAGTTAGTCGTGTAGCTGGGGAAATAAGATATTAGATACGCCTCCACCGATGAGTACGAACCACGCCCTTATTACAGTCCATTATTGGCCTTTCTTTGACGTTTTCTACTTGTCAGTACTCGAGAGTAATCCAGGGTTAATAGATCTGCCGAGTGCTGCCTCTACGATTTATTTTGACACGTTTAAAATTTTACTCCTGCTGTATGTGAAAAATGAATAGTAAACTGCAGAAGCAACAAATATATATATATATTTTAGCAAAAAATATCAAGAGTGCATGAGTTAAAATTTATAGGATTCATAGGATCATGACCACACTTTAGGGAGTCATTCTGTTATTAAATTTCTAATTGATCGTCTGTTTAAATTTAAACAAGCATTTGTCTCATCTACCCTTTTATTTTTATGTAATAATGTTTGAATAAATTTATTTGAACAATTTAAATTAGCAAGTTATTCACTGGTTTTCCTTCATTAAAACATATGCGAAGAAATATATATTTTAGGTCATCAGCCAACAATTACGTTTTAATATCACTATTAAAACTTTTTGAAGTTAAATGAATACAAACTGAGTATAGTTTTAATGCAAAAGCCCATTCTAAATTCAAATGCAAGGAACTTAGTATAAATTACAGCTATCTCAAAACTAGTATTAAAACCTAGCTATAAATTACTTCAACTTGTTGTTTTAAAAGTGGACGTAGTTTATCTGATTTTGATACCAAGATACACTCATTCAACATGTACATAGTCAAAACCAGATTTCAGTTATAAGAGATGGATATAAAACCTACAAACTTTTATTTCTTAAGAGAGTGCTAAATTTTTTAGTATCATTCTGTTATTAAATTTCTAATTGATCGTCTGTTTAAATTTAAACAAGCATTTGTCTCATCTACCCTTTTATTTTTATGTAATAATGTTTGAATAAATTTATTTGAACAATTTAAATTAGCAAGTTATTCACTGGTTTTCCTTCATTAAAACATATGCGAAGAAATATATATTTTTAGGTCATCAGCCAACAATTACGTTTTAATATCACTATTAAAAACTTTCACTAACGTTTTCCGTATATTGGCATCATGGGTCATGGACTCATGGCTAGCACCGGTTCTGAGATTTCAAAGACTTTAACAAATAGAAAAGAATATCCACTTTGTTAAGAAATGGAAAAATTACAAAATATGATCATTTGAAGCTTCTATAAATTGACCCTTGAAACTTCTACACTAAGCCGATAAATTGAAATTTCTTTCAAAAATGTTTTAATAGGTTTCCTCAACTTTGCGCAAAGACGGGTTTTAATCATCTGTCAAATACATGATGTTATACGCAGCAAATACATAGATACCATAATTGTTTGGCTGTACTAGAAGAAGAAGTCATTACGCGTTTCAAAGCCTAGAATAGTTTGTTTGTCAATAATCAGAAGAAAAGATTTAATCAATTTTTATTTTTTTTAAATTTAGAAACTATGGATTATTGGTTCTGTATTTATTTAGGGAGGTTCCTTTGGAATTAAAGGGAGCCACTGAATTCAAGAAAAAGTGACAAGGGATCTGATACCGTGTGATGATCGTTTTACTTGGGGAGGTCCCTCCACACGGCTCTACCTTTGGTTTCTGCGGGGACCACCACCACACGAGCCATACGTATTTACTTACGCACAGTGTATATAATAATACTATACATTTGTACAATTATATAGACTTGTAAACAGTTTACGTATGTATATAGAAAAATACGGGTGCACTTGAGTAAGTTAGTCGTAGCTGGGGAAATAAGATATTAGATACGCCTCCACCGATGAGTACGAACCACGCCCTTATTACAGTCCATTATTGGCCTTTCTTTGACGTTTTCTACTTGTCAGTACTCGAGAGTAATCCAGGGTTAATAGATCTGCCGAGTGCTGCCTCTACGATTTATTTTGACACGTTTAAAATTTTACTCCTGCTGTATGTGAAAAATGAATAGTAAACTGCAGAAGCAACAAATATATATATATATTTTAGGTCATCAGCCAACAATTACGTTTTAATATCACTATTAAAACTTTTTGAAGTTAAATGAATACAAACTGAGTATAGTTTTAATGCAAAAGCCCATTCTAAATTCAAATGCAAGGAACTTAGTATAAATTACAGCTATCTCAAAACTAGTATTAAAACCTAGCTATAAATTACTTCAACTTGTTGTTTTAAAAGTGGACGTAGTTTATCTGATTTTGATACCAAGATACACTCATTCAACATGTACATAGTCAAAACCAGATTTCAGTTATAAGAGATGGATATAAAACCTACAAACTTTTATTTCTTAAGAGAGTGCTAAATTTTTAGTATCATTCTGTTATTAAATTTCTAATTGATCGTCTGTTTAAATTTAAACAAGCATTTGTCTCATCTACCCTTTTATTTTTATGTAATAATGTTTGAATAAATTTATTTGAACAATTTAAATTAGCAAGTTATTCACTGGTTTTCCTTCATTAAAACATATGCGAAGAAATATATATTTTTAGGTCATCAGCCAACAATTACGTTTTAATATCACTATTAAAAACTTTCACTAACGTTTTCCGTATATTGGCATCATGGGTCATGGACTCATGGCTAGCACCGGTTCTGAGATTTCAAAGACTTTAACAAATAGAAAAGAATATCCACTTTGTTAAGAAATGGAAAAATTACAAAATATGATCATTTGAAGCTTCTATAAATTGACCCTTGAAACTTCTACACTAAGCCGATAAATTGAAATTTCTTTCAAAAAAATGTTTTAATAGGTTTCCTCAACTTTGCGCAAAGACGGGTTTTAATCATCTGTCAAATACATGATGTTATACGCAGCAAATACATAGATACCATAATTGTTTGGCTGTACTAGAAGAAGAAGTCATTACGCGTTTCAAAGCCTAGAATAGTTTGTTTGTCAATAATCAGAAGAAAAGATTTAATCAATTTTTATTTTTTTTAAATTTAGAAACTATGGATTATTGGTTCTGTATTTATTTAGGGGAGGTTCCTTTGGAATTAAAGGGAGCCACTGAATTCAAGAAAAAGTGACAAGGGATCTGATACCGTGTGATGATCGTTTTTACTTGGGGGAGGTCCCTCCACACGGCTCTACCTTTGGTTTCTGCGGGGACCACCACCACACGAGCCATACGTATTTACTTACGCACAGTGTATATAATAATACTATACATTCACTGTACAATTATATAGACTTGTAAACAGTTTACGTATGTATATAGAAAAATACGGGTGCACTTGAGTAAGTTAGTCGTGTAGCTGGGGAAATAAGATATTAGATACGCCTCCACCGATGAGTACGAACCACGCCCTTATTACAGTCCATTATTGGCCTTTCTTTGACGTTTTCTACTTGTCAGTACTCGAGAGTAATCCAGGGTTAATAGATCTGCCGAGTGCTGCCTCTACGATTTATTTTGACACGTTTAAAATTTTACTCCTGCTGTATGTGAAAAATGAATAGTAAACTGCAGAAGCAACAAATATATATATATATTTTTAGCAAAAAATATCAAGAGTGCATGAGTTAAAATTTATAGGATTCATAGGATCATGACCACACTTTAGGGAGTCATCCTTTTGATTTTTCATCTCCTGATGTCACCATTTGGTTTTTAGCTTGGCTTGTTTCTATTTTAATTGAGCTGAGTGGAAATATCACATATAAGTTAAATTTTGATTAATGAACATCAGTTTATGTCGCTAGATAGAATAAAATACAACTAACCTAAACCTATAGAGTTTTAGATATATTTTGCACAAGATTAATTTACTTTTCGAAAAAGATTAACGAGGAACGAATGAGGCTCATAATTAAAAAGAAAAATCATACTTACGACAAAACTATTAATTGAATGGAAACAAACAAGAACAAAATATCTAATCAATCTAATCAAAGAAGTAAAGGAAAAAAGGTTTAAATAAGTGAAAAGGTGTAAAAGAGAAGGCAAAGGAGTCTCACGTGCGGATGGAAGATTGAGTAGTCGGCACAGAAAGCCACACACAAAAAAAAACGGTGAATATATCGTGCAACGTCATACTTTTGAACACTATCTAGAGTTGTACGTGTACAATTTTCCGAGATGTTGATGTTGTCCCAATTATTTTTATATCACCTTGTCTGAGACATCTCTCAGTAGGACGTCTCGGTTCTGTACGTGACGTCGTGACCTATACCTTACACACTCATTTATTGCGATTCTATACATTGTCAAATCTACTACAAAGTTAAGGAGTTCATCTTTCATGAATTTGGAAAACAATTTGACCCGTAACGTAGCCTAGTAGACCACTAGTTGCTAGATCAAAAACAAAACGGGTGTTCAATTATTGATGTCTATTTGTTGCATATAAGCAAAGCTAATTCGATTTTAGTTTTTAATAAGGGGGCCATGCATGCCGTATAATGGGGAATTAGTCAACAAAGTTGGCCGACTCGATCTATAATTATTATTTTACATAATTCTTTGAACATTTACAAGTGGTAAAAAGGCACATTCCCCTCAAGTTCCTAACTTTTTGACTTTAGGGGAGAGATTTTGTTGGTCGACCGACCCACTTTGGCTAACCTTATGTTGTAATATTTCATTTTTTTACGGGATAGGAACAATATCAGTTGTGTAACATGTTTTATATTATTTTGGAAATTTTCTTTTCTTTTATATATTTTTTATTTTATTTTTACAGATCGAATAAGATATCCGATAAAATCAAGTTAGATAATTAATTATTCGGACAAAACATTCCAAAAATCCGGATATCCGATTCTTGTCCATCTCTAGTATCAACAAATGCAGTGAAGATTTTACTGAACGAACCATAACAAAGTAATAGTATAAGTAGATAATATGAAAAATAAGTATTTCACTATGTCATATTATTTTAAATAGATATATACATTATTAACATAAAAATATTAAAAATTTAAAATGAATGTAAAATTTATTCATTCAAAACCTTTACATCAGGTGCATTTGTTTTCTTTATGTTTAAAGAATCAAAAAACTAATAAAAGAGTTACCCAGCTTCTCCATGATAAAAGAATTATATTTGTTTTTGTACTAAAGAGTATATATTTTGATTAGTTATAGGTATTAATTCTGTGACATGCCATAAAAGTAAGTTATAGTATAATAATATACGGATGTTATTAAGATGAACTAATAGTATGATTTATTGGACTAAAATTCATGGTCAGTTTTTTGGTCAACATTCGTGGTAAGTGTTATGTTTACGTATATATGCCAACTGGGAAATCAATTATTTACTTGCTTCATACGTTAATGGCATGCTCAATAGTGAAAAATTACAAAGCAATAATTAAACATTATTGTTTCATAACTGAATTTGGATTTATATGAACAATTTCAAACGATTGTGAAAGTCCTTAACATTTTTGTCTTTCATATCACTCACCTGACAGCCTCAGCTTATTTGGATGTAGCGGATATTATAAGTAACCTAACAAATTATAAAATCAATTTTTCGTTTTTGTAAAATGAAATTCAATGTAGCATATAAGAAAACATGGACCAGTTGGTTCATATTAATTTTACATAATTCTTTGAACATTTACAAGTGGTAAAGGCACATTCCCTCAAGTTCCTAACTTTTGACTTTAGGGAGAGATTTTGTTGGTCGACCGACCCACTTTGGCTAACCTTATGTTGTAATATTTCATTTTTTTACGGGATAGGAACAATATCAGTTGTGTAACATGTTTTATATTATTTTGGAAATTTTCTTTTCTTTTATATATTTTTTATTTTATTTTTACAGATCGAATAAGATATCCGATAAAATCAAGTTAGATAATTAATTATTCGGACAAAACATTCCAAAAATCCGGATATCCGATTCTTGTCCATCTCTAGTATCAACAAATGCAGTGAAGATTTTACTGAACGAACCATAACAAAGTAATAGTATAAGTAGATAATATGAAAAATAAGTATTTCACTATGTCATATTATTTTAAATAGATATATACATTATTAACATAAAAATATTAAAAAATTTAAAATGAATGTAAAATTTATTCATTCAAAACCTTTACATCAGGTGCATTTGTTTTTCTTTATGTTTAAAGAATCAAAAAAAACTAATAAAAGAGTTACCCAGCTTCTCCATGATAAAAGAATTATATTTGTTTTTTTGTACTAAAGAGTATATATTTTGATTAGTTATAGGTATTAATTCTGTGACATGCCATAAAAGTAAGTTATAGTATAATAATATACGGATGTTATTAAGATGAACTAATAGTATGATTTATTGGACTATAAATCATGGTTAGCTAGCTATGTATGTCTATTGGGAAAATTAATTGTTTACTTGCTTCGTACGTAAGTGGCAAGGTCAATAGTGAAAACTACAAAGCAACAATTAAACATAACAGTTTTTTTTTTGTCTTTCATATCACTCACCTGACAGCCTCAGCTTATTTGGATGTAGCGGATATATAACCAAACAAATTATAAAATGAAATTTAATGTAGCATATAAGAAAACATGGACCAGTTGGTTCATATTAATGTTAGATAAACTCACGCACTCTTACCCATCAAACCAAACGATTATCTTTGGCATCTTATTGCGGAAATAATCCAAACCTAGCTAAACGCACATAAGGATTTAAACCAAGCAGAAGAAAACAAGAATACAACACATAGACTATATTATAATAATTTGCTACAGTATCGTCGTGGTATCATTACTATATGGGTATACCTGCATTTAGTGCTATGGAGAAGAAAATAATTAACAACCAACAAAGTTGTCAAGTTGATATATTTAATAATAGACATGCTAAATTTTTAATAATCAAGCAGATATTGTTACGAAGGTAGAGGTTATCCTGCCGTTGATCGACCGACCAGTATTTCGTGTTGATTTGTTCACAAGACCAACCCCCCATAGATATCCAGAGGTTTCTTTTGTTTTCATTTACAATACTCCCTCTATTAAGAAAAATAAAGAGATGTTGGCACATGGACTTAATATGAGGGTAAACCACCTAAACAACCGCTTAGCATATAGTTTTAGAAAGCATATTTTTATTTTATTTTTATATTAAAAAAATTAGTGAGTTTTTTTATATAGTTTGGCAACAGTACGATTAAATAAAGCAATTCAATGTCTACCGTCTAATTCTTGTTTATAGATAGTCATGGATATAAAATTCAAAATCTGAAATCCGAACTGAACTCTAACAAAAAGTTTGATCCATATGATCCAAAATATAAAAAATATTTGAATGGATATAAAACATATCTTAATTCAAAATATTATTAACCGAATCTAAATGGATAATCCAAAAAAAATTAATAGTCAATATAAATAATTGAATCATACATAATAATAGATACTTTAAATACTCAGTTTAATGCTTATTCTGACATAATATACAAAAACAAGTATTAAAACAAATAAAAACATTAATTACTCAATTACCCATAAATAAGTACTTCATAATTTGTTAGTTGAAATAACAAGTCTACTCTATTTATAAAGTAATACCTACTGTTTATAAATGATTTTCATACTTGAATTAGCATTTTTGTTGATATTTATCAAGTTTATGTATGTTAGATTAATCTCTATTCAATTGAATTTTTTCTTAATATTTTTCTTTTAAATTTTGTCTTTTATTTCAAATATATTCGATAAAATCCATATAATTCAAATCAGATCGATATATGATTACTTTATAGGTTTTAGAAAGTGATATGTTATATTTGATCCCAACACATACTTATAATTAGAACTGTATATTAAATCGAAACCTGAAATATATAGTCTGAACCCGAATGTCAATACCTATCCATAGATATCCAGAGGTTTCTTTTGTTTTCATTTACAATACTCCCCTCTATTAAGAAAAAATAAAGAGATGTTGGCACATGGACTTAATATGAGGGTAAACCACCTAAACAACCGCTTAGCATATAGTTTTAGAAAGCATATTTTTATTTTATTTTTATATTAAAAAATTAGTGAGTTTTTTATATAGTTTGGCAACAGTACGATTAAATAAAGCAATTCAATGTCTACCGTCTAATTCTTGTTTATAGATAGTCATGGATATAAAATTCAAAATCTGAAATCCGAACTGAACTCTAACAAAAGTTTGATCCATATGATCCAAAATATAAAAAATATTTGAATGGATATAAAACATATCTTAATTCAAAATATTATTAACCGAATCTAAATGGATAATCCAAAAAATTAATAGTCAATATAAATAATTGAATCATACATAATAATAGATACTTTAAATACTCAGTTTAATGCTTATTCTGACATAATATACAAAAACAAGTATTAAAACAAATAAAACATTTCAATAATGCTAATTATAAACTATTTTTAGTCAATTAAACATATATCAGTTTATGTTACTTAATTATTTTATGTAATCATCTAAGAAAACATATAGATATATAAAAAATATTTGAATGGATATAAAACATATCTTAATTCAAAATATTATTAACCGAATCTAAATGGATAATCCAAAAAATTAATAGTCAATATAAATAATTGAATCATACATAATAATAGATACTTTAAATACTCAGTTTAATGCTTATTCTGACATAATATACAAAAACAAGTATTAAAACAAATAAAAACATTAATTACTCAATTACCCATAAATAAGTACTTCATAATTTGTTAGTTGAAATAACAAGTCTACTCTATTTATAAAGTAATACCTACTGTTTATAAATGATTTTCATACTTGAATTAGCATTTTTGTTGATATTTATCAAGTTTATGTATGTTAGATTAATCTCTATTCAATTGAATTTTTTCTTAATATTTTTCTTTTAAATTTTGTCTTTTATTTCAAATATATTCGATAAAATCCATATAATTCAAATCAGATCGATATATGATTACTTTATAGGTTTTAGAAAGTGATATGTTATATTTGATCCCAACACATACTTATAATTAGAACTGTATATTAAATCGAAACCTGAAATATATAGTCTGAACCCGAATGTCAATACCTATCCATAGATATCCAGAGGTTTCTTTTGTTTTCATTTACAATACTCCCCTCTATTAAGAAAAAATAAAGAGATGTTGGCACATGGACTTAATATGAGGGTAAACCACCTAAACAACCGCTTAGCATATAGTTTTAGAAAGCATATTTTTATTTTATTTTTTATATTAAGAACTTTTATTAATATATGTATGTAAATATAATTTATAGTTAATAATAATACTTGCAAGAATTTTTATTCTTGTTTGTAAAACTTTTTCCTAAGAACTATATTAAATAAGTATGTTGTTAAATATTAGCTATTTTAAAATGTGAAATTTGTATAATCATATTATTTTACTAAAATTATGATTGATTACATTAAAATACTTACACTAATATTGCTATGTAGTTAGCTTGATAAAATTAGGTTTACCAATCACTAACAAAATTAAACTAGTTCATAAAATTCTAATGTGGTTTATATATATATATATATATATATATGACATTAGATAAAACATAAAAAATCTGATGATATTTCATTTATCGAATTTTTTTTGTTTCAAGCTTACTTGGTTTGGTTGAGCCGAATTATGGTTTTGGTTTAGTTTTTTTTTTCTTTGTTTATTTTATTTATTTGCATTTCTTCTTTAACGTGTTTCTGTACTTTAAAACCAAAATAAAACAAAAAAGTATATAATAAAAAATTACTTTTAAACATTTTTGATTAAGGCATCCAAAAGTATTAGACCGGCGCCATATTTTGTGTTGTTTACTGTCTAGAAATATTGTGTTCATACTGTGTATGTAATTCTTCTTTCTATAACTAGTTCTCATGGTATTGAATCAAAGTATAGCTAGTACATTCTTTTCTGTATATCTTCATTTCGTTACTATAAATGAATCAGTTATTCCCTTATATATTACTAATCATAGCTTTGTTAATACAAAGAAGAGACTTGTTGCAGCTTTCCCAAGTTTGCTTCAGACATAGAGAAGGAAGGTGTACATGTGGACAACGTTTCCGATTTATTTGCAGATTATGAGATTTGCATTTTGAAACAGCCTTCAGAGCACAAACTTTGTCGCGTATATGTTGAATTTCTCTGATGATGTTAGCAGTGGCTCCTGCAAGCAACTCACGAGTCATTCAAAGTGATGCAAGTTTTCGGATGATACAAGTTTAGTTACATACCGAGGGCTCATCAGAGTCTGTGTAGGTGAGGCGAGACTGGGCCTCGCGTATTGAAGAGCACATAAGGTTAAAAAGCTGACCATACGTGGGTGCTGGTCCAGCTGTTTTCACCGCGTTTATGAAGCTATAAGTCATGGCTCCTGCGTTCTTTCCCGTGAACACCTACAACAAAGACAATGATCTAGTTAACAATAAAAAGAGAGGTATTGTATTATGATATGATGTTAATAAGTATTTTTAAAACATACAGGAGTGTAACCACTGGCTTCATCATCATCACAAGCACTGAAACAGAAGGCTCCTCCACCATCTGTTCCTTTGTAAATTCTCCCGAATCCTTGATGTTCCCAATCGTAAGAACCATTCCTGCTTTATGAAACATTCTCCTTGATTCTTAAATTTTAATGAACTATTATTATGCATATCATATAAAATAAAATTTAAAAATATTAATGCATATCACATGATCTAAGATTGTCGAATATATTTTTTAATTAAATTTTCTTTTAAAAATGAAAGGTAATTAAAATTAATATTTTTAAATTAATTAAAATTGTTTTACAAAAATAAAATAAACCTAAAAATGTTTATGACCTCTTAAATCTCAGATTTAGCTTAGTAGAACAAAGTAGAAAGCTTGTTTAGTGTACCTCTCCATCCTGCAAACGAAGGGTAAGTCAAAGACAGTCCCACTGTTACAAGCGTCGATCACAGCGTGAAGCTTAGCTCCATGGACTAATGGCCTCACGAGTATCTCGTTAATCTCGTCATCGATGATTTTTCCTTCTGTCTCATGGTCTAAAGGGATCAAGGCTTCATCTTGACCGTCCACCTCATCTCCGTCGTAGTCCTTCTGCTGAGCTCCATGACCAGAGTAGTGGAAGAAAAGTGAGTCTCTTGCTCTGTTTCCTTCAACTAACCATCTCATTGCTTTTCTCATGTTTCTCTTCGTTGGTATTTTGTTGGGACATGCTTCATCTTCTGCAACAACAGCAAACACTCATCAGTACCAGTTTAAGTATAGAGGACGAACGGTGCGGCTGTCCGGATCCTAACTCCTCATAATCTTTGTACAAAAAGTATAACACAAAAGAACTATTTTATATGAATGTATTTTTTATTTATCATAATTATTATAAAATACTATTTACAATAATTTTAAATAAAGTTGTATCGAATTTTTTTATTTTGACCAATGGTCCATAAAATTATTGAGCTGGTCCATAAAATTTTCCGGGAAAATGCAAAGTGGCTTTAGAAAAGTGAAGAAGAAGAAGAACCTGTGAGCATGAGAATAGATTCAACAGGGAAACCCATTTGTTGAACCAAGAAACATCTCATGGACTTTGCATCACTGATGCAACCTTTCAAACTATAGCTTTTCCCTCTATAGTTCACACCGCATAAAACCGCTCTCTTCTTCCCAAACGGTGAGGGAAGAGCCTCGAGCAACCTAGGCGGTGGTGGTGGTGACAGTTGGGCCATCATCATCCGTGGTGGTGGCTGTTGAACCATCATCTGTGGTGGTGACCGTTGAGCCACCATCATCTGTGGTGGTGACCGTTGAGCCACCATCATCTGTGGCGGTTGTTGTTGTCTACGTAGCTGTTGAAGCCCATTTATGATGCGGTGCGCACCTCGCAGTACATCAACGAGCGAGTGAAGCTGCGTTACGGTATGGCAAGCTGAGCATTGAACAGCACCGACCCCTGGTTGAGCCCACATCCATCTACCGCAACGGCATCGCACTTCTCTCTGGCTAGACATGTGGCTGAGATTTTGTTTTGTGTTTGAGTTTGATTTATTACATCAAATGCACTCAAGTGATGAGGTTTTATAGAAAGATTACAACGTTGTTGTATATATTCGCCTTGAAAAGAAAAAATGTGGAACGTGTATTCTCGTCCACGTAACTAGATCAATTACTGTTATCTACAACGCTACCATGTTACGTGAATCAATTCGAAAACAATAGTTCAGAAAATTCAAACGGAATATGATTCTATGAAAGAAAAAAAAAGAACATTTGATGATCTTTCTCACTTATATATATTAAATAATATCAAGGTCACTTCCTTGTGAATTTGATTGCAAAAAGATTCTATTTTTCACTTTTTCTTTTTAACAAATTGATTAATCTTCACACATAATATACCAAAGTCATCTATTGTACGACAGGTTCCCAATATATATTCTATTCGAAAAAAGTAGAAAAGGGAGTGCAACACAAAGTCGAGTCAAGAACACAAACTGAATCATATATTAAATGGGCCGAGACCCATAAAAATAATAAATTGCCCCAAAAGATTAAACTACTGCGTATTGGGTGCATGATTATTTATTTATTTACTTTTCCGAGTAAAGCATTAATTAAAAAAGGAAATAAGAAACGATGACAAAAAGGAAACATTGTTTTTCCTTTTTTTCTCACCAAAATCAAATTAGAAACGGAAATAATCATTCACATAATCCCCTATATAGTAAGCTAGTTCGATCTCTATATTCTTCATCCACTCTTTATTCTCATATCTGAAAACCTCAGAGAGAGAAAAAAAAACATCAAACAAAACGTGATGGCTTCTTTCGTTAAAGACACACAAGTGAAGCTACCAAGACCAACGCGAGTCAAGAACAAGACCCCAGCACCGCTCTAAATCACCGCCGAGCAGCTCCTAAGAGAAGCACGAGAGAGACAAGAACCCGAGATCCTGCCATCTCAGCTGAACATCACCGACTCAGCTGAGCTTTCCGACTACAGACTCCGCCGCCGCAAGGAGTTTGAGGACCGTATCCGCCGCCCAGGACCATCTACTCAAGTATGGTTAAACTACGCACGTTGGGAAGAGTCTCAAAAGGATTACGCACGAGCCAGAAGCGTTGAGTACACTGACTATCTCTTCCCTGAAGAGTTGCAGACTTTGAGCCTCAACATTCTTGAAGCTGCTTACAGATGGAAGAATCAGAAGGTCAATGCTGCGTGGGATGTCTTTAAATCCTTTGAATAATATGAAAATGTAAACTCTTTTGATAAATAAAAAGTAGTTCAAAAAATGAATATGTTTGTTATATATTCTTTACTTCTTTTCATTTCGCTAAGAAGAATGTTTAGAGTTTTCTTTTTTTCATACAACTAATGTTCTCTTATCTAAGTTCTAAGCAATTCCACATTATTTGTTTTGATTATGACTTCGTTTATTTAGAAGTACTATAAATACTAAAATATACTATCGATGATGACCATTACATGATTGAATAAAACAGAGAAAGGGATCGATGCTCTGTTTTGCTATGGAAGTAGAGCCTGACTATAGTTGTTTTCCTTTAGATGCTTTATCAACTTTGTTATACTCTATGCACACAAGTCTAATATACAAGATTTTCCTGAGCTGTGGAGTTTAACCCTTGATATGTAATTTATGGCTAAAACTCTTTTTAATAGAGTGATGAAACCACACAAACAGAACTAATGTAGAACATGTCCCCGTATAATTCATTTGGAAAAGAGAAAGGGGAGTGAAACAAAGTCAAGAACACTAACTGGATCATTTAAAAGAATGGTAATGGTGAATGTTTTTTAATTATTTGGATATTGTTCCTTACTAAAGTTTGCTTGAGCATAATAAACTATATAGACTATTTCCAATGCACATAAATGTATCATACGTTTTGCTTACCTACCAACAACAAGTGATCAAACTACATATGACAAATCTAATTAGTTAGGCTTTTGGTTTGTGAATCATCACAGTTTAAGAGCAAAAGCTTGCGAGAAGAATGACACCAACGAACATAAGATCCGTTGAGGTCAGGCCAGTCAGAGGAAGAGCAGGCTGTGTAATGGTGAAGCCAAAGTGATAGAACTTGCTCTTGCTCTTCTTCTTCAAGCTCTGATATCATCTTCTCCAACACTTTCGCTAGCTCGGCTCTTTCCGCGCTTCTCAAAACCGGTTTATCCGCTCCGTTGCTGGCACGACACAGCAACGGAAGCCACGAGATAAGCATCTTCTTCTTTATTTCTCCCCATTTCTCTCCTCCTCCTGCTGCTGCTTCCTTGAACAACAAGGCTTCACATAGAGAAAAGCCCACAAAAGAAAAGTCAATGATCCAAATCATCAGAACAAGTGTTGTTTAGTGGGCCCCTACTTCGACCGTTAAAGTACACACAATATGTAATGTGATCAGTATTATATTTCTGGAAAGTCAAACATATTACCCCCAAAAAAGAATATTCTGAATCGAAAAGAGAATCATCTTGTTTCTTATTTTTATTTTCTGAAATGGGTAAGATATTATTCTATTTACCATATTTACGATTTTTTTGATCACGAAAACTAAAAATAATTTATATTTTTATTATCTGAAATGGGTAAGATATTATTCTATTTACCATATTTACGATTTTTTTAATCACGAAAACTGAAAATAATTTATATTTTCATTATCTGAAATGGGTAAGATATTATTCTATTTCCCATATTTACGATTTTTTTTAATCACGAAAACTGAAAATAATTTACGAATTGGGACTACGTATTTTGTTTTTCAGACAGCGAATCTAAATTAAAAAGACGGTAATAATAATAATTACCTGAAAGTTGGACCATAGAACATTGAAGTCTTGGTTCAGACCAAAGCGCGAGCCGAGCCAAGTCAGAAGCCGAAGACCATTTCTCAACGGCTTCGTCAACGAATCCATACAACGACATCTTCTCCGCCAACCAGAGCAGCTCCGCCGCCAGCTTCTCCGCCGTTTCCGCCGACTGATCCACCGTCTCTTCTCCACCACCCAAGCTAGAGAATCCATCTCCAACAGCTCTAACCGCAGCTCTCACCACCCGGTTTAATCCACTTCGTACCGGTCCACTCCGGTTCTTCTCAACCGCCGCCTCTAACCGGCCTAGAGTCCTCCGAAACGACGCGTTTAAAACCCTGCGGTTCAACTCGAACAACGCCAACGAGTTCTGTCCGTGATTCTCGTCGATCAGTCTCTCCGCCAAGGATCTAACGACTTCGTATTTTCTAGAGTTCACCGGGATTTCGTTCATAGCCGACAGCAACTGCCATATCGCTCTACCGATTCCCGATTCCGACGCGCAGTCTCCGATCTCGAGCTTCCTCTTCTTCTTCTCCGCCGTGAAGCTGTAACCTGGATTGGAGTTTGCGAAGGAGGCGACGGAGGGAATCGAGCGTAGGAAGAAGAGGAAACACGCGACGAGGAATAGGCGGAGTCTCTCGAGGAGCTTCGAGTTTGCGGAGATTTGGAGGAGAGATTCGTCGGCGAATACGACGACGGCGATGATTACGTTGCGGAGGAGCTGAGGAACTACGGCGGCTGATGACAGTTTTTCCATTCTTTTTTTTTTTTGGTTACGAAACTTCTCAAATTCTCTGGTTATTAAATGTTCCGACAGCTGTGTTTATATACGAGTTTCTGTTTTTATTTATTTAATTTAATTATTTCCATTTATATAGACGCGCTTTTCTATTTTCTAATAGTTTATGGTTCTTTCTGTTCAAGTCGCATTTTAGTTACGTTACGTCTACATGCATTCACTCCATGATGTTTATTATGACGGAGAGCTTGCCGGTTCTAAGATTTTGAAAGTAAAAAAAAAAAAAAGTAGTAAATAATTTTTTTAATAACAACTTTGGGGTTTATGGGTCATAATCACATCAAACTTAACTTAGAAAAAGTGAAAACACAATCAAAAGATACTTTGGGCCTTATTTTGCTTATAGATCATAGCCCATATTAGGCCTTTTCGATTTTACTAACTCTTCTGCACCTCTAGCCAATAAGAGATGAGCACGCGTCTTGTTTCAACATTACGAATGACGTGGACCAATGGTGTCACGGGAACTGATAGGATCTCTACCCTGGTGTGATAGGATCTCAAACACTCCTCTATCGTCCACGAGTTCTGATATTAAGCCGGTTTAACCTTTTGATTTCGTCGCCACGTGTCGAAATCATGGTCACTTGTCTTTTGACTCTCCTAAAGCAAAAGACAATAATTAATTTAAATAAAAATATTTTAGGAAGCTTTCATTGTCTTCTGCCGGAACATCTCTAGAAAAGTCCCTACAAAGTGTTTTTTCGATCTAAGCTTCGATGAATCGCTAGTATCTCTAGGAATCTGTCATTTTCTTCTTCTGGTTAATGATTTGATCGGTGAAGTTTTTTTTGTTGGTGTTGATAGTGAAAGCGTCTCTGTACAGGTGAGTCTATTTAGTTGAGACTCTACGGTTTTTGTTCCTTCTTACGTTTGATTGAATCTGTTTCGATTGGTTCTTATGCTCAATAATTGAGTAGCAGCAGCAGCAGCAGGAAGCCGGTTTCCAGTTCTAGTTAGTAGCAGGAAGAAACGAAGACATGAAAATATGGGTAGCGGAACAAACCACTTAAAGAGTAATACTTTTTATCAAGAGGGAAGGCGATATGTTCAGGAAAAATTGTGATGGCTCTTCGGTTTCTCCTGAAGCGGGCTCAGGCAAAGATGTTCAGGAGGACACAAAGATGTCAGATCATGGTATCAATGGTGGGAACGTTAAAAATATGGTTGTTGAGAGTTTCAGCTCTGCGGATCCCATCTTGTGTGACAGTTCCACTGCAACAAATGATGGCTTATATAATATTTATACCCTCAACAACATTCCGGATGCTGAAAATAATCTCAGTTTTATGAATAATAGAGACAAAGGAAGCAATGATCTCTTCTATGACTGGGGTGACATGGGAAATTTTGAGGATGTGGACAACATGCTTAGGTAAGGTTTTGGATATATTCTCTTTGAGAAAACCTCTTTAACACATTGGTGGCTTATCCCTTGTACTGAACTTATACTTGTTTTTTTTTTTGGATGCCACAGGAACTGCGATTCAACTTTCGGCTTGGGCAGTACTGATAATGAAGATGACTTGTGCTGGTTCTCTTCAGAAGCCGCGATGATGACAGATGATATAAAATCAGATACAATGTTGGGAATTGAAAGAACCCCTATGTTGCAGGTTGAAGACTTTTTGAACAACAGTGAGTCCAACTCCAACCATGCTGTTGAAGATGAATATAGGTATACAGATTTCGGCGGTTCAGCTCAAGGAAATTCTTCAGAGAATGTATATGATCCCAGTTTGCAGGACAAGGATATATTGATGCTGGACGAAGAGGTTAGTGGATTCTTTATTTTTGAGTTTCTGCGGCCTTCAGGCACATGGTACCACTGATTGGATGGGATATTGCCTTCAGTGATAACGTTGGCTACTTATTGCATTCTCTCCTCAGTTTATTCTTTAGATATTGACTTATTTTACTATTTTCCGTCAATGGTGGTTTATTGGTTTCTTTTAGGGCTAGTGGATTTTCTATTAGATAAATGTTTTCCAATGCTAAATTCTTGATTCTCTTCCAGAAATTCATATTTGTGCACTTTGTTTTTGTTTTACAGGCCAATCTTCAAAAGAAGCAGACTGATCATCTTCATCATCCGGATGGCAAAAGTGATGGGTACTCGGAGAACAGTTTTATTTTTCAACACAGTGGAACTTCCAGGGAAAGAGTGGACACAAATCAGTATTACCCTTCCTCCACATTCCAGCAACCAGGTGTTCCATACACACAGTTCAACTGTGAGCAGCCTTCGGATCAAATATCAGCATGTGAAAGTAATCCCGGTATCAAAGCTGAGAACCAACCAAATCCTTCATCTGCTTCAAATGAGTCATACACATCATCAAATCAGGCACAATCTGTGGACAGTTTAAAAGGTCCAACTGTTGATGAACGGTGTAGGAAGGGCTTTGAAAAGAGAGTTAACTTGCAGCCCGGGAAAGATTTGCCTCCTTCTTTTGCTGCTCCTAACCTAAAGATCGGGCTTGAGAATGAACACAGAAAAGCTGCAGCTAAATTGGAAACTTCAAACATGCAGGAGACATCTTGCGTTAGCTCTGTAGTGGATGACATTTCACTTGAAGCAACAAGTTTTCGCCAGCTTCAGCAAGTTGTAGAACAGGTACGACCTGTGAATAAATAGTAAATTTCCTGTGAGCGCTGAAAGTGATCGGTAAAAGTTTGCTCTTCCTTGTAACTGATATCAGTTTAAATGTGCATTTGAATACTTTGTTGATGTGCGTTTTTGCTTGCTTCAGTTGGATGTTAGGACAAAGCTTTGCATAAGAGACAGCTTATACCGACTGGCAAAAAGCGCGGAGCAGAGACATAACTGTATGAATCCAAATGGTGGAAACAGGCAGGTGAAAGGTGCAGGCTCGCATCTCGAGACTGGTGAAACAGACAAGTAAGCACCAACCGCATACTTCTCCAGTATATTCATCTTTTATCTCCGTTTGCCTACTCATCTTTCAGTTCGTGTAGATTCTGTCTTTAATATATGTGTTTGTTGTCATCCAGGTACGTGGGATTCGTGGATATAGAAACTGATACAAATCCGATAGACCGATCCATAGCCCATTTACTGTTTCACAGACCCTCAGACTCATCTACCTCATCAGATCACAATGTTCTCTCTTACAAAACTCATCCAATGGTAACTTGAACAAACCCTTACTTCTCAAACTTGCAAACTGTGTCAGACAGAGCTTTATTATAGCCATCATAATCTCCACAGATTCCTCAGCCTAATAGTAGCCCGCGCCTGAGGATAGAGAAAGAAGAGGAAACTCGAGAACAACTTAGAACCGAAGCAGAAGCTGTAGTAAATGACAACAAATAATGATGTCAACGGAAAACTAGCCCTTTTAGTGCCGAAGCATTCGAGATATGGTTGTTAATACTAATCTTGATTTTGGCTCACTGAGTAGGAACCAAAGTCCTCTTGACTGTTTCTTTCATTATAATCATGGATTTTGTAACACAGTTGGGTATAGTTTTCTGGTTTAGATTCCGGTTCTTGTACACTAGGTTGCTCAAACCGCCTTGCCTTTGTAATATGTTAAGTAGAGAGATACATAGCCGTTCTGTAAATACAGATGTTAGTTTTTCCTTTGTTTTTGCAATGCCATAACTGTTTTACTGTGTACTTCTCTTAAAATCAATAACTCTGTGTTACAAATTACGTTACAGAAACTGGATTTGGATGGAACAGTGTAGTAAAAAGGAGAAGAAAGTGTTCTGAAACATACTAATCGAAATGTTGCCTAAGCTGCATCTCGGTCTCACTTTTCCAAGAAGCGTGAGAGGATTGTCCTCTCATTCTTTTGCTCTTCTCTTTATCTTTGATGGCAGAGCCTCTCTTCTTTGCGTCCAAGTCCGGTAATGGCCGGTCACCACAAACCGGGCACACCATTCCTCTCGCGCTTGTATATGTTTTCGGTACTCCACATTGCAGACACATCCTAAACTCACAAAAAGAGACACTAATCAAGCTCTGATTATACAACTTTTTAAGAGAGAATGACGAAGTGGCAAAGGGATATTCTTCATACCTTAAGAGATCTGCAGCTTCTTCTGCATTAGGATTGGTTGCAGTAGATATCCGCTTTTCACCATTCTCTGAAGATGGTGGGGGTGCATCAATATCGTTTCTTACTCTCTCATGGATCCCAACTAGTTGTGGTTTTGCTTCCATGACAACACCTATAAACCAGCCGACACAGTCAGTCCATAAATCTGAGAGTTAACAATAGTTTCACAGGCAGAACTCAAACGAGATAGAGACAACAACTCAGTTCCTGGTTTGCAACAAAGCTTCTAAATCAACCTTTCACATCAATTTTTGAGTCACCCCTCTATAATCCTGTGAAACTATACATGAGGAATGTGAATGGCATTGGTGTGTCTACCTTTACAATCTATCAGCATCAAAGGATCATCAACCTTTTGGTTCATTAATCGACATAACCAAAATGCTGGAAAGAAGCAAACAAGTGGTGGGTAGGGTTACCTTTAGGTTTAGATTTCTTCTTTTTGCGGGTAAGACGATAAGCATGCTCAGCATCTCTAGCTGTAGCTTCTTCATCAGCTTCTGTACGGTTATTTAGAAACTCAGGTGGCCCTGATATCTAACACATAATAGAAGCAACGTTATAAGCTTTCTCTAGTAACACAAACCAGTTCACTTCACACACTTGCAACACCAAACAAGTTAAAAAAAAAAAAGAAGCTAAATCTCAATCACACAAAGCTACCGATCCAATTAACTTTCTTTCCATAAACAATAATAAGAAATCATTTCAGCTTCATCGCGAATCTAGTAAACGAGAATGATGACCTGAGAGAAAACGTCGTTAGCTGAAGGAAGGCCCGAGTCTTTATCGGAGTGTGATGCAGAGAAATCAAACACAAACGAAGCAGATCCGTATCTCTCAACGCCATGATTCTCATCTTCTTCGTCAGAGTTCTCGTAATCCCTCTCCTCTGCCTCTTCTTCAGAAGAAGAGTAACCTTGAAGCAGCGTCAAGCTCATCTCTGAGATTGCTCGGAAAAAAGATCTCTCGTGCTGCAAACGAAACTTAAAGAATAAACCAAACAGTAATAAAATCAAATCAGCTAAATTTAATCTGGTATTACATATATACCGGATTGTCCGGTTTAGTTAGAAAACAATGTAATGCAAATATGGGCTTTTAAAAAGGCCACTGGCCCTTTTAAGTTTTATATGACTCCCTTCTTCACACTCAGTTTAGGTTTCATTTTAGCAGACTCGATTCACGTGAGCACTCGCCGCTTCCTCCTCCGTCTACAGGTTCGTTCATTGCTCCGTCGCTCTGATTACGTCTTTAGTTAGCGTTTATCTCTAGTAAAACTGTTTTGTTGCTCTTGGTGAAGCTACAATAGAGCAAGAACAATAGTTAGCGTTTATCCCATGTGTCGTGTTGTGAATCTTATTTCTTGTGATTTGCAGCAGAATGGATTCGCAGATCAAGCACGCCGTGGTCGTGAAAGTCATGGGGAGAACTGGTTCTCGAGGTCAGGTGACTCAGGTTAGAGTCAAGTTCACGGATTCAGACCGTTTTATTATGCGGAATGTGAAAGGACCGGTGAGGGAAGGAGACATCCTCACTCTTCTCGAGTCCGAGAGAGAAGCCAGAAGACTCCGTTGATTCCATCATATTTTCTTTTCTTTCTTCCATTGTTCTACCAATATTTTTATGTTTTGATGAGATAGAAAGGATCATAAACCTTGTTTGATTAAGTATCTTCTTCCCCCCTCTCTCTATTCATAATCAGTTGAGATAAGTGTTACTAAGCTTTAAATGATAATTCATGTGACGATTCAAATAATGCAAAAGATGACAAAGAAAAAGAAAAAGGTTAGCGTTTAGGTGAATCTATTCCATTTGTCCAAAGTTTCTTCTTTGGAATGGCCTTTTTCTCTTTCCTTACTTTTTCTATTTTTCTTTATTTAAATGCTATAATCTCTATTAAAATGCTATAATCTCTATTAAATCTAGTTTATGTTTTCTCTAACTATCATTTCTCTCTTCCTTCCAATAAATTAGAATAATCTTAAAAGTTTAAGTATTTTATCGGCATCTGGAAATTGGACCAGATGAGAACTAACACAAACCGAACAGAAAGAACCTTTTAAATGGAAATCTATTGATAAAACACTAACAAATAAATAAAATAAAATAAATTCAGAATGCCATGCATAATAATTACTTTACTTACACGAAAATGTTCAGCTATCAGTGTTACAATGATTTGCTGTTAAAGCGCAATTTAAATACTTCGTATTATGAATTCTAAGGTGAATTATCTACGATAACTAGTGTACAAAAATTTTGGAACTTTCACTGAATAACCCATAAACCTCGTATGAAGAATATCTGCAGGAAACTCTTTCCCTAAATGGAAAAAGGTTTTCCAATCACTGTTTTGGACCGTCAACATTAGACGCATGAAACCATTCCTAAAATGGAAATGGTATCAAAGAATCATTTCTCTCGAAGTTTCTCTTTTTTTTTTCTTGTCTCTACTTTTTGATTTATTGATACCAGACGAGTTTCTCTTTCTTATGTTAATCCGGGTTGTTTGAATGCATTGATTGAGTAGAAGTTAAGGAGCTAAGTGAGTGTTATTTGTTTAAGTATGCAAACACGTGAGATTCTCACAAGGAGAAATCCAGAAGCTAGTGAGATTCTGTATCAGATCTCAATCCTTTTGTCTTTTTCCAAATCCAAAGAGATATAATTAATTAAAGGGAACTGATAACTTACTGTTTCGTGTTGTTTAGATGCATTGATTGATATGAGTTGGGAATTCTTGGATCACTTTCTAAGAAATTGGGGAGATTTTCTGTTATCAAGAATAATCATCCTTGAAGGTCACGTCTTCTTGTCTTGATGTTTTCTTGTGTTTTGTTGTTTTTGCAGATGGCAGACGAAGAAGAAGAGATCCTGTTCGATTCGGATGCTTTCGAACGGATGAAAAAGGAATGGGTCCTGCGGCCAACGCAATCCCCAGCAAGAAGGAGATGTTGCGGTCTCAAGAAGAGGGTTCTGTGGACGCTAGGCGTCGTGAATATCGTGATACTCACGGCGGTTCTAGTGAAAACCCTTCAGCGACACCATAAACCACCGCCGCACCAGGACCCCTACGTCAACGCCTTGAGAAAGGCGTTGATGTTCTTCAACGCCCAGAGATGTAAGTTTCCTTAAAATTTGTGTGTGTGTGTGTGTGTTTTGATAGGATAAAAGTAGTTGGTTGTTTCTGCAATACCTTGGGTCTTGTGAAGAGGATGGTATATTGGTATGTTCGTTCATGGGAGAACTCTAGATATCAGTTGGTGAGCTGCATTTTAAAGCGGGCTGGTATTGATAAGTGTACATACGTAGCGCTGGTGGTATTCTGAAGAAACAGAGGAGGAAGTCAAGCTGACGTGGCTAATAAAAAGAGGAAAGGAGAAGCAAAAGACTCTAACCTGGAGAGAGGCTTTGCCAATGAAGATTCTCTTCTTCATTAAATAGAGAGGAAGTGACTTGTATTGGAAGTTAATGTGTGAATGAATGGTCGCCATGAGATCGTGAGTTATCTTCTTATTTTCAGTTTCTGTAACCGTGATCGTAGTGGTATTTGAATAAGATGGAGAGTGATTGTGTTGAAATAGAGCTTTTCAGTACAAAGGCAGGTTTTTTTCCTTGCCGTTTGGTTCTACCTTGAGCATCTTGAGTACAAACTGGTCTGTTGATGACAGCTTCGAGATGTCCAGTATATAGGTGTTGAGGTGTTCCATATGGTTGGTTTTATATGAAGCGGTGTCCTTAGTACTCTTTCAATAAAAACCCTTTGGTTCTTGTTCAATTATATACTTTTGCTTGTGCTTATCATCAGTTTTATATATAATCTATCTGTATTAACCAAATTAACTTTTGTTTTTTTCTTCTTGGTGCAGCTGGTGCGTTGCCGACAGATAACAACGTGACCTGGAGAGCCATGTCTTGCATGCAAGACGGTCTTTGGCCAGAGAAGCTTCAGTTCGATCTTGTTGGAGGCTATTTCGATGGAGGAGACGCGGTCAAGTCGAATTTCCCAACCTCTTTTGCGATGACACTCATCAGCTGGAGTGTGATTGAGTACGGCTCCAAGTACCAATCCGCTGGAGAGTTGGCCCATGTTCAAGGAGTCATCAGGTGGGGAACTGATTACTTCCTAAACAACTTCTACAGTAATGATACAACCATCAGCCAATTGGTTTCACAGGTTTGAATAAAAAAAAAAAAAGAAGATAATATCTACTCTCAATTAATCATCCAAACTTGTGATCATGTTATGATTTGGTTCTAAACGTTTTTGCTTTCTAATTTTGACAGATTGGATCACGAGGAAGTGGCGTGCCTGATGACGACTTCTGTTGGATGCGTCCTGAGGATATCAATTATCCAAGGCCTGTAAAGCTATGTTTCACTAGCTGCTCACATCTTGCGGCAGAGATGTCAGCGGCTCTAGCTTCGGCATCCATTGTGTTCAAGGACGACATGGATTACTCACGGAAGCTTGTTCATGGTGCGAAGACTCTGTACAACTTTGCAGAATCTTCTATAAGCAGAAAAGATTCTAACAGCACGTCCTGGGACGAGATGCTGTGGGGTGGAACTTGGTTATACTATGCAACTGGAGACGCATATTATCTTCAACGCGTGACCAGTCACGAACTGGCGCACAGAGCTGGTGCCTTCTCCTCCTCTGACACCGATTATGGTGTTTTCGGCTGGGAAAGCAAGCTTCTAGGAGCTCAGGTTAGTTGAAACTGACTCTGTAAAGCTCTGTTTTCTGGTTGAAACTGACTCTGATTTGATTATGTGTGTGTGTGTGTTGTAGTTGCTGTTGACCAGGTTGAGGATCTTTCTCAGTCCTGAGTATCCGTATGAAGAGATGCTGCGTGAATTTCATAACCAGACAGGAGTGGTTATGTGCTCCTACCTGCCCAATTTCACAAAGTTCAGGAGAAGCAAAGGTGAGGCAACACTTAGTTTTAATACATTCTCTTTGTCTTTTTTTTTTTGTTGTTGTTGTTGTTGGTTAAGCCTTGGATTTACTTCGTTGATATCATTCATCATCTATCTATCTATGTATACAGGAGGTTTAATCAGGTTAAGCCAAGGGGAACTACAACCACTCCAGTATGTTGCAAACGCAGCTTTCTTAGCGGCTCTCTACAGTGATTATCTAGATGCTTCTTCTACTCCTGGATGGTACTGCGGTCCTAGTTTCTACACTACCGAGGCCTTACGTGACTTCTCGAGATCACAGGTATGCCCAGAAAAAAAACAAGAGTAAAATTGTGGGTTAACTTTTATCTGATTTTTGTTGTGTATCTGCAACAGGTGGATTACCTTCTCGGTCGAAACCCACGCAACATGAGCTATGTTGTGGGTTTCGGTGAGAGGTATCCGACGCACGTGCATCACCGGGGAGCTTCCATTCCGAGGAATAAGAAGGAAAGTTGCAAAGGAGGCTGGAAATGGAAAGACTCTAACAAGCAAAATCCGAACACAGTCCAAGGGGCCATGGTTGCTGCAACCGACAAGGAAGACGGGTTCCAAGATGTCCGCGCGAACTCCAACTACACCGAGCCCACTCTTGTTGGCAATGCCGGTCTGGTCGCGGCTGTTGTCGCCTTGGGAGAAGGAGGATCCTTGGACAAGAACGAAATCTTCTCGGCGGTGCGGTCCTTGAGCCCACCATCACCACCACCACCCGCACCTTGGACTCCTTAGGTCTCGTCCATGACAACCACTGGAATCCACCTATTACATATTATATTTGTGTGTCCTTGTACTTCTAAAAGACTTTCTCTTGTTTTGTTGGTTTGTTTGGTACTAGATATGTGTGTGTGACCTTGTACTTCTAAAAACTTTCTCTTGTTTTGTTGGATTGTTTGGTACTAGATTACTCTGTTTTGAGTCTACAGCAAGAAAACGAACGTTATATGGTGTACCAATCAGAACAAGAGCTATCTATAATATATTTTCAGACAAATGTAAATCCAGCGAGCGAGTTAACAAAAATCAGTCATGCGGAGGGATTCAAATCATTAACATTCACAACTCTCCTATAAGAAGAAGAAACGTATGTCTCAAGAAACCAATAATGCTTCCATAACAAGGCAAGAACATAAAGCAGTAATATCAACGTCCACAAGCCTTGTTAGTACGTGTATGTCTGACGAGATGGACAATCGAGGTTTGCTGTCTGTACTCTCAGTCAGCACCTCACCCTCTTCACAAAACCTCATAACATCGGACTGCTTCTTCATCCACATAGTTGTACTGCACTTAAGAGTTCACCAACAACGAGATACTTGCCATAGGGAATCTTAGAGAGATGAAGAGTGATAATTATACAAATGATTTTCTGAATGAATCTAGAAAGCTAAACTACTTACTCTGTTTATTCAAAACAGAAAGATGAACACGTCGAATCAGCTGATGCCACCTATCATCTCTCGATTAACATTATCAACAGCAAAAGAGATGTAGTGTTTGGTGTATGTTCAAATCCAAATTTGACTTCATATTATTTATGAAAAAAACTGTTTAGTATCACACTCTCAGATAAATTAATTTATCTATATTTTCACTATATTTGACTTTATATTATTAAAAAAAAACTGTTTGGTACACATATCAACATATAACCCATATCATGTAAACCTCAATTGGAAAGGACCCTAGCCATTGTGTCAAAAGTCCTTAGTTCATTGACCGCTGGCACGAAACTAATATTACATGATGTAGTTTTTTTTTTTTTTTGGACAGCATAAGCTCCATACTTTTATTAAGAAGATTCCAACCAAGTGGTGTCTAGCACCATCCAAGTTGGGACCTCAGAGTCAACATGGAAAAAACAAAAGCCACGAGACCTAGCACCTTTCGTAAGGCGATCGGCTCGGATGTTCTTTAAACGAGAAACAAAAGAAATGGAGCAAAATAGAAACTTAGAACGAAGAGTAATGAACTCATCAAACTTGGCCATAAGACTTGGCCATTCTTCTTCTTCTTCAATGAGCCTAACCAGTTGCAGACAATCTGATTCAAAAGCCATCGAGTCGTGACCGAGAATTAGTGAGGATTTCATGTCCCACAGCAAAGTACAAAACTCTGCGTGTAGGGGAGACAAAACTCGGTTACTAGCAAATGAACCGAAACTTGTACTCCCATACTCATTCTCTATCACGAGTCCACCTCCGTATCGGGCGTCATCTTCCTTCCAGGACGCATCAAACTTGCAGTACGGCCGAGGTGGGGGCACGTAAGGTCTCTCCGGTATACTAGTGGTGGCGTTCTCCTCTGCTACAGTTGGTAGCACTTGCGCCAGTCTCCAACACTCGGCTTCAGACTTGGCTGATTGGATCACCTCCAGGGCCGAGATCTCCTTGCCGTTGAAGACCTTCTCATTCTGCGCTTTCCATAAGAACCAAAGGATCCAAGGGAGACATGCCAGGCTCTCCTCTGATCCGTTTCGTTTGTATACACGGTTTAAGATGAAGTCGAAGTTACTGTATAGGGAGGGACACGGGAATTCTCCAGGATGTGCAGGCAGTAGCGCGAGCTCCCAAGTCTGAGTAGCCGTCAGACATTCAAATAGCATATGGTTCACTGTTTCGTCATCATTCCCGCATCTCGGGCATGTCCGAACTGGGTGACAATGTCGGTCGGCTAGGCGGCTGCAAACGGGAACACAATTTGACAAGGATTGCCACATGAAGTGTTTTATCTTCTGCACCGTTTTGACTTTCCAGACTTCCTGTAATAGGCTATTGATGCTAGACTCAGTACAGAAATTAAGGAGCTGCTCATTATCTGAGCGACATATCTCGTCATAACCTGTCTTGACGGAGTAGATACCAGATTTCGTGTGAACCCAGCAGTAGCTATCCACTTTGAAAGACCTGCTGATTCTCAGACTAGTGATAAGCGAGATTTCTTCCGGGGTAAACAGAGATTTCAATCGATCTATGTTCCAGCGCTTAGAGGTGCGATCTATAAGCTCGTAGACCAACATGTTTGGTTTCTGGATAGGCCTTATACCCGATGGTGAACTTGGAGGGATCGTGGGGAGCCATTTCTCGTCCCACACTCGAGTATCATAGCCGGATCCAATGGACTTTCGTAGGCCAGCTTTCAAGTGAGGTCTTGCCGCCATTAAGCTTCGCCAAACATAAGAGGGGGAGCTCGCCCTTTCCACTTCTATCGGGCTTGAGTTACGAAAGTACCTCCCTTTGAGAACTTTAGCTAGTAGAGACGATGGATATTGCACTAGTCTCCACAGTTTCTTAGCTAACAAGGCAAGGTTGAAGTTTTTAAGGTCTCGGAAACCCAGGCCTCTTTTATCTTTTGGTACGCAGATTTTGTTCCATGCAATCCAATATAGGCCACGGTTATCTTGCTTGGTACTCCACCAGAAACGTGCTATCGCACTAGACAATTTTTTAATGATGTCTTGAGGTAGCAGAAAACATGACATCACATAGGAGGGAAGTGCCTGCGCCACAGATTTGATCAGTACTTCTTTTCCCCCTTTTGATAGTAGTTTTGCAGACCATGAGTTGAGACGGTTCAGGAGTCGTTCCTGGATAAAGGCAAAGACTTGTCTCTTGGAGCCACATATCTTTTCTGGTAACCCCAGATAGATACCCATACCACCCTCCCGAGAAATACCTAATGCTTCTTTAATCTCCACCTTTAGTTCTGCTGGTACCTTGCTGCCAAAGAAAACGGAGGATTTTGCGACATTTAGCTGCTGTCTCGAAGCTTTGCCATACTCCTCAATTATTTTCATAAGCTCTCTACATTGTTGTGTTCAGCTTTGCAGAAAAAAAGACTATCATCGGCAAACATAAGGTGCGAAATCGGAGGGCTATCTCTCGCGATTTTTAAACCTGTTAAATTACATGATGTAGTTTCGGGAATAGGGACCAGAGTTTTGGCTCGAACTTTAATTAAAAAAAAACTCACATGAAGCACCGTTGATTTTTTTTTTTTTGAAAAGATTAGGATAGTGTATGTGATGAGTTAAAACTTTTATTTTTAATTGAGCTTAGGCATGTGAGTTTTATATTTTCATTTTTCATATATACATATTTTTACTGTTCTTATAATTTCAATTAATATAATTTATAGCTTTCAATTAAATTTTATTTGATATATATATTATTTTATTGACTGTGGAAAGTAATGCAAATACCATCTTATCAAGAATAATATCCGTCATTAAAATTGCGTATCTAGCATTAACACTGCGAATATTGCTTGAAGTTTTATGGAATAAATAACAACTAATCATGGTTTCATATAATTATTTTATTTTAATTTATTTGAAAAGTCAAATAGTGAATCTTTTAAAAAAGGAAATCCTTATTGAACTGTTGAAAAGTTTTCAGTCAAAGGTTTTGTTATGGAGAAGCTTAAAGATATATTTTCAAAACGAAAGATATATCTTTTATATTTTCATATATACGTATTTTTACTGTTATTATTATTTTCAGCTAATATAATTTATCGTTTTTAAATTACTTTTTCTTTTTATATGTATTAAAGAACCATTAAATAAAAATAATGATATATATATATATATATATATATTGTTTTATTGATTATGGAAAGTAATGCAAATACCATTTTATCAAAGAATAATTTCTGTCATTAAAATTGCATATTTAGCATTAACACAGCGAATATTGCTTGAGGTTTTTTGGAATGAGTAATAACTAATCATTGTTTCATATAATAATTTATTTATTTTATTTGAAAGTCAAATAGTGAATCTTCTAAAAAAGGAAATTATCATTGACTCATTAAAAAGTTTACAGTCAAAATTTTTATTATGGAAACCAAATTACAAAATATCAATAACAAAACTGGAAGATTTCTGTATATATAATAAGTAACACCATAGACTTTGTTCATAAGAAGCTTAGAGATATAAAAAAACGAAAGGTAATCAGGTTGCGTCATATGTATATACGTTGATGTTAGAAGTTTTCTGTTGAAGAGTGAAAACCGATTGTTTTGAGATTCCCTCTATTTCTTGCAATACAAAAAGTTATTGTGCGTATTCTTATTACAACGTCACTATTACACTATATTGTCCTCCAATGCTGATCTTGAATTTGAAATTTTATTTTTTGTACATCTTGTTTTTTCTTTGTAGGAAATCCAGACAAAAGTTAATCCTATAACAATACACCTAATGGCAACCAAGAAAATTTCATCTCTTTTATTATTTTCCCTGGTGGTCTTTATCCTCATATCTCTACCCATAATTTCAGGTAACATATTTTTTATAGAGTTATATCGTTCTAAAACAAAAAAGAAAAACTATTTTCTATTGACTTAAAGCCATTGGAAGCAAAAAGTTCTGTTTGCATTTGCAATATAATTTTGATAATTCATATGTTGGATTATCTAATCGCGTACTTTTTTTTTTGGGCAACTCTAATCTCGTACCTAAATATTGCTAAATTTTATGAACTAAATAGGCGATGAATGTACACCGAAGGGGCCATGTGACGACACGAAGAAATGCAAGATCCATTGTTTATCGCTGGGTTTCAAAGATGGGGGACAGTGTTTACCAATTGGTCCACAACGTTCTTCGCTTTGTTGTTGCATTACATCTAAAAGACTTCGTGAACACTAATTATTTTTAACTAATATATATCCACTGCCTGGTTATCTGAATAAAAATATATATTCTAATATGATAAATTTTACATTACCTCACTTAAAATTTACGATTATGAGTTTCTTTTGTTTACAATCTAATAAACACAGGAAAACTACAAGAGAGGATGAAACTCAAACCTTAAAAAATAAAACAATAGAAAAAGTATAAAATCACACGATTCAGCCTTTCCCAAAGTATCTCAATAATCACTACAATGATGTTTTATGTTTATTCCCCATTTTTCGTTTAATCTAGTCGTTCTTTGAGTTTGTAGAGGCTAAGTGTGATTTTGTATTTTCTTTCTTGTCAATATATTCTTGCCCAAGTAACAGGTCTCTTTGATGGAATTTTATTGAATTTGAAACACAAGAGAGAATTAAAGTGATTTCTGAGTGTCCATCTATAGAGACAATTTACACACTAAGACTCATGTAGGGATCGGACGGATCCGGATATCCGGAAATTTGGGGTATCCGAATCCGGATTTGGATTCGCCGGATCCATGAATTTAGTATCCGGATTCGGGGTTTCCGGATATCCGTGGATTTAATATCCGGATTCCGGATATCCGTCTAGTTATCATATTATCTGCGGATATCCGGATCCGGATATTCGTAAAAATAATTAATAAAAAAAAAAAATACTTTTGAAAATATTAAAATTCTAAAATAATACATAAATTTAATATTTATACAAGATTTATAAATATAAATATGAATATAATATTTTAAAAAATTAAAATATAGTATTATAAAACTAATTTTATGAACAAATATTAATATATCCAACATAATTATTAATAATATTAAAAAAATTAATATATTTAAAAGTACGGATCCGGATCCGGATATCCGAACCAAAAAATTAAGATATTCGGATTCGGATTCGGTTTTGACGGATCCTTGGTTTTACTATCCGGATTCGAATCCTGGCGTCCCGGATATCATATTTTCGGAGCGGAGCGGATCCGGAGCGGATCTTGGATCGAATCCGGATCCCGGATAATAAGTCTCAGGCCTAGACTCATGTATATCTTCAATTCTAAATACAAAAAGAAAACTATGTAAGTATAAAGGTCATGGATCCTAAGGACATTAATGGTCTGATATTCTAAAACATGTTTGACAAAAAAAAAGGCTCTAAAAGTCTAAAACATGTAGATATTGTAAACAATCTACACTAAATGAAAGGAACTCTTTGGGTCTCCATTGCAGAATGCAAAAGCTCTCTAGAATGATGCCACTTTGTTGTTGCATTACATCTAAAAGTCTTCGTCACTAACAGATGCTTGGTTCTTTCATACCAAATTCTAATTAATTGGCTTATAAGAATCATTGGTTTGACAAAAAAGAAACCTACTGCATCCAGTCTTCCTGAACACTAATTATTTTTAATCAATACGTATCTACAATTATATGAACAAATTTACATATATTCAAATATGATAGACTTACATTCTCTCACAAAATAAATTCGATCATCAATTTTAAAAAAAAAATTAATAAACACAAGAAAACTACAAGAGAGTATGATCTTCTGGTTAATATGGGAATCTTAATATGCAAGGTTTTTGTGTGATTTGCAGAATGGATTCTCAGATCAAGGACGCCGTGGTCGTGAAAGTCATGGGGAGAACTGGTTCTCGTGGTCAGGTGACTCAGGTTAGAGTCAAGTTCACGGATTCAGACCGTTTTATTATGAGGAATGTGAAAGGACCAGTGAGGGAAGGAGACATCCTTACTCTTCTCGAGTCCGAGAGAGACGCAAGAAGGCTCTTTTACCGATATTTATGTTTTGATGAGATAGAACGATTATAAACCTTGTGAAACGGAAACAAATTTTCCTTAATAAAATTTTAATTTGAGACCTCCATGTTGGATGAAGTATCTTCTTCCTCCCTAGTCAGTTGAGATAAGTGTTATTAAATTTTTACATATTTTAAGTAAAATTCAAAAATATTATTTAAAAGCATAGTTACATCATTTACTGACATATAATGTTGTCAAATAAGTTTGGAATCTTTTTGTCTCCGTTTCTCTAGATATTAGAAATTTCGTAGTAGTTAGTCCAATGATTTAATTAATATATGAAGTTTAACTAAATTAATTGTTAAAAATTAGAAAGATGCACATGTATCATGAAAGAAAGTTTAGAATAAATTTATACAAATGTAGAATGTGGTTAGAAATTTTTAAACACATTAAAGAGTATAAACTTCTATATATAAAGCATTTAACGAAAAACTCGACATTTTCGTAGGAGTTAACCTACATATTTTAATTAAAATTCAAAAATATGAAAATATTATTTAAAGCATAGTTACATCATTCACTGATATCTAATGATGGTCAAATAAGTTTGGAACTTTTGTTGTCTCCTTCTCTCTAGATAATAGAGATTTCATAGTGGTTAGTCCACTAATTTAAGTGATATATAAAGTTTAACTAAATTAATTTTTAAAAAATAGAATTATGCATTGGTACCATGAAAGAGAGTTTAGAATACATTAATACAAATGTAGAATGTGGTTGAAATTTTTTAAACACACTAAAGAGTATAAACTTCAGTATATAGAGCATTTAATGAAAAATTCGACATTTTCGTAGGGGTTAGTTAACCTACATATTTTGAGTAAAATTCAAAAATATGAAAATATTATTTAAATGCATAGTTACATCATCCACTGACATATAATGATGGTCAAATAAGTTTTGAACTTTTGTTTTCTCCGTTTCTCTAGATATTAGAGATTTCGTAGTAATTAGTCCAATGATTTTAAGTAGTATATGAATTTTAACTAAATTAATGTTAAAAAAATTAGAATGATGAACTTGTACTATAAAAGAGAGTTTGGAATATATTAATACAAATGTAGAATGTGGTTAGAAATTTTTAAACACACTAAAGAGTATAAGCTTAAGTATATAGAGCATTTAACGAAAAACTCGATATTTTCGTAGGGGTTAACCTACATATTTTGAGTAAAATTCAAAAATATGAAAATATTATTTAAATGCATAGTTGCATAATCCACTGACATTTAATGATGGTCAAATAAGTTTGAAACATTTGTTGTCTTCGTTTATCTAGATAATAGAGATTTAAGTAGTGGTTAATCCACCGATTTAAATGATATATGAAGTTTAACTAAATTAATTGTTAAAAATAAGAATTATGCACTTTAACCATGAAATAGAGTTTAGAATACATTAATATAAATGTAGAATGTGGTTATAAATTTTTAATCAACACTAAAAGTATAAGCTTCAATATATAGAGCATTTAACGAAAAACTTCGACATTTTAAGTAGGGTTAACCTACATATTTTGAGTAAAATTCAAAAATATGAAAATATTATTTAAATGCATAGTTGCATAATCCACTGACATTTAATGATGGTCAAATAAGTTTGAAACATTTGTTGTCTTCGTTTATCTAGATAATAGAGATTTCGTAGTGGTTAATCCACCGATTTAAATGATATATGAAGTTTAACTAAATTAATTGTTAAAAATAAGAATTATGCACTTTAACCATGAAATAGAGTTTAGAATACATTAATATAAATGTAGAATGTGGTTATAAATTTTTAATCAACACTAAAGAGTATAAGCTTCAATATATAGAGCATTTAACGAAAAACTCGACAGTTTCGTAGGGGTTAACCTACATATTTTGAGAAAAATTCAAAAGTATGAAAATATAATTTAAATGCATAGTTACATCATCCACTGACATATAATAATGGTCAAATAAGTTTGGAACTTTTTTTTTCTCCGTTTCTCTAGATATTAGAGATTTCGTAGTAGTTAGTCTAATGATTTTAAGTAGTATATGAATTTTAACTAAATTAATTAAAAACTCAGAATGATGAACTTGTACTAGAAAAGAGAGTTTAGAATATATTAATACAAATGTAGAATGTGGTTAGAAATTTTTAAACACACTAAAGAGTATAAGCTTCAGTATATAGAGCATTTAACGAAAAACTCAACATTTTCGTAGGGGTTACCCTACATATTTTGAGTAAAATTTAAAAATATGAAAATATTATTTAAATGCATAGATAGATCATCCACTGACATATAATGATGATCAAATAATTTTTGAACTTTTGTTTTCTCCGTTTCTCTAGATATTAGAAATTTCGGATTAGTTAGTCCAATGATTTTAAGAAGTTTATGAATTTCAACTAAATTAATGTTAAAAAATCAGAATGATGAACTTGTACTATAAAAGAGAGTTTAGAATATATTAATACAAATGTAGAATGTGGTTAGAAATTTTTAAACACACTAAAGAGTATAAGCTTCAGTATATAGAGCATTTAACGAAAAACTCGACATTTTCATAGGGGTTAACCTACATATTTTGAGTAAAATTCAAAAATTCAAAAATATTATTTAAATGCATAGTTACATAATCTACTGACATATAATGATGGTCAAATAAGTTTGAAACTTTTGTTTTCTCCGATTCTCTAGATATTAGATATTTCGTATTAGTTAGTCCAATGATTTTAAGTAGTATATGAATTTTAACTAAATTAATGTTAAAAAATCAGAATGATGAACTTGTACTAAAAAATAGAGTTTAGAATATATTAATACAAATTTAAAACGTGGTTAGAAATTTTTAAACACAGTAAAGAGTATAAGCTTCAGTATATAGAGCATTTAACGAATAACTCGACATTTTCGTAGGGTTAACCTACATATTTTGAGTAAAATTCAAAAATATGAAAATATTATTTAAATTCATAGTTACATCATCCACATACATATAATGATGGTCAAATAAGTTTGGAACTTTTGTTTTCTCCGTTTTCTAGATATTAGAAATTTAAGTAGTAGTTAGTCCAATGATTTTAAGAAGTTTATGAATTTCAACTAAATTAATGTTAAAAAATCAGAATGATGAACTTGTACTATAAAAGAGAGTTTAGAATATATTAATACAAATGTAGAATGTGGTTAGAAATTTTTAAACACACTAAAGAGTATAAGCTTCAGTATATAGAGCATTTAACGAAAAACTCGACATTTTCATAGGGGTTAACCTACATATTTTGAGTAAAATTCAAAAATTCAAAAATATTATTTAAATGCATAGTTACATAATCTACTGACATATAATGATGGTCAAATAAGTTTGAAACTTTTGTTTTCTCCGATTCTCTAGATATTAGATATTTCGTATTAGTTAGTCCAATGATTTTAAGTAGTATATGAATTTTAACTAAATTAATGTTAAAAAATCAGAATGATGAACTTGTACTAAAAAATAGAGTTTAGAATATATTAATACAAATTTAAAACGTGGTTAGAAATTTTTAAACACAGTAAAGAGTATAAGCTTCAGTATATAGAGCATTTAACGAATAACTCGACATTTTCGTAGGGGTTAACCTACATATTTTGAGTAAAATTCAAAAATATGAAAATATTATTTAAATTCATAGTTACATCATCCACATACATATAATGATGGTCAAATAAGTTTGGAACTTTTGTTTTCTCCGTTTTTCTAGATATTAGAAATTTCGTAGTAGTTAGTCCAATGATTTTAAGTAGTATGTGAATTTCAACTAAATTAATGTTAAAAAAATCAGAATGATTAACTTGTACTATAAAATAGAGATTATAATATATTAATACAAATGTAGAATATGGTTAGAAATTTTTAAACACACTAAAGAGTATAAGCTTCAGTATATAGAGCATTTAATGAAAAACTCGACATTTTCGTAGGGGTTAGCCTACATATTTTGAGTAAAATTAAAAAATATGAAAATATTATTTAAATGCATAGTTACATCATCCACTGACATATAATGATGGTCAAATAAGTTTGGAACTTTTTTTTTCTCCGTTTCTCTAGATATTAGAAATTTCGTAGTAGTTAGTACAATGATTTTAAGTAGTATATGAATTTTAACTAAATTAATGTTAAAAAATCAGAATGATGAACTTGTACTATAAAAGAGAGTTTAGAATATATTAATACAAATGTAGAGTGTGGTTAGAAATTTTTAAACACACTAAAGAGTATAAACTTCAGTATATAGAGCATTTAACGAAAAACTCGACATTTTCGTAGGGGTTAACCTACATATTTTGAGTAAAATTCAAAAATATGAAAATATTATTTAAATGCATATTTACATCATCCACTGACTGACATATAATGATGGTCAAATAAGTTTGGAACTTTTTTTCCCCCGTTTTCTCTAGATATTTGAGATTTCGTAGTAGTTAGTACAATGATTTTAAGTAGTATATGTATTTTAACTAAATTAATGTTAAAAAAATCAGAATGATTAACTTGAACTATAAAAGAGAGTTTAGAATATATTAATACAAATGTAGAATGTGGTTAGAAATTTTTAAACACACTAAAGAGTATAAGCTTCAGTATATAGAGCATTTGACGAAAAATTCGACATTTTCGTAGGGGTTAGCCTACTTATTTCGAGTAAAATTCAAAAATACGAAAATATTATTTAAATGCATAGTTACATCATCCACTGACATATAATGATGGTCAAATATGTTTGAAACTTTTTTCTTCTCCGTTTCTCTAGATATTTGAGATTTCGTAGTAGTTAGTACAATGATTTTAAGTAGTATATGTATTTTAACTAAATTAATGTTAAAAAATCAGAATGATGAACTTGAACTATAAAAGAGAGTTTAGAATATATTAATACAAATGTAGAATGTGGTTAGAAATTTTTAAACACACTAAAGAGTATAAGCTTCAGTATATAGAGCATTTAACGAAAAATTCGACATTTTCGTAGGGGTTAGCCTACTTATTTCGAGTAAAATTCAAAAATACGAAAATATTATTTAAATGCATAGTTACATCATCCACTGACATATAATGATGGTCAAATATGTTTGAAACTTTTTTCTTCTCCGTTTCTCTAGATATTTGAGATTTCGTAGTAGTTAGTCCACTGATTTTAATTAGTATATGAATTTTAACTAAATTAATGTTAAATCTCAGAATGATGAACTTGTACTATAAAATAGAGATTAGAATATATTAATACAAATGTAGAATGTGGTTAGAAATTTTTAAACACACTAAAGAGTATAAGCTTCAGTATATAGAGCATTTAACGAAAAACTTCGACATTTTAAGTAGGGTTAGCCTACATATTTAGAGTAAAATTCAAAAATATGAAAATATTATTTAAAAGCATAGTTACATCATCCACTGACATATAATGATGGTCAAATAAGTTTGGAACTTTTTTTTCTCATTTTCTCTAGATATTAGAAATTTCGTAGTAGTTAGTACAATGATTTTAAGTAGTATATAAATTTTAACTAAATTAATGTTAAATCTCAGAATGATGAACTTGAACTATAAAATAGAGATTAGAATATATTAATACAAATGTAGAATCTGGTTAGAAGTTTTTAAACAGACTAAAGAGTATAAGCTTCAGTATATAAATTATTTAACGAAAAACTCGACATTTTCGTAGGGGGTTAGCCTAAATATTTTTGAGTAAAATTCAAAAAAATGAAAATATTATTTAAATGCATATTTATATCATCCACTGACATATAATGGTGGTCAAATAAGTTTGGAACTTTTTCCCCGCTTCTAGATATTTGAGATTTCGTTGTAGTTAGTACAACGATTTTAAGTAGTATATGTATTTTAACTAAATTAATGTTAAAAAATCAGAATGATGAACTTGTACTATAAAAGAGAGTTTAGAATATATTAATACAAATGTAGTATGTGGTTAGAAATTTTTAAACACACTAAAGAGTATAAGCTTCAGTATATAGAGCATTTAACGAAAAACTCGACATTTTCGTAGGGGTTAGCCTACATATTTTGAGTAAAATTCAAAAATATGAAAATATTATTTAAATGCATATTTAAATCATCCACTGAGATATAATGATGGTCAAATAAGTTTGGAACTTTTTTCCCCCGTTTCTCTAGATATTAGAAATTTCGTATTAGTTAGTCCAATGATTTTAAATAGTATATGAATTTTAACTAAATTAATGTTAAAAAATCAGAATGATGAACTTGTACTATTAAAGAGAGTTTAGAATATATTAATGCAAATGTAGAATGTGGTTAGAAATTTTTAAACACACTAAAGAGTATAAGCTTTAGTATATAGAGCATTTAATGAAAAACTCGACATTTTCGTAGGGGTTAGCCTACATATTTTGAGTAAAATTCAAAAATATGAAAATATTATTTAAATGCATAGTTACATCATCCACTGACATATAATTATGTTCAAATAAGTTTGGAACTCTTTTTTTCTCCGTATCTCTAGATATTTGAGATTTGTAGTAGTTAGTACAATGATTTTAAGTAGTATATGAATTTTAACTAAATTAATATTAAAAAATCAGAATGATGAAGTTTTTCTATAAAAGAGAGTTTATTATATATTAATACAAATGTAGAATGTGGTTAGAAACTTTTAAACACACTAAAGAGTATAAGCTTCAGTATATAGAGCATTTAATGAAAAACTTCGACATTTTGTAGGGGTTAGCCTACATATTTTGAGTAAAATTCAAAAATATGAAAATATTATTTAAATGCATAGTTACATCATCCACTGACATATAATGATGGTCAAATAAGTTTGGAACTTTTTTTCTCCGCTTCTCTAGATATTTAAGATTTAAGTAGTAGTTAGTCCAATGATTTTAAGTAGTATATGAATTTTAACTAAATTAATGTTAAATCTCAGAATGATGAACTTGTACTATAAAAGAGAGTTTAGAATATATTAATACAAATGTAGAATGTGGTTAGAAATTTTTAAACACACTAAAGAGAATAAGCTTCAGTATATAGAGTATTTAACGAAAAACTCGACATTTTCGTAGGGGGTTAGCCTACATATTTTTGAGTAAAATTCAAAAATATGAAAATATTATTTAAATGCATATTTATATCATCCACTGACATATAATGGTGGTCAAATAATTTTGGAACTTTTTTTTCCCCGTTTTCTCTAGATATTTGAGATTTCGTAGTAGTTAGTACAATGATTTTAAGTAGTATATGTATTTTAACTAAATTAATGTTAAAAAATCAGAATGATGAACTTTTACTATAAAAGAGAGAATATATTAATACAAATGTAGAATATGGTTAGAAATTTTTAAACACACTAAAGAGTATAAGCTTCAGTATATAGAGAATTTAACGAAAAACTCGACATTTTCGTAGGGGTTAGCCTACATATTTTGAGTAAAATTCAAAAATATGAAAAAATCATTTATATGCATAGTTACATCATCCACTGACATATAATGATAGTCAACAAAGTTTGGAACTTTTTTCTCATTTTCTCTAGATATTAGAAATTTCGTAGTAGTTAGTCCAATGATTTTAAGTAGTATGTGAATTTCAACTAAATTAATGTTAAAAAAATCAGAATGATGAAATTGTACAATTAAAGAGAGTTTAGAATATATTAATACAAATGTAGAACGTGGTTAGAAATTTTTAAACACACTAAAGAGTATAAGCTTCAGTATATAGAGCATTTAACTAAAAACTCGACATTTTCGTAGGGTTAGCCTACATATTTTGAGTAAAATTCAAAAATATGAAAATATTATTTAAATGCATATTTATATCATCCACTGACATATAATGGTGGTCAAATAATTTTGGAACTTTTTTTCCCCGTTTTCTCTAGATATTTGAGATTTCGTAGTAGTTAGTACAATGATTTTAAGTAGTATATGTATTTTAACTAAATTAATGTTAAAAAATCAGAATGATGAACTTTTACTATAAAAGAGAGAATATATTAATACAAATGTAGAATATGGTTAGAAATTTTTAAACACACTAAAGAGTATAAGCTTCAGTATATAGAGAATTTAACGAAAAACTCGACATTTTCGTAGGGGTTAGCCTACATATTTTGAGTAAAATTCAAAAATATGAAAAAATCATTTATATGCATAGTTACATCATCCACTGACATATAATGATAGTCAACAAAGTTTGGAACTTTTTCTTCTCCGCTTCTAGATATTAGAAATTTCAGAGTAGTTAGTCCAATGATTTTAAGTAGTATGTGAATTTCAACTAAATTAATGTTAAAAAAATCAGAATGATGAAATTGTACAATTAAAGAGAGTTTAGAATATATTAATACAAATGTAGAACGTGGTTAGAAATTTTTAAACACACTAAAGAGTATAAGCTTCAGTATATAGAGCATTTACCGAAAAACTCGACTTTTTCGTAGGGGTTAGCCTACATATTTTGAGTAAAATTCAAAAATATTAAAATATTATTTAAATGCATAGATACATTATCCACTGACATATAATTATGGTCAAATAAGTTTGGAACTTTTTCCCCTGGTTTCTCTAGATATTTAAGATTTAAGTAGTAGTTAGTACAATGATTTTAAGTAGTATATGAATTTTAACTAAATTAATGTTAAAAAATCAGAATGATGAACTTTTACTATAAAAGAGAGTTTAGAATATATTAATACAAATGTAGAATATGGTTAGAAATTTTTAAACACACTAAAGAGTATAAGCTTCAGTATATAGAGAATTTAACGAAAAACTCGACATTTTAGTAGGGGTTATACATATTTTGAGTAAAATTCAAAAATATGAAAAAATCATTTATATGCATAGTTACATCATCCACTGACATATAATGATAGTCAACAAAGTTTGGAACTTTTTTTTTCTCCGCTTCTCTAGATATTAGAAATTTCGTAGTAGTTAGTCCAATGATTTTAAGTAGTATGTGAATTTCAACTAAATTAATGTTAAAAAAATCAGAATGATGAAATTGTACAATTAAAGAGAGTTTAGAATATATTAATACAAATGTAGAACGTGGTTAGAAATTTTTAAACACACTAAAAGTATAAGCTTCAGTATATAGAGCATTTAACGAAAAACTCGACATTTTAGTAGGGGTTATACATATTTTGAGTAAAATTCAAAAATATTAAAATATTATTTAAATGCATAGATACATTATCCACTGACATATAATTATGGTCAAATAAGTTTGGAACTTTTTTTCCCCTGGTTTCTCTAGATATTTAAGATTTCGTAGTAGTTAGTACAATGATTTTAAGTAGTATATGAATTTTAACTAAATTAATGTTAAAAATCAGAATGATGAACTTGTACTATGAAAGAAAGTTTAGAATATATTAATACAAATGTAGAGTGTGGTTAGAAATTTTTAAACACACTAAAGAGTATAAACTTCAGTATATAGAGCATTTAACTAAAAACTCGACATTTTAAGTAGGGGTTAACCTACATATTTTGAGTAAAATTCAAAAATATGAAAATATTATTTAAATGCATAGTTACATCATCCACTGACATATAATGATGGTCAAATAAGTTTGGAACTCTTTTTTCTCCGTTTCTCTAGATATTAGAAATTTAAGTAGTAGTTAGTCCAATGATTTTAAGTAGTATGTGAATTTCAACTAAATTAATGTTAAAAAAATCAGAATGATGAAATTGTACAATTAAAGAGAGTTTAGAATATATTAATACAAATGTAGAACGTGGTTAGAAATTTTTAAACACACTAAAGAGTATAAGCTTCAGTATATAGAGCATTTACCGAAAAACTCGACTTTTTCGTAGGGGTTAGCCTACATATTTTGAGTAAAATTCAAAAATATTAAAATATTATTTAAATGCATAGATACATTATCCACTGACATATAATTATGGTCAAATAAGTTTGGAACTTTTTTTCCCCTGGTTTCTCTAGATATTTAAGATTTCGTAGTAGTTAGTACAATGATTTTAAGTAGTATATGAATTTTAACTAAATTAATGTTAAAAATCAGAATGATGAACTTGTACTATGAAAGAAAGTTTAGAATATATTAATACAAATGTAGAGTGTGGTTAGAAATTTTTAAACACACTAAAGAGTATAAACTTCAGTATATAGAGCATTTAACGAAAAACTCAACATTTTCGTAGGGGTTAACCTACATATTTTGAGTAAAATTTTAAAATATGAAAATATTATTTAAATGCATATTTACATCATTCACTGACATATAATGATGGTCAAATAAGTTTGGAACTTTTTTTTTCTCCGTTTCTCTAGATATTAGAAATTTCGTAGTAGTTAGTCCAATGATTTTAAGTAATATATGAATTTTAACTAAATTAATGTTAAAAAATCAGAATGATGAACTTGTACTATTAAAGAGAGTTTAGAATATATTAATGCAAATGTAGAACGTGGTTAGAAATATTTAAACACACTAAAGAGTATAAGCTTAAGTATATAGAGCATTTAATGAAAAATCGACATTTTAAGTAGGGGTTAGCCTACATATTTTGAGTAAAATTCAAAAATATGAAAATATTATTTAAATGCATAATTACATCATCCACTGACATATAATTTTTGGTCAAATAAGTTTGGAACTTTTTTTCTCATTTTCTCTAGATATTAGAAATTTCAGAGTAGTTAGTACAATGATTTTAAGTAGTATATAAATTTTAACTAAATTAATGTTAAATCTCAGAATGATGAACTTGAACTATAAAATAGAGATTAGAATATATTAATACAAATGTAGAATCTGGTTAGAAGTTTTAAACAGACTAAAGAGTATAAGCTTCAAGATATAGAGTATTTAACTAAAAACTCGACATTTTCAGTAGGTTAGCCTACATATTTTGAGTAAAATTCAAAAAATGAAAATATTATTTAAATGCATATTTATATCATCCACTGACATATAATGGTGGTCAAATAAGTTTGGAACTTTTTCCCCCGTTTTCTTTAGATATTTGAGATTTCGTTGTAGTTAGTACAACGATTTTAAGTAGTATATGTATTTTAACTAAATTAATGTTAAAAAATCAGAATGATGAACTTGTACTATAAAAGAGAGTTTAGAATATATTAATACAAATGTAGTATGTGGTTAGAAATTTTTAAACACACTAAAGAGTATAAGCTTCAAGATATAGAGCATTTAACTAAAAACTCGACATTTTAAGTAGGGGTTAGCCTACATATTTTGAGTAAAATTCAAAAATATGAAAATATTATTTAAATGCATATTTAAATCATCCACTGAGATATAATGATGGTCAAATAAGTTTGGAACTTTTTTCCCCCGTTTCTCTAGATATTAGAAATTTCAGATTAGTTAGTCCAATGATTTTAAATAGTATATGAATTTTAACTAAATTAATGTTAAAAATCAGAATGATGAACTTGTACTATGAAAGAAAGTTTAGAATATATTAATACAAATGTAGAGTGTGGTTAGAAATTTTTAAACACACTAAAGAGTATAAACTTCAGTATATAGAGCATTTAACGAAAAACTCAACATTTTCGTAGGGGTTAACCTACATATTTTGAGTAAAATTTTAAAATATGAAAATATTATTTAAATGCATATTTACATCATTCACTGACATATAATGATGGTCAAATAAGTTTGGAACTTTTTTTTTCTCCGTTTCTCTAGATATTAGAAATTTCGTAGTAGTTAGTCCAATGATTTTAAGTAATATATGAATTTTAACTAAATTAATGTTAAAAATCAGAATGATGAACTTGTACTATTAAAGAGAGTTTAGAATATATTAACGCAAATGTAGAACGTGGTTAGAAATATTTAAACACACTAAAGAGTATAAGCTTAAGTATATAGAGCATTTAATGAAAAAATCGACATTTTCGTAGGGGTTAGCCTACATATTTTGAGTAAAATTCAAAAATATGAAAATATTATTTAAATGCATAATTACATCATCCACTGACATATAATTTTTGGTCAAATAAGTTTGGAACTCTTTTTTTCTCTTTTCTCTAGATATTTGAGATTTTGTAGTAGTTAGTACAATGATTTTAAATAGTATATGAATTTTAACTAAATTAATGTTAAAAATCAGAATGATGAACTTGTACTATAAAAGAGAGTTTAGAATATATTAATACAAATGTAGAATGTGGTTAGAAATTTTTAAACACACTAAAGAGTATAAACTTCAGTATATAGAGCATTTAACTAAAAACTCAACATTTTCGTAGGGTTAGCCTACATATTTTGAGTAAAATTCAAAAATATGAAAATATTATTTAAATGCATAGTTACATCATTCACTGACATATAATGATGGTCAAATAAGTTTGGAACTTTTTTTTTCTCCGTTTCTCTAGATATTAGAAATTTCGTAGTAGTTAGTCCAATGATTTTAAGTAGTATATGAATTTTAACTAAATTAATGTTAAAAATCAGAATGATGAACTTGTACTATTAAAGAGAGTTTAGAATATATTAATGCAAATGTAGAACGTGGTTAGAAATATTTAAACACACTAAAGAGTATAAGCTTTAGTATATAGAGCATTTAATGAAAAAATCGACATTTTCGTAGGGGTTAGCCTACATATTTTGAGTAAAATTCAAAAATATGAAAATATTATTTAAATGCATAATTACATCATCCACTGACATATAATTTTTGGTCAAATAAGTTTGGAACTCTTTTTTTCTCTTTTCTCTAGATATTTGAGATTTTGTAGTAGTTAGTACAATGATTTTAAGTAGTATATAAATTTTAACTAAATTAATGTTAAAAAATCAGAATGATGAACTTGTTCTATAAAAGAGAGTTTAGTATATATTAATACAATTGTAGAATGTGGTTAGAAAATTTTAAACACACTAAAGAGTATAAGCTTCAGTATATAGAGCATTTAACGAAAAATTCGACATTTTCGTAGGGGTTAGCCTATATATTTCGAGTAAAATTCAAAAATATGAAAATATTATTTAAATGCATAGTTACATCATCCACTGACATATAATGATGGTCAAATAAGTTTGGAACTTTTTCTTCTCCGTTTCTCTAGATATTTGAGATTTAAGTAGTAGTTAGTCCTTGATTTTAGGTAGTATATGAATTTTAACTAAATTAATGTTAAATCTCAGAATGATGAACTTGTACTATAAAATAGAGATTAGAATATATTAATACAAATGTAGAATGTGGTAAGAAATTTTTAAACACACTAAAGAGTATAAGTTTCAGTATATAGACCATTTAACGAAAAACTCGACATTTTCGTAGGGGTTAGCCTACATATTTCGAGTAAAATTCAAAAATATGAAAATATTATTTAAATGCATAGTTACATCATCCACTGACATATAATGATGGTCAAATAAGTTTGGAACTTTTTCTTCTCCGTTTCTCTAGATATTTGAGATTTAAGTAGTAGTTAGTCCATGATTTTAGGTAGTATATGAATTTTAACTAAATTAATGTTAAATCTCAGAATGATGAACTTGTACTATAAAATAGAGATTATAATATATTAATACAAATGTAGAATGTGGTTAGAAATTTTTAAACACACTAAAGAGTATAAGCTTCAGTATATAGAGCATTTAACGAAAAACTCGACATTTTCGTAGGGGTTAGCCTACATATTTTGAGTAAAATTCAAAAATATGAAAATATTATTTAAATGCATAGTTACATCATACATTGACATATAATGATGGTCAAATAAGTTTGGAACTTTTTTCCCGTTTTCTCTAGATATTTGAGATTTTGTAGTAGTTAGTACAATGATTTTAAGTAGTATATGAATTTTAACTAAATTAATGTTAAAAATCAGAATGATGAACTTGTACTATAAAAGAGAGTTTAGTATATATTAATACAAATGTAGAATGTGGTTAGAAAATTTTTAAACACACTAAAGAGTATAAACTTCAGTATATAGAGCATTTAACGAAAAATTCGACATTTTAAGTAGGGGTTAGCCTACATATTTAGAGTAAAATTCAAAAATATGAAAATATTATTTAAAAGCATAGTTACATCATCCACTGACATATAATGATGGTCAAATAAGTTTGGAACTTTTTCTTCTCCGTTTCTCTAGATATTTGAGATTTAGTAGTTAGTCCATGATTTTAAGTAGTATATGAATTTTAACTAAATTAATGTTAAATCTCAGAATGATGAACTTGTACTATAAAATAGAGATTAGAATATATTAATACAAATGTAGAATGTGGTTAGAAATTTTTAAACACACTAAAGAGTATAAGCTTCAGTATATAGAGCATTTAACGAAAAACTCGACATTTTCGTAGGGGTTAGCCTACATATTTAGAGTAAAATTCAAAAATATAAAAATATTATTTAAATGCATAGTTACATCATCCACTGACATATAATGATGGTCAAATAAGTTTGGAACTTTTTTTCTCCGTTTCTCTAGATATTTGAGATTTCAGTAGTAGTTAGTACAATGATTTTAAGTAGTATATGAATTTTAACTAAATTAATGTTAAAAATCAGAATGATGAACTTGTACTATAAAAGAGAGTTTAGAATATATTAATACAAATGTAGAATGTGGTTAGAAATTTTTAAACACACTAAAAGTATAAGCTTCAGTATATAGAGCATTTAGAAAAACTCGACATTTTAGTAGGGGTTAGCCTACATATTTTGAGTAAAATTCAAAAATATGAAAATATCATTTAAATGCATAGTTACATCATCCACTGACATATAATGATAGTCAACTAAGTTTGGAACTTTTTTTCTCCGTTTCTCTAGATATTAGAAATTTAAGTAGTAGTTAGTCCAATGATTTTAAGTAGTATATGAATTTTAACTAAATTAATGTTAAAAATCAGAATGATGAACTTGTACTATTAAAGAGTTTAGAGTATATTAATACAAATGTAGAATGTGGTTAGAAATTTTTAAACACACTAAAGAGTATAAGCTTCAGTATATAGAGCATTTAACGAAAAACTTCGACATTTTAAGTAGGGGTTAGCCTACATATTTTGAGTAAAATTCAAAAATATGAAAATATTATTTAAATGCATAGTTACATCATCCACTGACATATAATGATGGTCAAAAAAGTTTGGAACTTTTTTTCCCCCGGTTTCGCTAGATATTTAAGATTTCGTAGTAGTTAGTACAATGATTTTAAGTAGTATATGAATTTTAACTAAATTAATGTTAAAAATCAGAATGATGAACTTTTACTATAAAAGAGAGTTTATAATATATTAATACAAATGTAGAGTGTGGTTAGAAATTTTTAAACACACTAAAGAGTATAAGCTTCAAGATATAGAGCATTTAACTAAAAACTCAACATTTTCGTAGGGTTAGCCTACATATTTAGAGTAAAATTCAAAAATATGAAAATATTATTTAAATGCATAGTTACATCATCCACTGACATATAATGATGGTCAAATAAGTTTGGAACTTTTTTTTTCTCCGTTTCTCTAGATATTAGAAATTTCGTAGTAGTTAGTCCAATGATTTTAAGTAGTATATGAATTTTAACTAAATTAATGTTAAAAATCAGAATGATGAACTTGTACTATTAAAGAGAGTTTAGAATATATTAATACAAATGTAGAACGTGGTTAGAAATTTTTAAACACACTAAAAGTATAAGCTTTAGTATATAGAGCATTTAACGAAAAACTCGACATTTTAAGTAGGGGTTAGCCTACATATTTTGAGTAAAATTCAAAAATATGAAAATATTATTTAAATGCATAGTTACATCATCCACTGACATATAATTTTTGGTCAAATAAGTTTGGAACTTTTTTCCCGTTTTCTCTAGATATTTGAGATTTTGTAGTAGTTAGTACAATGATTTTAAGTAGTATATGAATTTTAACTAAATTAATGTTAAAAATCAGAATGATGAACTTGTTCTATAAAAGAGAGTTTAGAATATATTAATACAAATGTAGAATGTGGTTAGAAATTTTTAAACACACTAAAGAGTATAAGCTTCAGTATATAGAGCATTTAACGAAAAACTTCGACATTTTAAGTAGGGGTTAGCCTATATATTTTGAGTAAAATTCAAAAATATGAAAATATTATTTAAATGCATAGTTACATCATCCACTGACATATAATGATGGTCAAATAAGTTTGGAACTTTTTTTTCTCCGTTTCTCTAGATATTTGAGATTTAAGTAGTAGTTAGTACAATGATTTTAAGTAGTATATGAATTTTAACTAAATTAATGTTAAAAATCAGAATGATGAACTTGTACTATAAAAGAGAGTTTAGAATATATTAATACAAATGTAGAACGTGGTTAGAAATATTTAAACACACTAAAGAGTATAAGCTTTAGTATATAGAGCATTTAATGAAAAAATCGACATTTTCGTAGGGGTTAACCTACATATTTTGAGTAAAATTCAAAAATATGAAAATATTATTTAAATGCATAATTACATCATCCACTGACATATAATTTTTGGTCAAATAAGTTTGGAACTCTTTTTTCTCTTTTCTCTAGATATTTGAGATTTTGTAGTAGTTAGTACAATGATTTTAAGTAGTATATGAATTTTAACTAAATTAATGTTAAAAATCAGAATGATGAACTTGTTCTATAAAAGAGAGTTTAGTATATATTAATACAAATGTAGAATGTGGTTAGAAATTTTTAAACACACTAAAGAGTATAAGCTTCAGTATATAGAGCATTTAACAAAAATTCGACATTTTAAGTAGGGGTTAGCCTATATATTTTGAGTAAAATTTAAAAATATGAAAATATTATTTAAATGCATAGTTACATCATCCACTGACATATAATGATGGTCAAATAAGTTTGGAACTTTTTCTTCTCCGTTTCTCTAGATATTTGAGATTTAGTAGTAGTTAGTCCAATGATTTTAAGTAGTATATGAATTTTAACTAAATTAATGTTAAATCTCAGAATGATGAACTTGTACTATAAAAGAGAGTTTATAATATATTAATACAAATGTAGAATGTGGTTAGAAATTTTTAAACACACTAAAGAGTATAAGTTTCAGTATATAGAGCATTTAACTAAAAACTCGACATTTTAGTGGGGTTAGCCTACATATTTTGAGTAAAATTTAAAAATATGAAAATATTATTTAAATGCATAGTTACATCATCCACTGACATATAATGATGGTCAAATAAGTTTGGAACTTTTTCTTCTCCGTTTCTCTAGATATTTGAGATTTAAGTAGTAGTTAGTCCAATGATTTTAAGTAGTATATGAATTTTAACTAAATTAATGTTAAATATCAGAATGATGAACTTGTACTATAAAAGAGAGTTTATAATATATTAATACAAATGTAGAATGTGGTTAGAAATTTTTAAACACACTAAAGAGTATAAGCTTCAGTATATAGAGCATTTAACGAAAAACTCGACATTTTCGTAGGGGTTAGCCTACATATTTTGAGTAAAATTCAAAAATATGAAAATATTATTTAAATGCATAGTTACATCATCCACTGACATATAATGATGGTCAAATAAGTTTGGAACTTTTTTTTCTCCGTTTCTCTAGATATTAGAGATTTCAGAGTAGTTAGTCCAATGATTTTAAGTAGTATATGAATTTTAACTAAATTAATGTTAAAAATCAGAATGATGAACTTGTACTATAAAAGAGAGTTTAGAATATATTAATACAAATGTAGAATGTGGTTAGAAAATTTTTAAACACACTAAAGAGTATAAGCTTTAGTATATAGAGCATTTAACGAAAAACTCGACATTTTAGTAGGGTTAACCTACATATTTTGAGTAAAATTCAAAAATATGAAAATATTATTTAAATGCATAGTTACATCATCCACTGACATATAATGATGGTCAAATAAGTTTGGAACTTTTTTTCTCCGTTTCTCTAGATATTAGAGATTTCAGAGTAGTTAGTCCAATGATTTTAAGTAGTATATGAATTTTAACTAAATTAATGTTAAAAATCAGAATGATGAACTTTTACTATAAAAGAGAGTTTAGAATATATTAATACAAATGTAGAATGTGGTTAGAAATTTTTAAACACACTAAAGAGTATAAGCTTCAGTATATAGAGCATTTAACGAAAAATTCGACATTTTCGTAGGGTTAGCCTACATATTTTGAGTAAAATTCAAAAATATGAAAATATTATTTAAATGCATAGTTACATCATCCACTGACATATAATGATGGTCAAATAAGTTTGGAACTTTTTCCCCGTTTTCTCTAGATATTTGAGATTTAGTAGTAGTTAGTACAATGATTTTAAGTAGTATATGAATTTTAACTAAATTAATGTTAAAAATCAGAATGATGAACTTGTACTATAAAAGAGAGTTTAGAATATATTAATACAAATGTAGAATGTGGTTAGAAATTTTTAAACACACTAAAGAGTATAAGCTTCAGTATATAGAGCATTTAACGAAAAACTTCGACATTTTCGTAGGGTTAGCCTACATATTTTGAGTAAAATTAAAAATATGAAAATATTATTTAAATGCATAGTTACATCATCCACTGACATATAATGATGGTCAAATAAGTTTGGAACTTTTTCTTCTCCGTTTCTCTAGATATTTAAGATTTAAGTAGTAGTTAGTACAATGATTTTAAGTAGTATATGAATTTTAATTAAATTAATGTTAAAACTCAGAATGATGAACTTGTACTATAAAATAGAGATTAGAATATATTAATACAAATGTAGAATGTGGTTAGAAATTTTTAAACACATTAAAGAGTATAAACTTCAGTATATAGAGCATTTAACGAAAAACTCGACATTTTAAGTAGGGGTTGTTAACCTACATATTTTGAGTAAAATTTAAAAATATGAAAACATTATTTAAATGCATAGTTACATCATCCACTGACATATAATGATGGTCAAATAAGTTTGGAACTTTTTCTTCTCCGTTTCTCTAGATATTTGAGATTTAAGTAGTAGTTAGTCAATGATTTTAAATAGTATATGAATTTTAACTAAATTAATGTTAAAAAATCAGAATGATGAACTTGTACTATAAAAGAGAGTGTAGAATATATTAATACAAATGTAGAATGTGGTTAGAAATTTTTAAACACTAAAAGTATAAGCTTCAGATATAGAGCATTTAATGAAAAACTTCGACATTTTAAGTAGGGGTTAGCCTGCATATTTTGAGTAAAATTCAAAAATATGAAAATATTATTTAAATGCATAGTTACATCATCCACTGACATATAATGATGGTAAAATAAGTTTGGAACTTTTTTTTCTCCGTTTCTAAATATTAGAAATTTAAGTAGTAGTTAGTACAATGATTTTAAGTAGCATATGAATTTTAACTAAATTAATGTTAAAACTCAGAATGATGAACTTGTACTATAAAAGAGAGTTTAGAATATATTAATACAAATGTAGAATGTGGTTAGAAATTTTTAAACACACTAAAGAGTATAAGCTTCAGTATATAGAGCATTTAACGAAAAATTCGACATTTTAAGTAGGGGTTAGCCTACATATTTTGAGTAAAATTCAAAAATATGAAAATATTATTTAAATGCATAGTTACATCATCCACTGACATATAATGATGGTCAAATAAGTTTGGAACTTTTTTTCTCCGTTTCTCTAGATATTAGAGATTTAGTAGTAGTTAGTACAATGATTTTAAGTAGTATATGAATTTTAACTAAATTAATGTTAAAAAATCAGAATGATGAACTTGTACTATAAAAGATAGTTTAGAATATATTAATACAAATGTAGAATGTGGTTAGAAATTTTTAAACACACTAAAGAGTATAAGCTTCAGTATATAGAGCATTTAATGAAAAACTCGACATTTTCGTAGGGGTTAGCCTACATATTTTGAGTAAAATTCAAAAATATGAAAATATTATTTAAATGCATAGTTACATCATCCACTGACATATAATGATGGTCAAATAAGTTTGGAACTTTTTCCCCGTTTTCTCTAGATATTTAAGATTTAAGTAGTAGTTAGTACAATGATTTTAAGTAGTATATGAATTTTAACTAAATTAATGTTAAAAAATCAGAATGATGAACTTGTTCTATAAAAGATAGTTTAGAATATATTAATACAAATGTAGAATGTGGTTAGAAATTTTTAAACACACTAAAGAGTATAAGCTTCAATATATAGAGCATTTAATGAAAAACTCGACATTTTAAGTAGGGGTTAGCCTACATATTTTGAGTAAAATTCAAAATTATGAAAATATTATTTAAATGCATAGTTACATCATCCACTGACATATAATGATGGTCAAATAAGTTTGAAACTTTTTTTCTCCGTTTCTCTAGATATTAGAAATTTAAGTAGTTAGTCCAATGATTTTAAGTAGTATGTGAATTTCAACTAAATTAATGTTAAAAAAATCAGAATGATGAACTTGTACTATTAAAGAGAGTTTAGAATATATTAATACAAATGTAGAATGTGGTTAGAAATTTTGAAACACACTAAAGAGTATAAGCTTCAGTATATAGAGCATTTAACGAAAAACTCGACATTTTCGTAGGGGTTAGCCTACATATTTTGAGTAAAATTCAAAAATATGAAAATATTATTTAAATGCATAGTTACATCATCCACTGACATATAATAATGTTCAAATAAGTTTGGAACTTTTTTCCCCCCGTTTTCTCTACATAATTGAGATTTCGTAATAGTTAGTACAATGATTTTAAATAGTATATGAATTTTAACTAAATTAATGTTAAAAAATCAGAATGATGAACTTGTACTATAAAAGAGAGTGTAGAATATATTAATACAAATGTAGAATGTGGTTAGAAATTTTTAAACACACTAAAGAGTATAAGCTTCAGTATATAGAGCATTTAATGAAAAACTCGACATTTTCGTAGGGGTTAGCCTGCATATTTTGAGTAAAATTCAAAAATATGAAAATATTATTTAAATGCATAGTTACATCATCCACTGACATATAATGATGGTCAAATAAGTTTGGAACTTTTTTTCTCCGTTTCTCTAGATATTTGAGATTTAAGTAGTAGTTAGTACAATGATTTTAAGTAGTATATGAATTTTAACTAAATTAATATTAAAAAATCAAAATGATGAACTTGTACTATAAAAGAGAGTTTAGAATATATTAATACAAATGTAGAACGTGGTTAGAAATATTTAAACACACTAAAAGTATAAGCTTTAGTATATAGAGCATTTAATGAAAAAATCGACATTTTAGTAGGGGTTAGCCTACATATTTTGAGTAAAATTCAAAAATATGAAAATATTATTTAAATGCATAATTACATCATCCACTGACATATAATGATTGTCAAATAAGTTTGGAACTTTTTTTCTCGTTTCTCTAGATATTTGAGATTTTGTAGTAGTTAGTACAATGATTTTAAGTAGTATATAAATTTTAACTAAATTAATGTTAAAAAATCAGAATGATGAACTTGTTCTATAAAAGAGAGTTTAGTATATATTAATACAATTGTAGAATGTGGTTAGAAATTTTTAAACACACTAAAGAGTATAAGCTTCAGTATATAGAGCATTTAATGAAAAACTTCGACATTTTAAGTAGGGGTTAGCCTACATATTTTGAGTAAAATTCAAAAATATGAAAATATTATTTAAATGCATAGTTACATCATCCACTGACATATAATGATGGTCAAATAAGTTTGGAACTTTTTCTTCTCCGTTTCTCTAGATATTTGAGATTTCGTAGTAGTTAGTCCACTGATTTTAGGTAGTATATGAATTTTAACTAAATTAATGTTAAATATCAGAATGATGAACTTGTACTATAAAATAGAGATTAATACACTAAAGAATGTGGTTAGAAATTTTTAAACACACTAAAGAGTATAAGCTTCAGTATATAGAGAATTTAACGAAAAACTCGACATTTTCGTAGGGGTTAGCCTACATATTTTGAGTAAAATTCAAAAATATGAAAATATTATTTAAATGCATAGTTACATCATCCACTTACATATAATGATGGTCAAATAAGTTTGGAACTTTTTTCCCCCGTTTTCTCTAGATATTAGAGATTTCGTAGTAGTTAGTACAATAATTTTAAGTAGTATATGAATTTTAATTAAATTAATGTTAAAAAATCAGAATGATGAACTTGTTCTATAAAAGAGAGTTTAGTATATATTAATACAAATTTAGTATGTGGTTAGAAATTTTTAAACACACTAAAGAGTATAAACTTCAGTATATAGAGCATTTAACGAAAAATTCGACATTTTCGTAGGGTTAGCCTACTTATTTGAGTAAAATTCAAAAATACGAAAATATTATTTAAATGCATAGTTACATCATCCACTGACATATAATGATGGTCAAATATGTTTGAAACTTTTTTCTTCTCCGTTTCTCTAGATATTTGAGATTTCAGAGTAGTTAGTCCAATGATTTTAAGTAGTATATGAATTTTAACTAAATTAATGTTAAAAAATCAGAATGATGAACTTGTACTATAAAAGAGAGTTTAGAATATATTAATACAAATGTAGAATGTGGTTAGAAATTTTTAAACACAGTAAAGAGTATAAGCTTCATTATATAGAGCATTTAACGAAAAACTTCGACATTTTCGTAGGGTTAGCCTACATATTTTGAGTAAAATTCAAAATTATGAAAATATTATTTAAATGCATAGTTACATCATCCACTGACATATAATGATGGTCAAATAAGTTTGAAACTTTTTTTCTCCGTTTCTCTAGATATTAGAAATTTCAGAGTAGTTAGTACAATGATTTTAACTAGTATATGAATTTTAACTATATTAATGTTAAAAAATAAGAATGATGAACTTGTACTATAAAAGATAGTTTAGAATATATTAATACAAATGTAGAATGTGGTTAGAAATTTTTAAACACACTAAAGAGTATAAGCTTCAAGATATAGAGAATTTAACTAAAAACTCAATATTTTCAGTAGGGGTTAGCCTACATATTTTGAGTAAAATTAAAAATGTGAAAATATTATTTAAATGCATAGTTACATCATCCACTGACATATAATGATGGTCAAATAAGTTTGGAACTTTTTTCTTCTCCGTTTCTCTAGATATTTAAGATTTCGTAGTAGTTAGCCACTGATTTTAAGTAGTATATGAATTTTAAATATATTAATGTTAAAACTCAGAATGATGAACTTGTATTATAAAATAGAGATTAGAATATATTAATACAAATGTAGAATGTGGTTAGAAATTTTTAAACACATTAAAGAGTATACGCTTCAGTATATAGAACATTTAACGAAAAACTCAATATTTTCGTAGGGGTTGTTAACCTACATATTTTGAGTAAAATTTAAAAATATGAAAACATTATTTAAATGCATAGTTACATCATCCACTGACATATAATGATGGTCAAATAAGTTTGGAACTTTTTTCTTCTCCGCTTCTAGATATTTGAGATTTCAGAGTAGTTAGTCCAATGATTTTGTAACATATGAATTTTAACTAAATTAATGTTAAAATTCAGAATGATGAACTTGTACTATAAAAGAGAGTTTAGAATATATTAATAAAATTTAGAATGTGGTTAGAAATTTTTAAACACAGTAAAGAGTATAAGCTTCAGTATATAGCGCATTTAACTAAAAACTCGACATTTTCGTAGGGTAAAGCCTACATATTTTGAGTTTAATTCAAAAATATGAAAATATTATTTAAATGCATAGTTACATCATCCACTGACATATAATGATGGTCAAATAAGTTTGGAACTTTTTTCTTCTCGGTTTCTCTAGATATTAGAAATTTCAGAGTAGTTAGTCCAATGATTTTAAGTAGTATATGAATTTTAACTAAATTAATGTTATAAAAATCAGAATGATGAACTTGTACTATAAAAGAGAGTTTAGAATATATTAATACAAATGTAGAACGTGGTTAGAAATTTTTAAACACACTAAAGAGTATAAGCTTCAGTATATAGAGCATTTAACTAAAAACTCAACATTTTCGTAGGGTTAGCCTACATATTTTGAGTAAAATTAAAAATATGAAAATATTATTTAAATGCATATTTAAATCATCCACTGAGATATAATGATGGTCAAATAAGTTTGGAACTTTTTCCCCGTTTTCTCTAGATATTTGAGATTTCAGTAGTAGTTAGTACAATGATTTTAAGTAGTATATGAATTTTAACTAAATTAATGTTAAAAAATCAGAATGATGAACTTGTACTATTAAAGAGAGTTTAGAATATATTAATACAAATGTAGAGTGTGGTTAGAAATTTTTAAACACACTAAAGAGTATAAACTTCAGTATATAGAGCATTTAACGAAAAACTCAACATTTTCGTAGGGGTTAGCCTACATATTTTGAGTAAAATTAAAAAATATGAAAACATTATTTAAATGCATAGTTACATCATCCACTGACATATAATGATGGTCAAATAAGTTTGGAACTTTTTTCTTCTTCGCTTCTAGATATTTGAGATTTCGTAGTAGTTAGTCCAATGATTTTAAGTAGTATATGAATTTTAACTAAATTAATATTAAAAATCAGAATGATGAACTTATACTATAAAAGAGAGTTTAATATATTAATATAAATGTAGAATGTGGTTAGAAATTTTTAAACACATTAAAGAGTATAAGCTTCAAGATATAGAGCATTTAATGAAAAACTCGACATTTTAAGTAGGGGTTAGCCTACATATTTTGAGTAAAATTCAAAAATATGAAAATATTATTTAAATGCATAGTTACATCATCCACTGACATATAATTATGTTCAAATAAGTTTGGAACTCTTTTTTTCTCCGTATCTCTAGATATTTGAGATTTGTAGTAGTTAGTACAATGATTTTAAGTAGTATATGAATTTTAACTAAATTAATATTAAAAAATCAGAATGATGAAGTTTTTCTATAAAAGAGAGTTTATTATATATTAATACAAATGTAGAATGTGGTTAGAAACTTTTAAACACACTAAAGAGTATAAGCTTCAGTATATAGAGCATTTAACGAAAAATTCGACATTTTTGTAGGGGTTAGCCTACATATTTCGAGTAAAATTCAAAAATATGAAAATATTATTTAAATGAATAGTTACATCATCCACTGACATATAATGATGGTCAAATAAGTTTGGAACTTTTTTCTTCTCCGTTTCTCTAGATATTTAAGATTTCGTAGTAGTTAGTACAATGATTTTAAGTAGTATATGACTTTTAACTAAATTAATGTTAAATCTCAGAATGATGAACTTGTACTATAAAATAGAGATTAGAATATATTAATACAAATGTAGAATGTGGTTAGAAATTTTTAAACACACTAAAGAGAATAAGCTTCAGTATATAGAGTATTTAACGAAAAACTTCGACATTTTAAGTAGGGGTTAGCCTACATATTTTGAGTAAAATTCAAAAATATGAAAATATTATTTAAATGCATAGTTACATCATCCACTGACATATAATGATGGTCAAATAAGTTTGGAACTTTTTTCTCCGTTTCTCTAGATATTTGAGATTTAAGTAGTAGTTAGTACAATGATTTTAAGTAGTATATGAATTTTAACTAAATTAATGTTAAAAAATCAGAATGATGAACTTTTACTATAAAAGAGTTTAGAATATATTAATACAAATGTAGAATATGGTAAGAAATTTTTAAACACACTAAAGAGTATAAGTTTCAGTATATAGACCATTTAACTAAAATCTCGACATTTTCGTAGGGTTAGCCTACATATTTCGAGTAAAATTCAAAAATATGAAAATATTATTTAAATGCATAGTTACATCATCCACTGACATATAATTATGGTCAAATAAGTTTGGAACTTTTTCTTCTCCGCTTCTCTAGATATTTGAGATTTAAGTAGTAGTTAGTCCAATGATTTTAAGTAGTATGTGAATTTCAACTAAATTAATGTTAAAAAATCAGAATGATGAACTTGTACTATTAAAGAGAGTTTAGAATATATTAATACAAATGTAGAACGTGGTTAGAAATTTTTAAACACACTAAAGAGTATAAGCTTCAGTATATAGAGCATTTAACGAAAAACTCGACTTTTCGTAGGGTTAGCCTACATATTTTGAGTAAAATTCAAAAATATTAAAATATTATTTAAATGCATAGATACATTATCCACTGACATATAATTATGGTCAAATAAGTTTGGAACTTTTTCCCCGGTTTCTCTAGATATTTAAGATTTAAGTAGTAGTTAGTACAATGATTTTAAGTAGTATATGAATTTTAACTAAATTAATGTTAAAAAATCAGAATGATGAACTTGTACTATGAAAGAAAGTTTAGAATATATTAATACAAATGTAGAGTGTGGTTAGAAATTTTTAAACACACTAAAGAGTATAAACTTCAGTATATAGAGCATTTAACTAAAAACTCAACATTTTAAGTAGGGGTTAACCTACATATTTTGAGTAAAATTTAAAATATGAAAATATTATTTAAATGCATATTTACATCATTCACTGACATATAATGATGGTCAAATAAGTTTGGAACTTTTTCTTCTCCGCTTCTAGATATTTGAGATTTAAGTAGTAGTTAGTCCAATGATTTTAAGTAATATATGAATTTTAACTAAATTAATGTTAAAAAATCAGAATGATGAACTTGTACTATTAAAGAGAGTTTAGAATATATTAATACAAATGTAGAACGTGGTTAGAAATATTTAAACACACTAAAGAGTATAAGCTTAAGTATATAGAGCATTTAATGAAAAAATCGACATTTTCGTAGGGGTTAGCCTACATATTTTGAGTAAAATTCAAAAATATGAAAATATTATTTAAATGCATAATTACATCATCCACTGACATATAATTTTGGTCAAATAAGTTTGGAACTCTTTTTTCTCTTTTCTCTAGATATTTGAGATTTTGTAGTAGTTAGTACAATGATTTTAAGTAGTATATAAATTTTAACTAAATTAATGTTAAAAAATCAGAATGATGAACTTGTTCTATAAAAGAGAGTTTAGTATATATTAATACAATTGTAGAATGTGGTTAGAAATTTTAAACACACTAAAGAGTATAAGCTTCAGTATATAGAGCATTTAACTAAAAATTCGACATTTTAAGTAGGGGTTAGCCTATATATTTAGTAAAATTCAAAAATATGAAAATATTATTTAAATGCATAGTTACATCATCCACTGACATATAATGATGGTCAAATAAGTTTGGAACTTTTTCTTCTCCGTTTCTCTAGATATTTGAGATTTCAGTAGTAGTTAGTCCAATGATTTTAGGTAGTATATGAATTTTAACTAAATTAATGTTAAATCTCAGAATGATGAACTTGTACTATAAAATAGAGATTAGAATATATTAATACAAATGTAGAATATGGTAAGAAATTTTTAAACACACTAAAGAGTATAAGTTTCAGTATATAGACCATTTAACGAAAATCTCGACATTTTCGTAGGGGTTAGCCTACATATTTCGAGTAAAATTCAAAAATATGAAAATATTATTTAAATGCATAGTTACATCATCCACTGACATATAATTATGGTCAAATAAGTTTGGAACTTTTTCTTCTCCGCTTCTCTAGATATTTGAGATTTCGTAGTAGTTAGTCCACTGATTTTAGGTAGTATATGAATTTTAACTAAATTAATGTTAAATATCAGAATGATGAACTTGTACTATAAAATAGAGATTAATACACTAAAGAATGTGGTTAGAAATTTTTAAACACACTAAAGAGTATAAGCTTCAGTATATAGAGAATTTAACGAAAAACTCGACATTTTCGTAGGGGTTAGCCTACATATTTTGATTAAAATTCAAAAATATGAAAATATTATTTAAATGCATACTTACATCATCCACTTACATATAATGATGGTCAAATAAGTTTGGAACTTTTTCCCCGTTTTCTAGATATTAGAGATTTCAGAGTAGTTAGTACAATAATTTTAAGTAGTATATGAATTTTAATTAAATTAATGTTAAATCTCAGAATGATGAACTTGTACTATAAAAGAGAGTTTATAATATATTAATACAAATGTAGAATGTGGTTAGAAATTTTAAACACATTAAAGAGTATAAGCTTCAAGATATAGAGCATTTAACGAAAAACTTCGACATTTTAGTAGGGGTTAGCCTACATATTTTGAGTAAAATTCAAAAATATGAAAATATTATTTAAATGCATAGTTACATCATCCACTTACATATAATGATGGTCAAATAAGTTTGGAACTTTTTCTTCTCCGTTTCTCTAGATATTTGAGATTTAAGTAGTAGTTAGTCCACTGATTTTAGGTAGTATATGAATTTTAACTAAATTAATGTTAAATCTCAGAATGATGAACTTGTACTATAAAATAGAGATTATAATATATTAATACAAATGTAGAATGTGGTTAGAAATTTTTAAACACACTAAAGAGTATAAGCTTCAGTATATAGAGCATTTAACTAAAAACTCGACATTTTCGTAGGGTTAGCCTACTTATTTGAATAAAATTCAAAAATATGAAAATATTATTTAAAAGCATAGTTACATCATCCACTGACATATAATGATGGTCAAATATGTTTGGAACTTTTTCTTCTCCGTTTCTCTAGATATTTGAGATTTAAGTAGTAGTTAGTCCAATGATTTTAAGTAGTATATGAATTTTTACTAAATTAATGTTAAATCTCAGAATGATGAACTTGTACTATAAAATAGAGATTAGAATATATTAATACAAATGTAGAATGTGGTTAGAAATTTTTAAACACACTAAAGAGTATAAGCTTAGTATATAGAGCATTTAACTAAAAACTCGACATTTTCGTAGGGTTAGCCTACATATTTTGAGTAAAATTCAAAAATATGAAAATATTATTTAAATGCATAGTTACATCATCCACTGACATAAAATGATTGTCAAATAAGTTTGGAACTTTTTTCCCCGGTTTCTCTAGATATTAGAAATTTAAGTAGTAGTTAGTACAATGATTTTAAGTAGTATATGAATTTTAACTAAATTAATGTTAAAAAATCAGAATGATGAACTTGTACTATAAAAGAGAGTTTATAATATATTAATACAAATGTAGAGTGTGGTTAGAAATTTTTAAACACACTAAAGAGTATAAACTTCAGTATATAGAGCATTTAACTAAAAACTCGACATTTTAAGTAGGGGTTAGCCTACATATTTTGAGTAAAATTCAAAAATATTAAAATATTATTTAAAAGCATAGTTACATCATCCACTGACATATAATGATGGTCAAATAAGTTTGGAACTTTTTCTTCTCCGTTTCTCTAGATATTTGAGATTTAAGTAGTAGTTAGTCCATGATTTTAAGTAGTATATGAATTTTAACTAAATTAATGTTAAATCTCAGAATGATGAACTTGTACTATAAAATAGAGATTAGAATATATTAATACAAATGTAGAATGTGGTTAGAAATTTTTAAACACACTAAAGAGAATAAGCTTCAGTATATAGAGTATTTAACGAAAAACTAGACATTTTCGAAGGGTTAGCCTACATATTTTGAGTAAAATTCAAAAATATGAAAATATTATTTAAATGCATAGTTACATCATCCACTGACATATAATGATGGTCAAATAAGTTTGGAACTTTTTTCCCGTTTTCTCTAGATATTTGAGATTTAAGTAGTAGTTAGTACAATGATTTTAATTAGTATATGTATTTTAACTAAATTAATGTTAAAAAATCAGAATGATGAACTTGTACTATAAAAGAGAGTTTAGAATATATTAATACAAATGTAGAATGTGGTTAGAAATTTTTAAACACACTAAAGAGTATAAGCTTCAAGATATAGAGCATTTAACGAAAAATTCGACATTTTAGTAGGGGTTAGCCTACATATTTTGAGTAAAATTCAAAAATATGAAAATATTATTTAAATGCATAGTTACATCATCCACTGACATATAATGATGGTCAAATAAGTTTGGAACTTTTTCTTCTCCGCTTCTCTAGATATTAGAAATTTAAGTAGTAGTTAGTCCAATGATTTTAAGTAGTATGTGAATTTCAACTAAATTAATGTTAAAAAAATCAGAATGATGAAATTGTACTATTAAAGAGAGTTTAGAGTATATTAATACAAATGTAGAACGTGGTTAGAAATTTTTAAACACACTAAAGAGTATAAGCTTCAGTATATAGAGCATTTAATGAAAAAATCGACATTTTAGTAGGGGTTAACCTACATATTTTGAGTAAAATTCAAAAATATGAAAATATTATTTAAATGCATAGATACATAATCCACTGTCATATAATGATGGTCAAATAAGTTTGGAACTTTTTTCCCCGGTTTCTCTAGATATTTGAGATTTAAGTAGTAGTTAGTACAATGATTTAAACTAGTATATGAATTTTAACTAAATTAATGTTAAAAAATCAGAATGATGAACTTGTACTATAAAAGATAGTTTAGAATATATTAATACAAATGTAGAATGTGGTTAGAAATTTTTAAACACACTAAAGAATATAAGCTTCAGTATATATAGCATTTAGAAAAACTCGACTTTTTAGTAGGGGTTAGCCTACATATTTTGAGTAAAATTCAAAAATGTGAAAATATTATTTCAATGCATAGTTACATCATCCACTGACATATAATGATGGTCAAATAAGTTTGGAACTTTTTCCCCGGTTTCTCTAGATATTTAAGATTTAAGTAGTAGTTAGTACAATGATTTTAAGTAGTATATGAATTTTAACTAAATTAATGTTAAAAATCAGAATGATGAACTTTTACTATAAAAGAGAGTTTATAATATATTAATACAAATGTAGAGTGTGGTTAGAAATTTTTAAACACACTAAAGAGTATAAACTTCAGTATATAGAGCATTTAACGAAAAACTCAACATTTTCGTAGGGGTTAACCTACATATTTTGAGTAAAATTAAAAATATGAAAATATTATTTAAATGCATAGTTACATCATTCACTGACATATAATGATGGTCAAATAAGTTTGGAACTTTTTTTTTCTCCGTTTCTCTAGATATTAGAAATTTAAGTAGTAGTTAGTCCAATGATTTTAAGTAGTATATGAATTTTAACTAAATTAATGTTAAAAATCAGAATGATGAACTTGTACTATTAAAGAGAGTTTAGAATATATTAATGCAAATGTAGAACGTGGTTAGAAATATTTAAACACACTAAAGAGTATAAGCTTTAGTATATAGAGCATTTAATGAAAAAATCGACATTTTAAGTAGGGGTTAGCCTATATATTTTGAGTAAAATTCAAAAATATGAAAATATTATTTAAATGCATAATTACATCATCCACTGATATATAATTTTGGTCAAATAAGTTTGGAACTCTTTTTCTCTTTTCTCTAGATATTTGAGATTTTGTAGTAGTTAGTACAATGATTTTAAGTAGTATATAAATTTTAACTAAATTAATGTTAAAAATCAGAATAATGAACTTGTTCTATAAAAGAGAGTTTAGTATATATTAATACAATTGTAGAATGTGGTTAGAAATTTTAAACACACTAAAGAGTATAAGCTTCAGTATATAGAGCATTTAATGAAAAAATCGACATTTTAAGTAGGGGTTAGCCTATATATTTTGAGTAAAATTCAAAAATATGAAAATATTATTTAAATGCATAGTTACATCATCCACTGACATATAATGATGGTCAAATAAGTTTGGAACTTTTTCTTCTCCGTTTCTCTAGATATTTGAGATTTAGTAGTAGTTAGTCCAATGATTTTAGGTAGTATATGAATTTTAACTAAATTAATGTTAAATCTCAGAATGATGAACTTGTACTATAAAATAGAGATTAGAATATATTAATACAAATGTAGAATATGGTAAGAAATTTTTAAACACACTAAAGAGTATAAGTTTCAGTATATAGACCATTTAACTAAAAACTCGACATTTTCGTAGGGTTAGCCTACATATTTTAAGTAAAATTCAAAAATATGAAAATATTATTTAAATGCATAGTTACATCATCCACTGACATATAATTATGGTCAAATAAGTTTGGAACTTTTTCTTCTCCGTTTCTCTAGATATTTGAGATTTAAGTAGTAGTTAGTCCATGATTTTAGGTAGTATATGAATTTTAACTAAATTAATGTTAAAAATCAGAATGATGAACTTGTACTATTAAAGAGAGTTTAGAATATATTAATGCAAATGTAGAACGTGGTTAGAAATATTTAAACACACTAAAGAGTATAAGCTTTAGTATATAGAGCATTTAATGAAAAAATCGACATTTTCGTAGGGGTTAGCCTACATATTTTGAGTAAAATTCAAAAATATGAAAATATTATTTAAATGCATAATTACATCATCCACTGACATATAATTTTGGTCAAATAAGTTTGGAACTCTTTTTCTCTTTTCTCTAGATATTTGAGATTTTGTAGTAGTTAGTACAATGATTTTAAGTAGTATATAAATTTTAACTAAATTAATGTTAAAAAATCAGAATGATGAACTTGTTCTATAAAAGAGAGTTTAGTATATATTAATACAATTGTAGAATGTGGTTAGAAAATTTTAAACACACTAAAGAGTATAAGCTTCAGTATATAGAGCATTTAACGAAAAATTCGACATTTTCGTAGGGGTTAGCCTATATATTTCGAGTAAAATTCAAAAATATGAAAATATTATTTAAATGCATAGTTACATCATCCACTGACATATAATGATGGTCAAATAAGTTTGGAACTTTTTTCTTCTCCGTTTCTAGATATTTGAGATTTAGTAGTAGTTAGTCCATGATTTTAGGTAGTATATGAATTTTAACTAAATTAATGTTAAATCTCAGAATGATGAACTTGTACTATAAAATAGAGATTAGAATATATTAATACAAATGTAGAATATGGTAAGAAATTTTTAAACACACTAAAGAGTATAAGTTTCAGTATATAGAGCATTTAACTAAAAACTCGACATTTTAAGTAGGGTTAGCCTACATATTTTGAGTAAAATTCAAAAATATGAAAATATTATTTAAATGCATAGTTACATCATCCACTGACATATAATTATGGTCAAATAAGTTTGGAACTTTTTTCTTCTCCGTTTCTCTAGATATTTGAGATTTCGTAGTAGTTAGTCCACTGATTTTAGGTAGTATATGAATTTTAACTAAATTAATGTTAAATATCAGAATGATGAACTTGTACTATAAAATAGAGATTAATACACTAAAGAATGTGGTTAGAAATTTTTAAACACACTAAAGAGTATAAGCTTCAGTATATAGAGAATTTAACGAAAAACTTCGACATTTTAAGTAGGGTTAGCCTACATATTTTGAGTAAAATTCAAAAATATGAAAATATTATTTAAATGCATACTTACATCATCCACTTACATATAATGATGGTCAAATAAGTTTGGAACTTTTTTCCCCCGTTTTCTCTAGATATTAGAGATTTCGTAGTAGTTAGTACAATAATTTTAAGTAGTATATGAATTTTAATTAAATTAATGTTAAAAAATCAGAATGATGAACTTGTTCTATAAAAGAGAGTTTAGTATATATTAATACAAATTTAGTATGTGGTTAGAAATTTTTAAACACACTAAAGAGTATAAACTTCAGTATATAGAGCATTTAACGAAAAATTCGACATTTTCGTAGGGGTTAGCCTACTTATTTCGAATAAAATTCAAAAATACGAAAATATTATTTAAAAGCATAGTTACATCATCCACTGACATATAATGATGGTCAAATATGTTTGGAACTTTTTTCTTCTCCGTTTCTCTAGATATTTGAGATTTCGTAGTAGTTAGTCCACTGATTTTAAGTAGTATATGAATTTTTACTAAATTAATGTTAAATCTCAGAATGATGAACTTGTACTATAAAATAGAGATTAGAATATATTAATACAAATGTAGAATGTGGTTAGAAATTTTTAAACACACTAAAGAGTATAAGCTTCAGTATATAGAGCATTTAACGAAAAACTCGACATTTTCGTAGGGGTTAGCCTACATATTTTGAGTAAAATTCAAAAATATGAAAATATTATTTAAATGCATAGTTACATCATCCACTGACATAAAATGATTGTCAAATAAGTTTGAACTTTTTTTCTCCGTTTCTCTAGATATTAGAAGTTTCGTAGTAGTTAGTCCAATGATTTTAAGTAGTATGTGAATTTCAACTAAAATAATGTTAAAAAAATCAGAAAGATGAACTTGTACTATTAAAGAGAGTTTAGAATATATTAATACAAATGTAGAACGTGGTTAGAAATTTTTAAACACACTAAAGAGTATAAGCTTCAGTATATAGAGCATTTAACGAAAAACTCGACATTTTAAGTAGGGTTAGCCTACATATTTTGAGTAAAATTCAAAAATATGAAAATATTATTTAAATGCATAGATACATCATACACTGACATATAATGATGGTCAAATAAGTCTGAAACTTTTGTTTTCTCCGTTTCTCTAGATATTAGAGATTTAAGTAGTAGTTAGTACAATGATTTTAAGTAGTATATGGATTTTAACTAAACTAATGTTAAAAATCAGAATGATGAACTTTTACTATAAAAGAGAGTTTAGAATATAATAATACAAATGTAGAGTGTGGTTAGAAATTTTTAAACATACTAAAGAGTATAAGCTTCAAGATATAGAGCATTCAACTAAAAACTCGACATTTTAAGTAGGGTTAGCCTACATATTTTGAGTAAAATTCAAAAATATGAAAATATTATTTAAATGCATAGTTACATCATCCACTGACATATAATGATGGTAAAATATGTTTGGAACTTTTTTTCTCCGTTTCTCTAGATATTAGAGATTTAAGTAGTAGTTCCAATAATTTAAAGTAGTATATGAATTTTAACTAAATTAATGTTAAAAATCAGAATGATGAACTTGTACTATAAAAGAGAGTTTTGAATATATTAAAACAAATGTAGAATGTGGTTAGAAATTTTTAAACACACTAAAAGTATAAGCTTCAGTATATAGAGCATTTAACGAAAAACTTCGACATTTTAAGTAGGGTTAGCCTACATATTTTGAGTAAAATTCAAAATTATGAAAATATTATTTAAATGCATAGTTACATCATCCACTGACATATAATGATGGTCAAATAAGTTTGAAACTTTTTTTCTCCGTTTCTCTAGATATTAGAAATTTAAGTAGTAGTTAGTCCAATGATTTTAAGTAGTATGTGAATTTCAACTAAATTAATGTTAAAAAATCAGAATGATGAACTTGTACTATTAAAGAGAGTTTAGAATATATTAATACAAATGTAGAATGTGGTTAGAAATTTTTAAACACACTAAAGAGTATAAGCTTCAGTATATAGAGCATTTAACGAAAAACTCCGACATTTTCGTAGGGTTAGCCTACATATTTTGAGTAAAATTCAAAAATATGAAAATATTATTTAAATGCATAGTTACATCATCCACTGACATATAATAATGTTCAAATAAGTTTGGAACTTTTTTCCCCCCGTTTTCTCTACATAATTGAGATTTCGTAATAGTTAGTACAATGATTTTAAATAGTATATGAATTTTAACTAAATTAATGTTAAAAAATCAGAATGATGAACTTGTACTATAAAAGAGAGTTTAGAATATATTAATACAAATGTAGAATGTGGTTAGAAATTTTTAAACACACTAAAGAGTATAAGCTTCAGTATATAGAGCATTTAACGAAAAACTTCGACATTTTAAGTAGGGTTAGCCTACATATTTTGAGTAAAATTCAAAAATATGAAAATATTATTTAAATGCATAGTTACATCATCCACTGACATATAATGATGGTAAAATAAGTTTGGAACTTTTTTTTCTCCGTTTCTCTAAATATTAGAAATTTCGTAGTAGTTAGTACAATGATTTTAAGTAGCATATGAATTTTAACTAAATTAATGTTAAAAAATCAGAATGATGAACTTGTACTATAAAATAGAGTTTAGAATATATTAATACAAATTTAGAATGTGGTTAGAAATTTTTAAACACAATAAAGAGTATAAGCTTCAGTATATAGAGCATTTAACGAAAAACTCGATATTTTAGTAGGGGTTAACCTACATATTTTGAGTTTAATTCAAAAATATGAAAATATTATTTAAATGCATAGTTACATCATCCACTGACATATAATGATGGTCAAATAAGTTTGAAACTTTTTTTTCTCCGTTTCTCTAGATATTAGAAATTTCGTAGTAGTTAGTCCAATGATTTTAAGTAGTATATGAATTTCAACTAAATTAATGTTATAAAAATCAGAATGATGAACTTGTACTATTAAAGAGAGTTTAGAATATATTAATACAAATGTAGAACGTGGTTAGAAATTTTTAAACACACTAAAAGTATAAGCTTCAGTATATAGAGCATTTAACTAAAAACTCGACATTTTCGTAGGGTTAGCCTACATATTTTGAGTAAAATTAAAAATATGAAAACATTATTTAAATGCATAGTTACATCATCCACTGACATATAATGATGGTCAAATAAGTTTGGAACTTTTTCTTCTTCGTTTCTCTAGATATTTGAGATTTCAGAGTAGTTCCAATGATTTTAAGTAGTATATGAATTTTAACTAAATTAATATTAAAAAATCAGAATGATGAACTTATACTATAAAAGAGAGTTTTAATATATTAATATAAATGTAGAATGTGGTTAGAAATTTTTAAACACATTAAAGAGTATAAGCTTCAGTATATAGAGCATTTAACTAAAAACTCGAAATTTTCGTAGGGGTTAGCCTACTTATTTCGAGTAAAATTAAAAAATATGAAAATATTATTTAAATGCATAGTTACATAATCCACTGACATATAATGATGGTCAAATAAGTTTGGAACTTTTTCTTCTTAGTTTCTCTAGATATTTGAGATTTAAGTAGTAGTTAGCCACTAATTTTAAGTAGTATATTAATTTTAAATATATTAATGTTAAAACTCAGAATGATGAACTTGTACTATAAAATAGAGATTAGAATATATTAATACAAATGTAGAATGTGGTTAGAAATTTTTAAACACATTAAAGAGTATAAGCTTCAGTATATAGAGCATTTAACGAAAAACTCAATATTTTCGTAGGGGTTGTTAACCTACATATTTTGAGTAAAATTTAAAAATATGAAAACATTATTTAAATGCATAGTTACATCATCCACTGACATATAATGATTGTCAAATAATTTTGGAACTTTTTTCTTCTCCGGTTTCTCTAGATATTTGAGATTTCGTAGTAGTTAGTACAATGATTTAAACTAGTATATGAATTTTAACTAAATTAATGTTAAAAAAATCAGAATGATGAACTTGTACTATAAAAGATAGTTTAGAATATATTAATACAAATGTAGAATGTGGTTAGAAATTTTTAAACACACTAAAGAATATAAGTTTCAGTATATATAGCATTTAACTAAAAACTTCGACTTTTTAAGTAGGGGTTATACATATTTTGAGTAAAATTCAAAAATATGAAAATATTATTTAAATGCATAGTTACATCATCCACTGACATATAATGATGGTCAAATAAGTTTGGAACTTTTTTCACCCAGTTTCTCTTGATATTTGAGATTTTCGTAGTAGTTAGTACAATGATTTTAAGTAGTATATGAATTTTAACTAAATTAATATTAAAAAATCAAAATGATGAACTTGTACTATAAAAGAGAGTTTAGAATATATTAATACAAATGTAGAATGTGGTTAGAAATTATTAAACACACTAAAGAGTATAAGCTTCAGTATATAGAGCATTTAACGAAAAACTCGATATTTTTGTAGGGGTTAGCCTACATATTTTGAGTAAAATTCAAAAATATGAAAATATTATTTAAATGCATAGATACATCATCCACTGACATATAATGATGGTCAAATAAGTTTGGAACTTTTTTCCCCCGGTTTTTCTAGATATTTGAGATTTCGTAGTAGTTAGTACAATGATTTTAACTAGTATATGAATTTTAACTATATTAATGTTAAAAAATAAGAATGATGAACTTGTACTATAAAAGATAGTTTAGAATATATTAATACAAATGTAGAATGTGGTTAGAAATTTTTAAACACACTAAAGAGTATAAGCTTCAGTATATAGAGAATTTACCGAAAAACTCGACTTTTTCGTAGGGGTTAGCCTACATATTTTGAGTAAAATTAAAAAATGTGAAAATATTATTTAAATGCATAGTTACATCATCCACTGACATATAATGATGGTCAAATAAGTTTGGAACTTTTTTCCCCGGTTTTCTAGATATTTAAGATTTAAGTAGTAGTTAGTCCAATGATTTTAAGTAGTATATGAATTTTAAATATATTAATGTTAAAACTCAGAATGATGAACTTGTATTATAAAATAGAGATTAGAATATATTAATACAAATGTAGAATGTGGTTAGAAATTTTTAAACACATTAAAGAGTATACGCTTCAGTATATAGAACATTTAACGAAAAACTCAATATTTTCGTAGGGGTTGTTAACCTACATATTTTGAGTAAAATTTAAAAATATGAAAACATTATTTAAATGCATAGTTACATCATCCACTGACATATAATGATGGTCAAATAAGTTTGGAACTTTTTTCTTCTCCGTTTCTCTAGATATTTGAGATTTCGTAGTAGTTAGTCCAATGATTTTAAGTAACATATGAATTTTAACTAAATTAATGTTAAAATTCAGAATGATGAACTTGTACTATAAAAGAGAGTTTAGAATATATTAATAAAATTTAGAATGTGGTTAGAAATTTTTAAACACAGTAAAGAGTATAAGCTTCAGTATATAGCGCATTTAACGAAAATTCGACATTTTCGTAGGGGTTAGCCTACATATTTTGAGTAAAATTCAAAAATATGAAAATATTATTTAAATGCATAGATACATAATCCACTGTCATATAATGATGGTCAAATAAGTTTGGAACTTTTTTTCCTCCGGTTTCTCTAGATATTTGAGATTTCGTAGTAGTTAGTACAATGATTTAAACTAGTATATGAATTTTAACTAAATTAATGTTAAAAAAATCAGAATGATGAACTTGTACTATAAAAGATAGTTTAGAATATATTAATACAAATGTAGAATGTGGTTAGAAATTTTTAAACACACTAAAGAATATAAGCTTCAGTATATATAGCATTTACCGAAAAACTCGACTTTTTCGTAGGGGTTAGCCTACATATTTTGAGTAAAATTCAAAAATGTGAAAATATTATTTCAATGCATAGTTACATCATCCACTGACATATAATGATGGTCAAATAAGTTTGGAACTTTTTTTCCCCCGGTTTCTCTAGATATTTAAGATTTCGTAGTAGTTAGTACAATGATTTTAAGTAGTATATGAATTTTAACTAAATTAATGTTATAAAATCAGAATGATGAACTTGTTCTATAAAAGATAGTTTAGAATATATTAATACAAATATCAAATGTGGTTAGAAATTTTTAAACACACTAAAGAGTATAAGTTTCAATATATAGAGCATTTAACGAAAAACTCGACATTTTCGTAGGGGTTAGCCTACATATTTTGAGTAAAATTCAAAAATATGAAAATATTATTTAAATGCATAGTTACATCATCCACTGACATATAATGATGGTCAAATAAGTTTGGAACTTTTTCACCCAGTTTCTCTTGATATTTGAGATTTAAGTAGTAGTTAGTACAATGATTTTAAGTAGTATATGAATTTTAACTAAATTAATATTAAAAAATCAAAATGATGAACTTGTACTATAAAAGAGAGTTTAGAATATATTAATACAAATTTAGAACGTGGTTAGAAATATTTAAACACACTAAAGAGTATAAGCTTTAGTATATAGAGCATTTAATGAAAAAATCGACATTTTAGTAGGGTTAGCCTACATATTTTGAGTAAAATTCAAAAATATGAAAATATTATTTAAATGCATAATTACATCATCCACTGACATATAATTTTTGGTCAAATAAGTTTGGAACTCTTTTTTTCTCTTTTCTCTAGATATTTGAGATTTTGTAGTAGTTAGTACAATGATTTTAAGTAGTATATAAATTTTAACTAAATTAATGTTAAAAATCAGAATGATGAACTTGTACTATAAAAGAGAGTTTAGTATATATTAATACAATTGTAGAATGTGGTTAGAAATTTTAAACACACTAAAGAGTATAAGCTTCAGTATATAGAGCATTTAACTAAAAATTCGACATTTTAAGTAGGGGTTAGCCTATATATTTGAGTAAAATTCAAAAATATGAAAATATTATTTAAATGCATAGTTACATCATCCACTGACATATAATGATGGTCAAATAAGTTTGGAACTTTTTTTCTCCGTTTCTCTAGATATTTGAGATTTAAGTAGTAGTTAGTCCACTGATTTTAGGTAGTATATGAATTTTAACTAAATTAATGTTAAATCTCAGAATGATGAACTTGTACTATAAAATAGAGATTAGAATATATTAATACAAATGTAGAATATGGTAAGAAATTTTTAAACACACTAAAGAGTATAAGTTTCAGTATATAGACCATTTAACTAAAAACTCGACATTTTCGTAGGGTTAGCCTACATATTTCGAGTAAAATTCAAAAATATGAAAATATTATTTAAATGCATAGTTACATCATCCACTGACATATAATGATGGTCAAATAAGTTTGGAACTTTTTCTTCTCCGCTTCTCTAGATATTTGAGATTTCGTAGTAGTTAGTCCAATGATTTTAAGTAGTATATGAATTTTAACTAAATTAATGTTAAATATCAGAATGATGAACTTGTACTATAAAATAGAGATTAATACACTAAAGAATGTGGTTAGAAATTTTAAACACACTAAAGAGTATAAGCTTCAGTATATAGAGAATTTAACTAAAAACTCGACATTTTCGTAGGGTTAGCCTACATATTTTGAGTAAAATTCAAAAATATGAAAATATTATTTAAATGCATAGTTACATCATCCACTGACATATAATGATGGTCAAATAAGTTTGGAACTTTTTTCCCCGGTTTCTCTAGATATTTGAGATTTCAGTAGTAGTTAGTACAATGATTTTAAGTAGTATATGAATTTTAACTAAATTAATGTTAAAAATCAGAATGATGAACTTGTTCTATAAAAGAGAGTTTAGTATATATTAATACAAATTTAGAATGTGGTTAGAAATTTTAAACACACTAAAGAGTATAAACTTCAGTATATAGAGCATTTAACGAAAAACTCGACATTTTCGTAGGGTTAGCCTACATATTTTGAGTAAAATTCAAAAATATGAAAATATTATTTAAAAGCATAGTTACATCATCCACTGACATATAATGATGGTCAAATATGTTTGGAACTTTTTCTTCTCCGCTTCTAGATATTTGAGATTTCAGAGTAGTTAGTCCAATGATTTTAAGTAGTATATGAATTTTAACTAAATTAATGTTAAATCTCAGAATGATGAACTTGTACTATAAAATAGAGATTAGAATATATTAATACAAATGTAGAATGTGGTTAGAAATTTTTAAACACACTAAAGAGTATAAGCTTCAAGATATAGAGCATTTAACTAAAAACTCGACATTTTCAGTAGGGGTTAGCCTACATATTTTGAGTAAAATTCAAAAATATGAAAATATTATTTAAATGCATAGTTACATCATCCACTGACATAAAATGATTGTCAAATAAGTTTGGAACTTTTTTTCTCCGTTTCTCTAGATATTTGAGATTTCAGTAGTAGTTAGTACAATGATTTTAACTAGTATATGAATTTTAACTATATTAATGTTAAAAAATAAGAATGATGAACTTGTACTATAAAAGATAGTTTAGAATATATTAATACAAATGTAGAATGTGGTTAGAAATTTTTAAACACACTAAAGAGTATAAGCTTCAAGATATAGAGCATTTACCTAAAAACTCGACTTTTTCAGTAGGGGTTAGCCTACATATTTTGAGTAAAATTAAAAATGTGAAAATATTATTTAAATGCATAGTTACATCATCCACTGACATATAATGATGGTCAAATAAGTTTGGAACTTTTTTCTTCTCCGTTTCTCTAGATATTTAAGATTTCGTAGTAGTTAGCCACTGATTTTAAGTAGTATATGAATTTTAAATATATTAATGTTAAAACTCAGAATGATGAACTTGTACTATAAAATAGAGATTAGAATATATTAATACAAATGTAGAATGTGGTTAGAAATTTTTAAACACATTAAAGAGTATAAACTTCAGTATATAGAGCATTTAACTAAAAACTCGACATTTTAGTAGGGGTTGTTAACCTACATATTTTGAGTAAAATTTAAAAATATGAAAACATTATTTAAATGCATAGTTACATCATCCACTGACATATAATGATGGTCAAATAAGTTTGGAACTTTTTTCTTCTCCGTTTCTCTAGATATTTGAGATTTCGTAGTAGTTAGTCCAATGATTTTAAGTAACATATGAATTTTAACTAAATTAATGTTAAAATTCAGAATGATGAACTTGTACTATAAAAGAGAGTTTAGAATATATTAATAAAATTTAGAATGTGGTTAGAAATTTTTAAACACAGTAAAGAGTATAAGCTTCAGTATATAGCGCATTTAACGAAAATTCGACATTTTCGTAGGGGTTAGCCTACATATTTTGAGTAAAATTCAAAAATATGAAAATATTATTTAAATGCATAGATACATCATCCACTGACATATAATGATGGTCAAATAAGTTTGGAACTTTTTTTCTCCGTTTCTCTAGATATTTGAGATTTAAGTAGTAGTTAGTACAATGATTTAAACTAGTATATGAATTTTAACTAAATTAATGTTAAAAATCAGAATGATGAACTTGTACTATAAAAGATAGTTTAGAATATATTAATACAAATGTAGAATGTGGTTAGAAATTTTTAAACACACTAAAGAGTATAAGCTTCAGTATATAGAGCATTTAACGAAAAACTCGACATTTTCAGTAGGGGTTAGCCTACATATTTTGAGTAAAATTAAAAATGTGAAAATATTATTTCAATGCATAGTTACATCATCCACTGACATATAATGATGGTCAAATAAGTTTGGAACTTTTTTCCTCGGTTTCTCTAGATATTTAAGATTTAAGTAGTAGTTAGTACAATGATTTTAAGTAGTATATGAATTTTAACTAAATTAATGTTATAAAATCAGAATGATGAACTTGTTCTATAAAAGATAGTTTAGAATATATTAATACAAATTTAGAATGTGGTTAGAAATTTTTAAACACACTAAAGAGTATAAGTTTCAATATATAGAGCATTTAACGAAAAACTCGACATTTTCGTAGGGTTAGCCTACATATTTTGAGTAAAATTCAAAAATATGAAAATATTATTTAAATGCATAGTTACATCATCCACTGACATATAATGATGGTCAAATAAGTTTGGAACTTTTTTTCTCCGTTTCTCTAGATATTTGAGATTTCAGAGTAGTTAGTACAATGATTTTAAGTAGTATATGAATTTTAACTAAATTAATGTTAAAAATCAGAATGATGAACTTGTACTATAAAAGAGAGTTTAGAATATATTAATACAAATGTAGAATGTGGTTAGAAATTTTTAAACACACTAAAGAGTATAAGCTTCAGTATATAGAGCATTTAATGAAAAAATCGACATTTTCGTAGGGTTAGCCTATATATTTTGAGTAAAATTCAAAAATATGAAAATATTATTTAAATGCATAGATACATCATCCACTGACATATAATGATGGTCAAATAAGTTTGGAACTTTTTCCCCGGTTTCTCTAGATATTTAAGATTTAAGTAGTAGTTAGTACAATGATTTTAAGTAGTATATGAATTTTAACTAAATTAATGTTATAAAATCAGAATGATGAACTTGTTCTATAAAAGATAGTTTAGAATATATTAATACAAATATCAAATGTGGTTAGAAATTTTTAAACACACTAAAGAGTATAAGTTTCAATATATAGAGCATTTAACGAAAAACTCGACATTTTCGTAGGGGTTAGCCTACATATTTTGAGTAAAATTCAAAAATATGAAAATATTATTTAAATGCATACTTACATCATCCACTTACATATAATGATGGTCAAATAAGTTTGGAACTTTTTTCTCCGTTTCTCTAGATATTTGAGATTTAAGTAGTAGTTAGTACAATGATTTTAAGTAGTATATGAATTTTAACTAAATTAATGTTAAAAATCAGAATGATGAACTTGTACTATAAAAGAGAGTTTAGAATATATTAATACAAATTTAGAACGTGGTTAGAAATATTTAAACACACTAAAGAGTATAAGCTTTAGTATATAGAGCATTTAATGAAAAAATCGACATTTTCGTAGGGGTTGGCCTACATATTTTGAGTAAAATTCAAAAATATGAAAATATTATTTAAATGCATAATTACATCATCCACTGACATATAATTTTTGGTCAAATAAGTTTGGAACTCTTTTTTTCTCTTTTCTCTAGATATTTGAGATTTTGTAGTAGTTAGTACAATGATTTTAAGTAGTATATAAATTTTAACTAAATTAATGTTAAAAAATCAGAATGATGAACTTGTTCTATAAAAGAGAGTTTAGTATATATTAATACAATTGTAGAATGTGGTTAGAAAATTTTAAACACACTAAAGAGTATAAGCTTCAGTATATAGAGCATTTAACGAAAAATTCGACATTTTCGTAGGGGTTAGCCTATATATTTCGAGTAAAATTCAAAAATATGAAAATATTATTTAAATGCATAGTTACATCATCCACTGACATATAATGATGGTCAAATAAGTTTGGAACTTTTTTCTTCTCCGTTTCTCTAGATATTTGAGATTTCGTAGTAGTTAGTCCACTGATTTTAGGTAGTATATGAATTTTAACTAAATTAATGTTAAATCTCAGAATGATGAACTTGTACTATAAAATAGAGATTAGAATATATTAATACAAATGTAGAATATGGTAAGAAATTTTTAAACACACTAAAGAGTATAAGTTTCAGTATATAGACCATTTAACGAAAATCTCGACATTTTCGTAGGGGTTAGCCTACATATTTCGAGTAAAATTCAAAAATATGAAAATATTATTTAAATGCATAGTTACATCATCCACTGACATATAATTATGGTCAAATAAGTTTGGAACTTTTTTCTTCTCCGTTTCTCTAGATATTTGAGATTTCGTAGTAGTTAGTCCACTGATTTTAGGTAGTATATGAATTTTAACTAAATTAATGTTAAATATCAGAATGATGAACTTGTACTATAAAATAGAGATTAATACACTAAAGAATGTGGTTAGAAATTTTTAAACACACTAAAGAGTATAAGCTTCAGTATATAGAGAATTTAACGAAAAACTCGACATTTTCGTAGGGGTTAGCCTACATATTTTGAGTAAAATTCAAAAATATGAAAATATTATTTAAATGCATACTTACATCATCCACTTACATATAATGATGGTCAAATAAGTTTGGAACTTTTTTCCCCCGTTTCTCTAGATATTAGAGATTTAAGTAGTAGTTAGTACAATAATTTTAAGTAGTATATGAATTTTAATTAAATTAATGTTAAAAAATCAGAATGATGAACTTGTTCTATAAAAGAGAGTTTAGTATATATTAATACAAATTTAGTATGTGGTTAGAAATTTTTAAACACACTAAAGAGTATAAACTTCAGTATATAGAGCATTTAACGAAAAATTCGACATTTTCGTAGGGGTTAGCCTACTTATTTCGAATAAAATTCAAAAATACGAAAATATTATTTAAAAGCATAGTTACATCATCCACTGACATATAATGATGGTCAAATATGTTTGGAACTTTTTCTTCTCCGTTTCTCTAGATATTTGAGATTTAAGTAGTAGTTAGTCCATGATTTTAAGTAGTATATGAATTTTACTAAATTAATGTTAAATCTCAGAATGATGAACTTGTACTATAAAATAGAGATTAGAATATATTAATACAAATGTAGAATGTGGTTAGAAATTTTTAAACACACTAAAGAGTATAAGCTTCAGTATATAGAGCATTTAACGAAAAACTCGACATTTTCAGTAGGGTTAGCCTACATATTTTGAGTAAAATTCAAAAATATGAAAATATTATTTAAATGCATAGTTACATCATCCACTGACATAAAATGATTGTCAAATAAGTTTGAACTTTTTTTTTCTCCGTTTCTCTAGATATTAGAAGTTTCGTAGTAGTTAGTCCAATGATTTTAAGTAGTATGTGAATTTCAACTAAAATAATGTTAAAAAAATCAGAAAGATGAACTTGTACTATTAAAGAGAGTTTAGAATATATTAATACAAATGTAGAACGTGGTTATAAATTTTAAACACACTAAAGAGTATAAGCTTCAGTATATCGAGCATTTACCGAAAAACTCGACTTTTTCGTAGGGGTTAGCCTACATATTTTGAGTAAAATTCAAAAATATGAAAATATTATTTAAATGCATAGATACATCATACACTGACATATAATGATGGTCAAATAAGTCTGAAACTTTTGTTTTCTCCGTTTCTCTAGATATTAGATATTTCGTAGTAGTTAGTACAATGATTTTAAGTAGTATATGGATTTTAACTAAACTAATGTTAAAAAATCAGAATGATGAACTTTTACTATAAAAGAGAGTTTAGAATATAATAATACAAATGTAGAATGTGGTTAGAAATTTTTAAACATACTAAAGAGTATAAACTTCAAGATATAGAGCATTCAACTAAAAACTCGACATTTTCGTAGGGTTAGCCTACATATTTTGAGTAAAATTCAAAAATATGAAAATATTATTTAAATGCATAGTTACATCATCCACTGACATATAATGATGGTAAAATATGTTTGGAACTTTTTTTTCTCCGCTTCTCTAGATATTAGAGATTTCAGAGTAGTTCCAATAATTTAAAGTAGTATATGAATTTTAACTAAATTAATGTTAAAAATCAGAATGATGAACTTGTACTATAAAAGAGAGTTTTGAATATATTAAAACAAATGTAGAATGTGGTTAGAAATTTTTAAACACACTAAAGAGTATAAGCTTCAAGATATAGAGCATTTAACTAAAAACTCGACATTTTCGTAGGTTAGCCTACATATTTTGAGTAAAATTCAAAATTATGAAAATATTATTTAAATGCATAGTTACATCATCCACTGACATATAATGATGGTCAAATAAGTTTGAACTTTTTTTTCTCCGTTTCTCTAGATATTAGAGATTTAAGTAGTAGTTAGTCCAATGATTTTAAGTAGTATGTGAATTTCAACTAAAATAATGTTAAAAATCAGAAAGATGAACTTGTACTATTAAAGAGAGTTTAGAATATATTAATACAAATGTAGAACGTGGTTATAAATTTTTAAACACACTAAAGAGTATAAGCTTCAGTATATTGAGCATTTACCGAAAAACTCGACTTTTTCGTAGGGGTTAGCCTACATATTTTGAGTAAAATTCAAAAATATGAAAATATTATTTAAATGCATAGATACATCATACACTGACATATAATGATGGTCAAATAAGTCTGAAACTTTTGTTTTCTCCGTTTCTCTAGATATTAGATATTTCGTAGTAGTTAGTACAATGATTTTAAGTAGTATATGGATTTTAACTAAACTAATGTTAAAAAATCAGAATGATGAACTTTTACTATAAAAGAGAGTTTAGAATATAATAATACAAATGTAGAGTGTGGTTAGAAATTTTTAAACATACTAAAGAGTATAAACTTCAGTATATAGAGCATTCAACGAAAAACTCGACATTTTCGTAGGGGTTAGCCTACATATTTTGAGTAAAATTCAAAAATATGAAAATATTATTTAAATGCATAGTTACATCATCCACTGACATATAATGATGGTAAAATATGTTTGGAACTTTTTTTTCTCCGTTTCTCTAGATATTAGAGATTTCGTAGTAGTTCCAATAATTTAAAGTAGTATATGAATTTAACTAAATTAATGTTAAAAAATCAGAATGATGAACTTGTACTATAAAAGAGAGTTTTGAATATATTAAAACAAATGTAGAATGTGGTTAGAAATTTTTAAACACACTAAAGAGTATAAGCTTCAGTATATAGAGCATTTAACGAAAAACTCGACATTTTCGTAGGGGTTAGCCTACATATTTTGAGTAAAATTCAAAATTATGAAAATATTATTTAAATGCATAGTTACATCATCCACTGACATATAATGATGGTCAAATAAGTTTGAAACTTTTTTTTCTCCGTTTCTCTAGATATTAGAAATTTCGTAGTAGTTAGTCCAATGATTTTAAGTAGTATGTGAATTTCAACTAAATTAATGTTAAAAAAAATCAGAATGATGAACTTGTACTATTAAAGAGAGTTTAGAATATATTAATACAAATGTAGAATGTGGTTAGAAATTTTGAAACACACTAAAGAGTATAAGCTTCAGTATATAGAGCATTTAACGAAAAACTCGACATTTTCGTAAGGGTTAGCCTACATATTTTGAGTAAAATTCAAAAATATGAAAATATTATTTAAATGCATAGTTACATCATCCACTGACATATAATAATGTTCAAATAAGTTTGGAACTTTTTTCCCCCCGTTTTCTCTACATAATTGAGATTTCGTAATAGTTAGTACAATGATTTTAAGTAGTATATGAATTTTAACTAAATTAATGTTAAAAAATCAGAATGATGAACTTGTACTATAAAAGAGAGTTTTAATATATTAATACAAATGTAGAATGTGGTTAGAAATTTTAAACACACTAAAGAGTATAAGCTTCAGTATATAGAGCATTTAATGAAAAACTTCGACATTTTAAGTAGGGGTTAGCCTACATATTTTGAGTAAAATTCAAAAATATGAAAATATTATTTAAATGCATAGTTACATCATCCACTGACATATAATGATGGTAAAATAAGTTTGGAACTTTTTTTTCTCCGTTTCTCTAAATATTAGAAATTTCGTAGTAGTTAGTACAATGATTTTAAGTAGCATATGAATTTTAACTAAATTAATGTTAAAAAATCAGAATGATGAACTTGTACTATAAAATAGAGTTTAGAATATATTAATACAAATTTAGAATGTGGTTAGAAATTTTTAAACACAATAAAGAGTATAAGCTTCAGTATATAGAGCATTTAACGAAAAACTCGATATTTTCGTAGGGGTAAAGCCTACATATTTTGAGTTTAATTCAAAAATATGAAAATATTATTTAAATGCATAGTTACATCATCCACTGACATATAATGATGGTCAAATAAGTTTGAAACTTTTTTTTCTCCGCTTCTAGATATTAGAAATTTCAGAGTAGTTAGTACAATGATTTTAAATAGTATATGAATTTCAACTAAATTAATGTTATAAAAATCAGAATGATGAACTTGTACTATTAAAGAGAGTTTAGAATATATTAATACAAATGTAGAACGTGGTTAGAAATTTTTATACACACTAAAGAGTATAAGCTTCAGTATATAGAGCAGTTAACGAAAAACTCAACATTTTCGTAGGGGTTAGCCTACATATTTTGAGTAAAATTAAAAAATATGAAAACATTATTTAAATGCATAGTTACATCATCCACTGACATATAATGATGGTCAAATAAGTTTGGAACTTTTTTCTTCTTCGTTTCTCTAGATATTTGAGATTTCGTAGTAGTTCCAATGATTTTAAGTAGTATATGAATTTTAACTAAATTAATATTAAAAAATCAGAATGATGAACTTATACTATAAAAGAGAGTTTTAATATATTAATATAAATGTAGAATGTGGTTAGAAATTTTTAAACACATTAAAGAGTATAAGCTTCAGTATATAGAGCATTTAACTAAAAACTCGAAATTTTCGTAGGGGTTAGCCTACTTATTTCGAGTAAAATTAAAAAATATGAAAATATTATTTAAATGCATAGTTACATAATCCACTGACATATAATGATGGTCAAATAAGTTTGGAACTTTTTCTTCTTCGTTTCTCTAGATATTTGAGATTTAAGTAGTAGTTAGCCACTAATTTTAAGTAGTATATTAATTTTAAATATATTAATGTTAAAACTCAGAATGATGAACTTGTACTATAAAATAGAGATTAGAATATATTAATACAAATGTAGAATGTGGTTAGAAATTTTTAAACACATTAAAGAGTATAAGCTTCAGTATATAGAGCATTTAACTAAAAACTCAATATTTTCAGTAGGGTTGTTAACCTACATATTTTGAGTAAAATTAAAAATATGAAAACATTATTTAAATGCATAGTTACATCATCCACTGACATATAATGATGGTCAAATAAGTTTGGAACTTTTTTCTTCTCCGGTTTCTCTAGATATTTGAGATTTCGTAGTAGTTAGTACAATGATTTAAACTAGTATATGAATTTTAACTAAATTAATGTTAAAAAAATCAGAATGATGAACTTGTACTATAAAAGAGAGTTTTAATATATTAATACAAATGTAGAATGTGGTTAGAAATTTTTAAACACACTAAAGAATATAAGCTTCAGTATATATAGCATTTACCTAAAAACTCGACTTTTCAGTAGGGTTAGCCTACATATTTTGAGTAAAATTCAAAAATGTGAAAATATTATTTCAATGCATAGTTACATCATCCACTGACATATAATGATGGTCAAATAAGTTTGGAACTTTTTTTCCCCCGGTTTCTCTAGATATTTAAGATTTCGTAGTAGTTAGTACAATGATTTTAAGTAGTATATGAATTTTAACTAAATTAATGTTATAAAATCATAATGATGAACTTGTTCTATAAAAGATAGTTTAGAATATATTAATACAAATATCAAATGTGGTTAGAAATTTTTAAACACACTAAAGAGTATAAGTTTCAATATATAGAGCATTTAACGAAAAACTCGACATTTTCGTAGGGGTTAGCCTACATATTTTGAGTAAAATTCAAAAATATGAAAATATTATTTAAATGCATAGTTACATCATCCACTGACATATAATGATGGTCAAATAAGTTTGGAACTTTTTTTCACCCAGTTTCTCTTGATATTTGAGATTTCGTAGTAGTTAGTACAATGATTTTAAGTAGTATATGAATTTTAACTAAATTAATATTAAAAAATCAAAATGATGAACTTGTACTATAAAAGAGAGTTTAGAATATATTAATACAAATGTAGAATGTGGTTAGAAATTATTAAACACACTAAAGAGTATAAGCTTCAGTATATAGAGCATTTAACGAAAAACTCGATATTTTTGTAGGGGTTAGCCTACATATTTTGAGTAAAATTCAAAAATATGAAAATATTATTTAAATGCATAGATACATCATCCACTGACATATAATGATGGTCAAATAAGTTTGGAACTTTTTTCCCCCGGTTTTTCTAGATATTTGAGATTTCGTAGTAGTTAGTACAATGATTTTAACTAGTATATGAATTTTAACTATATTAATGTTAAAAAATAAGAATGATGAACTTGTACTATAAAAGATAGTTTAGAATATATTAATACAAATGTAGAATGTGGTTAGAAATTTTTAAACACACTAAAGAGTATAAGCTTCAGATATAGAGAATTTACCTAAAAACTCGACTTTTCAGTAGGGTTAGCCTACATATTTTGAGTAAAATTAAAAATGTGAAAATATTATTTAAATGCATAGTTACATCATCCACTGACATATAATGATGGTCAAATAAGTTTGGAACTTTTTCTTCTCCTTCTCTAGATATTTAAGATTTGTAGTAGTTAGCCACTGATTTTAAGTAGTATATGAATTTTAAATATATTAATGTTAAAACTCAGAATGATGAACTTGTACTATAAAATAGAGATTAGAATATATTAATACAAATGTAGAATGTGGTTAGAAATTTTTAAACACATTAAAGAGTATACGCTTCAGTATATAGAACATTTAACGAAAAACTCAATATTTTCGTAGGGGTTGTTAACCTACATATTTTGAGTAAAATTTAAAAATATGAAAACATTATTTAAATGCATAGTTACATCATCCACTGACATATAATGATGGTCAAATAAGTTTGGAACTTTTTCTTCTCCGTTTCTCTAGATATTTGAGATTTAAGTAGTAGTTAGTCCAATGATTTTAAGTAACATATGAATTTTAACTAAATTAATGTTAAAATTCAGAATGATGAACTTGTACTATAAAAGAGAGTTTAGAATATATTAATAAAATTTAGAATGTGGTTAGAAATTTTTAAACACAGTAAAGAGTATAAGCTTCAGTATATAGCGCATTTAACGAAAATTCGACATTTTCGTAGGGGTTAGCCTACATATTTTGAGTAAAATTCAAAAATATGAAAATATTATTTAAATGCATAGATACATAATCCACTGTCATATAATGATGGTCAAATAAGTTTGGAACTTTTTTTCCTCCGTTTCTCTAGATATTTGAGATTTCAGAGTAGTTAGTACAATGATTTTAACTAGTATATGAATTTTAACTAAATTAATGTTAAAAAATCAGAATGATGAACTTGTACTATAAAAGATAGTTTAGAATATATTAATACAAATGTAGAATGTGGTTAGAAATTTTAAACACACTAAAGAATATAAGCTTCAGATATATAGCATTTACCTAAAAACTCGACTTTTCGTAGGGTTAGCCTACATATTTTGAGTAAAATTCAAAAATGTGAAAATATTATTTCAATGCATAGTTACATCATCCACTGACATATAATGATGGTCAAATAAGTTTGGAACTTTTTCCCCGTTTCTCTAGATATTTAAGATTTGTAGTAGTTAGTACAATGATTTTAAGTAGTATATGAATTTTAACTAAATTAATGTTAAAAAATCAGAATGATGAACTTGTTCTATAAAAGATAGTTTAGAATATATTAATACAAATATCAAATGTGGTTAGAAATTTTAAACACACTAAAGAGTATAAGTTTCAATATATAGAGCATTTAACGAAAAACTCGACATTTTCGTAGGGGTTAGCCTACATATTTTGAGTAAAATTCAAAAATATGAAAATATTATTTAAATGCATACTTACATCATCCACTTACATATAATGATGGTCAAATAAGTTTGGAACTTTTTTTCACCCAGTTTCTCTTGATATTTGAGATTTCGTAGTAGTTAGTACAATGATTTTAAGTAGTATATGAATTTTAACTAAATTAATATTAAAAAATCAAAATGATGAACTTGTACTATAAAAGAGAGTTTAGAATATATTAATACAAATTTAGAACGTGGTTAGAAATATTTAAACACACTAAAGAGTATAAGCTTTAGTATATAGAGCATTTAATGAAAAAATCGACATTTTCGTAGGGGTTGGCCTACATATTTTGAGTAAAATTCAAAAATATGAAAATATTATTTAAATGCATAATTACATCATCCACTGACATATAATTTTTGGTCAAATAAGTTTGGAACTCTTTTTTTCTCTTTTCTCTAGATATTTGAGATTTTGTAGTAGTTAGTACAATGATTTTAAGTAGTATATAAATTTTAACTAAATTAATGTTAAAAAATCAGAATAATGAACTTGTTCTATAAAAGAGAGTTTAGTATATATTAATACAATTGTAGAATGTGGTTAGAAAATTTTAAACACACTAAAGAGTATAAGCTTCAGTATATAGAGCATTTAACGAAAAATTCGACATTTTCGTAGGGGTTAGCCTACATATTTTGAGTAAAATTCAAAAATATGAAAATATTATTTAAATGCATAGATACATAATCCACTGTCATATAATGATGGTCAAATAAGTTTGGAACTTTTTTTCCTCCGGTTTCTCTAGATATTTGAGATTTCGTAGTAGTTAGTACAATGATTTAAACTAGTATATGAATTTTAACTAAATTAATGTTAAAAAAATCAGAATGATGAACTTGTACTATAAAAGATAGTTTAGAATATATTAATACAAATGTAGAATGTGGTTAGAAATTTTTAAACACACTAAAGAATATAAGCTTCAGTATATATAGCATTTACCGAAAAACTCGACTTTTTCGTAGGGGTTAGCCTACATATTTTGAGTAAAATTCAAAAATGTGAAAATATTATTTCAATGCATAGTTACATCATCCACTGACATATAATGATGGTCAAATAAGTTTGGAACTTTTTTTCCCCCGGTTTCTCTAGATATTTAAGATTTCGTAGTAGTTAGTACAATGATTTTAAGTAGTATATGAATTTTAACTAAATTAATGTTATAAAATCAGAATGATGAACTTGTTCTATAAAAGATAGTTTAGAATATATTAATACAAATATCAAATGTGGTTAGAAATTTTTAAACACACTAAAGAGTATAAGTTTCAATATATAGAGCATTTAACGAAAAACTCGACATTTTCGTAGGGGTTAGCCTACATATTTTGAGTAAAATTCAAAAATATGAAAATATTATTTAAATGCATAGTTACATCATCCACTGACATATAATGATGGTCAAATAAGTTTGGAACTTTTTTTCACCCAGTTTCTCTTGATATTTGAGATTTCGTAGTAGTTAGTACAATGATTTTAAGTAGTATATGAATTTTAACTAAATTAATATTAAAAAATCAAAATGATGAACTTGTACTATAAAAGAGAGTTTAGAATATATTAATACAAATGTAGAATGTGGTTAGAAATTTTTAAACACACTAAAGAGTATAAGCTTCAGTATATAGAGCATTTAACTAAAAATTCGACATTTTCGTAGGGTTAGCCTACATATTTTGAGTAAAATTCAAAAATGTGAAAATATTATTTCAATGCATAGTTACATCATCCACTGACATATAATGATGGTCAAATAAGTTTGGAACTTTTTCCCCGTTTCTCTAGATATTTAAGATTTCAGAGTAGTTAGTACAATGATTTTAAGTAGTATATGAATTTTAACTAAATTAATGTTATAAAATCAGAATGATGAACTTGTTCTATAAAAGATAGTTTAGAATATATTAATACAAATATCAAATGTGGTTAGAAATTTTAAACACACTAAAGAGTATAAGTTTCAATATATAGAGCATTTAACTAAAAACTCGACATTTTCGTAGGGTTAGCCTACATATTTTGAGTAAAATTCAAAAATATGAAAATATTATTTAAATGCATACTTACATCATCCACTTACATATAATGATGGTCAAATAAGTTTGGAACTTTTTTTCACCCAGTTTCTCTTGATATTTGAGATTTCGTAGTAGTTAGTACAATGATTTTAAGTAGTATATGAATTTTAACTAAATTAATATTAAAAAATCAAAATGATGAACTTGTACTATAAAAGAGAGTTTAGAATATATTAATACAAATTTAGAACGTGGTTAGAAATATTTAAACACACTAAAGAGTATAAGCTTTAGTATATAGAGCATTTAATGAAAAAATCGACATTTTCAGGGTTGGCCTACATATTTTGAGTAAAATTCAAAAATATGAAAATATTATTTAAATGCATAATTACATCATCCACTGACATATAATTTTTGGTCAAATAAGTTTGGAACTCTTTTTTTCTCTTTTCTCTAGATATTTGAGATTTTGTAGTAGTTAGTACAATGATTTTAAGTAGTATATAAATTTTAACTAAATTAATGTTAAAAATCAGAATAATGAACTTGTTCTATAAAAGAGAGTTTAGTATATATTAATACAATTGTAGAATGTGGTTAGAAATTTTTAAACACACTAAAGAGTATAAGCTTCAGTATATAGAGCATTTAACTAAAAATTCACATTTTCGTAGGGTTAGCCTATATATTTCGAAAGTAAAATTCAAAAATATGAAAATATTATTTAAATGCATAGTTACATCATCCACTGACATATAATGATGGTCAAATAAGTTTGGAACTTTTTTCTTCTCCGCTCTCTAGATATTTGAGATTTCAGAGTAGTTAGTCCAATCGATTTTAGTAGTATATGAATTTTAACTAAATTAATGTTAAATCTCAGAATGATGAACTTGTACTATAAAATAGAGATTAGAATATATTAATACAAATGTAGAATGTGGTTAGAAATTTTTAAACACACTAAAGAGTATAAGTTTCAGTATATAGACCATTTAACTAAAATCTCGACATTTTCGTAGGGTTAGCCTACATATTTCGAGTAAAATTCAAAAATATGAAAATATTATTTAAATGCATAGTTACATCATCCACTGACATATAATTATGGTCAAATAAGTTTGGAACTTTTTCTTCTCCTCGCTCTCTAGATATTTGAGATTTCAGAGTAGTTAGTCCATGATTTTAGGTAGTATATGAATTTTAACTAAATTAATGTTAAATATCAGAATGATGAACTTGTACTATAAAATAGAGATTAATACACTAAAGAATGTGGTTAGAAATTTTTAAACACACTAAAGAGTATAAGCTTCAGTATATAGAGAATTTAACGAAAAACTCGACATTTTCGTAGGGGTTAGCCTACATATTTTGATTAAAATTCAAAAATATGAAAATATTATTTAAATGCATACTTACATCATCCACTTACATATAATGATGGTCAAATAAGTTTGGAACTTTTTTCCCCCGTTTTCTAGATATTAGAGATTTCGTAGTAGTTAGTACAATAATTTTAAGTAGTATATGAATTTTAATTAAATTAATGTTAAAAATCAGAATGATGAACTTGTTCTATAAAAGAGAGTTTAGTATATATTAATACAAATTTAGTATGTGGTTAGAAATTTTAAACACACTAAAGAGTATAAACTTCAGTATATAGAGCATTTAACGAAAAATTCGACATTTTCGTAGGGGTTAGCCTACTTATTTCGAATAAAATTCAAAAATACGAAAATATTATTTAAAAGCATAGTTACATCATCCACTGACATATAATGATGGTCAAATATGTTTGGAACTTTTTTCTTCTCCGTTTCTCTAGATATTTGAGATTTCGTAGTAGTTAGTCCACTGATTTTAAGTAGTATATGAATTTTTACTAAATTAATGTTAAATCTCAGAATGATGAACTTGTACTATAAAATAGAGATTAGAATATATTAATACAAATGTAGAATGTGGTTAGAAATTTTTAAACACACTAAAGAGTATAAGCTTCAGTATATAGAGCATTTAACGAAAAACTCGACATTTTCGTAGGGGTTAGCCTACATATTTTGAGTAAAATTCAAAAATATGAAAATATTATTTAAATGCATAGTTACATCATCCACTGACATAAAATGATTGTCAAATAAGTTTGGAACTTTTTTCCCCCGGTTTTTCTAGATATTTGAGATTTCGTAGTAGTTAGTACAATGATTTTAACTAGTATATGAATTTTAACTATATTAATGTTAAAAAATAAGAATGATGAACTTGTACTATAAAAGATAGTTTAGAATATATTAATACAAATGTAGAATGTGGTTAGAAATTTTTAAACACACTAAAGAGTATAAGCTTCAGTATATAGAGAATTTACCGAAAAACTCGACTTTTTCGTAGGGGTTAGCCTACATATTTTGAGTAAAATTAAAAAATGTGAAAATATTATTTAAATGCATAGTTACATCATCCACTGACATATAATGATGGTCAAATAAGTTTGGAACTTTTTTCTTCTCCGTTTCTCTAGATATTTAAGATTTCGTAGTAGTTAGCCACTGATTTTAAGTAGTATATGAATTTTAAATATATTAATGTTAAAACTCAGAATGATGAACTTGTATTATAAAATAGAGATTAGAATATATTAATACAAATGTAGAATGTGGTTAGAAATTTTAAACACACTAAAGAATATAAGCTTCAAGATATAGAACATTTAACTAAAAACTCAATATTTTCAGTAGGGTTAGCCTACATATTTTGAGTAAAATTAAAAATATGAAAACATTATTTAAATGCATAGTTACATCATCCACTGACATATAATGATGGTCAAATAAGTTTGGAACTTTTTCTTCTCCGCTTCTAGATATTTGAGATTTCAGAGTAGTTAGTCCAATGATTTTGTAACATATGAATTTTAACTAAATTAATGTTAAAATTCAGAATGATGAACTTGTACTATAAAAGAGAGTTTAGAATATATTAATAAAATTTAGAATGTGGTTAGAAATTTTAAACACAGTAAAGAGTATAAGCTTCAAGATATAGCATTTAACTAAAAATTCGACATTTTCGTAGGGTTAGCCTACATATTTTGAGTAAAATTCAAAAATATGAAAATATTATTTAAATGCATAGATACATAATCCACTGTCATATAATGATGGTCAAATAAGTTTGGAACTTTTTTCCTCCGGTTTCTCTAGATATTTGAGATTTCAGAGTAGTTAGTACAATGATTTAAACTAGTATATGAATTTTAACTAAATTAATGTTAAAAAATCAGAATGATGAACTTGTACTATAAAAGATAGTTTAGAATATATTAATACAAATGTAGAATGTGGTTAGAAATTTTAAACACACTAAAGAATATAAGCTTCAGTATATATAGCATTTAACTAAAAACTCGACTTTTTCGTAGGGTTAGCCTACATATTTTGAGTAAAATTCAAAAATATGAAAATATTATTTCAATGCATAGTTACATCATCCACTGACATATAATGATGGTCAAATAAGTTTGGAACTTTTTTCCTCCGGTTTCTCTAGATATTTAAGATTTCAGAGTAGTTAGTACAATGATTTTAAGTAGTATATGAATTTTAACTAAATTAATGTTATAAAATCAGAATGATGAACTTGTTCTATAAAAGAGAGTTTAGAATATATTAATACAAATATCAAATGTGGTTAGAAATTTTAAACACACTAAAGAGTATAAGTTTCAATATATAGAGCATTTAACTAAAAACTCGACATTTTCGTAGGGTTAGCCTACATATTTTGAGTAAAATTCAAAAATATGAAAATATTATTTAAATGCATAGTTACATCATCCACTGACATATAATGATGGTCAAATAAGTTTGGAACTTTTTTCCTCCGGTTTCTCTAGATATTTGAGATTTCAGAGTAGTTAGTACAATGATTTTAAGTAGTATATGAATTTTAACTAAATTAATATTAAAAATCAAAATGATGAACTTGTACTATAAAAGAGAGTTTAGAATATATTAATACAAATTTAGAACGTGGTTAGAAATATTTAAACACACTAAAGAGTATAAGCTTTAGTATATAGAGCATTTAATGAAAAAATCGACATTTTCGTAGGGTTAGCCTACATATTTTGAGTAAAATTCAAAAATATGAAAATATTATTTAAATGCATAATTACATCATCCACTGACATATAATTTTGGTCAAATAAGTTTGGAACTCTTTTTTTCTTTTCTCTAGATATTTGAGATTTTGTAGTAGTTAGTACAATGATTTTAAGTAGTATATAAATTTTAACTAAATTAATGTTAAAAAATCAGAATGATGAACTTGTTCTATAAAAGAGAGTTTAGTATATATTAATACAATTGTAGAATGTGGTTAGAAATTTTAAACACACTAAAGAGTATAAGCTTCAGATATAGAGCATTTAACTAAAAATTCGACATTTTCGTAGGGTTAGCCTACATATTTTGAGTAAAATTCAAAAATATGAAAATATTATTTAAATGCATAGTTACATCATCCACTGACATATAATGATGGTCAAATAAGTTTGGAACTTTTTTCTTCTCCGTTTCTCTAGATATTTGAGATTTCAGAGTAGTTAGTCCAATGATTTTAAGTAGTATATGAATTTTAACTAAATTAATGTTAAAAAATCAGAATGATGAACTTGTACTATAAAAGAGAGTTTAGAATATATTAATACAAATTTAGAACGTGGTTAGAAATTTTAAACACACTAAAGAGTATAAGCTTCAGTATATATAGCATTTACCTAAAAACTCGACTTTTTCGTAGGGTTAGCCTACATATTTTGAGTAAAATTCAAAAATATGAAAATATTATTTAAATGCATAGTTACATCATCCACTGACATATAATGATGGTCAAATAAGTTTGGAACTTTTTTTCTCCGCTTCTCTAGATATTTGAGATTTCAGAGTAGTTAGTCCAATGATTTTAAGTAGTATATGAATTTTAACTAAATTAATGTTAAAAAATCAGAATGATGAACTTGTACTATAAAAGAGAGTTTAGAATATATTAATAAAATTTAGAATGTGGTTAGAAATTTTAAACACAGTAAAGAGTATAAGCTTCAAGATATATAGCATTTAACTAAAAATTCGACATTTTCGTAGGGTTAGCCTACATATTTTGAGTAAAATTCAAAAATATGAAAATATTATTTAAATGCATAGATACATAATCCACTGTCATATAATGATGGTCAAATAAGTTTGGAACTTTTTCTTCTCCGCTTCTCTAGATATTTGAGATTTCAGAGTAGTTAGTACAATGATTTTAAGTAGTATATAAATTTTAACTAAATTAATGTTAAAAAATCAGAATAATGAACTTGTTCTATAAAAGAGAGTTTAGTATATATTAATACAATTGTAGAATGTGGTTAGAAATTTTAAACACACTAAAGAGTATAAGCTTCAGTATATAGAGCATTTAACTAAAAATTCGACATTTTCGTAGGGTTAGCCTATATATTTCGAGTAAAATTCAAAAATATGAAAATATTATTTAAATGCATAGTTACATCATCCACTGACATATAATGATGGTCAAATAAGTTTGGAACTTTTTCTTCTCCGCTTCTAGATATTTGAGATTTCGTAGTAGTTAGTCCACTCGATTTTAAGTAGTATATGAATTTTAATTAAATTAATGTTAAAAATCAGAATGATGAACTTGTTCTATAAAAGAGAGTTTAGTATATATTAATACAAATTTAGTATGTGGTTAGAAATTTTTAAACACACTAAAGAGTATAAACTTCAAGATATAGAGCATTTAACTAAAAATTCGACATTTTCGTAGGGTTAGCCTACTTATTTCAATAAAATTCAAAAATACGAAAATATTATTTAAAAGCATAGTTACATCATCCCCGACATATAATGATGGTCAAATATGTTTGGAACTTTTTTCTTCTCCGTTTCTCTAGATATTTGAGATTTCGTAGTAGTTAGTCCACTGATTTTAAGTAGTATATGAATTTTTACTAAATTAATGTTAAATCTCAGAATGATGAACTTGTACTATAAAATAGAGATTAGAATATATTAATACAAATGTAGAATGTGGTTAGAAATTTTTAAACACACTAAAGAGTATAAGCTTCAGATATAGAGCATTTAACTAAAAACTCGACATTTTAAGTAGGGGTTAGCCTACATATTTTGAGTAAAATTCAAAAATATGAAAATATTATTTAAATGCATAGTTACATCATCCACTGACATAAAATGATTGTCAAATAAGTTTGAAACTTTTTTTTTCTCCGTTTCTCTAGATATTAGAAGTTTCGTAGTAGTTAGTCCAATGATTTTAAGTAGTATGTGAATTTCAACTAAAATAATGTTAAAAAAATCAGAAAGATGAACTTGTACTATTAAAGAGAGTTTAGAATATATTAATACAAATGTAGAACGTGGTTATAAATTTTTAAACACACTAAAGAGTATAAGCTTCAGTATATTGAGCATTTACCGAAAAACTCGACTTTTTCGTAGGGGTTAGCCTACATATTTTGAGTAAAATTCAAAAATATGAAAATATTATTTAAATGCATAGATACATCATCCACTGACATATAATGATGGTCAAATAAGTTTGGAACTTTTTCCCCGTTTTCTAGATATTTGAGATTTCAGAGTAGTTAGTACAATGATTTTAAGTAGTATATGAATTTTAACTAAATTAATGTTAAAAATCAGAATGATGAACTTGTTCTATAAAAGATAGTTTAGAATATATTAATACAAATGTAGAATGTGGTTAGAAATTTTTAAACACACTAAAGAGTATAAGCTTCAGATATAGAGAATTTAACTAAAAACTCGACATTTTCAGGGTTAGCCTACATATTTTGATTAAAATTCAAAAATATGAAAATATTATTTAAATGCATACTTACATCATCCACTTACATATAATGATGGTCAAATAAGTTTGGAACTTTTTTTTCTCCGCTTCTCTAGATATTAGAGATTTCAGTAGTTAGTACAATAATTTTAAGTAGTATATGAATTTTAATTAAATTAATGTTAAAAATCAGAATGATGAACTTGTTCTATAAAAGAGAGTTTAGTATATATTAATACAAATTTAGTATGTGGTTAGAAATTTTTAAACACACTAAAGAGTATAAACTTCAAGATATAGAGCATTTAACTAAAAATTCGACATTTTCGTAGGGTTAGCCTACTTATTTCAATAAAATTCAAAAATACGAAAATATTATTTAAAAGCATAGTTACATCATCCCCGACATATAATGATGGTCAAATATGTTTGGAACTTTTTTCTTCTCCGTTTCTCTAGATATTTGAGATTTCGTAGTAGTTAGTCCACTGATTTTAAGTAGTATATGAATTTTTACTAAATTAATGTTAAATCTCAGAATGATGAACTTGTACTATAAAATAGAGATTAGAATATATTAATACAAATGTAGAATGTGGTTAGAAATTTTTAAACACACTAAAGAGTATAAGCTTCAGATATAGAGCATTTAACTAAAAACTCGACATTTTAAGTAGGGGTTAGCCTACATATTTTGAGTAAAATTCAAAAATATGAAAATATTATTTAAATGCATAGTTACATCATCCACTGACATAAAATGATTGTCAAATAAGTTTGAAACTTTTTTTTTCTCCGTTTCTCTAGATATTAGAAGTTTCGTAGTAGTTAGTCCAATGATTTTAAGTAGTATGTGAATTTCAACTAAAATAATGTTAAAAAAATCAGAAAGATGAACTTGTACTATTAAAGAGAGTTTAGAATATATTAATACAAATGTAGAACGTGGTTATAAATTTTAAACACACTAAAGAGTATAAGCTTCAGTATATTGAGCATTTACCTAAAAACTCGACATTTTCGTAGGGTTAGCCTACATATTTCGAGTAAAATTCAAAAATATGAAAATATTATTTAAATGCATAGTTACATCATCCACTGACATATAATGATGGTCAAATAAGTTTGGAACTTTTTTCTTCTCCGTTTCTCTAGATATTTGAGATTTCGTAGTAGTTAGTCCAATGATTTTAAGTAGTATATGAATTTTAATTAAATTAATGTTAAATCTCAGAATGATGAACTTGTACTATAAAATAGAGATTAGAATATATTAATACAAATGTAGAATGTGGTTAGAAATTTTTAAACACACTAAAGAGTATAAGCTTCAAGATATAGAGCATTTAACTAAAAACTCGACATTTTCGTAGGGTTAGCCTACATATTTTGAGTAAAATTCAAAAATATGAAAATATTATTTAAATGCATAGTTACATCATCCACTGACATATAATGATGGTCAAATAAGTTTGGAACTTTTTTCTTCTCCGTTTCTCTAGATATTTGAGATTTCGTAGTAGTTAGTCCAATGATTTTAAGTAGTATATGAATTTTAACTAAATTAATGTTAAAAATCAGAATGATGAACTTGTACTATAAAAGAGAGTTTAGAATATATTAATACAATTGTAGAATGTGGTTAGAAATTTTTAAACACACTAAAGAGTATAAGTTTCAATATATAGAGCATTTAACTAAAAATTCGACATTTTCGTAGGGTTAGCCTACTTATTTCGAATAAAATTCAAAAATACGAAAATATTATTTAAAAGCATAGTTACATCATCCCCTGACATATAATGATGGTCAAATATGTTTGGAACTTTTTTCTTCTCCGTTTCTCTAGATATTTGAGATTTCGTAGTAGTTAGTCCACTGATTTTAAGTAGTATATGAATTTTACTAAATTAATGTTAAATCTCAGAATGATGAACTTGTACTATAAAATAGAGATTAGAATATATTAATACAAATGTAGAATGTGGTTAGAAATTTTTAAACACACTAAAGAGTATAAGCTTCAGTATATAGAGCATTTAACGAAAAACTCGACATTTTCGTAGGGGTTAGCCTACATATTTTGAGTAAAATTCAAAAATATGAAAATATTATTTAAATGCATAGTTACATCATCCACTGACATAAAATGATTGTCAAATAAGTTTGAAACTTTTTTTTTCTCCGTTTCTCTAGATATTAGAAGTTTCGTAGTAGTTAGTCCAATGATTTTAAGTAGTATGTGAATTTCAACTAAAATAATGTTAAAAAAATCAGAAAGATGAACTTGTACTATTAAAGAGAGTTTAGAATATATTAATACAAATGTAGAACGTGGTTATAAATTTTTAAACACACTAAAGAGTATAAGCTTCAGTATATTGAGCATTTACCGAAAAACTCGACTTTTTCAGGGTTAGCCTACATATTTTGAGTAAAATTCAAAAATATGAAAATATTATTTAAATGCATAGATACATCATACAATGACATATAATGATGGTCAAATAAGTCTGGAACTTTTGTTTTCTCCGTTTCTCTAGATATTAGATATTTCGTAGTAGTTAGTACAATGATTTTAAGTAGTATATGGATTTTAACTAAACTAATGTTAAAAAATCAGAATGATGAACTTTTACTATAAAAGAGAGTTTAGAATATAATAATACAAATGTAGAGTGTGGTTAGAAATTTTAAACATACTAAAGAGTATAAACTTCAAGATATAGAGCATTCAACTAAAAACTCGACATTTTCGTAGGGTTAGCCTACATATTTTGAGTAAAATTCAAAAATATGAAAATATTATTTAAATGCATAGTTACATCATCCACTGACATATAATGATGGTAAAATATGTTTGGAACTTTTTTTCTCCGCTTCTAGATATTAGAGATTTCAGAGTAGTTCCAATAATTTAAAGTAGTATATGAATTTTAACTAAATTAATGTTAAAAAATCAGAATGATGAACTTGTACTATAAAAGAGAGTTTTGAATATATTAAAACAAATGTAGAATGTGGTTAGAAATTTTTAAACACACTAAAGAGTATAAGCTTCAGTATATAGAGCATTTAACGAAAAACTCGACATTTTCGTAGGGGTTAGCCTACATATTTTGAGTAAAATTCAAAATTATGAAAATATTATTTAAATGCATAGTTACATCATCCACTGACATATAATGATGGTCAAATAAGTTTGAAACTTTTTTTCTCCGTTTCTCTAGATATTTGAGATTTCGTGAGTAGTTAGTCCAATGATTTTAAGTAGTATGTGAATTTCAACTAAATTAATGTTAAAAAATCAGAATGATGAACTTGTACTATTAAAGAGAGTTTAGAATATATTAATACAAATGTAGAATGTGGTTAGAAATTTTAAACACAATAAAGAGTATAAGCTTCAGTATATAGAGCATTTAACTAAAAACTCGACATTTTCAGTAGGTTAGCCTACATATTTTGAGTAAAATTCAAAAATATGAAAATATTATTTAAATGCATAATTACATCATCCACTGACATATAATAATGTTCAAATAAGTTTGGAACTTTTTCCCCGTTTCTCTACATAATTGAGATTTCAGAATAGTTAGTACAATGATTTTAAGTAGTATATGAATTTTAACTAAATTAATGTTAAAAAATCAGAATGATGAACTTGTACTATAAAAGAGAGTTTATAATATATTAATACAAATGTAGAATGTGGTTAGAAATTTTAAACACACTAAAGAGTATAAGCTTCAAGTATATAGAGCATTTAATGAAAAACTCGACATTTTCGTAGGGGTTAGCCTGCATATTTTGAGTAAAATTCAAAAATATGAAAATATTATTTAAATGCATAGTTACATCATCCACTGACATATAATGATGGTAAAATAAGTTTGGAACTTTTTTTCTCCGTTTCTCTAAATATTAGAAATTTCAGAGTAGTTAGTACAATGATTTTAAGTAGCATATGAATTTTAACTAAATTAATGTTAAAAATCAGAATGATGAACTTGTACTATAAAATAGAGTTTAGAATATATTAATACAAATTTAGAATGTGGTTAGAAATTTTAAACACAATAAAGAGTATAAGCTTCAAGATATAGAGCATTTAACTAAAAACTCGATATTTTCGTAGGGGTAAAGCCTACATATTTTGAGTTTAATTCAAAAATATGAAAATATTATTTAAATGCATAGTTACATCATCCACTGACATATAATGATGGTCAAATAAGTTTGAAACTTTTTTTTCTCCGTTTCTCTAGATATTAGAAATTTCGTACTAGTTAGTCCAATGATTTTAAATAGTATATGAATTTCAACTAAATTAATGTTATAAAAATCAGAATGATGAACTTGTACTATTAAAGAGAGTTTAGAATATATTAATACAAATGTAGAACGTGGTTAGAAATTTTATACACACTAAAGAGTATAAGCTTCAGTATATAGAGCATTTAACTAAAAACTCGACATTTTCAGTAGGGTTAGCCTACATATTTTGAGTAAAATTAAAAAATATGAAAACATTATTTAAATGCATAGTTACATCATCCACTGACATATAATGATGGTCAAATAAGTTTGGAACTTTTTTCTTCTTCGTTTCTCTAGATATTTGAGATTTCGTAGTAGTTCCAATGATTTTAAGTAGTATATGAATTTTAACTAAATTAATATTAAAAAATCAGAATGATGAACTTATACTATAAAAGAGAGTTTTAATATATTAATATAAATGTAGAATGTGGTTAGAAATTTTTAAACACATTAAAGAGTATAAGCTTCAGTATATAGAGCATTTAACTAAAAACTCGAAATTTTCGTAGGGGTTAGCCTACTTATTTCGAGTAAAATTAAAAAATATGAAAATATTATTTAAATGCATAGTTACATAATCCACTGACATATAATGATGGTCAAATAAGTTTGGAACTTTTTTCTTCTTCGTTTCTCTAGATATTTGAGATTTCGTAGTAGTTAGCCACTAATTTTAAGTAGTATATTAATTTTAAATATATTAATGTTAAAACTCAGAATGATGAACTTGTACTATAAAATAGAGATTAGAATATATTAATACAAATGTAGAATGTGGTTAGAAATTTTTAAACACATTAAAGAGTATAAGCTTCAGTATATAGAGCATTTAACGAAAAACTCAATATTTTCGTAGGGGTTGTTAACCTACATATTTTGAGTAAAATTTAAAAATATGAAAACATTATTTAAATGCATAGTTACATCATCCACTGACATATAATGATGGTCAAATAAGTTTGGAACTTTTTTCTTCTCCGGTTTCTCTAGATATTTGAGATTTCGTAGTAGTTAGTACAATGATTTAAACTAGTATATGAATTTTAACTAAATTAATGTTAAAAAAATCAGAATGATGAACTTGTACTATAAAAGATAGTTTATAATATATTAATACAAATGTAGAATGTGGTTAGAAATTTTAAACACACTAAAGAATATAAGCTTCAGATATATAGCATTTACCTAAAAACTCGACATTTTAAGTAGGGGTTAGCCTACATATTTTGAGTAAAATTCAAAAATGTGAAAATATTATTTCAATGCATAGTTACATCATCCACTGACATATAATGATGGTCAAATAAGTTTGGAACTTTTTCCCGGTTTTTCTAGATATTTAAGATTTCAGAGTAGTTAGTACAATGATTTTAAGTAGTATATGAATTTTAACTAAATTAATGTTATAAAATCATAATGATGAACTTGTTCTATAAAAGATAGTTTAGAATATATTAATACAAATATCGAATGTGGTTAGAAATTTTAAAACACACTAAAGAGTATAAGTTTCAATATATAGAGCATTTAACGAAAAACTCGACATTTTCGTAGGGGTTAGCCTACATATTTTGAGTAAAATTCAAAAATATGAAAATATTATTTAAATGCATAGTTACATCATCCACTGACATATAATGATGGTCAAATAAGTTTGGAACTTTTTTTCACCCAGTTTCTCTTGATATTTGAGATTTCGTAGTAGTTAGTACAATGATTTTAAGTAGTATATGAATTTTAACTAAATTAATATTAAAAAATCAAAATGATGAACTTGTACTATAAAAGAGAGTTTAGAATATATTAATACAAATGTAGAATGTGGTTAGAAATTATTAAACACACTAAAGAGTATAAGCTTCAGTATATAGAGCATTTAACGAAAAACTCGATATTTTTGTAGGGGTTAGCCTACATATTTTGAGTAAAATTCAAAAATATGAAAATATTATTTAAATGCATAGATACATCATCCACTGACATATAATGATGGTCAAATAAGTTTGGAACTTTTTTCCCCCGGTTTTTCTAGATATTTGAGATTTCGTAGTAGTTAGTACAATGATTTTAACTAGTATATGAATTTTAACTATATTAATGTTAAAAAATAAGAATGATGAACTTGTACTATAAAAGATAGTTTAGAATATATTAAAACAAATGTATAATGTGGTTAGAAATTTTTAAACACACTAAAGAGTATAAGCTTCAGTATATAGAGAATTTACCGAAAAACTCGACTTTTTCGTAGGGGTTAGCCTACATATTTTGAGTAAAATTAAAAAATGTGAAAATATTATTTAAATGCATAGTTACATCATCCACTGACATATAATGATGGTCAAATAAGTTTGGAACTTTTTTCTTCTCCGTTTCTCTAGATATTTAAGATTTCGTAGTAGTTAGCCACTGATTTTAAGTAGTATATGAATTTTAAATATATTAATGTTAAAACTCAGAATGATGAACTTGTACTATAAAATAGAGATTATAATATATTAATACAAATGTAGAATGTGGTTAGAAATTTTAAACACATTAAAGAGTATAAGCTTCAAGATATAGAACATTTAACTAAAAACTCAATATTTTCGTAGGGGTTGTTAACCTACATATTTTGAGTAAAATTTAAAAATATGAAAACATTATTTAAATGCATAGTTACATCATCCACTGACATATAATGATGGTCAAATAAGTTTGGAACTTTTTTCTTCTCCGCTTCTAGATATTTGAGATTTCAGAGTAGTTAGTCCAATGATTTTGTAACATATGAATTTTAACTAAATTAATGTTAAAATTCAGAATGATGAACTTGTACTATAAAAGAGAGTTTAGAATATATTAATAAAATTTAGAATGTGGTTAGAAATTTTAAACACAGTAAAGAGTATAAGCTTCAGTATATAGCGCATTTAACGAAAATTCGACATTTTCGTAGGGGTTAGCCTACATATTTTGAGTAAAATTCAAAAATATGAAAATATTATTTAAATGCATAGATACATAATCCACTGTCATATAATGATGGTCAAATAAGTTTGGAACTTTTTTCCTCCGGTTTCTCTAGATATTTGAGATTTCAGAGTAGTTAGTACAATGATTTAAACTAGTATATGAATTTTAACTAAATTAATGTTAAAAAATCAGAATGATGAACTTGTACTATAAAAGATAGTTTAGAATATATTAATACAAATGTAGAATGTGGTTAGAAATTTTAAACACACTAAAGAATATAAGCTTCAGATATATAGCATTTACCTAAAAACTCGACTTTTTCGTAGGGTTAGCCTACATATTTTGAGTAAAATTCAAAAATGTGAAAATATTATTTCAATGCATAGTTACATCATCCACTGACATATAATGATGGTCAAATAAGTTTGGAACTTTTTCCCCGGTTTCTCTAGATATTTAAGATTTCAGAGTAGTTAGTACAATGATTTTAAGTAGTATATGAATTTTAACTAAATTAATGTTATAAAATCAGAATGATGAACTTGTTCTATAAAAGATAGTTTAGAATATATTAATACAAATATCGAATGTGGTTAGAAATTTTAAACACACTAAAGAGTATAAGTTTCAATATATAGAGCATTTACCTAAAAACTCGACATTTTCGTAGGGTTAGCATACATATTTTGAGTAAAATTCAAAAATATGAAAATATTATTTAAATGCATAGTTACATCATCCACTGACATATAATGATGGTCAAATAAGTTTGGAACTTTTTCACCCAGTTTCTCTTGATATTTGAGATTTCAGAGTAGTTAGTACAATGATTTTAAGTAGTATATGAATTTTAACTAAATTAATATTAAAAATCAAAATGATGAACTTGTACTATAAAAGAGAGTTTAGAATATATTAATACAAATGTAGAATGTGGTTAGAAATTTTAAACACACTAAAGAGTATAAGCTTCAGTATATAGAGCATTTAACTAAAAACTCGACATTTTCGTAGGGTTAGCCTAAATATTTTGAGTAAAATTCAAAAATATGAAAATATTATTTAAATGCATAGATACATCATCCACTGACATATAATGATGGTCAAATAAGTTTGGAACTTTTTTTCCCCCGGTTTTTCTAGATATTTGAGATTTCGTAGTAGTTAGTACAATGATTTTAACTAGTATATGAATTTTAACTATATTAATGTTAAAAAATAAGAATGATGAACTTGTACTATAAAAGATAATTTAGAATATATTAATACAAATGTAGAATGTGATTAGAAATTTTAAACACACTAAAGAGTATAAGCTTCAGTATATAGAGAATTTACCTAAAAACTCGACTTTTTCAGGGTTAGCCTACATATTTTGAGTAAAATTAAAAAATGTGAAAATATTATTTAAATGCATAGTTACATCATCCACTGACATATAATGATGGTCAAATAAGTTTGGAACTTTTTTCCCCCCGGTTTCTCTAGATATTTAAGATTTCGTAGTAGTTAGTACAATGATTTCAAGTAGTTTATGAATTTTAACTAAATTAATGTTATAAAATCAGAATGATGAACTTGTTCTATAAAAGAGAGTTTAAAATATATTAATACAAATATCAAATGTGGTTCGAAATTTTTAAACACACTAAAGAGTATAAGTTTCAGTAGATAGAGCATTTAACGAAAAACTCGACATTTTCAGTAGGGTTAGCCTATATATTTTGAGTAAAATTCAAAAATATGAAAATATTATTTAAATGCATAGTTACATCATCCACTGACATATAATGATGGTCAAATAAGTTTGGAACTTTATTTTTCTCCGTTTCTCTAGATATTAGAAATTTCAGATAGTTAGTCTAATGATTTTAAGTAGTATATGAATTTCAACTAAATTAATGTTAAAAAATCAGAATGATGAACTTGTACTATAAAAGAGAGTTTAGAATATATTAATACAAATGTAGAACGTGGTTAGAAATTTTAAACACACTAAAGAGTATAAGCTTCAGATATAGAGCATTTACCTAAAAACTCGACTTTTCGTAGGGTTAGCCTACATATTTTGAGTAAAATTCAAAAATATGAAAATATTATTTAAATGCATAGTTACATCATCCACTGACATATAATGATGGTCAAATAAGTTTGGAACTTTATTTTTCTCCGCTTCTAGATATTAGAAATTTCAGAGTAGTTAGTCTAATGATTTTAAGTAGTATATGAATTTCAACTAAATTAATGTTAAAAAATCAGAATGATGAACTTGTACTATTAAAGAGAGTTTAGAATATATTAATAAAAATGTAGGACGTGGTTAGAAATTTTAAACACACTAAAGAGTATAAGCTTCAAGATATAGAGCATTTACCTAAAAACTCGACTTTTCGTAGGGTTAGCCTACATATTTTGAGTAAAATTCAAAAATATGAAAATATTATTTAAATGCATAGTTACATCATCCACTGACATATAATGATGGTCAAATAAGTTTGGAACTTTATTTTTCTCCGCTTCTCTAGATATTAGAGATTTCAGAGTTGTTCTAATGATTTTAAGTAGTATATGAATTTTAACTAAATTAATGTTAAAAATCAGAATGATGAACTTGTACTATAAAAGAGAGTTTAGAATATATTAATACAAATGTAGAATGTGGTTAGAAATTTTAAACACATTAAAGAGTATAAGCTTCAGTATATAGAGCATTTAACTAAAAACTCGACTTTTCGTAGGGTTAGCCTACATATTTTGAGTAAAATTCAAAAATATGAAAATATTATTTAAATGCATAGATACATCATCCACTGACATATAATGATGGTCAAATAAGTTTGGAACTTTTTTCCCCTGGTTTTTCTAGATATTTGAGATTTCGTAGTAGTTAGTACAATGATTTTAACTAGTATATGAATTTTAACTATATTAATGTTAAAAAATAAGAATGATGAACTTGTACTATAAAAGATAGTTTAGAATATATTAATACAAATGTATAATGTGGTTAGAAATTTTAAACACACTAAAGAGTATAAGCTTCAAGATATAGAGAATTTACCTAAAAACTCGACTTTTCAGTAGGGGTTAGCCTACATATTTTGAGTAAAATTAAAAATGTGAAAATATTATTTAAATGCATAGTTACATCATCCACTGACATATAATGATGGTCAAATAAGTTTGGAACTTTTTTTCTCCTTTCTCTAGATATTTAAGATTTCAGAGTAGTTAGCCAATGATTTTAAGTAGTATATGAATTTTAAATATATTAATGTTAAAACTCAGAATGATGAACTTGTACTATAAAATAGAGATTAGAATATATTAATACAAATGTAGAATGTGGTTAGAAATTTTTAAACACATTAAAGAGTATACGCTTCAGTATATAGAACATTTAACGAAAAACTCAATATTTTCGTAGGGGTTGTTAACCTACATATTTTGAGTAAAATTTAAAAATATGAAAACATTATTTAAATGCATAGTTACATCATCCACTGACATATAATGATGGTCAAATAAGTTTGGAACTTTTTCTTCTCCGTTTCTCTAGATATTTGAGATTTAAGTAGTAGTTAGTCCAATGATTTTAAGTAACATATGAATTTTAACTAAATTAATGTTAAAATTCAGAATGATGAACTTGTACTATAAAAGAGAGTTTAGAATATATTAATAAAATTTAGAATGTGGTTAGAAATTTTTAAACACAGTAAAGAGTATAAGCTTCAGTATATAGCGCATTTAACGAAAAACTCGACTTTTTAGTAGGGGTTATACATATTTTGAGTAAAATTCAAAAATATGAAAATATTATTTAAATGCATAGATACATAATCCACTGTCATATAATGATGGTCAAATAAGTTTGGAACTTTTTTCCTCCGGTTTCTCTAGATATTTGAGATTTAAGTAGTAGTTAGTACAATGATTTAAACTAGTATATGAATTTTAACTAAATTAATGTTAAAAAAATCAGAATGATGAACTTGTACTATAAAAGATAGTTTAGAATATATTAATACAAATGTAGAATGTGGTTAGAAATTTTTAAACACACTAAAGAATATAAGCTTCAGTATATATAGCATTTACCGAAAAACTCGACTTTTTCGTAGGGGTTAGCCTACATATTTTGAGTAAAATTCAAAAATGTGAAAATATTATTTCAATGCATAGTTACATCATCCACTGACATATAATGATGGTCAAATAAGTTTGGAACTTTTTTTCCCCCGGTTTCTCTAGATATTTAAGATTTAAGTAGTAGTTAGTACAATGATTTTAAGTAGTATATGAATTTTAACTAAATTAATGTTATAAAATCAGAATGATGAACTTGTTCTATAAAAGATAGTTTAGAATATATTAATACAAATATCGAATGTGGTTAGAAATTTTTAAACACACTAAAGAGTATAAGTTTCAATATATAGAGCATTTAACGAAAAACTCGACATTTTCGTAGGGGTTAGCCTACATATTTTGAGTAAAATTCAAAAATATGAAAATATTATTTAAATGCATAGTTACATCATCCACTGACATATAATGATGGTCAAATAAGTTTGGAACTTTTTTCACCCGGTTTCTCTAGATATTTGAGATTTCAGAGTAGTTAGTACAATGATTTTAAGTAGTATATGAATTTTAACTAAATTAATATTAAAAAATCAAAATGATGAACTTGTACTATAAAAGAGAGTTTAGAATATATTAATACAAATGTAGAATGTGGTTAGAAATTTTTAAACACACTAAAGAGTATAAGCTTCAGTATATAGAGCATTTAACGAAAAACTCGATATTTTTGTAGGGGTTAGCCTAAATATTTTGAGTAAAATTCAAAAATATGAAAATATTATTTAAATGCATAGATACATCATCCACTGACATATAATGATGGTCAAATAAGTTTGGAACTTTTTTTCCCCCGGTTTTTCTAGATATTTGAGATTTCGTAGTAGTTAGTACAATGATTTTAACTAGTATATGAATTTTAACTATATTAATGTTAAAAAATAAGAATGATGAACTTGTACTATAAAAGATAATTTAGAATATATTAATACAAATGTAGAATGTGATTAGAAATTTTTAAACACACTAAAGAGTATAAGCTTCAGTATATAGAGAATTTACCGAAAAACTCGACTTTTTCGTAGGGGTTAGCCTACATATTTTGAGTAAAATTAAAAAATGTGAAAATATTATTTAAATGCATAGTTACATCATCCACTGACATATAATGATGGTCAAATAAGTTTGGAACTTTTTTCCCCCCGGTTTCTCTAGATATTTAAGATTTCGTAGTAGTTAGTACAATGATTTCAAGTAGTTTATGAATTTTAACTAAATTAATGTTATAAAATCAGAATGATGAACTTGTTCTATAAAAGAGAGTTTAAAATATATTAATACAAATATCAAATGTGGTTCGAAATTTTTAAACACACTAAAGAGTATAAGTTTCAGTAGATAGAGCATTTAACGAAAAACTCGACATTTTCGTATGGGTTAGCCTATATATTTTGAGTAAAATTCAAAAATATGAAAATATTATTTAAATTCATAGTTACATCATCCACTGACATATAATGATGGTCAAATAAGTTTGGAACTTTATTTTTCTCCGTTTCTCTAGATATTAGAAATTTCGTATTAGTTAGTCTAATGATTTTAAGTAGTATATGAATTTCAACTAAATTAATGTTAAAAAAATCAGAATGATGAACTTGTACTATAAAAGAGAGTTTAGAATATATTAATACAAATGTAGAACGTGGTTAGAAATTTTTAAACACACTAAAGAGTATAAGCTTCAGTATATAGAGCATTTACCGAAAAACTCGACTTTTTCGTAGGGGTTAGCCTACATATTTTGAGTAAAATTCAAAAATATGAAAATATTATTTAAATGCATAGTTACATCATCCACTGACATATAATGATGGTCAAATAAGTTTGGAACTTTATTTTTCTCCGTTTCTCTAGATATTAGAAATTTCGTAGTAGTTAGTCTAATGATTTTAAGTAGTATATGAATTTCAACTAAATTAATGTTAAAAAAATCAGAATGATGAACTTGTACTATTAAAGAGAGTTTAGAATATATTAATAAAAATGTAGGACGTGGTTAGAAATTTTTAAACACACTAAAGAGTATAAGCTTCAGTATATAGAGCATTTACCGAAAAACTCGACTTTTTCGTAGGGGTTAGCCTACATATTTTGAGTAAAATTCAAAAATATGAAAATATTATTTAAATGCATAGTTACATCATCCACTGACATATAATGATGGTCAAATATGTTTGGAACTTTTTTTTTCTCCTTTCTCTAGATATTAGAGATTTCGTAGTTGTTCTAATGATTTTAAGTAGTATATGAATTTTAACTAAATTAATGTTAAAAATCAGAATGATGAACTTGTACTATAAAAGAGAGTTTAGAATATATTAATACAAATGTAGAATGTGGTTAGAAATTTTTAAACACATTAAAGAGTATAAGCTTCAAGATATAGAGCATTTAGAAAAACTCGACTTTTTAGTAGGGGTTAGCCTACATATTTTGAGTAAAATTCAAAAATATGAAAATATTATTTAAATGCATAGTTACATCATCCACTGACATATAATGATGGTCAAATAAGTTTGGAACTTTTTCTTCTTCGTTTCTCTAGATATTTGAGATTTCAGTAGTTGTTCTAATGATTTTAAGTAGTATATGAATTTTAACTAAATTAATGTTAAAAAAATCAGAATGATGAACTTGTACTATTAAAGAGAGTTTAGAATATATTAATAAAAATGTAGGACGTGGTTAGAAATTTTTAAACACACTAAAGAGTATAAGCTTCAGTATATAGAGCATTTACCGAAAAACTCGACTTTTTCGTAGGGGTTAGCCTACATATTTTGAGTAAAATTCAAAAATATGAAAATATTATTTAAATGCATAGTTACATCATCCACTGACATATAATGATGGTCAAATATGTTTGGAACTTTTTTTTTCTCCTTTCTCTAGATATTAGAGATTTCGTAGTTGTTCTAATGATTTTAAGTAGTATATGAATTTTAACTAAATTAATGTTAAAAATCAGAATGATGAACTTGTACTATAAAAGAGAGTTTAGAATATATTAATACAAATGTAGAATGTGGTTAGAAATTTTTAAACACATTAAAGAGTATAAGCTTCAGTATATAGAGCATTTAACGAAAAACTCGACATTTTCGTAGGGGTTAGCCTACATATTTCGAGTAAAATTCAAAAATATGAAAATATTATTAAAATGCAGAGTTACATCATCCACTGACATATAATGATGGTCAAATAAGTTTGGAACTTTTTTCTTCTTCGTTTCTCTAGATATTTGAGATTTCGTAGTAGTTAGTCCAATGATTTTAAGTAGTATATGAATTTTAACTAAATTAATGTTAAAACTCAGAATGATGAACTTGTATTATAAAAGAGAGTTTAGAATATATTAATACAAATTTAGAATGTGGTTAGAAATTTTTAAACACATTAATGGTTATTTATTTCATTAAATTAAGATTATTTTTGTAAACTTTTTTAATAAAATCATATTATATATAAATATATTTTGTTTTAAATCCTTTTTTATAATCTATAAATGTTTCCTTTTATTATATATTATTTTAAAAGAAACTAAATTAAAAGTTTAATTAACAGAAATTGTTAAATAAAAAGTTAAGTAATGGTATTTAGATGGTATACTTTTAATTCATTAAAAATGATTTGTAATTAACCGTAATAAAAAATTAACATGAACACGATATATATGAAACTGATTTATCAGATAATGTTATAACTTATAAGATACATATGAAATATCTTGTATATATTTATTTTATATAAAAATCTCCATAAAACTAATATTTCTGTGTTAAAAATATCAATTGTTTGTAAAAGAAAATCACATCCCATAATTGGTAAAATATTTATAATTAAAATAAAAATATTATTACCCGTTTAGATATGGATCCATCGGATGCTGATATCCTTCCGTTTCGTGAAGGCCATTGAACTAACCAAACCTCTTCACTTTCTCTCAGAGCGACAAAATCTCTCGACTAACTCTGATCCGATCAACACTCTCATCATCGTCGTTAACAGATCAATCAAACTCTCGATCGATCGCATTTGATCAAACTTTTCTCCGACGACGAGATTCCGATGTGGGTTTTGCTGATTTGAGATTCCGATTGCAAAGTTCGAAACTTTTTCAGAGATGGGTCTCTTGGAATCGGTGAAATCGATCAACTGGGAACACGAATCGTTCCCTACTTACCAGGATTTCGTCTGTCTGCCTCTCTTCGCAGTGTTCTTCCCTTCGATACGGTTCCTTCTCGACAGATTCGTCTTCGAGGTACAACATTTACTCTCTGATGTTTCGTCGTTTGTCTCTTTGAATCGCATTTAATACAGTGAAAGTACATGGCTTTAATGCCAAGTTTCTACTTTTAGTAACGACCCTTGTGAGCAATCATTACTGTTGACTTGTGTCTATGATTGAATCTTGCTTATCTATGCAGTGTTGGTGAAGCTTGTTGGAGAAAAAGTTTTTCTTTTTTTTTTTACAGTTTGGTTCCATGTTGATGAATAGATATACACACACATACAGTATGTGCATGTCTCTCTGCTGTGTAACGTTAATGCTACGTTTCTACTTTTAGTAACGACCTTTGTGAGCAATCATTACTAATTGATTCGTGTCTCTCTCTGTATGCAATGTTGATTGTAAGAGAAAATTTAACATTTTTTTCCGTTTTGGTTGGTGTGTCTTGTAGAAAGTGGGAAGGTTGTTGATTTATGGAAGGCAGAGTCCGAAAAAGAATGACAAGAAGACGAAAATCCGAAAATTCAAAGAATCAGCTTGGAAGTGTATCTACTACCTCTCGGCTGAGGTGCTTGCCTTGTCTGTGACGTACAACGAGCCTTGGTTTACAGACACTCTCTACTTCTGGATTGGTCCTGGAGATCAGATTTGGCCTAACCAACAGATGAAGTAAAGAGTTTATTTTTGATGGGGGAGGGGGAATTTTGCTAGGAGATATGATCTCTCTATCTAATCATCATCTTCTTGTTTATGTTGCAGGATAAAGCTGAAGTTTTTATATATGTATACAGCTGGGTTCTACACATACTCTATATTCGCGTTGATCTTTTGGGAGACCAGACGTTCTGACTTTGGAGTCTCGATGGGTCATCATATCACTACTGTTATCCTCATCGTCCTCTCCTACATCGCCAGGTAATGTCACATATATTGTTGTTTAGAAGAAAGTAGTTATCATTTGATGTTCTTTTCCATGTTGATTAGATTCTCTCGTGCTGGCTCTGTTGTTCTTGCACTCCATGACGCGAGCGATGTGTTCCTTGAAGTTGGTAAAATGTCTAAGTATAGCGGATTTGAGGGTATAGCAGCCTTTTCTTTTGTTCTTTTCGCTCTGTCTTGGGTGGTTCTACGTCTCATTTACTATCCTTTCTGGATCCTTTGGAGCACGAGGTTTGTGTCTTCTTCTTCTTTTTTTCTTTCTTGAATGTGTTTTATAGACTTGTGTTTTTAATGTGTTGTGTGTTTTGTGAGATGGCAGCTATCAGATTATAATGACTGTGGACAAGGAAAAGCATCCTATTGAAGGACCGATCTACTACTACATGTTCAACACTCTCTTGTTCTGCTTGCTCGTGCTTCATATATTCTGGTGGGTTTTGATTTACCGGATGCTTGTGAAACAAGTACAGGATCGAGGCAAGCTTAGCGAAGATGTCAGATCCGGTATGTTTAGTGAATAAATCTTCTTAACAGTGGGATCTCTAATGTTTTGGATTATTGAAGTAAAGGGTTTAAAAAGTTTTGTGTGTCTTTTTGCAGATTCTGAGAGCGATGATGAACATGAAGATTGATCATTGCACGTTTGGGACTCTGTTTCTAAGAACAGAGGACTTTCAGGCTTCATCTTTTTCTGGGTGTTTGCTAAAATTTATAAGTGGGGAGGATCTTAACCGGATCAAACCGGTTTTTAAATTGATCTATAACTTTGGGAATTGCATTTTTGGATCGGTTTTGTTTAGACATTGCTTCACTTTTTTTTTTCTTTTTTTTTTCTGTAGTGTTATTTTATGGACATCTTTTGTTGTTTTGGAATAACACAATTGCTGGTATCACCGAATGTCATAACATTTATGGCTAGGTAAGTGAATAATTCTCAGGATAAATGAGCTTTTTTGGAGTATTCAAATGATAAATTTCAATGGCTACGGTTGATATGTTTTTCTAAATCCTCCAAGTTATTCTTAATATTGTTACTGTATTTTTTCTTAAACTATATAAATAATTCAGTTAACAATTCGTTTTAGAGACCAGATAAAAGAATAAATGAATACGCATTATACTTGAGGGGCGCACAATAGAGCCTAACGCCTTTGAGGGCGCACAATAGAGCCTAACGCCTTTGAGGGCGCCTTTGAGCTTGTTTAACTTGTCCTAATGTAGGATATATGATTAGATGATTGCTCTCTTTTGGTTGGTTATTTCTTGTGGATATATGCTATGCATTTAAGATACAATTCTGCTTCTAGTTTAGTTTGTGCAAGCAATAGCTTCTGGTTACATGTCTTTGTAATCTCTCTTGCTCATGGGAGTTTGAAGTCTCTTATTTGGAACATAAGATAGTGTGCGTTTTGCTTTGCTGCCTTCCTCTTTGGTTTATAGTAGATACTGTGTATGATTGAGTCATTTTGAATCCAAAATTTGGTTTACGTTTGCATTTTGTTTGAGGTGCCTCTTACTAACCTTTCATGATGTTTATGATGTTTATTGTGGTTAAAGGACATAATATATTTTTTCTTAATATCAAGATTATATTTATGAAATTGTTTTTAATGAAATCACATTACATACATTTTATTTTCATCAAAGAAAATAGATAAATATAAAGAATTTATTTTTATTACTTTGAAAATATATTTTTTTTGTTGCTTAAAGTTATGTTTTAAAGAGAATTTTATTTATTTCATTAAATTAAGATTATTTTTGTAAACTTTTTTTAATGAAATCATATTATATATAAATATATTTGTTTTAAATCCTTTTTTATATTTTATAAATATTTCCTTTTATTATATATTATTTTAAAAAAAACTAAATTAAAAGTTTAATTAACAGAAATTGCTAAATAAAAAGTTTAGTAATGGTATTTAGATGGTATACTTTTAATTCATTAAAAATAATTTGTAATTAACCGTAATAAAAAATTAATATGAACACGATATATATGAAACTGACTTATCAGATAATGTTATAACTTATAAGATACATATGAAATATCTTGTATATATTTATTTTATACAAAAATCTCCTGAATTGCATTTGTGTGGTAGGAGGCTGCTGTAAAGAACAAGTATGGAGGGCTCATGCCAAAGAAACCACCTCTCATTTCCAAGGTAGGTTTACTTCTAAAGAGATTGTTTTCTGTGTGTGTTTCTGAGGTGTGTGGTTTTACTTTATATCAGGATCATGAGCGAGCTTACTTTGACTCAGCTGATTGGGTTCTTGGAAAGGTACAAAGTGTTGTTGTTGTTTTTATTTAGGTGATCAAATATAATCTCTTTTATAATGTTTCGTGTTAATGTTAAATTGTCTTGAAAACAGCAAGGTGTTGCCAAGCCAAAGGGACCTCTTGAAGCTCTTCGTCCCAAGTTACAGGTAAAATTAGCTTAAACCATTTTTCAGCTGTTATTTTCTTTTTTTTTTTGTAGAACATTTTCTTTCTTTCTTTCTTTTTGCCGTTTGTTTCCAATGTCGAGATCTTTGTCCCCATTCCTACAGCCAACGCAGCAGCAGACATGTTACAGGAAGTCTCCATGTGCTCCATCCGGTGAAGGTAATTTTTATTTCTTCTATTCAAAGCAATTTAAGGACTTCTACTGATCCATTGTTTATTGTTATTACAGAGGGAGGAGGAGCTGCTCAGGGCGAATGACTTCCCCCGGCAACAACGAGAAGGAGAGAGAGAGATATGGAAACTCTTGTGTAAGAACTTTGTTATAATCGGATATTATTGTCTGTCCATTTGAAACAACAGATTAATTGTTTCAACTTTTCATTATATCTTTAACTCGATCGCATATAGCGTCTCCAAGTTCCATAGATTATTATATATTATATACTATAGCCTTTCGATATGGAATCTCCCGTTGTACCTTAATCAAATTTATCTTTTGAAGACCTGAGTATATCTGATAGCTAATCACATGGTTGCAGCTCATAACTGAAAACGATTGTTGTTTTAGTCAAAATGATGTAATGACAATGGAGCCTGAAGCGAAGTAAGTAGACTTCTTCTTCGTGTAAAATGGAGAAAAAGATGGTAGTACACTTCTCTCTTTCTCAAGTAATCACGAGGACTATACTAAGATAACGATACTTTTGACTTTATTGTATAGAAAGATAGTGATGAATGAGTTGAGCTCAGCTAGAACTTATGAAATACTTTACTTCATGAGTTGAGTTAAACAGAGTTAATAATTAGCTCGTTCTAAAAACTCTAAATATGCTAGAGTCTATGTGAGTGAGTGAGAGTGTGCCACAAGCAAATGGTTTTGCACATACTATATACATAACGTAAATCAAAAGAATATTAGTCAAAATAAATTGTGTAATTTATCCAATTAACTCAAAAGACACTATTTTTTTTACAAATGATTAACACTCTCCAGTTTTAGTTTACTTAATAGAATCAATTAAAAATTATAATTGCTAACATTATAGTGGCATATTTACAAAAAAAAAAGTCAAACTTCTCTTTGATCAAAACATGTTAATAACCAATACAACACACATACGTTCGCGGCAATTAGTTTTACAGCCAGACGATCGTGTGTGTTCATTGAAACTTCAAACGCATGACATCAACGAAAAGATGGATTCCGGAAGATAAGGGAGATAATTGGTTGAATATGGAAGCCGGAGATAGTTTAACCGGAAGATACTTCCAAAACTGTCTCACTAATTGCCAGATTCTTCAGTCGGTTATCGACTTATCTTACTGATGATTTTGCTCAAAAGTCAGCTTCTCAAGATCACGTGTATTGGTAAAACTTTATGGCCACAGATTATCCGGGAAAGATGTACAACAGTACAAGTTGCATTTTATATTTTACGTATTGAAGTTTGCATGTTCAACATTTTAGATGATAGTCGTAATGAGTTTAAATAGTATGTAAATACAAACGTAAAACAATAATAGTTTGAAAGAATCATGATCATCATCTCGATCTTTGTTTCTTTATTTGGTTATAAGGTCAGTATACTATATAATCTAACTTTGCATCTTCCTAAAAAGTTTCTTCTTTTTTTTTTTGGCGTAAAAGTTAAATCCATACCAAGCTTTTAAGTTTCCTCCATTTCCTTTCCTTCCTAAAAAAAAATCTTTCTTAATTTTAAAACTAAAATTTAACATCAACGCACAGAACAAGTATAAACAGCTAGCTAACACATACATAACCTAAATTGTATATTTCGAAAACCTACAACTTCTACAATACATAGCTATGAAAGTCTTACGCTACACTAAGGTCTTGCATAACTTAAGTTCTTATGTCTTTTAACGAAAAGGTCTTACATAACTTAATTATTATGTCTTTTAACGAAAAGGTCTTACGTTATTTAATTTTTCTATGAAAATGAAAACTATAACCCTTTTGATATTTTCGTATTGGACTCCACTTGGCAGACTAGTCCACTTTACTAAGAAATATGGTGTTTGTTTTCTCTAAGACTTATAATGGAAAAAGTGGATCTCATTGAGGATCTAGCGGATTAAGCGGATCGAATAGAACAATAGTGAATCAAACGGATCTAACGGTTCAAATGTGGATCAAACGAATTTAGCGATTCAAAACATATATTTGAATTGCATGAAAATAAATAAATAACGGAGTGAATTCTGTTTAACCAAAAAAAAACAGAACAAATTAATGTAAAAATTTAAAATAATTTAGATTACTATTTATTTTTAATAACTAAAAGAGTTAATTTATATATATACAATAAAAATATTCAGAATATAAGAAAAACTAATTTAATCATATATATGACTATTTTAAGTTTTAAAATTAAAAGTATATCTAATTTTGGATGATTTAAAATAATTTTTATTTTCTGGTACAATAATTTAATAATTTAATATTTTGAAGTTTTAGTATTAAAACACACATTAATTTTAAAAATTATAATTTTAGAAATAAATTTCAAGAGATCATTAAAATTATTAATATAAGAAGATTTTTAATCAAATAAAAGAATAAAATGTTTTTATAAAAGTATAAAATATGTCATCTATTTTAAATAATAAAATATGTATTAGTTGAATTTATATTACATGTTTATTGAATTTAAAATAAATAATATATAATATAAGGACTGCTCTTAAAACACTCCAATAACCCAGTAAAATTGTTCCACTAGTGGTTCTTCAATTTTGTTCATGGAACTGCTTTGCTGTTCATTGTGTATCCTCCACTTATGGTAACAAGATTAAATCTGCCTTCTAGGAATGGATGTATACTTATAATCAGTGCTTATATTTCAAACAACTTGCTAATTACTATCATACATATTTATTTTCTTTTAAAAAAAACTCCTACGTAAACAGTATTTCTATCCCTACATATTCAATCAATCAAGTTTAATGATCAAGAAGAACAAATCCAAAGCCGAATGCTATTAAAGTCAACGAGCCGACCAGCTCACATTACACTGACCAATACAACACGCGCTTTCGGAGACTGAATCTCTCAAAACAACGTCGCTTCATTTACTCCATGCAAACACTATAGCCGGCTTAATTGACTCACACGTCATTCGCCCTTCTATATATAGTATTCTAATACTAAACTCAACTCACTACAACTAAAAGAAACACACTTAGATCTTTCTAAAACCCTAAACTATAAAATATACAAGATGGGTTTGGTTAGATCAGTATGCTTATTCATTACCTTCCTTAGCTATATAGTCATCTCCGTCCATGGACAAGCCACCGCAAGGCCTGGTCTTGGTTCTGGCACGAGGGTCGGGTTTTACTCGACCACATGTCCTACCGCCGAAACCATTGTCCGAAACGCCGTGACAGCTGGATTCAACTCTAACCCGAGAATCGCACCCGGGATTCTAAGAATGCATTTCCACGACTGCTTCGTCCTAGGCTGCGACGGTTCGATCCTTATATCTGGAGCTAACACCGAGCAAACAGCCGGTCCGAACGTCAACCTCCGTGGATTTGACGTCATTGACAACGCCAAAACACAGCTCGAAAGCTGCATGCCCTGGAGTCGTCTCTTGTGCTGATATTTTAGCTTTAGCCGCTCGTGACTCCGTCGTCCTCGTAAGTCTTTAATTAGTTTAGTACTGTCGCATGCATTTATATAATTATTTTATTTGTAAGGTGTAAGTAACGTTTTTACGTGCATGGATTAATTTGCATGTAGACAAGAGGAATAAGCTGGCAAGTACCAACCGGACGTAGAGATGGTCGTGTTTCTTTGGCTTCGAACGCTAACAATCTCCCTGGTGCCCGTGACTCCGTCGCCGTTCAACAAGAGAAATTTTCCGCCGTGAGACTCAGTACACGCGAACTCGTCGTCCTTGTCGGTTAGTAGTTTACATGTTAAACAATCCAGACCTATAAATTACCAGCAATTTGATAATTTTAACGTTAAGAAACTCTTTCACGTGTCCGTTGAACACTTCAAATTAACCAGTGGCAGGGCTAGACTAAGCCTTTATGAGGGTCAATTTCATAATTGACTTACATCATAAGGGTCAATAAGCTGAATTTTACAATATTTTTTCAGTTATGTCACTTAGATATAAGCAAAAAAAAAATTTAACACCAAATTCACATGGGTCAAGTGACCCACGTGCTATAGAGCTGCCTCCGCCACTGCTTCAAACTACTTCGTAACCGATTCATTTTTAACCAATTTTCTCTGAAAATATAGAAAATGAAACCTTATTCGGAAAATACAGGAAAATTAAATTTGCAAAATTTTATATCATGTACTAAGTAAGTTATATATCATGTTATCAACAGGAGGACACACGATCGGACAAGCAGGTTGCGGTGCATTCAGGAACAGGCTGTTCAACGGCACCGCAGGCCCAGCGGATCCAACCATTGATCCGACATTTTTGGCGCAGCTTCAGACACAATGTCCCCAAAACGGCGGTAATACAGTACGTGTTGATCTCGACACCGGAAGCGGAACCACTTTCGACACCTCATACTACAACAACCTAAGCCGTGGCCGTGGAGTTCTCCAATCCGATCAAGTCCTCTGGTCCGATCCAGCAACTAGACCTATTGTGCAACAGTTGATGAGTCCAAGAAGCACCTTTAACGCTGAGTTTGCTAGGGCTATGGTCAGGATGAGTAATATTGGTGTCCTTACGGGTGCTAATGGTGAAATTCGTAGGATCTGCTCCGCAATTAATTAATTATCCGATTAAACTAAGTGGTTAGTTATGAATCTTATGATAAAAGTTCATAGCTGGATAAGTACTTGTTTCGAGTGTGGCTTTGGTTTCATAATAAATATAAATCAATAGAAAACGACATAATTAAACCCTAAGGTGGGTTGATGAAAAAGTGCAATATAAGATGTCCGCATTCGGTTTCTTTTGGTTTTATTTGGTAATATTATTAAAATTGTCTTTTAGAAAAAAACAATAATAGAATGAGTTTGATTCTATTTTGTCTTCTTATATTTTATAATATATGTTTACAACGAGTAGACTTTCGATGGTAATTTTATCATGTACCGTAGCTAATATGTTTGAAAACTGAGGCTAAATCCAAACTAAACAGAAAAAGAGGATTTATCTTAGATTAAATTATGTACAATAGTACTATGATAATTTAATAAATTGATTATATGAGAATTGAAACCATGAGGGTAGAAACACTTTAAAAAAAAAACTTGGCTAAGGTTATGAAACTTAATTATATTATGCCTCTTTTGATTACATGCATGTTCTCTTATATTTGGAGTAGTAAAAGGTTAAGGGTAAGGAAAAAATGAGCCGAATTAAACAGAAGGACTATTACATATCTAACGGCATGTGTATCGAAGGTATAGTCACATTCGATGTATATTTCGGAATGATGCGTTCTTAACTTTGTATTCTCATAAATATTTTAAGAATAAGTTTCCCTTTGTGTTACTATCCAAACTTAATTATGCATAATAAATGTTATTGGAAGAAAAGAAATAATCAAAGATCATAAATCTGGTCAAATAGTCTAGTCTAATTTTGCAAAACATGTTGTTAGTCAAATTTACACGATCTCTATATATAATCTTTAAAACCCAATTATTTGTTGCATTTCAAAATTTTATGCGGTACCCACATTGATGTATTCGCATAACTACTTCGGCCCGTGCTTTGATGCAATTTATTGCACGACCGTTAGAAACTTATTTGCATAAAAAATTATTACATTCTTAGTACTGGTGAACATATATATACCATAGTCAGGAAAAAAACTCGTGTATACCAAATGATTCGTTAAACTCTCGTGTTTCAATTTTGTGAAACCAGTCAATGATTAATCTTTAGTATATGTATGGTTGATTGAAAATAAAATAAAGATTATTTTTTGCAGACAAAACAAGTTTTAACTTTATGACTTAATTTACTAACGTAAAAACTAAAGCATAATAAATCAAATGCAACAAGAAACAGAAGAGCCAAAGAAGAGACACTAAATTATATATAACCAGGCAGTTTAAACTTATCCTCACTTTTGTCACCGACATTTCTTCCCATGCAGATGTTTGATAAACTTTGACAATCATATGTAGGCTATTATAGTTAATATGCTACAAGTATGCGTATTAAGTTTGACTAAATATATTATGCGAATGTATTAGCTGTACTGATTTAGACCAAGCAAGCAATTCTTTTCACACTTCTAATCCTTTGTTAGAATTTTTACTGATGCCTTCTTCTCGATATTAAATAAAAAAATTTGAGCTGGACAAGAACGGGATTATTATTAGATAATTAGATTTTCAAGTCTGGTGATTTATGCGTAGGTAACAACTGAAATTAACTATACATGTATGAGTGTGTTCATTTTTTCTGTATGTAACAGGGGTTTTTTCTAGAAAGAAACTGTGGGATGAAAAAAAAAAAAGAAAACTGTGAGATGGCATGGTTCACGCGTCTTGTGTCAATGACAACGTCCGTGTAAAAGGTCAATTATTTCAACGATTCCCTTTATATTCTACAGTTTTCTATCTTCTGTTCAATTATTTTTAACAATAATAATAAAAGAACTACACAATCCAATTGAGTCATCGACTCTATCGAAATTGCATATCTCCGTCACTATGCCCCTAAAATACATCTGTCTTCTGATATTTGATCACGAGTATTTAAGTCTTTTTATCACCTAAAATATACTCCCTCGTTTTACATGACATTTGGGAACTGAATTTTTATTCCAATATATGTGACGTTTTCCAGAAAACTATGTAACATATAGCAGTAATAACTTTATTTACTCTCTAAATCAGTGGCGAGTCGGACTTAAATTTTACAGGGGGCAATATAAGATTTGAACTTAATTTATAGGAGACAATCATAGAAATTTTACCATGTAAACCATAAAAATTATGAATAATCAATGAAAATGCACAAAAATAAATATTTCATAAAAGGGACAGCTGCCATTCTTCCTTCCACCTCCTTCCGCCACTGCTCTACATTATTCATCTTAGTTAACAAATTCAGTTCAGTTCATCTACCTTTTACGTTAGTTAGCAAAAGAAGATAGTTAAGAAAATATACAAGATGTCTTATTTTGTGTGAAAAAACATAGAATGTAGTATATAAAAAAACGGAGGGAGTATTAATTAAGCTAAAACATAGAATCTCCGAAACCAAGCTAGATAATGATCATACACCGAGTGATGATCTAACTCTATTCTTTTGAATTGCATTTGTGTGGTAGGAGGCTGCTGTAAAGAACAAGTATGGAGGGCTCATGCCAAAGAAACCACCTCTCATTTCCAAGGTAGGTTACTTCTAAAGAGATTGCTTTGTGTGTGTTTCTGAGGTGTGTGGTTTTACTCATATCAGGATCATGAGCGAGCTTACTTTGACTCGGCTGATTGGGCTCTTGGAAAGGTACAAATGGTTAAACTTTGATCAAATATGTAATGTCTCTCTATAGTGTTTCCACTCTGATGGTGTTAATGATAATTGTCTTGGAAACAGCAAGGTGTTGCCAAGCCAAAGGGACCTCTTGAAGCTCTTCGTCCCAAGTTACAGGTAAGTGACATCGAAACCACGTTGCAGCTGTTCTTTTCCTTTCTGAGGGTTATTTATACAAAAGATGCGTATTAGTTGCTCAATAAATGCGTATTATATTCACTAATTTAGTTTTGTGTAATTAAATTTATAATATCTTATACGTTGTTTTAGCTAGTGATGGAGTCGAAATCAATTATGCTGTTAAAAAGGTGGATAATAATACTATAAAAAGATAAAAACGATAAATAGTTACTTAATTTAATTTTTGAGCAAATAAATGTTATTTAATTATATTAATAGTTTGTATTTAACGGCAACGCCGACAGGTAAAGGCCACTTCGACACCTCTTGTACCTTCACAACTTGAGTTTGGTGAGATGTCCTCGAGTCCGATCAGGTCCTATGGAAATATGGAATGATCACGACTCACGAGACCGGCCCATCTTCTACGATCATTCTTTTTACGTGTGATTATATAGTGTTTTTTTTTTTGCTAAATAAAAAGCAATAAACAAGAAAAAATCATTTAGATTATATAAGTGTTGAATGTTACAACTTACAAGTGTTTAAAATAAACTAAGCTATATCTAAATATGTAATTCTCTTTTATTATTTAGGTTTTATCGTCTTCTAGACTTCTATAGCTAAAAAGGTATATTCTACAATTTATTATGCAAAAATTATTTTGAAATAACGAAGCATACTTGCCGTTAACAAAAAACAAATAACGAAGCTTACTTTATATATAACATTTGAGTGACAAAAATGAAAACGGAGTTGAATATGACTTCCATAAACAAAATAAAAAATGTGAAAGACAATAAAGGTTTTAAGAATCAGTTTGAATACACGCAAAAATGAATCTAATCATTGGTGGAAAATGATTAATGGAATAATAATAACATTATTGTGGTGGACTTTGACTATAAATAAAATAAAAAGCCAGTCAATGATCTTACATATAATATTTTCAGTACAATTTTTCATTCACTTTTAGTATTTACAACTAAATACCATACAAATGTTGCTAAGATTTTCAAACTTTTGTCATAATTTCTTTTTTTTTATCATTAATAAAACTTTTAAATAATTGTAATTTTTTATCAATTTAAAATTACTATAGCAGAAATATCTATTTGGTAAGGATTTTGAAACATGAAAGTGGAATTCTTTACACAATCTATCTGTCTGAATTTTGGGTGATTTGTATGAAATATATAATCGATGATGCCTAAATCGTTCTGTGGAGCTGTTTTCAGCTATGTTAAAATATAACGTCATTTTTGTGTGAAAGTACTCATTTCTATACATTTTGAAAATGCTATGAGTCTATGACTAACAATATTGTTTAGCCAGTAAATTCTATTGTTGAAAGGGACTAAGTGTAAACCCATTAAAACATCATTATCTTGCTCTCCCGTTTGATTATTCTTTGCAAAGTAGCACAACAGTATAGTCGGTTTTTTATTCCATTCATAAATTCAACACTCATTCATCCTCAACGTATTACATTTAACATGTAGTTCATAACTTTACACATACTATCTTTTTGACATACAAATATTATCTTTAAGTACTGCATAAAAGATCATTACTGAGTATATATAGTTGTATTATTCTATTTCTATCATCCTGAATACTGAGTATATATGTATTAACGATTAGAAGATAATACAAACAATTGGTGAATTTAAATAATAGTTTAAACTATATTTTGGAAAAGATATATAATGTTTCAAACTATTTAAAATGCTATGTGTAAGCTTTTCTAATCAAACTATATATAGTACTATTGTGAAAAAATTTAAAGTCAAATCTAGTTAAAATTAACAGAGAAATCAAACAAAATTTGAATCGGAGTTTTGTAAATAAGCCCAGTTTTTTTTAAAAAAAGGTTGTAGATATACACAATGTATGCTAATTTGTATACAGTTCCGCTGACAGTCCAAATGCGGTTAGTTTGAATGATTTTAATAAAAAGCCTGATATTGCGACCGGCATTAACATATTCAAGTTCAAGCTAATTTGTTAAATTTTTCAGTTAAATAAAAATATACATATATTTATATTATGATGATATAAAAGCAAATCAAAGACCACAACTTTTTTTGGACAAATCAAAGTCCACAACTTCAATTTTAAAATACAAATTAGATATGAATACAAGTTGTAATATAACGGCCAAACACGTTTTTCTATCAGCAGAAAAAAAATTCGTCATCAGAAAATCTACACATATTCAGGCAGCTGTCAGTATAGTAAAATGTTAATGGTATTACTCGTAATGACTTTATTTAATGGAAGTGAATAAGTGATTAACTAACTAAAGCGAACGTTAACCCTATCCTCTTTGGTTTGCACTTTCCTCTTTGGTTTGCACTTTCCTCATGCACAAGCCTCTTGTCCAATAGTTCAAAGATTCCATGGCGGTGAATACTTTTAAATTTTCAATTATTTATCACACTCTTATACAGATCCATAATTATACAGATCATTTCAAAACTAAGGAGGTGTTACTGGTTTGTACATTTTAATGGACATGAAAACATAAACTAAACATATCAGATAAAATTAATTAATTTAAAAGATCAACTATGCTTAGTATATAATTCATTATCCTTTTAACTATATAAAATGTTTTGAACTTTTGACCAAACAAGATTTGAAACCGATATTATCCCCACGCAATTGATCGAGCTAATTTGTATGTTATTTGCATTTGACCCAAATAAAACATCTCCATTGTGGTACGTCTCGGAGATTTGCTTTTTAAGACAATTCATAATTTTTCGTACATTAGTTGCTTTTTAATAACGAAAATCACATTTTAGGTTAATTGTAACCGAGTTTTATTTTATTTTCTGCCAACCAGTTTTAGATCTTTTCGTTTAGCTGCATATCATCTGATTATAGGTACGATTTTGATCAAACTTATATTCTCTTATCAATCATGTACAACTTACAACAAAGATAGCTTCGCTCACAAGAAAACAAAATAACAATGAAAATGTGTATAATACATACATATATATGTTCAATGGACCGACTCGTCTACATCATAATGCAACTAACTCTTATTTAGTGATTAACTATATGAACTTATAATAATATAACTCCCAAGAATTCCGGCGTCGTGTGCCGAAGTTGCTCGCTACAGTTCTTATTCCCAAGACTCTCTTGCCTATATATACAAACCATTTAACACGATACTCAAAACACAACACAAAAAAACACAATAACAACTTTAACAAAGCTCAAACACTTTCTTGATTAGTATTATCAAAAACACAAAATGGGTTGTGGTTATAATCTACTATTCATTCTAGTAACGTTTGTAGTATTGGTAACTGCACAAGAAAACGGTGGTTCGAGCCGCGGTGTTGGTCAGAGGCCGCGTGTTGGGTTCTATGGAACTAGATGCCGAAACGTTGAGTCCATTGTCACATCGGTGGTTCGAGCACATGTCCAGTCTAACCCGGCTAATGCACCAGGGATTCTGCGTATGCATTTTCACGATTGCTTTGTTCGTGGCTGCGATGGCTCCGTTCTCATCGCTGGTAGCAACACGGAGAGAACCGCCGGTCCAAACCGTTCATTGAGAGGGTTTGAAGCTATTGAAGAGGCTAAGACTAGGCTTGAGACTGAGTGTCCTGGAATTGTTTCTTGTGCTGATATCCTTTCCCTTGCTGCCCGTGACGCTGTTGTTTTGGTAACTCATTTTAAAACTAGTTCTTATGGTTTAAATAGTTACATGCACATCTAACTATATAACTATTGGTTCTAGAGTAATTTAAAACTCGGTGCACTAGTAAAAATATCTATTCGTTAGGCTACGAGATATGAGAAAGTATTTTAGTAGACAAAAGTTTTCATAAAGAAAAAAAACAACATCATGTTTAGAAGCTATATAAATACGAGTTACTGTTCATATAATCAATATTTAAACCAAAAATCGTGTTTTCTCTTTAAATGTTTTTGCTGTTTTCGTGGTTGATTCGCATTTATCAAAAGCACAAACTAATTGTGTGTGTTAACGGCAATGGAATTTGGGTGATGCAGACCGGTGGACAGAGCTGGCAAGTGCCATTGGGACGTCTAGACGGCCGAATTTCGCAAGCCTCAGACGTGAGCTTACCCGGACCAAACGATGCTGTGGACAAGCAGAAGCGAGACTTTGCTGCTAAAACTCTCAACACACTAGACCTCGTAACTCTTGTTGGTATGTTGTCATTACATAAAATGTTCAATACAGTTCTGGATCAGTATAGAAATATTTAGCACATATCAATATATAAATAGCTTTCATTTTGATTTAGTCCAATAGTTTTAGAATCAATTTGATTCCGATTTAAATTTTTTTTTTTCTAATACGGGATATCTAGACCGAAGTTCAGCTAGAAAACAGTAATATTTAACGATTTTTGGTTCGAGTACGTAGGTGGACACACAATAGGAACAGCTGGTTGCGGTTTGGTAAGAGGCAGATTCTTCAACTTCAACGGCACAGGACAACCCGACCCATCAATTGATCCGAGTTTTGTACCATTGGTTCAGGCTCGATGCCCTCAAAACGGAGACGCAACAACCCGAGTCGACTTAGACGCCGGTAGTGCTGGCAGGTTTGACACGTCGTTCCTAAGTAATGTGAGGTCAAGCCGCGTGGTTCTCCAATCTGACCTAGTCTTGTGGAATGACGCCGAGACCCGAGCCATCATAGAACAGTTATTAGGCCTACGCCAACCATCATTGAGTTTCGGAACAGAGTTCGGGAATTCGATGGTCAAGATGAGTCTTATAGAAGTTAAGACAGGATCAGATGGGGAGGTTCGTAGAGTTTGCTCTGCGATCAACTAGGAAGGTAAATGAAAGCACAACATGCATGTGTGGTTTGGTTTTAATTTGTGATTTGGTTGATTAATAAAAATTTGTTTGATACAATAAGCTCGTGATTAGCATTTCGTGGTTGATGGTTATGTTATGAATATTCAAGTGTAAGATTGTACTATGGAACATGTGAATGTATTAAGTAGTTTGTTTGTTCACTCAAGTACGGAAGGTTTTGCATGAACGAATTATTCAAGGAATGAAAATGTTTGATTACGTTAGATTAATGAAAACTAATTTTAGTAATTAATATCAATTTATAAGATGATAATTTATTTATATTGTAGTCTCTTTAGACTTTACGAATCTGAAGGTCCTAACTACAATATACCAGCTTGTGATCGGTCATATATAATATATATGATCAACGTACTCAACCATCATAAAATAATGTAAAACCACAAAGATTCTACATTACTTGTCTCTAATTTGTCTCTGATTCAACTATACATAAACAAACCTACACATACCAAAAGAACTTGGATGCCAGAACAAAAGATTTGTTTCTTATGGGGTGGTTTTGTTTTCTGTATTTTTATCAATGGGCCACGATAAGTGAGCTTCCGGCATACGGCCCAATCACGATAACATGATAAATAATTATTAATTTCGAATAAATAACTTCAATGCACTTTAAGATAGATCCAAAACACTCGTTCTTGAGAAGATCTTTGAGCTAAAAATGAATCCATCCAAAAACATAGAAAAAGGTTTCGCGAAAACGTTATTAATTAATAATAACGATAATACAATGCTATAAGTCTTTTTATACCCAGATAATCCCATAGCAAAACTTATATAAAAACCTTCTTACAAAATTGTTTAGTTTATGCAATTTTTTTTAAAAGAGAGTGATCATGATCTTTTAAGCACAAGAAATCTGTAAAACCTATGATTTTCCAGCGATATCTCATTTATGTTGTTTGAGAAACATTGAGGGAGAACCGACTAATGTTTTTTCACAAAAAATGACGTGTTATCATCGTATGCATTTTCACATAATATATGAAATAAAAATATAAAACTAATTTAATAAATTGCCACCAAAATTTAACCCCGTCGAATTTTTTTAAAACAGTTTAATACATTTTCAAAATAAAAATAGAGTTTATACTGAATAAAAAGTTGAGAAATTCAGTTGAAATTTTCAATTTTTCCCGTGAGTATGTCAATGAATTTTACAAGAAGCAAGTATATAATTCATTTGAAAAATATAAATAAGGAGTCATAGTAACATTTTGACAAAAAATATTTTTTAACATTTAGATTTTTAATTTATTTCTTAAACAAGGTGACAAGATTCATGCCACTATAAAAAAAATATTTAACTAATTTGATCTTTTCGATGTAGATAATATAGTTGTGGATTTTGATTTTCAATATAAGTGCATAATCCACATAGTAATATGTAAGTTTATTTTTACATATACTAGCAAGTATATAAATGTAAATGAATATAGTAAAAGATATGAAATAATCAAACCAAATTTTTGTTTGAATATTTGTTACTTTTAGTGTTATAATTTTTATATAGTATTTATGTAAACAGTAAACATAACAATTAAAGATAAGATTGATTAATTTAGTAATATGATTAAAGGCGCGCATATTATGTAAAACACCTAGTTACATTTATTTAGTAATATGTTTAAAATCTGTATCGAGTAAACCAAACAAGTAATTCCTTGTTTTTAGTAAAGATTTCAAGACTACTTTTTGGATAACTTTTATTTGTAAACAATAAGTGTGTCTTCAATAATTCTCTTAAGTGATTAAATAATTGATGTTGACCAGTGTCGACAGTCGTGGAATACTGGAAAACGTAGTTTTGGAGTCATTATCAGAGAAAAATGGCAAAAAGTCCGCCTTATGCATATGCTTCTTTTTATATATACATCTTCAAATACAGTTGATTGTATTTATTAGGGTATTGTAAGAGTTTATGAACAAATATTTTACTGACAAGACGTAAAAGTACGTAGTATTATTCCTAGACAAACATTCGCTAACAAAACAGATTGAGGAGTCTAATATTTAATAGAACTGTACCACTCCCGTAGCTAAATATTCGTATTATTTAATTTAGTTCTTCATTCTTTTGCGTGCGTATAAATCAACGCATAGCAACTATTTAGATCCATTAATCTTCAGTGGAAGATGCGTATATTTAAGTAACACATTTATTTTTTCTAATCAAAGCAAAGATAAAAATCGCTGCTATTTTAATAGTATTAACTAGATTTTGATTCATCCTTTAAAGGGCGGGTACATTATTTATTTTTTTTTAGAATTTAATTTTATATTTGTATTTTTCTTTATAATGATATTTATATTTTTCTTTGTAATTATATTTGTGTTATCTTTTTATTAATATTAATAAGAGATTTTGATAATTTGATTAAATTTGTAATGTTGAATAACTATACATATGTGTCATAGTCATTTCACATATTTATCTTGTAATTTATTTGTAAACAGTTAATAATTATTATTTTTTTAAATAATAAAGTATAGCTAATTTTTTTAATACCCCCATAGTAATTAAATAGATAAACTATTTGTTTTTCTTAAGTTTTCATGATTTGATTTCATATATAAATATACGAATGTTATTATCACATATAATTAATTTTCATGAAATTAAAAATGGGTTGTAAATTTTGACCTAGTGTAAATGAAAAAAAAACACTTTAATTGATAAAAACCAATTGTATTTATTAAAAACAATCGTGGTATATCAAGACCCATGGCCCAAATTTTGATCATCTCCGTACAAAACACCCAACTTTATATTACGTAATGCAATTATTTTTTTTGGATTGCAGTTAATAATATACGTACTTTATGCAGTTATATTTAGATGTTGTTTTATTTTAAATTGGACTTAACCTCTATCAACTGGTCATGTTTCTAATTTAATAGTATTGATATATTTATATTAAGCCAATTATACAAAAGATGCGTATTATATTCACTAATTTAGTTCTGTTTAATTAAATTTACCATATCTTAAACGTTGTTTTAGTGATGGAGTCGAAATCAATAGTGCGGTTTAAAAACGTGGATAATAATACTATAAAAATTTAACACGATAAATGGTTATTTAATTATAGTGATAGTTTGTAATTAACGGCAATGCCGACAGGTGAAGGCCACTTCGACACCTCTCGTACCTTAACAACTTGTGTTTGGTCGAGATGTCCTCGAGTCTGATCGTGTCCTATGGAAATATTGAATGATCACGAGACTCGGCCATCTTCTATGTTCACTCGATTTTACGTTTGATTATATAAGTTTGAAAGTGTTAGATTCAGATTTATTATGAGCTTTCAATTTAAAACCAAATGAAAATTAGTGGATTGGCCATAATCTTTTATATATTAGTTAATGTTTCGAAAAATTTCCGATGTAGGATATATATCCCTAATACCCCTCCTCGAGATAAAGACTCTTATCGGCCAGAAATCTCAGAATTTTAAGACAGTTATACTCGGTCAATCGAGTCAATTAACTACGACTTTTATATCCGGTAGGAAAGGGTTACAATTAATTAGGGGTTTAGGGTATTTTAGGATCTTTTCTATGATACCATGTTAGATTCAGGTTTATTATGAGCTTTCAATTTAAAACCAATTGGTAATTAGTGAATTGGCCTTAACCCTCTATATATTAGTTAATGTTTCGAAGAATTCCAGATGTGGGATATATATCCCTAATAGAAAATTACAACTACAAGTGTTTAAAATAAACTAAGCCATGTGTAATTCTCTTTGCTTATTCATGTTTTATTCTCTTCTATAGCTAAAATATATAGTACAATTCGTTATGCAAATATGATTTTGAAATAACGGAGCATACTTCGTTAAGAAAAAACAAATAACGAAGCTTACTTTATAACATTTCAGTAATAAAAATGAAAAGGGAGTTGAATATGACTTCCACAAAATAAAAAATGTGAAAGTCAATAAAGGATTACAGAATCAGTTTGAATACACTGTGGAAAAATGAATCTAATCATTGGTGGAAATGATTAATGGAATAATAATAACATTGTGGTGGACTTTGACAATAAATAAAATAAAAAGCCAGTCAATGATATTACAAATAATAATTTAGCTATCTATTTTCAGTATAATTTCCATTCCCTTTTAATTTTTACAACTAAATAACATACAAATGTTGCTAAGATTTTCATACTTTTGTCATAATTTCTTTTTTTTGATCATTAGAAAACTTTTAAATAATTATAATTTATTTATCAATTTAAATTTATACACAAATCTATTTGGTAAGGATTTTGTTACATGCATGAAAGTGGAATTCTTTACACTATCTTTCTGTCTGAATTTTGGGTGATTTGTATGAAATATATAATCGATGACACCTAAATGGTTCTGTGGAGCTGTTTTCAGCTATGTTAAAATATAGCATCAAATAAAATATTTCTCATTACACATTTTTGTGTGAAAATAGTAACAAAATACCTATTTGTATACACTTTGTAAATGCTATGAGTCTATGACTAGCAATATTGTGTGGCCAGTAAATTCTTTTGTTGAAAGGGACTAAGTGTAAACCCATTAAAACATCATTATCTTTCTCTCCCTTTTGATTATCCTTTGACAAAACATGCGCAACAGTATAGTCGGTTTTTTTATTCTATTCATAAATTCAACACTTTTTCATCCTCAACGTATTACATTTAACATGTAGTTCATAACTTACAAATATTATCTTCGTTTTTGATATACAAATCTTATCTATTGCATAAGAGATCATCATTAAGTATAAATAGTTGTATTATTCTATTTACCTCATCCTGAATACTTCATTTATTATAAAGAAGAATTACAGACAATTTGTGAATTTGAATGAAAGATTAAACTTTATTTTGAAAATGATTGTTTCAAACTATTTAAAATGCTATGTGTAAAATTTTCTAATCAAACTACATATACTATTAATGTGAGAAATTTAAAAGTTCAAATCTTGTTAAAATAACAAGAGAAATCAAACAAATTTGAAATTGGAAGATTTGTATAAGCCCTGATTAAAAAAGCTTCGATACACAGTATATGCTAATATATATAAAGTTCCGCAGACAGTCCAATTGCGGTTAGTTTGAAATAAGCCTGATATTGCGACCGACATTAACATATATAAATTCAAGTTAGTTTCTTACGTTTTTCAATTAAATAAAAAAATATTCTGATGATATAAAAGCAAATCAAAGACCACAACTTCAAGCTAAAAAATACAAATTATATATGCATACAAGCTGTGATATAACGGCCAAACACGTTTTTCCATCATCAGGAAAATGAATTTCGTCATCAGAAAAATCATATGCAGCCAGCTGTTAGTATAATAAAATGATAAATTTATAATGTAATGGTATTACTCGTAGTGACTTTATTCAATGGAAGTGGTTAACCAACCAAAGCCAAAGTTAACCCTATCCTCTTTGTTCTTCACTTTCCTCATGCACAAGCCTCTTGTCCCATACTCCCATAGTTCAAAGATTCCATGGCGGTGAATACTTTAAATTTTTTAATTCTTCATCACACTCTTAATGGTATACGTACTAATAAATTATACAAATATTAGTTTAAAACTAACATACCAGACAAAATTGATCATTTTAAAAGGTCAACTATGCCTAGTATATAGTTTTATTATCCTTTTAACTATAGAAACGTTTTGAACTTATAACCAAAAATGACGTGAAACCAATATTCTTCCCTTCGCAATTGATCGAGCTAATCTATATATTATTTGCATTGACCCAAATAAAACATCTCTATTGTGGTGCCGACGGGTCAAGGAAATGCACTTGAAGCCCATTCATTTATATTTTTTCAATAAATTAGTTGCTTTTTAATAACAAAAATCACATTTTAGGTTAATTCTAAATCCATTAACTACATATTATATGATTGCATGTACGATTTCATCAAACTTTGACTCTCTTATCAATCATCTACAACGAAGATAGCTTCGCTCACAAGGATACAAAAGAACAATGAAAATATGTATCATACATATATGTTCAATGGACCGACTCGTTTACATCATAATGCAACTAGCTGCTATTTAATGGTTAACTATATCAGCTCATAATAATATAATTCCCATGAATTCCGGCGTCGTGTGCCGAAGTTGCTCGTTACAGTTCTTATTCCCAAGACTTTTTGCCTATAAATACAAACCCGCTAACACGAAACTCAAAACACACAATATATACAGAGCAAACAACTTTAACAAAGCTCAAACACTTTCTTGATTAGTATTATATTATCACACAAAATGGGTCGTGGTTGTAATTTACTATTCATTCTAGTAACGTTTTTAGTATTGGTTGCAGCTGCAACTGCACAAGGAAACAGTGGCTCGAGCCGTGGTGTTGGTCAGAGGCCGCGTGTTGGGTTCTATGGAAATAGATGCCGAAACGTTGAGTCTATTGTGTCATCTGTGGTTCGAGCACATGTCCAGTCTAACCCGGCTAATGCACCCGGGATTTTACGTATGCATTTTCACGATTGCTTTGTTCGTGGCTGCGATGGCTCTGTTCTCATCGCTGGTAACAACACGGAGAGAACCGCCGGTCCTAACCGTTCGTTGAGAGGGTTTGAAGCTATTGAAGAGGCTAAGACTAGGCTTGAGGCTGAGTGTCCTGGAATTGTTTCTTGTGCTGATATCCTTACCCTTGCTGCTCGTGACGCCGTAGTTTTGGTAACACATTTTTAAATTAGTTCTTTTGGTTTTAGTAGTTACAAGCACGTATAAATATATAACTATATAACTATCTAACGTGTGTGTTTAACGTAATCGAAACTTGGGTGATGCAGACCGGTGGACAAGGTTGGCGAGTACCACTGGGACGTCTAGACGGCCGTATTTCTCAAGCCTCGGACGTGATCTTACCCGGACCAAACGATGCAGTGGACAAGCAGAAGCGAGACTTTGCTGCTAAAACTCTCAACACATTAGACCTCGTAACTCTTGTTGGTATGTTGTCATTACATTCAATTTTAAGTGTAATTTTTAATCAGTATAAAAACATTGAAAACTACCATAGAATAGTAATAAAATACTTTTTATTCCAAAGTAGTATACAAACAAAAAAAAATATCAAAATAACATTGATTAAATTTTTTTTATATTTGGGTTTGATTTTGTTTAGAATTTAGTATTTAAATAACTATATTAAATTAGAAGTATGGAATTTTGAGTAATTTAGTCATTTTATCTTTTAATGCTATTTTGGGGATTTTTTTTCTTATATGTTATTTTTCATTTAAAAATCATTATATAAGGAACTTGATCCGAAACATTCAGCACGTAACATTTTGGTTTAGATTGCAATTCCTACTAGTACTAGCTAATACTAATTTAACGAGGTATGGTTTCACTAGGCGGACACACAATAGGAACTGCTGGTTGCGGTTTGGTGAGAGGCAGATTCTTCAACTTCAACGGCACAGGACAACCCGACCCATCAATCGATCCGAGTTTCGTACCATTGGTTCAGGCTCGATGCCCTCAAAACGGAGACGCAACAGCGCGAGTCGACTTAGACGCCGGTAGTGCTGACAGGTTTGACACATCGTTCCTAAATAATGTGAGGTCAAGCCGCGTGGCTCTCCAATCCGATCTCGTCTTGTGGAATGACGCCGAGACCCGAGCCATCATAGAACGGTTATTAGGCTTACGCCGACCATCATTGAGGTTCGGAGCAGAGTTTGGGAATTCCATGGTCAAGATGAGTCTTATAGAAGTTAAGACAGGATCAGATGGGGAGATTCGTAGTGTTTGCTCTGCGATCAACTAAGAAAGTGAATGAAAGCGCAACATGCATGTCTGGTTTGGTTTTGATTTGTCATTTGGTTGATTACTGATGTTTTGTTTGATACAATAAGCTTGTGATTGGCATTTTGTGGTTGATGGTTACGTTATGATTATTCAAGTGTAAGATTGTACTATATAACATGAATACAAGAAATAAATTGTCATTAATTAGTTTGTTCACTCGAGACTGCGGAAGGCATTTTGCATGAACGAATTATTCAAGGAAAGAACATGTTACGTTAGATTAATGGAAACTAATCTCGGTAGTGATTATCAATTCATAGTACTTAAAAAAATTCATAGCACTTAAATTTATAAGTTAATAACTTCTTTATATTGCAGTCTCTTTACTTTTTAGACTTATGGAATCTCAAGATCCGAACTCCAGTCTAAAGGAACCACTCACTTTGATGTCAGAACAAACGATTTGTTTCTTATGGGGCAATTCGAAAAGATGATGGAAGTTATGGGGTGGTTCTGTAAACAACTATAGGGCCATAATATAATGCTATAAGCTTTCTTATAACAGATAAGCCCATAGCACAACTTATATAAAAACCTTTTTACAAAATTGTTTAGTATATGTAAAGATTTTTAAAAGAGAGTGATCATGATTTTTTACCCGTCAGTTCGCACAAGAAATCCGCAAAACATATGGATTCACTTTCCAGCGATTTACTTATGTTAAAACAGTAAACATGCCAACTAGAGATAAGATCGGTTAATACTAACCTTTATAAGTGATAGCAATCTACCTATTAATCAATGTCTAATATCTTTCCGATATCATATATATAGGTTGTGGAAGAGCTGTGATGATCTTATATTGGCTCAAAACATAATCACAGAGGAAGAAACTTCAAAGAGAGTCACTGAAGATGTTAACTTATAATGTGTACCAAGTTTAGATACTAATATTCAAGGTTAAAACAATTGTGTTTAAGATTATCTTGATTTCATGTTAAAAGAAAGTGAAAAGGAACATTTGTTTTTCACTCCTACCGTTGATATTCTTCTTACAGATCCGCATAGTTTTGATACTGTGATCTTTACACGTCGACCAGATCACCAACAAGAATCTCTAACTTTGGGAAATAAGATCTTATGCTTTTAACATACAATGGAAAATCATCCTAGATACAAATATGTGTAGAGAGATGCATGTGTTGAGGTAAAGAGTAAAGAGTAAGTCAATACATATGTCACATTTATTATTCTCTACCTTCCAAATTAAATTTTCGAGCAGAAAAAGAAGCTTTTCTATTTAGGTGAATCGTGCAAATTAAGTAACGTATTCCTCTACTTGTTATTTTTGGAGTGTAGTGATGACCGGTTATGAGATTTAAGGGTTTGTAAACAATTTAGTGAAAAATTATGTAAAATAGTTTACAATTTTTAAGATATATATATATATATATTTTTTTTTTTGAACACAATATATATATATATATATATATATTCTTAAAAATTTGGAGATTAATGACCAATGTTTCAATAGTCTATGCATTATGACCGACCATGAGTGTAATTTGTATTTAGAAGCTGGTTTGTGATTATTGGATGAGTAAATAGACCTATCTACTGGCCATGAACTGAACTATAGGGGTTATGGGAGGTGGAAAGTCTTGAAAAACTCCATTAGTTCAGTGTCCAATCTCCATTAGTTCAGTGTCCAATAGTCACTAAAATAACAGTAAAATGACTGAAACAAATGATTTAAGTACCATAAATGACACAATAATTCACCATTGCATGGAGTCATGGAATATCCATCAGCAACCACATACAAATTGAATGTTAAATATCTCAACTGAAGAAGAGTTTTGAAAATAAAATCTTCCCTTCAATGAAGTTTGACATTTTCAAGAAAGTAGGAAGAACACCAACTAATGGTCACTTTAAAAAGTCCAGGTTTCATTTTTTCTTCAAATTCTCATATAGTTAATTATTATTTGCATTTTGATTTCAATTATAATATTGCATACATATTGGAAAAAAATACTGGGTTTGGGTTTAAAATCGCTAATTAACCCCTTTATATTTGTTTTTGTAGTAAGAGAATTAAGTTTCTTGAAATATACCACAAAATAAAGTGACACACAGTAGTAATAAACAAGAAAGGAAAGATGAAAGGGCAGATCTCTCTTTGTATCGACCCCACGATCACGCATCCATATGAAAATGCATGACACATATACAAAACGTCATCGTTAATGCGCATCACCCAAAGCAACCGACCTACAAATACGGCCTTGCCCTTTCTTCTACTTCCTCTTTACTCTTCAAAGTATTCACCACACACTTCTTCTCCATTAAAACTCCTTTCTCCTCTGTCATCTAAACATCCAAAGAGCAAAAGAGAGAGAGAAGAAACCCACAATGGCCACTTCTTTCTCTACCTTGACACCTTTTCTTTTCATCCTCCTCTCCATCCCCTCCGTTCTTGGCGCTTCTCATCACCACACGGCGGCTCCAGCTCCGGCTGCAGACTGTTCGACCCTCATACTCAACATGGCTGATTGTTTGTCCTTTGTTTCCGCTGGAGGCACGGAAGCAAAGCCGGCGAGTTCTTGCTGCAACGGGCTTAAGACGGTGCTTAAGACCGACGCAGAGTGTCTCTGTGAGGCGTTTAAAAGCAGTGCTTCTCTAGGCGTTACTTTGAACATGACTAAAGCAGCTACACTTCCAGCTGCATGCAAGCTTCACGCTCCCTCTATGGCTGCTTGTGGATGTAAGATCTATTACTTTATTAACCATTTTTTTTGTATTTTTCATATCTTAGATTCTTATTTTATTTTATAGATCTATGTTTGTACTTTATTTTACATCATTTTTAGTTCATTTAAGAATATATTTTTGTGAATTTGGTATTGACAATGTTTTTTAATTTGTATTTTGTTTTGTTGGCAGTGTCCGTCGCTCCTACTATGGCTCCAGGTATTTTATATTTCTCCTTTGTTTGATTTTGATTATTTTTTCTTTTTTTTTTGTTTCTCTGAATTTTTGTCTCATGCAATGTTGTTTTCTGATATTAAATGCCAAATAAAATTTTATTATTTTGTTGGCTGATTCTGTTGAGACCATCTGGGTTCTCGTACTTCCGTTTATACTTTAGAACACCTACAGTCGCTAGCTTATACATGTGACATGACATGCCGAAAGATTGTGTATCCTTAAAAAATTTGTAAATATCTGACCGAAACTATAATTGGTGGTCATAATTTCATTTTGAGGTGTTTATGTGATTGATTAAAGTTTCTTAACCTGGAATCATTATTTTGACCAGGTCTTGCTCCAGGAGGAGCTGCTGTAGCTGCTGGACCCAGCTTATTTTTAGTTCCAAACCCATCTCCAGGGAACCACGGATCTTCCTTGGTTCCAATCTCCTTCACCACCGTACTCAGTGCTATGTTCTTCGTATTGTTCTTGTCTCGTGTCTGAAAAAGCCTTTTTCACCAGCTAGATATGGTTGTATGAAATGGCTTTGGGTTTTCATGACTTTAGTTTTGCGTCGTTTGACTCTACTTCTGTTTCAGACCATGTCGGTTACTGGTTCGTAGCTCTTAATTATGTTTCTCATTGGTCCTTTTGCAAGGGCATCTCTGATTACTCTTATATTGATGGTTATTAAATTTCGAGTTTTTCTAAGCAATTTCTTCTGTTAAATGTTCTCTCTGTGGGTTTTTTTTGAACAAAAAAAAAAACCCACAGAGAGAACATTTGTGGTATTATTCTCTCTGTGGGTTATACTAACGTTTTCTATCAAATGGTATTATTCTAACATTAATTTTATAAAATAACATTTGATAAATTGTTTGTAGCATTTGTGGAAGGTGTTTATAATGGCATCTCTGATTACTCTTGCATTGAATTGTTTGTTAAATTTCTAGTTTTACTAAGCAATTTATTTTGTTAAATTTTGTTTCTGTGGTTATACTAACATTCTTTTCTATGATTGTACTAACATTATTTTTTATAAAAAAACATTTTATAAATATTTGTAGCATTTGTGCAAAAAGTACGGAAAGAAACATTCTCTTAAAACTTTTTTGGTGCTGTAGAATTTCTCTTTAATCTTATTCCACCCATAACACTCCAATGTGATTATTTAATTACCTGATCAGTTTCAAAATTCAAAATTTCGTGTAATGATTAACCAACTGTCCGTTTCAAACAAAGCAACGATTATTTCCCACGAAAATTTCCAACTCTGAACGCGCGAAACTTTCCAGCGCACGTTAGATCCCTTCCTTCACCAAGACACACATCTACACTAAACACCAAAATAAAAATTAATTAAAAAGCTAAAAATTTAAAATGATTTAAAAGTATCGCAAACAAATAATTACTTTCCTCTCTCTCTCTCTCCCACCAACAGCCGACGACGATAATAACCGCTTCCGGTAGAGTCAACGGCGATCGCTTACCGCCGTTTAAGCTACTTGTTTCTCCTCTTCCTTCGAAATTGATCTCTCTTCAAGCTGATAAAATCTCGGAGACGACGAAGAATTAGCTGATCGCTAGCTTCTTCTCCGCGAGATTAGTTTGATCTCCGGTAAAAAAAACTCCCGATCGCCTCCGTTTTCCGGCGATTGGATCGAGTAAGCTTCGAGGAATCTCTCTGTCCTTTTGAGTTTTCGCGATTAGGTTCGCCGTATCTCTTCGATTCTGATTTTTGAGCTTTTAAGTGGTTACAGAGAGGCGGTTAGGTTTTTTCGAGTGAAGATTTACGGTTAATCTCAGGGTTTAGCTAAACCGGATTTGTTTAGATCTGTTTCTGATGATTACTCTAAGCTGATCCAGCTACAAGAATGACGATGGGACGGTTTCTATCACTCGTCCGAGGTGACTCGGCCGAGTCACCTCGCGAGATCACCTCACCGAGCAACCTCATCGGCGATTCCGGTTCCAACGGATGGCTCATCAGGTTCTTCGATTCCGCGTTCTTCTGCGAGTGGATCGCTGTTAGTTACCTCTACAAGCACCCTCACGCTGGTGTCAGGGATTACTTATGCAATAGGATGTATACGCTTCCTTTATCAGGTATCGAGAGTTATCTCTTCCAGATCTGTTACATGATGGTGCACAAACCGAGCCCCTCGCTTGATAAGTTTGTGATAGATATCTGTGCGAAGTCGCTGAAGATCGCGTTGAAAGTGCATTGGTTTTTGTTGGCTGAGTTGGAGGATTCTGAGGATAGTGAAGGGATTAGTAGGATTCAGGAGAAGTGTCAGATTGCTGCTACGATTACGGGTGAGTGGTCTCCTCTTATGCGTCTGCAGAGTGAGGTTTCGACCCCTGGGAGTAAGAATCAGGTCTTAAGTAGGCTTTTGTCGTCGAAGCAGAAGCTCTTCTCGTTGAAGTTGTCTCCTCCCATGCAGAAGTCTTTGTCATTCTCGCCGTCGCCGGGGAGTAGCGTTCAGGATGATGGTGGTCAATTACCTGCTGAGGATAGTAAGATTTTTAAGAAGCTGATTCCAAGTCCTAAAGTTAGAGATGCTTTGATGTTTAGAAAGTCTGGTGAGAAAGATGATGAAGAGAATGAAAAGGAAGGGTTTTTCAAGAGGCTCAGCAGGAGGGACAGCAAAGGTGAGGGGGAGGAAGCAACATCTAACTCGGAGGGTTTCTTTAAGCGTCTCATGAAAGACAATAAATCAGAAGACGAGGAGATCGCAACCAGTTCCGAGGGGTTCTTCAAGAGGCTGTTAAGTAGTAAAGGAGAAAACGAGGAATTGACATCGAGTTCAGATGGGATGTTTAAGAGGTTGTTACGAGATAATAAGGGTGATGAAGAGGAATTGAGTGAAAACTCGGAGAGTTTCTTCAAGAGGTTGTTGCGAGAGAATAAAAACGAAGATGCGGAGTCAAATGCAAACTCAGAAGGGTTCTTCAAGAAACTATTCCGTGACAGCAAAACCGAGGAAGATAAAGTTCCTAAACCAATGGATGTTGAGGACAAAGATGGTTTCCTTAAGAAACTTTTCAAGGATAAATTTGATGACAAAAGACATGTGAACGAAAAGAATGAGACGAATGGAGCAGTGCTTGCTGCTGATAAATCTGGTGAAGAGGATGAAAGGGAGGGATTTTTCAAAAAGTTATTTAAGGAAAAGCCTGACGACAAGAAAGGCATTGTCAAAGACGATGACGGGAGTGAAAGCGAGGGTGACGAATCTCCAGAATTTTCTCTGTTCAAAAGATTATTCCGTACACATTCAGAAGACGCAAAACCTACTTCAGAAAATGAAAGTACTAGCAATGGCTTGGTTGAAAGCAGTCCTGGGACAGAGAACTTCTTCCGTAAATTGTTCAGAGATCGTGACCAGTCTGTTGAAGATTCTGAACTATTTGGATCAAAGAAACACAAAGAGGTTTGCGCTCATTTGACTTGGTCTTTTGTGTTTCTGTCTTATTGCAAATACTGGATTTATCTGTACTGTTTTTGGCATTCGAGTGCAATTAATTACATATCTATACCGAACATTCTTCTGCGAATAACAATCTTTCTTATTATAACCATTGCAGAAGCGGCCAGGTTCACCTAAGCAACGGGATGATACTACATCTGGTAAGCCCCCACTACCAAACAATACCGCTTCACAGTTCAGGAAGGGGGCTTACCATGAGTCATTAGAATTTGTACAAGCGTTATGTGAAACATCGTATGGGTTGGTAGACGTCTTTCCCATCGAAGATCGGAAAATTGCTCTTCGGGAGGTGATCATTACACTTGACTTTCCATATTGATGAATAATTTTAGGTTGTTAAACTATGCCTTTGTAGCAACTGACTAGACTTCATGTTTCTTCTGTTTGGTTTTAGTCTCTTGCAGAGATCAATTTTCATTTATCTGAAGCTGAAACCACCGGAGGTATTTTCTGAAATTGGATCTCACAAGGAGATATTATTTAGAGGTTTACTTTATTTGCATAGCTCATATCTATTGAGCCGGCGCCCGGCATGCATTATCTCAGTCACGTATGCTTTTCTCTGAGAGAGTAGTGAAAATTTTACCCCGTCTAATGTTACTGAGATCTAAATCATGCGTCTTTCCTTAGAAAAAGTAGTCTATCCTTTGTATCATGTTTCTGAGTCCAATGTATGGTAGATGTTGGTCTTTTTTGGCTGATTAGATTTCCAGAACATATTGTAATTTTTCCACTCTTGTTTGGAGAATTTTCCCCACTCTTGATTTCTCTTTTATCACTGATCTTATGATTTCATCTCTTAGAAGCAGTTTAGATTCCTTTCTTTATATACGATGATTCTGTTGTGTAACTGTTTTTATTACCAGAAACTAAAACTTTTCCTCAATAACCTGCCAGGAATTTGTTTTCCAATGGGGAGAGGAGTTTATCGTGTCGTTCATATTCCTGAAGACGAATCCACTCTTTTGAATTCTAGGGAAAAGGCGCCGTACATGATCTCCGTAGAAGTTTTGAAAGCGGCAACACCCAGGTAAATTTAAAATTTCTCAAAAGTAATACTTATCCACTGCTTCTACTTTTTCTTAAAAGTATACTTATCTACGTACCTCTACTAGGAAATTACCTTCTTTTTATGTCCTGTTAGTCGTACCAAGTGTAAAAATGTATATGATAGCCCTCTCCCGTTGTTCCTTTTGTTTTCTGAAACAGTGCTAAAGATACATCAAACTCCCAGAAGCTTTCTAAAGGGGGTATACCATTGGCCAACGGGGACGCATTTTTTCAAAAGCAACCTGCTTGGGCTTATCCACTATGGACTACTCAGGAGGCTTATCGCAACAGTGCTGACCGAATGTCACTATCCACTGCCCAAGCAATTGATCAGGCAATGACTCCTAAGCCCGACGTGAAGGTGAAACTTGTCAGTGTAAGCCTCTCAGTGGAGAGTTGTACTGCATCTATTGAATCACTGAGTGATCCATTTGATGATGTCCTGGCTGAGGCCCCAAGACCTGGGCTGAATTCGGATCTTGAATGGGTAAGGGTGGTTGTAACGGCTGACCCAGGACTTCGAATGGAGAGCATTCCTGATCCAGCAGTCCCACGTAAAAAGGAACACCGCCGTGTTCCAAGTACTGTTGCCATGGAGGAAGTAAGGGTGAGTATTTCCTGATTAGAAGGCAATTACTTGTATGCTTTTGCCATTTGAATTCTATATGATACATGATGTACTTTTTCTTGTGGTGAAAATAACTCTGATACTCAATTGAGTCGATATTTTAGTGCATGTACTTGTTCTTGTCCTGTGCACCTTCAGTTACTTATAGGCACCTATAGTTTGAAAGTCAATATATTGATATGCATGTGTTCTATTTGTTATTCTTCCTCTGCCTATCATTAATCTTCAATTTAATAACTTATGCAGGCTGCTGCAGCGAAGGGTGAGGCACCTCCAGGCCTTCCTCTCAAAGGGGCTGGTCAGGATTCGTCAGATGCACAACCAAGGGTGAATGCATGTTTAAGAGATCTTCCTTGTCCTTTTCTTGTTCTAAACTTTTTGAACCGTCTATTTATTTTTTTGTGATGTTCACCAGGCCAATGGTGGAATGCTAAAGGAGGGTGATGCCTTATCTGGTGAACTTTGGGATGGAAAGCGAGAGAGAATTCGTAAAGCTTCAATATATGGAAATTTACCTGGTTGGGACCTGCGCTCTGTAAGTGCTGCATAAAACCATACCCTTATCTTTAATACTGGGTTTATCTTATCGAGTTCATTCATCTAAATTAAGTTAGTTGTTGATAAGTAGAATAGGTATTTGTGTCAACTTGCTTGATATATCACCCACAGTTTTCTGTTATTGGTGGTTTAAACTGTTGCTCTTCCTTAGCTAGAGGACCATAACTCGTGATTCCAGATTTTGTTTTTAAGGAATATTAAGTTTCTGACCATAGCATTTTTTTCTCTTTTAAACCTGCAACAATGAAGACATCAAAGTAATGACTGATGCATGAGTCTTCGACAAGTCTTTGAGATTGCAATGAATATTCTTCTGCTTTTGGTTCTCTTTAATTCTTCACTTGAAGTTATTTTTATATGTTGACATTGAAAAGCTGATGTCAAAGGAGCCAGATACTTTCCTTCTGTAATCTTTACTGAATTGTGTCCTTGTCTGCTGACCATTTTGCCATATGATATTTCTTTCTACCTCTATTTTTTAAAAGGCTGTAGATCTTCGCAGATCATTGTGAAGAGCGGTGATGACTGTCGGCAGGAACATCTTGCTGTGCAACTCATTTCTCACTTTTATGGTGGGTGATACTTTCTTATATCTACTACTAGTGTCTGTTAATATCCTATTTCTTAGGGATAGCTTCTCATTTTTGTTTCTATGCCTTCTTATTCTGTTAAATACGACTATTTTTCCAATCTTATAGAGAATTGTCTTGTCCATGTGCTAGATATATTCCAGGAAGCTGGTCTACCCCTCTGGTTACGTCCTTATGAGGTCTTGGTTACATCTTCGTATACTGCCCTTATAGAAACAATTCCAGATACGGTAATTTTGTAAACCAGAACCCTGTTTAATTGCTACGTTGTATCCTGTCATAAACTTTCTACAATGGAAGCATGTGTAATAAGTAGCATTTTCCATTCCTGCAGGCTTCTATTCATTCTATCAAAAGTAGATATCCCAACATCACGAGCCTACGCGATTTCTTTGCTGCGAAGTATAAAGAAAACTCTCCGAGTTTTAAGTTCGCCCAGGTAACGTACTGTTGAGGTAGATCGTAATAGTTCAATTCAAACAGCATGTTGGTTATTTTGTTTCATACTCATTCTTCCTTCTTGCGCCGTATGCCATTTTTATGTTTATAACCTTCCGAGCTGGCTTCTTTTGCAGAGGAATTTTGTTGAGAGCATGGCCGGATATTCTTTGGTCTGTTACCTCCTGCAGGTATATATCTCTTAGCGCCCCCTTCTCTCGGTACACTGTTTATTCACGTATACAAGCATCTAAGTGGGTTGTAAACAGAGAGGATCTATTGGTTTTACATGTCCTGGTGCCATTGATATGTTTCATGAATAGCATTGTTTTGAGGTATGGTTTTCATTTGGTTGTTTTAGATAAAAGATCGTCATAATGGAAATCTTCTCTTGGATGAAGAGGGTCACATAATACACATAGATTTCGGCTTTATGCTTTCAAATTCTCCTGGTGGTGTAAACTTCGAGAGTGCTCCGTTTAAGTTAACACGTGAACTTCTTGAGGTAAGACATTCACTCTTCTTAAAGTTCGTTGAATCCTTTAGTCCAAATTTATACCTAAAAAAAACACTTTGTCACAACCAGGTCATGGACTCTGATGCTGATGGGGTTCCAAGTGAGTTCTTTGACTATTTCAAGGTATCCACGTGGCTCTCACCTCTTAATTTTATCACTTAAGTCTCTTAGCCTTTTTTGCGTATAGTTATTATGTTGAAGAAGAGCATCTAAATTGTCGATTGTTGTTAGGTGCTATGCATTCAAGGATTCCTTACATGTAGAAAGCACGCTGAGCGAATTATTCTCTTAGTTGAAATGTTACAGGTATCATCATAAGTCCTGTTCGTTTGGTTGACGCTGTTTTCGGCGTCGGCGTCGGCGTCTGCGTCGGGCGCTCGCTGCGCCATCTTAGTTTGATTGTTGTTCGTTTTGTAGACGCCGACGCCGACGCCGACGCTGACGCTGATGCTGATTGTTGTTCGTTTTGTAGACGCCGACGCCGACGCTGACGCTGATGCTGATTGTTGTTCGTTTTGTAGACGCCGACGCCGACGCTATTTTTTGGCGTCGACGCCGACGCTCGCTCGGATCGACGCAGACGCAGGTACCTGCGTCGATGAAACGAACAAGCGTCGATGAAAAAATATTGCCGCAGACGCAGACGCCGGACCTGCGGCGACCAAACGAACAGCACTATAATCTCTTTCCTTATTATAAAAAGGCAGCCAGCCTAATTATTTGCCCTGTGAAGTTACATATTCTGGTATCGTCTTGATTAGGATTCGGGTTACCCTTGCTTCAAAGGTGGTCCAAGAACCATTCAAAACCTAAGAAAACGATTCCATCTAAGCTTAACCGAAGAGGTGAGGTTTCGTCCTTTGAATTCAACTTCTCGCATGATCCACTGTTGGTAACAGTCTTTCTTTTCTTTTGTATTTGGTTGGGTCACGAAACCAGCAATGTGTGTCGCTGGTGCTATCTCTCATCAGCAGTAGCTTAGATGCATGGCGAACACGGCAGTATGATTACTACCAAAGGGTCTTAAATGGAATATTGTGATGTTCCATTAGCCTATTTTTACAGAGGGAAACCAAACATACATTTTGTATGTGTTGGGTTTAAACGGCTAGAAACAATGCGTTTTGAGGAAACCCTTTTCTCACTATAGACAGCTATAGTATCAAAGAAGCCGTTAGCCAGAAGAGAAGCAAAGGTCAGCGTGAATGGGAGAAGAAACCAGTCACACACTACAGTTTGTGTACAGAATGATTTTTGGCAGAGGTTTGATTGTTTTATCTTTTTACTGTTTGCAGGAGAGAAAAGAATAAAGGCAAAATGCCTCAATTTTCTTTCCCTCTTCTCAAAACAAAAACCCTTTTATAGAGATGATGACAACTGATGATGTGATATTATTTGTATAAAAATCGTGTATTATCTTTTGTTACATTAGAATCTGAGCAAGAACAAAAAAAAACTGTAGTACAAATAAAACATTCCTTTGAAGTTTGTGTATTTCCATGGATTCATCCCTTGAAAATGATACTGTCACTAAAATCACACATTGTTGTTTATATGAAAGATATGCCAATGGAGTCAGTACTTGTCCAAGATCTGACTGACTGGACCCGGAAAAAAAAGGTTTCAGATTTTCGGGGCTAATGAAGATCAGGCTCCGGCCATTTTGGGCTTGACCCGACTGGTTACTAGGGAAACATAACCCGAGTTTGAAGTAGAGATAATGGAGCTGAGAGGTGGGGACTGAAGTGAAGCTAACCACATAAACACTCGAGAGAGAGAATCTGAAAGACTCAAAACTTGAATGCTTTAAAAACTTTTGCCAATTAGGACTGAAGGGGAAATCTCACCTTATCCACACTCTCCAACCACAATCCCTTGTTATATTCACACGTCCACGTCATCATCATCCTCATTTCATCTCTCTAATACTAAAAGTCTAATCTCTTCCTTCTTTCAATCACCAATCAAAAACCCAAAAGCTCTTTGACTTTCTGAAGAAGCAACAGAGAGAGGTTTAATGGCGGCCATGAACTCTAGTGTTCTCACCTGCAGCTACGCAATCTCTGGCGCTAGCTCAGTAGAGCTAAACCAGAAAGTTGGTTTGGTGAACTCATCGGTTGGGTTTGGTCAGAAGAAGCAGACGGTTCCTGTGATCAAAGCAGCTCAACGAGTTGGTGGTGATGATGAGGTTAATGGAAGAAGATCCGCCATGGTGTTCTTAGCTGCTACACTCTTCTCCACTGCTGCTGTTTCTGCTTCTGCTAATGCTAGCGTCTTCGATGAATACCTAGAGAAGAGCAAAGCCAACAAAGTAAATTCTTGAAAATGTTCTGAATCTTGAAATCTCTAAAGAATGCAGATTAATGGTTTTGTTTTTTTTTTAAAATTTGGTTTATAGGAACTGAATGATAAGAAGAGATTGGCAACAAGTGGAGCAAACTTTGCCAGAGCATTCACTGTCCAATTCGGAAGCTGCAAGTTCCCTGAGAATTTCACTGGATGCCAAGATCTTGCCAAACAAAAGGTCCTTCCTAAAACTCAATCTTTTTCTCAAGGGATAATCTCATAATCCATTGAGTAGATCCATGATGTTCGTCTTTGTGTTTTTTTTTTTCTGGTATTTGCAGAAAGTCCCATTTATCTCAGAAGATTTGGCGTTGGAATGCGAAGGCAAAGACAAGTTCAAGTGTGGTTCTAATGTTTTCTGGAAATGGTGAACATGTTTGATTGTTTGTATCCATTCTTATATAAACCCAACAATGTGTGATATGTATCGATCTATCTATCAAAGTTCTCATATCAATTTGAATCTATCATGTTAAACTCTAACGAGAGTGATTAGGAATTACATCTCACTGTAATCTAACTTCACCATAAAACTTCACGCAAGTTCATGAAAAGTGCGAATAGTCAAACAAGTGACTCAACTCATACTCGACGCTACAAAAATTAACAAAATAAAACGAATTAAATTTCCTAAAAGAAGAAAAAGAGAGATGATGATAACGAGGAGTTAAGACAGGAGTGTGTGTTTACGTACAAAAAGAGTTTTTCTTTTTTGTTTTCCTCAAGTGGCGATAGCGTAAGTGAGAGTCTCTACATCTTTGGGTCGCCACATTGACTTTTGAACAGAAAGCAAACCTTCTTTTTCCTTTGAGTATGTCATACGGACTTCCCATTTCATCGCTTTCACCATTGCTTCCACTTCTTGTATCGTCTCCGCATCGTCCCTCACTATCAGTTTCCCTTCCGGTCTCAGCACCCTATCCACTTCCGCAACAACCGCCGTCAGATTGCACCTGTCAAGTACAAAAAAAAAAAAGAGTTCGTTAGATACATATCATGTTTCTAGAAACAGACTCGTTCTCACACAACAGACATACCTTTGTTTGAGTTTGGAGAACAGATGGTCGGCGTGAAGAAGATCATATGATCTCGGGTATGTACTGAAAGATTCACACCAATCGTGGTAGATACCGAAGAGTCCTCTTTCATAGATTATTGCTAGCGTGTCTGGTGAATCTATTGGAACCACATTCATCACCCACACTTTCATTTCCTTTAGAGCCGCTGCAAATCTGCAAACCCAAAAACATTAAAGTAGGTGTCCTTCATGTTCTTGGTTCTAACAAAAGAAACTCTGTGTTGTTGTTTTTTTACATACCCTCCATAGACGGCTTTCATGTCCATGACATTTCTAACAGTTCCCCAGTTGATTCCTAAACCTTTAAGGTATGATTTGGTCACTACTCGTTTCCAGTGCTCATAGTCCGCGCTGAAATCCTCTGGTGCTGCTTTTCCATAAACTCCCGTCTGGGAACTCGATAACCAGTAAGGTGGTTTATCTAATCTCGCTGGCCATTGCTCCGGCCACTGAGACCCACGTTGCGTTTTGTCTTCTGGTGCGGTGTGCATGCATGCTTGAAGTGGGACTTTCCTGTTAATATCCACACCCAGAAACATGCATATGAGAAAACGTAAACTGGCTGATACCAAAGCAATTATAAAGATAAAATCATACCAAGATGCATTGGGGTCATCAGAGTTGGCACAAATTGGAGGATCTTGTTCTGATCTGCTGGTGTAGCATTCGTTTGAAGTAGGCTTTTTGTATGTAGCTACACCGACCCCGTTGATCTTGTCCTTGTTAATCGATATGAGTTCCCAACACATTTTCTTAGTGAGTGCACTCATAGCTGCAAAATTCGCCAACATAATGAGGTGTGAGAAAAGGATTTTCAAAAGAAATTATGTAACGAGGATAACGTTTTCTACAACCTTTCCAAATTTCAACATCTTCTGTCTTCTTCTGATAAACAGGAGTAGCAGACCACACAAAGAAGCCTCCGGGTCTTAATACACGGTTGAGTTCCAGGAGGAGTTTTCCACCTGTCCATGTATAGTGCACACAAACATCAGAAAATAACAAATAGTTTGACGGATCAATCGAAACAGATGGTAAAGATAGAGGATGAGTTTTCCATCTAAAGACTACAGCTATAGCGGTTATGCTACTTACCTTCTATGTGCCATGGCACTCTACAGCGAGCACAGTGAACAATGTCGAACACTCTGCCTGGGAAAGGCAGCCTTGTAGTGCCCATCACTGCAGAAATGGCAGGAATGCCTCTCTCAAGAGCAAACTGCACTTGAGCTTCGTGCTCATCTTTAGGCGCAAGGGACATCGTGATCACGTCTCTGTCGAAGAGGAAACCTCCAAAGCTTGCAACACCACATCCAACATCCAAGATCACACGCGAGCGTTTACCCCACGCGATATCAGAGACAGACTGTAAAGCAGATTAAAGTACAATTCAGATTTTCTAACAAAAGAACTTCATCTGAATACCAAGTTACCAACCTCCTGTATGAAATCGATGTAATGAAGAGCACCATGCTTGAATTGGGTTCCTCCTCCCGGAAAAGTTAGATACTCACCAGTCACTTTAACCCAATTTTGATGCCCCTTATACTCAGCAAGCTTGGTATGAGGGACGTTGGTGTACCAGATCTGCATAAACGAAAAATAGTATTAGATTTTTAACACACACATATAAATGATCGAGTGATGAGAGTCAACAGACCTTTTCTCGACTTTTAGGCCACTCAATTGGCCGCTTATATCCTTCAGGCAACGGAACCAGACAGGTGGGTGGGCTGTCTGGGCAATGCCTCTCACGATGCTCATAATGTTTAGTACTCTTAAGACTCCTAATGGCTTGCACGTTATCGAGACAGGGAATGTAATCCGGCCCGGCGGTTGTATTGCAGACCTTCCATTCGAAATCAATTCGATCACCAGAACTCTTCTGAACTTCTTTCTCGTTTTTGGACTCTGTTGCCTGGGTTGAAAACGAACCATTTTGGGCAACAGTTTCATTCACTAGCTCTAACTGTGCCCCACCGGAGGTCTCGTTTTTAGGTTGACTCTCTTGCTCCACGTTTGTCTTGGTGTTTTCCTTCTCAGGCTTTGTTTCATTGCCTGTTTCTTTGTCATCGTCACTGGACTTTTTCTCACTTTCATCCGCCTCAAATTTCTTTTGGTTCTCACCGTCCTCACCGGACTCATTGTCCTCCGTCTCCGGTTTAGTCTGCTTTTCATTAGAGTCTGGATTTTCCTCATCCGGTTTTTTCTCATCCGAATCATTTCCACCACCATTCTCATCGTTTTTGTTTTCCCCACCTTCTGTCTCAGTTTTAGTCTCACCAGATGAAGTAGATTCTTCTTTACTTTTCTCCTCTTCCTTGCTTGAGCTCTCATCGTTTGGTGTTTTACCAGTATTCTGGCCCCCCTTGCCTTGTTCCTCCGCAGGCGGAGTCATCTGATTCTTCATCCCATCCTTGTTGTCAAGAGAAACCGCATCAACACTCTGATCCGGCCCAAGAGAGGATGACGTCATCATCCAGATCCCGACTAAGCAAAGAGCCACAAACACAACTATAGTCACTGTAGAGCAATAGCTCGACGAAGGCCTCCTGTTGTTGTCAATCCTAGTGTACCTCGGTTGCGCCATGGACTCCAAAATCAAAATAACAGACGATAACAAAACGTGCCTACACAAAGGAAAACAGATGAAACTCTAAAAATCAAATCGGCGATGGCCTCGCGAATTCGAGATGCAAAATGTCAACAGATCTGCTTAAACCCTAGCGATTACAGTCTAAACCAGTTTAACCAGTGCCTAGTGACATCGAAATCACCTTTAATAGCAACAACAACTAGTGAATCTATAAGCGTGATTAACGAAGAGAGAACAGCAGATCGGCAACAGATCTATAGGTGGAAGAACCAGTTTTCAACATCGTCGTGATCATCAATCACTAAGCAAACGTACGATAAGAAAACAACAATCGCATAGCTATAAAGATACACAGAGGAATGCGTGTACGGCGTACCTGATACAGGCGATACGAGAAGGAAGGCGAGAGAGGAAATCTCCAAGTTCCAGCTTACGGAGCCATTTTCTCCGTCACTTTCTCGAGAAAATTCGAATGGCACGAGAGATATGAGAGGAGGCGTGAGGAGAGGAGAGATAAATGTATATTAAAGATAGAATATATGTATTTAATTTTACACTTATTAAATGAACAAAAGTATTAATTTTAATTTTGGGGGTTGGTTTAAAAGACTTTATTTTAGATGTTTGATGAGAATTTATCAATAACCGAAGAAGAAAAAAAAAGAGGGAACTACGGAGCTGGCAAGAATTTAGTGGTCGAAAATTTTATTAAAATATCTTTTTTAGATTATTTATGGTTAGGTTAAGTCTAGTTTAGTCAATTGCTTAAGACTTTTTAACCCATGTTTTTTTTTGTTTATTAATTAGAAATTATATATCAAAAAAGTTGTTGAGGGGTGGTTACTTATGTAGCATGATTTTAGCTAAAAACAAAAAATCACACTTCCTAAACTTTACTCTTTTTCCGTTCACATGTGACAAATTTTGCTATTGGTTTATTAGCTTACTAGTGTACTCCCGTGCCATGCACGGATCAAATCTATTATATTTTAAATATTTATTATAATTTAAAATTAAAATAAATTTAAAATTTTTACACATCCTATAACTATTTTACATAGATAATATTAAAGCAAATAGGCTGTTACAGAATATCTGATGTTGTTTTTAAAATATATTTGATTCATTTAATTTTTATTTATTTGCCTTACAAATAAATCTTGCATAAAATATACTTTTGTGTCCTGAATAGAAGTAATTTGAAAAAACAATAAAATTATAATAAACTATGACACAGAAAAAACCAATTATTAAAAATAATATCAATATTTTGATGCTATGAAAGAAACACGTGTGAGATATTTCTTACCTATTTTCATGGCTTCCTGTATTTTTCTTTATTTCTATTTTGTTACTGACGATATAAGAAAATTGATAATTTATGCTGTTATCCCTGTGATAATTTAAATGTATTTATGACCCGTGTGATAATTTATCTTGATAATTGATTTTAATGCAACTATGTAATAACACACGTTAATTAAAAAAATAATATCTCAAACTTCTTAAATTTCTAATTTATCCCACAACTGAAAATTTAAATTCATTTTATTATTGCATGGTAAGTTGAGAAAAATTATTAATTATTCTGTGGGATAAAAAATCGTGGGCAGTTACTTACTATCTGTTTTATTAATATCAAATCTAGTATAATTACTGAGGTTTTGTGATAAACAAACGTGAGTGAGTAGTTAAAATATACTAACATATATTATGATTTTTAACTTATACTTGAAGCCATTTGAAAATAACCGACACTATTTTAAAATTAATAGATTATGAACATAGATTTCTTAAGAAAAAAGAAATCCATTTGAAAAAAAAAACTGACACAGTTTTAAGATCAAGTATGAACATAGATTTCACCTTCTAAGTACCTTTATCTCACGTTTCACCCTCTACACACCTTTATCTCACGTTTTGTCTTGTCGATGATTCATCAAATCTTGAGATGGTTGAGCATAGTTGCAGGTTCTTGTCGTCTTCTTAAGATTTGTTCTCTCCATCTATAGAAAATATGTAACAGAGTTTTAAAATATAATTGAGAGAAACAGATTCAAAACTGATATCTAGATTTATATTGTAAGCCAAAGAAAACGCACATTGATTATGGTTGTACATGGATAAGATTGATAATGTACACGCTATATTATTGTTGCAGGAAACATAAGATTGATAACAATGAAACACTTACTTCTTCCTTTGATAACGTGATGCGTTTTTTTATTTTGATAATTCAACAACAAATGAAAGTAAAAGAAAATATCGAAGACGCTGGGTATAAATTTTGTTTGGATAATTTATCAGCTACAATGTAGAAAAAAAAGTAGAGTAGGTTTGCAATTTATATAGGAGAGGAGATGAAGAAAACAGTTTCAAAAAATGCAAGTTAACGTGGGTTTAAATTCGTGAGAAAAAATAGGAATATGAGTAGTTGCAAATTTAGATTGCAGAAAAATAGGATGAAAAAGGAAATTCAATTATTTTTCGTTTTGTTTTATTTTATTTTGTTTTTAAATTTTTTTCCACATGGCAGTTCCTGATTCGCCAGACGACTTCCGCTTTAGTATATAAGGGATTGCTACGTTTTACATATGGGGGCATAAATTCAATTAAGATACTGTTGAGACCACTATAATTTCCCCAAAATAGCAGAGGCCCAGTATCCACGTCTTTGCTTGATTTGTATGTTAAAGCCCATGAAGGCATGTGACACTAATAAAAAAAAAAACACTTTTGTCAACTACTACTAAAAGAGAGCGAGAGAGAGAGAGAGACATGTAATTTACCATTAGGTAGATAAACACGAGTCTATTTAATGATGACAATATTTTAGAGTATATGTTTTGTTTATAAACAAAAATATTTCTACTTTTAATACGAGTGTTGCTGGATCTTAATATGAGTCCGCACGCACTTTAGGAAAGTGAACCATGAACCATGTCCGTCTTAATTTAATTAATTACCGCTTCTAGTAATTACGTCATTAAGAATTAAACGGTAGCTAATTGGTGAATTGACGAAACAAAAAAAAAAAAAGAAAAAGGAGAATGATCCAATCACCACCACCACACCAACGACTTTATTGCGCCGAAAAAACAAACGAACGCGCATCAACGTTGAGTTACTGACTGCTCCTACAATGGATAATTGTTTATTGACCGACCACGAACATAACATGTGAAAGATCCAAATTCGATTTATAAAATTGCTCTCCAGATCTGAGAGTGTTCACATTGCTCTCCCTCCTGGAAGATCTAATCATCATTATCAATCGATTTATTCTTGTTCGTCCCCGGTAAAGATTCTATCTTCACGAGCTCCTCGATTTGCGCTGAACTTTTCTTGTTTTCATTGAAACGTTAGTCTTCTGAGTTTTAAAAGATCATTAAAAGACATCAACTTTTTTTTTAGCTTAACTGTGAGAATTTTGATTTGGATAATATGAGAAACTATCTTCTCCTCTGTATGATTGATTGATTAGTTCTAATGACTAAACCTTTTTGTTTTTGCTTTTAAATGCCTGAATAAGATTTGCTATAACATTGTTTTTGATTTTGAATCCCTGACTAATGTTTTACACTATGTGGCTGGTCTCTTCAAGGATCTTGAACTTTGTTGAGAAGATTTGATGTTATCTCTGGCAAGATGTTTGGTGGAAAGAGTTACATATTCAGAGGCAGTGTATCACTTGCCTTAGTTATTCTCATCCTTTTGATGCTAACACTCCTGGTTTCTGAGGAAAACCCACTTCGTGCTTCTCTCTTTGATGTACACCGTCAGTTCTCAGCTTCTCCTTCTTCTTCTTCTTCTTCTTCAGGTATATTTTATGTCTTGTGCAATAGTTTGAACGAACCCCTTGTTATTCTCAAGATATTGTAGTCTCTGGTTATGACTGATAACATTTTGGTTTCCTGTTCAGTTTGTAACTTTGCAAAGGGGAAATGGGTTAAAGACAAGAAGCGACCACTGTATTCTGGTTCTGAATGTAAACAGTGGTTATCATCCATGTGGGCCTGTAGAGTAATGGGCAGACCCGACTTCTCTTTTGAGGGTTACCGTTGGCAACCACAAGGTTGCAACATGCCACAGTTTGACAGGTTCACCTTCTTGACAAGGTATTATGAACAGAGTTTTTTAACTGGTTCTTGATTCTTTCGCCGTGATTGTAGTCAAATTTTCAGCCTCTCTCTTTGGTGAACTAAGAATATCTAGCACCCTGCAAGTGATTTCCTGAACCATCAGTGAATCACATGGCCCTGTTATGTTTGTGTGATGTAATATTGATTGGGTTATTGTGTGAAAATGTTGTTGTGACGTTTCTCATATTGCTTACTGCATCTTTGCTTTTGCTTTTGTAAGTAGAATGCAGAACAAGACGATTGCATTTATAGGAGACTCGTTGGGACGGCAACAGTTTCAGTCTCTCATGTGTATGGCCACTGGTGGTGAAGACAGCCCAGAGGTTCAAAACGTGGGATGGGAGTACGGTCTGGTGAAACCCAAAGGAGCCATCCGTCCTGATGGTTGGGCTTATCGGTTCCCTTCCACAAACACAACCATCTTGTATTACTGGTCAGCTAGTTTATCAGATCTGGTCCCCATGAACAACACTGACCCACCTCGTCTTACTGCAATGCATCTGGACCGTCCACCAGCGTTCATGAGGACCTACCTTCACCGTTTCGATGTATTGGTCCTAAACACCGGTCATCACTGGAACAGAGGCAAGATCGAAGGCAACCATTGGGTGATGCACGTGAACGGAACACGTGTAGAAGGCGAGTTTCTAAAGGATATCAGTCACGCTAAGGTTTTTACAATACACAGCGTTGCCAAGTGGCTCGATGCACAGCTTCCGTTGCATCCGCGTTTGAAAGCTTTCTTCAGGACGATATCTCCGAGGCATTTTAGAAACGGAGATTGGAACACAGGTGGGAACTGTAACAACACTGTCCCTTTGTCTAGAGGAAGCGAGATCAGAGGTGATGATGGGTCCGTCGATGCAACGGTGGAGAGTGCTTTGAATGGGACGAGGATCAAGATTCTTGACATAACTGCACTCTCTGAGCTGAGAGATGAAGCTCATATCTCAGGGTCTAAACTCAAACCTAGAAAACCTAAAAAGGTGACGAGTAACGTGACTTCCACGGCTCCAACGGTTAATGATTGCTTGCATTGGTGCTTACCTGGGATCCCAGATACTTGGAACGAACTTTTCATTGCTCAGATTTAAAAAAAAACTCAAACACACCATTTATACGTAGTTCAGTGGATTGCCTCTGTTTTGTTCTTTGTTATAGAAAAGGTTTTGGTCTTGTTGTCTTTACATTCTTTTCTAAATCGGAGCCGGTACGGTTAACAGAGTTTGTCGTGTGAGACGGGTTTGTTGCATACCGTCTTTCACGTAATATTCGCAAGAAGACAAAAAGTGATCATCATCAATCGTTTTCTCAAAGTCGAATCCTAACGTGTAGATTCCTCCAAAGCACAAAATATATTACATATTTGACGTAGACAATACAACGAACTAGGAAACACACACACACAAAGTCTAGTTCAGACAAAATACAAATACAGTAGACTTTTCGGTTGTGTCTCAGACACGAAGATGCTTCTCCTCTTCAATGGATTCTCTGACTGCTTTCAAAATTAATGGCTTGAGTTTCTTGGTGGTAACTATGATCCCTCTGTTGTGATCAAGACGCTTTCCTTTCGAGAAGTCCAGAGGTGTCCCTTCAGCATCGCAAACAACACCTCCAGCTTCTGCACAAGTGACATTAAGTAATGTGCATTAAAGCCAACAGGTCTCAAATGTTTACAAAGTGTTTTTATGTACTATACCTGTTGTGATGATGGAACCAGCGGCGTGGTCCCATATCCACTCACGGTATCCAACAAGAGTGAAACGCAAGTACATCTCTGCATCTCCTCTTGACACAGCTGCATACTTTGCTTGGCTATCTATCCTCACAGGTAACGCTGTGATCCCAAGTTTCTGCGCAAACCGGACCGGTTTACTAATATGAATCTCACTTGGTTTATAGCTACAAGTAAGAAAGATCTTAAACCTTGGCAATGGAACTATGTAGGGGAATTGGCATGTGGTATGATTCTAAAAACTTTGCTTCTTCAAGATTCTCATTGCTACTCACTCTCACCTGTCAACACAAGTGCGTTCACTCTTTTTAACGGTTCAGATTTGGATAAGATAAAAAAAAAAAGATTAGATTACCTCATGTGGTGGAGAATTGCCATTGAGCGGTTGCACGTAAGCTCCTGAACCAGTTGTGGCAAAGAAGAGACATCCAACGTTGTCCTGACAAGACTTGTCGTCTCTCTCAACAACCGCAGAAGACAGAGGAAGATTAGGACAAGCCATGACACCGACCACCACTTTACCTTCCACAAGCAAGGCTAATCCCACAGCGTATTGCTCTCCTCTTACAAATCTAAAACAAAACAGAGATGTTTACTTGCTGAGAAAGGTAAAGCTTTAGGAACAAAAAAAGATGAGATGTGTTTATACCCTCTGGTTCCATCTATAGGATCAAGAACCCAGTGACAACCATTGCTACCTCCTTGTGATTGACCACAGTCTATAGCATTCAACACGTCCTCTGTGGTTATAGTAGAGTCTGCGTACGATTCATCAGAAGCTAGAGCATCTCTCACAAGCTTTGTTATACCTTCTAGAAACACCTCGCTTCCTTTCTTCCTCAGATCTCCAGTATCCTGTAAGAACAATACTCGATAAAACAAGACTTTTGATCAATAATAATAAGCTTTTAGAGTTATTACCACCTCTTCAGCTACTAACGAGAGGGTAACAGGTTTGAGCTCCTCTCTAACACAATACTAACCACGGCTTGTGACCCTGAAGAAACAATCCATTAGTGGTAGAAGGTAAGTGTGAACTCGAGGGTACGTAAACGTTGAGGTTACAGACCATAATCAGCTGCAGTGACCGGAGTTTTGTTGGATTTTGTCCATACTTCGGATTGTAACAGAGTCCTCTGTACTCCCTTGTAAGACAGTATTCGTTTTAGTTTATGATTCAAAGAAATAATATTTTTATACTATTTCTTCTAAGAATAAAATGTAGTTTTGTTGGTTTTAGTTAAAAAGATTTTACTTATAAGAGATACTTATTATACCTAATGAATTGAATGCTAATCACTCAATTAAATAATGTTATTGTGATTAAATTTAAAATACAATTCAGTAATTTAATTAAACTTGATTAGGTTCATCCATACATTGAGTAATAAAATTAAATCTAGCTTTACTTATTTAATTATTCACAAAAGTATAAATATTTATATATATTTTTATCATTGATATGATATAAAAATTATAAAATGTTTAAGAATCTTGTCAATATGTTAATATTTATAATAAACTGATCATGTTACAATAATCTTAACATATTGAAAATAATATTATATTATTTATAAAAGATATGGTACTGACACAATATATTATTACAATTTTACCATATATAGATGTTTCTCATTAGAAACCTTATATATATATATATATATATATATATATATATATATATATTATTCAAAATACTAATAAAATAAATAAATATATTTTATTTTGTTTTATTAACTTTTTAGTGTGTAAGGTTATAATAAATTTTATTTAAAATTTAAGTAATTTTGCTTATAATTTTCTTAATTATGGTAACTACCATATATTAATTGTTTTATATTTATATTTAAATTTCCATAATTGAATTTTATGTCATAATTGTGTTGTCATCTCATAATTACATAGAATTCATGTCATCATTTTAATAGGACATATCATCATTTATTTATTAGAATGTTGTGGTAAGAACATGTAGACAAATTACTTCTCAAATAATGTCTAGAAAATTATACTATGTAACTCGTCTCTTGAGGATCTTGAACTTATAAGCTTTCTTTGTTGAGAAGATTTGATGTTATCTCTAGCATTCATAAGGAACAATGCATTCTTTAATATTTCTAAAAACTTTACCGCTTTATAAAGAGTAGTTTTTACTTTCATTTTTTCTTATTCCTTTTATTACAGAGTAATATATAACAAATATGTTTCTCACTAAATTAGATCATGAAGAATCATATTATCATTCCTATAATTTATTATTCATGTGATGGTTACCAGCTACATACTAAAAGATGTTTGGTGGAAAGAGTTACATATTCAGAGGCAGTGTATCACTTGCCTTAGTTATTCTCATCCTTTTGATGCTAACACTCCTGGTTTCTGAGGAAAACCCACTTCGTGCTTCTCTCTTTGATGTACACCGTCAGTTCTCAGCTTCTCCTTCTTCTTCTTCTTCTTCTTCTTCTTCAGGTATATTTTATGTCTTGTGCAATAGTTTGAACGAACCCCTTGTTATTCTCAAGATATTGTAGTCTCTGGTTATGACTGATAACATTTTGGTTTCCTGTTCAGTTTGTAACTTTGCAAAGGGAAATGGGTTAAAGACAAGAAGCGACCACTGTATTCTGGTTCTGAATGTAAACAGTGGTTATCATCCATGTGGGCCTGTAGAGTAATGGGCAGACCCGACTTCTCTTTGAGGGTTACCGTTGGCAACCACAAGGTTGCAACATGCCACAGTTTGACAGGTTCACCTTCTTGACAAGGTATGTACACAATTTTCTTGAACCATCACTGATTCACATAGCCTCCTTACTTAATGTCATGTATATAGATAAGGTTATTCTATGAATATGTCAGTAGGTAAAGCATTATATCGACTTCCAAATTTGTAAAAAAAAATTATATAAATTTTACTAAATTATCTGTAGCCTCTAAAATCTCAGGACCGGCATTGGTTTTAGTGCAGCAAGTTCTTAAATGTCTCTCATATTGCTTACTGCATCTTTGCTTTTGCTTTTGTAAGTAGAATGCAGAACAAGACGATTGCATTTATAGGAGACTCGTTGGGACGGCAACAGTTTCAGTCTCTCATGTGTATGGCCACTGGTGGTGAAGACAGCCCAGAGGTTCAAAACGTGGGATGGGAGTACGGTCTGGTGAAACCCAAAGGAGCCATCCGTCCTGATGGTTGGGCTTATCGGTTCCCTTCCACAAACACAACCATCTTGTATTACTGGTCAGCTAGTTTATCAGATCTGGTCCCCATGAACAACACTGACCCACCTCGTCTTACTGCAATGCATCTGGACCGTCCACCAGCGTTCATGAGGACCTACCTTCACCGTTTCGATGTATTGGTCCTAAACACCGGTCATCACTGGAACAGAGGCAAGATCGAAGGCAACCATTGGGTGATGCACGTGAACGGAACACGTGTAGAAGGCGAGTTTCTAAAGGATATCAGTCACGCTAAGGTTTTTACAATACACAGCGTTGCCAAGTGGCTCGATGCACAGCTTCCGTTGCATCCGCGTTTGAAAGCTTTCTTCAGGACGATATCTCCGAGGCATTTTAGAAACGGAGATTGGAACACAGGTGGGAACTGTAACAACACTGTCCCTTTGTCTAGAGGAAGCGAGATCAGAGGTGATGATGGGTCCGTCGATGCAACGGTGGAGAGTGCTTTGAATGGGACGAGGATCAAGATTCTTGACATAACTGCACTCTCTGAGCTGAGAGATGAAGCTCATATCTCAGGGTCTAAACTCAAACCTAGAAAACCTAAAAAGGTGACGAGTAACGTGACTTCCACGGCTCCAACGGTTAATGATTGCTTGCATTGGTGCTTACCTGGGATCCCAGATACTTGGAACGAACTTTTCATTGCTCAGATTTAAAAAAAAAAAAAAACTCAAACACACCATTTATACGTAGTTCAGTGGATTGCCTCTGTTTTGTTCTTTGTTATAGAAAAGGTTTTTGGTCTTGTTGTCTTTTACATTCTTTTCTAAATCGGAGCCGGTACGGTTAACAGAGTTTGTCGTGTGAGACGGGTTTGTTGCATACCGTCTTTCACGTAATATTCGCAAGAAGACAAAAAGTGATCATCATCAATCGTTTTCTCAAAGTCGAATCCTAACGTGTAGATTCCTCCAAAGCACAAAATATATTACATATTTGACGTAGACAATACAACGAACTAGGAAACACACACACACACACACAAAGTCTAGTTCAGACAAAATACAAATACAGTAGACTTTTCGGTTGTGTCTCAGACACGAAGATGCTTCTCCTCTTCAATGGATTCTCTGACTGCTTTCAAAATTAATGGCTTGAGTTTCTTGGTGGTAACTATGATCCCTCTGTTGTGATCAAGACGCTTTCCTTTCGAGAAGTCCAGAGGTGTCCCTTCAGCATCGCAAACAACACCTCCAGCTTCTGCACAAGTGACATTAAGTAATGTGCATTAAAGCCAACAGGTCTCAAATGTTTACAAAGTGTTTTTATGTACTATACCTGTTGTGATGATGGAACCAGCGGCGTGGTCCCATATCCACTCACGGTATCCAACAAGAGTGAAACGCAAGTACATCTCTGCATCTCCTCTTGACACAGCTGCATACTTTGCTTGGCTATCTATCCTCACAGGTAACGCTGTGATCCCAAGTTTCTGCGCAAACCGGACCGGTTTACTAATATGAATCTCACTTGGTTTATAGCTACAAGTAAGAAAGATCTTAAACCTTGGCAATGGAACTATGTAGGGGAATTGGCATGTGGTATGATTCTAAAAACTTTGCTTCTTCAAGATTCTCATTGCTACTCACTCTCACCTGTCAACACAAGTGCGTTCACTCTTTTTAACGGTTCAGATTTGGATAAGATAAAAAAAAAAAGATTAGATTACCTCATGTGGTGGAGAATTGCCATTGAGCGGTTGCACGTAAGCTCCTGAACCAGTTGTGGCAAAGAAGAGACATCCAACGTTGTCCTGACAAGACTTGTCGTCTCTCTCAACAACCGCAGAAGACAGAGGAAGATTAGGACAAGCCATGACACCGACCACCACTTTACCTTCCACAAGCAAGGCTAATCCCACAGCGTATTGCTCTCCTCTTACAAATCTAAAAACAAAAAACAGAGATGTTTACTTGCTGAGAAAGGTAAAGCTTTAGGAACAAAAAAAAGATGAGATGTGTTTATACCCTCTGGTTCCATCTATAGGATCAAGAACCCAGTGACAACCATTGCTACCTCCTTGTGATTGACCACAGTCTATAGCATTCAACACGTCCTCTGTGGTTATAGTAGAGTCTGCGTACGATTCATCAGAAGCTAGAGCATCTCTCACAAGCTTTGTTATACCTTCTAGAAACACCTCGCTTCCTTTCTTCCTCAGATCTCCAGTATCCTGTAAGAACAATACTCGATAAAACAAGACTTTTGATCAATAATAATAAGCTTTTAGAGTTATTACCACCTCTTCAGCTACTAACGAGAGGGTAACAGGTTTGAGCTCCCTCTCTAACACAATACTAACCACGGCTTGTGACCCTGAAGAAACAATCCATTAGTGGTAGAAGGTAAGTGTGAACTCGAGGGTACGTAAACGTTGAGGTTACAGACCATAATCAGCTGCAGTGACCGGAGTTTTGTTGGATTTTGTCCATACTTCGGATTGTAACAGAGTCCTCTGTACTCCCTTGTAAGACAGTATTCGTTTTAGTTTATGATTCAAAGAAATAATATTTTGTTGAACATATATGGCTATAGATGGGTGGCATTACTTACTTGGCTGAGATGAGCAGCTAGAGAAACAGCTTTCTTTGCAGCGGCTAGCTCTTTCTCGTACGACATGACAAAGCTTCAAGAATATAAATATATATCAAAAAAGCTTATACTATATGGTTTTAGTGATCCAGTCCATAGATGTTTGTTACATATATATAGAGTTACGCATGCATTATTATTTGTTTATTTCAACTGCGGACACTACATTTTAAAAACGTAAGTTTCCTGGAAGAGGTTGCAAACCATCTTTCACGTTTAAGGACAGAAGAAGTTGACGTCTACGAAAGAAAATTAGAAGAATAAGAATTTATCGAATTTATTAAGAGTGTAGACGTAAAATTAAAGGATATATATTAAGGGGACTTTTGTTATCAGTCAGACACAGTCATCATATACTACTAATATTACTCTTAACAAGACAAGAGTTATCATTAATCGTTAAACACTAAACAAATCAGGAATGTTTCACCTAATCAGTCCACTAATCTCTCTATATGATATAACATTTATTTGAGAAGTTTCGCAGAAGGTTGTAATCTTCTTTCATAATTTTCAAATATTCTTTTTCTTTCCTTTTTATGCGAAAAGTCTTTTTTTTTTCATTGGTCTTTTTTAATATGTGATATCTTTTTATATTGTCGAGTTTAAAGCAGAGTATGCGTAGAATCAATTAGCTACGTAAACATTTGTTGTTTAGTCCCCAAGATTTAGTTAACTTCACAAAATAGTCCCAAAAGTTTTCAAATTAGATTCACGTCATATTTCAGATGATCAACATGTACATTATGATAATGTTTCAATAAGCTTCAATAGTTTTTTTTCTTATAATATCAAAGTTGAGTTTTAAAAAAAAAATGATAATTAGTCTCACTGTGTAAAGAAAACACAGAGACAAGAATCACAAGTATATTACAGTTGCGTGTCAGTGAAGTTTCAAAGAATCAGCTTCCTCTTCTTCTTCTTTAAAAGATTCTCTTACCGCTTTCAAAAGCCTTGGCAACAGTTTCTGTGTTGAAACAACGATTCCTCTCTTGTAATCAAGACACTTTCCTTTGGATAAGCATTTGTGTGATCTTTCATTAAGATTGGAACCAAAAGCTTTTCAGGTAAGAGGTTAAAGAGTGAATACCTGAAACTAGGATGGATCCAGCGGCGTGATTCCATATTGATTCAGGTCTTGGTTTGCGTGTAAACCTCAAGTACACCTCTCCATCTCCTCTACATAAACAGAGTCTAACATGATGATATATATGGAGAATATGAGGAAGATGTTTACCTTAGCAAGTGAAACAAAGAGTTGCAGATAAAACAAACACAAAGAAGGAAAGAATCAGAGAGCTGAAGCTTTCTCTTGCTCAGCAATGGAGTCATGAACAGCTTTTGAAAAGCAAAGGCATGAGCTTCTCGTTGGGAATTGATCATAAGGGCCAATAAACAAGAGATAAATGGAATAAGAAACTTGGTATCACCAATTTATCCTGATTGGGATTAAGTAGATGTGGACATTTTACCTTGAATCAGTCCGAAAATATAGGTTCAGTTTTGTTAGATATTATATGTTGGATCCAGAAAATTACTAACATTTGATCAGATAATGTTGGTTTGGGTCAATAGATATTATCCAACATTTGATCAGATAAGTACTATTTATAAAGTATATAGTAATTCTATATCAAACATTACTATTTATAAAATATATACAATAGAAAATTTATAAATTAATACCATATATAGTAATAAAAACGATAAATTAATAAAAAAATTCTTTTCAAATTAGCCACTGTAAAAATATGACATAATTCGAAAAGATAATAAGATAATAATATTTAGAAAACTCTTAAGTAAATATACGGTCCAATTAAAATCATAAATTTATAATTATCATATGTAAATTTTATATAAATATACACAAAACTTTTTGTTGTTTATCTTTCTTCCAAATATACTTTATTATTCTATAATTTTATTTATAGTTTTACTGAATTACATGTAAAAGTAAATTTATATTCTATGATATGTATTTGACCAAAAAAATAAAAAATTCTATGATATGTAATCATCATAAATAAATCACATCAATAATCTAATAAAAACAGTTAAAATTTATCTCTAAAAACTTTAACTATTTTTAAGACGTTGGAAGAGAATGTCATATCATGTCTTATTATTTTGATTTCATGTTTTGATAAAATAAATTTTTTTAAAAGATATTATAAATATATTTGATGTGATGTTAAAATTCTGAAACATATTTATTCATATTGATTATTCTATCTCTTTTGTTTTGGATTTGAATTTTTCTCTTTGAATTTTTATTTTTATGCTGGCTTATGTATATTTGAAATGATATATATATTAACATTGTTGGATTCATTTTCATAAAATAAAGCTATGACCCCCAATTTTAAGAGGACATCAAAAGAGAACTTGATAATTTTTGTTTTGTTATATTTTGCTTATATTTTTCATATATTTTATATATAATATACTTGTTTGTCAAAAAAATTTCTTATATTAGTTTTGTAATTTTATGCATATACTTATCATACTTGGATATCTTTCATTTTTAAAAAGACAAAATTTAAATTTAGTTAAGAAACCAATTATTAAAAAAAATTAATATAATGATATATCAATGAAACATTTAAAAACAAATAGTTAACATTTTGATGGTTTCTTGTTTCTTCATCTAAAATTAAGCTTCTTCTATAATTAGTATAATGCTGGTTTCTTGTTATCGAAACCTAATTAACCATGGAATGTTTGCGTGAAAATTCGCTGGCCAAATACCTGCAAGACATCGCTCTCCATGAAAAGAGTTTACAGTCTTCTTTATATATAAAGATCTTCCATTTTTGTTATTAGTATTTTGTAATTATGTTTCCATAACAAAACCTTTGATTGTAAACTTTTCAACGATTCAATAATAATTTCCTTTTTTAGAAGATTCAATATTTGACTTTTCAAATAAAGTAAAATTAGATAATTATATGAAACCATGATCAGTTGTTACAGCTTATTCCTTAATACTTCAAGCAATATTCGCAGTGGTAATGCAAGCTACGCAATTTAAGTGACGGATATTATTCTTGATAGAGTGGTATTTGCATTACTTTTCACAGTCAAAAAAATAATCTATATAACATTATCTTATATTAATAGTTCTTAAATAAATATCAAAAGAAAATTTATTTGAAAAAGTATAAATTATATTAACTGAAAATGATAAGAATTTAGGTGCTGTATAAGTATGTGGAGGAAGAAGCCGTCCGATGTTATGCGGTTTTGTGAAGAGGGTGAGGATACTCGTCCCGACAAGGCTCGTGGTTTGGGTTACAAGGCCAAGCAGGTTTCTTATGTTTTTGCCTTGTTATGGAAGCATTGCTGGTTTCTTAAAACATACGTTTCTTCTTCTTATAAGAGAGTTGTGATCATGTTAATGATTTGAATCCCTCCGCATGACTGATTTTTGTTAACTCGCTCGCTGGATTTACATTTGTCTGAAAATAGATATAGCTCTTGTTTCTGACTGGTACCACCATATAATGTTCTTGTTCTGACTTGATACAAATGAATCAAATCAAGTGCTAGAAACGGTTGATGATGATGTGATACAGAAGGTTGGTGCTGATGATGAACGAGAGAAGAGAATGATAGAGGCAAATTATAAGAAGCTTAAAAGGAAATATTGAAGAGACTATTGCATTATGTCGTAACAGAAGTAGAAGCCACAGGCCCACATGATACACGCACAGTAAAAGGAAACATAAAAGAAGTGCTCATTTAATCATGGAGGTTTCGAGTTCAAATGCAGAGATCATTGTAGTAGCTGAGATAGTGCAGAGATTTATTGCCTTAGTATCACATCATGACATCTGATACAGAACGAGACCTAAGGGCTCCAAGGTGCGGGTGGTGGTGGTGATGGTGGGCTCAAGGACCGTACCGCGGAGAAGATGGCTCGGTGTAGTTGGAGCTTGTCCAGACATCTAGGAACCCGTCGTCATTGTCTATTGCAGCAACTATGACTCTCTTGGATAATGTTGGGATTATGCTTGTTGGAGACTTTCCATCTCCAGCCTCCTTTGCAAGTCTCCTTCTTGTTCATCTGGATGGAAGCACCACGGTGATGAACATGTGTGGGATACCTCTCCCCGAAACCCACAAGGCCACAACATAAGTCATGTTTTCGTGGGTTTCTACCAAGAATGTAATCCATCTGTTGCAGAGACACAACAAAAATCAGATAAGAGTTATGTTTTTACTCATGTTTTATGTTTGGTAAGGGATGGGATGCATCATGCATGGGCATACATGTGATCTAGAGAAGTCAGGTAAGGCCTGGCAGTGTAGAGTTATTACTTGCCAAATAACCTAAATAATATTACAAATAATAATTTATGATAGCTAATTTTAAAAATTATAGAAAGTGTAATAATGTTTGATCAGTTCTTTTATAACTATATACTACATAAAATAATGAATAGAAAACAATTTATAGAAATCGATATAATGATTTTATACATATAAAAATATAGTTGTATCTATAATAGTCATTAATTTTCTATAATGTTTATATGTGCTTTATAAATAATTATGTTTTGAAGATTGGACGAATTATATTTAGCGAAATATGTGAAAATTTTGATTTTAAAAAATGTTTTGCATTGAAATAAAAAAATATAGTGAATAAGGTAAATGTTATGATTGAAAAGAATTCTAAGATGGTTTTTTGGTTCATTGATTGTATGGTTTGTATTATTATTTAGAGAGAAAAATAAATATTTGGAAAAAATATGTTAAAAATTAGGAAAACATCAGCAAAATTTGATAAAAAGAACGAAATGATAACGAAAAATAATAAGATACCGAAGAAGATGCATAATATGTGTTGGAAAAGTTAATGTGATAATTACGTATATAATTTCACAAACATTTTTTAATAATAAATATTTATCAGTTATTTTTATATTTCAGTTATTTTTACATTTCTTCGGGCTTTCAATAGGAACTTTAATCCGTACACTACTGATCTAAATGGTAAGATCGAGATTGTAATCGAGGATCCAGCTGATCGAACGGTTCATATAACGTCATGAGAACGCTAGCTACACCTTGCAAAGCAGTGAGATTGCGAAAAGCCACACTCACCGGCGGGAAGAGTTCGACGGGGAATGACCTTCCGAAAGAACCTAAAGGAGAAAACCAAACTTCACTGACAAAGAAAAAAAAAAGAGAAATGATTGTTTAAGGCCTTTTTCTTTTTGATGATTGTTCGAGACCTATTTCCATTTTAGGAAGAGTTTCATTGCACAGATTCATATGACATTTCTGTTCATTCTTGTATTAATTCCAAAGTTAATTATCGTTAATTCCAAATCTTTAAATCGTCAGAGACCATGACATGACTACGTGCTTTGCCACGTTGTGCACATGTATAATTTTTCTTCTAGACATTGGTTGGGTTTTGGTCTTTGTGGATATATATCATCATTAATGACGACAAGGAGATAAGAGTTAAGACCCACCATTTTAAATCATGTTTTTGTTTAAGGGATGGGATGATTTACCTGTGATCTGGAGAAATCACGTAGGTCCTTGGGAGTGTAGGGTTTAGGACCACAGTCCCATCCCCGAGAATCAGATGCATCGAGGTAGTCACTGTATAGAGCCGCTAATCTGATCAAACCTCCTGTATAGATAGAGAGAGATGATATCAACAACAAATCAAAATCCAAGGCTTCACCATCAAACACAACATAAGAATGTAATAAAACTTTAAGTGTTCCGTTACTTTTGCTTCTCCTAAACTTTCTGAAATAAGGCAGATAAGAGCTTACGGAATCAGTTTCAACCAACCCGAGCTCCTAGAAGCTTTGCTTTCCCAGCCGAAAACTCCATAATCGGGGCTAGAGAGGAGAAGGCACCAAATCTCTCAGCCAAATTGTAACTGGTTACACGCTCAAGGTAGTATGCGTCTCCAGTTGATGAACATGTGTCAGATATTTCTCCCTGAAACCCACAACATAGCTCATGTTTTGTGGTTTCGACCAAGGATATAATCCATCTGAGACATAACAAATAATAATTTATGGTAGCTAATTTTTTAAAAATTGTAGAAAATATAATAATGTTTGATAAGTTTTTTAATAATTATATACTACATAAAAGAATGAATAGAAAACAATATATAGAAACTATCATAATAATTTTATATTCATATAAAATATAGTTGTATATGTAATAATTATTAATTTCATATAATGTTTATATGTGCTTTATAAGTAATTATGTTTTGAAGATTTGACGAATTATATTTAACGAAACATGTGAGAATTTTGATTTATAAATTGTTTTGCATTGAAGTCAAATTACATAGTAAAATTTAGGATAAATGTTATGATTGAAAAGAATTATAAGATAGTATTTTTGGTTCATTGATTGTATGGTTTATATTATTATTCAGAGAGAAAAATTATTATTTGGCAAAAAATATGTAAAGATTAAGAAAAACATCAATAAAATTTAATAAAAAGAAGATAATGAAAAATAAGAAGAGACCGAAAAGATACATAATCTTACTGTGATAATTACATGTATAATTTCATAAACATTTGTTATTACTAAATATTCATCAGTTATTTTTATATAAAAAAATTATGAGAACTTTACAAAATTCTATATATAATGTATATTTAATATTTATATCTGCGAACAACCACCTAGTTATCATTTAAATGGTGTCATTGGTTCATCAAAGCACAATCAAATTCATCATGCGGGCATTTTTTCCGGGAAATATCATATAGACTCATGTGACATTTCTAGTTCTTGCATAAGTTCCAAATTTGCTTCCAGATGCATCCAATTATCGTAGGTGGCTAAACAAAATGAACATTATCCAGAACTATTTAAATTCCTTTAATTTTATTTTGGCATTTAAATTGCTTTAATAGAAAATCAAAGTAACATTGATACTGGAACATTTTCATATACTCTATTAAAATAGATTCCTACTTTTTGATCTAATTAAAAAACTTGTTATTTAAATTTTGGATCTATTAATATTAAATATCTAATCTATTAATCATATATAGCATTTCACATTTTAACCTAAACAATATTTTTAAAGTATTATAATTATCTTTAGCATTGATTAATTTTATTTTAAACCAAATATTGTTCCATTTTGTACATTAAAACTTTTTAAAATATTTTTAGCATATATAAAAGATAATATATAATATTCGTTAGTTATATATAATCGTTCAATTTTTAAATGAATGACTTTATATGATATACTTATATATTATATCATGATTTTTTTTTGCTTCGAACTTTGTACATAACACATATACTAACAATTCTAAACATTCAGTAATGTGTTATATACATAGGACTTTAATTTCCTCTGACACTCGAGGCCAAAATTTTTTTTTACAACCTAAAGTAATCTGTATGACTCAAAGGACTATATTACTATTAAATTAATGAAAGGACAATCTAAACCATTACATATGTTTTAATTTGAGCCATCGGATCAAACATGAAAATTGAGTGAATAATTACAATAGCTATCGAACGCGGTCTGAAATTATAGGTGGTGAAAATGATTCTTGATTTATAAAGCCTAAGAAAATAGGCTGAGGTTTTGTTTAAGGGTTTGATTGGTTGTCATCAATAACTTTAATATATCAGCGAGAAATATTTTACTTTCACTTCAATCACTGTATAAACCAATCAGATGAGAAAAAAAATTCTAAATATTTTACTTCCATTACTGTTAAATCTAAGATAAATGACTTACTTTTTCTCTCACAGTTATGTGAAAGAAAATCAGTTAATGCTAGGTGTAACTTTTATTTTTATTGTATTTTATCTGTTTATTCTGAAACTTTTCCACTTTTTTATTCTATTTTATTTACTCCTATTTACTTTGTATTTACCAATCACAACTTAAATCTTCAGCCCGTTACATGACTACGTGCTTTGCCACGTTGTGCACATGTATAATCTTTCTTCTAGACATTGGTTGGGTTTTGGTCTTTGTAGATATATATCATCATTAATGACGACAAAGAGACACAAGATCAGGTTGATTGTGGCGTGTAAGAGCAAAATATGCATTGATTAATTTCCGCCGCAAGCAAAGAAACTAGAAAGGGTCACGTTCCACTATAGCTTTCTTTATTCAACTAACCTATACTTTTCTGTTTCCTTTCTTTTCTTTTTATATTATCTTTCTATCATTACAACATCAAAGAGAATCTCCTTTCTCTACAAAAATAACTCTGAAACTCTTCTTGTTCTTGAAAAAAGTCAAGGTTCATATTATATATATATCCTCAAAGATTGGATCTTCTAGTGTGGAGCAATGAGTAGATGCAATAAACGTAATCAGCAACCTTCGTATATTGCTGATCACTTCAACAGCTTAGATCAGGTTTCCAAAACTTTTCTTGATTTCTTGATTTGATTGATTTGATTTTTTTTATATATGTTTATCATAAGAAGAACGGTATTATTGTGATTTGTAGGTGATAACTTCATTGAGAGAAGCTGGACTTGAATCTTCAAATTTGATACTAGGAATTGACTTCACCAAGAGCAATGAGTGGACAGGTGATTTTATTTGATTCGACTTATTTCAATTGGTTTTGAGTGTGTGCTTAATGTTAAGAATCTCGTTGCAGGAAGATACTCATTCAATAGAAAAAGCCTTCACGCCATTGGTAAAAGACAGAATCTTTATGAACAAGCTATATCCATCATTGGCCGCACTTTGTCTCCCTTTGATGAAGATGATCTTATTCCTTGTTTCGGTTTTGGCGATGGTTAGTTTCTTTAACTCTACCTTAATTTTCAAGATGAAGATCGATAAATGTGTTCTACTCTTCTTCTTACAGCGACAACAAGAGATCAGTATGTGTTTAGCTTTTATCCTGACAACAAAAGCTGCGAGGGATTAGACAAAGCTGTTAAAAGATACAGAGAGATTGTTCCTCATTTGAAATTGTCTGGTCCCACCTCGTTTGCCCCAGTTATTAATGCAGCCATCGACATAGTCGAACAGAACAATATGCAATACCATGTTCTTGTCATTATAGCAGATGGTCAGGTGACAAGGAATCCAGATGTGCCACCTGGTCGGCTTAGTCCACAGGAAGAAGCTACTATCAACTCCATAATGGCAGCTAGGTAAAACATCAGCTTCATGGTCTTGGTTTCATCATATTAATGTTACATTGCTAGTCCTAAAATTTTCGAGGCTATTGACAATTTAATAAAATTTTATATTAATTTCTTTTAATAAATTTGAAAGCCTATATAAATGTTTTTTTTCTAAAATTTTTAAAGATATAGGTCGATGTTTTACTAGTTTAATTTTATATAAAAAAATGCAGCCATTATCCATTGTCTATAGTCTTGGTTGGAGTAGGAGATGGACCATGGGACACTATGAAACAATTTGATGACAATATCCCTCACAGAGAATTCGATAACTTCCAGGTAAATAAGATAAGCAGTTTCATTGTTTTATTTTTTCTTGGATATGATGATCAGTGAAGAACTCTGTTTCCTTTCCACAGTTTGTGAACTTCACAGAGATAATGTCACAGCACAAAGATGCAGCTAAGAAGGAGGCTGCTTTTGCACTAGCAGCTCTCATGGAGATTCCTTTTCAATACAAAGCCACATTAAGTCTCGAGTAAGTGGTGAACTTCTTGTATCACACTGTTGTATAGACTTCTTGAAACGGCTTTTGATTGTGTGTTTTTGAATAGTAGAAAACAAGTACGTGGTTCTCGTCTGCATCACAAGCCGCTCCCACCACCACCGGAGGTCATAGAGCGTGACAATGCTGTTAGAGCAGTGCCAAATCCAGTCACAGAAACTGCAGAGAAAAGTGACAGAACGGCTCAAGTAACGCAACCGGTATGCCCCATTTGCTTGACGAATCCAAAGGACATGGCTTTTGGCTGCGGTCACACGGTAAGTGAATATATAGAAAACCCTTTGCTTGCTCTCCATGAACAATATCGGTTTTGTGATATCTTTTGTTGCTTTTTGTTTTTCATAATGAAGACGTGCAAGGAATGTGGTGTGGTTGTCAAGACATGCCCAATGTGCAGACAACCTATAACAACGAGGATAAGGCTGTACACTTGATGAGGCAAAGACCATATGGTGTAAGCACTTAAGCTTCATGTAGCATATTGTACAGTCCAAGCAACAGAATAATAAGACTTTGAGCTGTAATGTGTATCAGTGTATGTAATGCATTAGCTGTGAGGGTCTCTGCAAAGAACTTAAAGATTTGATGAATAAACCGAAAATTATCTGTTCTGACTATCAAGCAACTCACAAGTCCCTCAGAAAAAAAACGATTACACTTTACACAACTTACATAGTCAAATTATTTGAGACTGTTAAAACTACTTATACTAGTTGAAATTGAAGCTAGCAGTGCGGCTCCATCGACCTTTCAAGTAATCCTCAACGGAGATACTACTAGCTTCGGGACTACTATCAGAAGCTGCATCATCTTCCAAATCAAGCAACGCAAGGTTTATGTGTGACTATAGTTTGTCATGTACGCCGCTGCATCTTCTGAGGCTCTTACTTGTTGCTTTCCCCACTCTGTTGCTTCTTCGTCTCCTTGAAGTATCTTTACCACCTGTGAATTAATGAATCAACACCCCCAAAACAGAGCAACTAGAAGGAACGGTCGAGAAGATAAAGATAGCTTACGAGGCCCATTTGTGGAGGGTCATGAGGTGAGCGTTTGATGCATAGAGTGGCAGCTAACAACATTTTCTCGATTAGATCATTACTGTTACCAGTTTCTAGGCTTGGATCTAGTAATTGAGCAAACTTTCCACTCTCTAGAATTGGGTTTGACTGGGAATGAGATACAGCTTAAGTCATTTCATGTCGACATGGAAAAATGTGAAGAAACATCCAAACAAAGTTAACGTGTGATTCGGGTTTGGTGCAGACCGTCTTTCACGTTTATTGACGGAACAAGTTGACGTTTCTGCAGTGACAGGAGTTCTGTCAGATTTTGTCCATACTTCTGATTCCAACAGAGTCTTCTGTACTCCCTATATCATCAATTCATGTAAGACAGTATTCATTTTAGTTTTATGATTCTAGCTCTAATAGAACTTATACGATTGTGTAGATGGTGGTGTTTCTTACTCGGCTGAGACGAGCAGCTAGAGAAACAGCTTTCTTTGCAGCGGCTACCTCTTTCTCGTACGACATGACAAAAGCTTTTTTTTTTTAAACGCTTATACTATATATAAGTATATAGTTTTAACGTAAGAAAAAAGATATGTATTAAGGGGACTTTTGTTATCAGTCTATCATATATACTAATATTACTCTCTTAACAAGACAAGAGTTATCATTAATCGTTAAACACTAAACAAATCAGCTATGTTTCACCTAATCAGTCCACTATCTCTATATGATATAACGTTTATATGATAAGTTTCGCAGAAGTTTGTAATCTTCTTTCATTATTTTCAAATATTCTTTTTCTTTCTTTTATGCGAATCTTGTTAATTGGTCTTTTTAATATGTGATAGAGAAAGAAGCATTTATCTTTTTTTTTTTTTTTTTTGATCGAAAAAAAAAAACATACTTGATTAAACTAATAAACTTCAGGATACATCACTCGTCCACCAACGGAGAGCTAGAAAGAGAAAGCAACGCTGATTTCGCAAGAGTATCAGCAAGAGTATTTCCCATACGCGGGATGAAATGAAAAGAAATAGTACTAAAAGAGGTTGATAGAGATCGGATATCGTAGAGTGCTCCGTGAATCCAAATGTTGTTCTTCTTGGTGACCAGAAGAGAGATGAGAGTTTTGGAGTCAGAGAAAACTCTAAGAGAATCAATGCCACGGTTAACGCTTACGTGATTCGCGACTGGCATAGCCAACTCTGCTACAAGGGCTGAGGAGACTGAACGGCGTTTTGAGGAATTGCTGCCTGCAGGTGAAGCCAAGCTGTCGCGAAAATGCCAGCCCATACCACACCTTCCGAGATGGGGTCCCAAGCAGCATCGAGTAAACACTCCATGAGGATCCTGCAAAAGAGAGAGATCGGTAGGGAGCATTAGTCACTTGGCGAGATCGATCCACAACCTGTGGCAATAGTTTATTTTGTTTTAAGTCTTGAGCTCCTTTCCATGCTCTTGAATCCTGAATAATTTTCTGAACTGATTCCTCAACCGTGTACTCTTTATTTTCAAAGAGTAACTTGTTTCTGTTGGTCCACAAGGTCCATAGGACCCAAGGTGAGATAGGAATGGCGCCCAATCCTGTTGGGGGCAATGTGACGACTTTACTGCAACAGTCGAGGAGTTCCGATACGGACATTGGAGGTTGCAGCAGAGAAGACGGGGGATGGAGACAGGGAATTTGGTTCCAAACTTGTGTAGCAAAAGGGCAGTGCAGTAGGACATGTATCTCTGTTTCTACAGCTCCACATCGCATACACTTATCATCAACATCAATACCCCTGTGTTGAAGAGCAGCTCCCACTGGAAGCGCTCCCACATTTGCTTTCCAAAGTAAATGCTTTAGTTTCGGGGAGGTGTTGAGGGACCATATCCGTTTCTTCCAGTCGAAGTGATCAGATGGATCAGCATCAAGTTGATTTTAAGCTAAAGCATACCCTGACTTTGTAGTGTAATTTCCAGATTTGTCTTTAAGCCACACCAGCTCATCTTTCATTCCACAGTCGCTAGGAATGATGGAATTAATGGTCTCCTCATAATGAGGCAGGTGTTCTCTGATCTTTTGAAGATTCCACTGTGTAGAGGAGGGTAGTAAGAGGTCCGCCACACAGAGATTTGCATTGGTTTCAGTGGGAGGCCCTATAGGAGCTACTGGCCTTTCCAGGTCCAGCCAAGGCTCCGACCAGATACAGATATCTCTTCCATTCCCCACAATCCATCCAAGCCCTTCTGAAGGATCTCTACCCGCTAACACCCCTCTCCATCCGTGTGACGCTGAGGCAGGAGCCGTGCACTCTAAGAAAGTGGAGTTGGGACAATATTTACCCAGCAACGTCTGAGCTAGTAGAGATTGGGGCTCTTTTAGGAGCCTCCAAGCAAGCTTAGCCAGCAGGGCGTCGTTGAATTGCTCGATTTCTCTGAACCCCAAGCCACCTACTCCTTTTGGTCGAGTGAGTCTATTCCATGATATCCAACAGAGCTTGCGAATCGAGGGTTTGGAATCCCACCGAACCGTGTTAAGCGCTCTGTATTTGCTTGCAGATTGAGAGGGTAGTTTGAAGCAAGACATCGTATATGTGGGCAAAGCTGCTAGTACTGCTTGGAGAAGAACTTGTTTCCCCGCACTAGACAAGAATCTTGTGGTCCAACTAATGGATTTCTGTCGGATTCTATCGATGAGACTAGCAAAAATGTCTCTTTTTCCTCGAAATGCTCAGGAGCCCCAAGTATTTTCAACTCCGCCTTCATTGTGGATGTTGAAAAAGCTTTCACTCATCTTTACTTCACTTGGTGTCTTGGATGAGAAGGTAATTGCCGACTTTCCAAGGTTTATACATTGCCGGATCGCCCTCATTATAAGGATAAGATGCGCTTTAAAGCCTCACAGCTAGACACATTAGTTTTTGTGAAAAACATTGTGTCATCAGCAAAGAGCAAGTGATTAATTGGGGGACACCGTCTTGCTACTTTGACCCCAGCCATACTCCCATTTTGCATAGACTTATAACACAGCCTCGAGAGAACTTCCGTGCAAAGAATGAAGAGGTAAGGCGAGAGGGATCTCCTTGTCTTATGCCTCTTGGCGGTATTACCCTTCCTTGAGCAGCACCATTTACTAGGAAAGAGTACGATACTGGCGAATGCATTCCATAATCCACACTATCCAATTGGTATGGAATCCCAATTTATAGAGCACTCTTTCCAAAAAACTCCATTCAATCCTGTCATAAGCTTTGCTCATATCCGTTTTCACCGCCATAGAGCATCGTACACTAGCTCCCGAGGTTTGAAGGTAGTGGAGGACTTCGTGGGTGATGAGGACATTATCAGATATAACTCTTCCTTTGACAAAGGCAGACTGGTTCATGGAGATGATAGTTTCGAACTGGCTGAAGTCGAGGTGAGAACTTTGGCGATGATCTTGTAGTGTGTACTACACAAAGCGATTGGCGGTAGTCAGCAACTCTCTTGGCATCTCTGTTCTTTGGTATTAATCTGACATGGGTCTCATTATAACGAGCATCGAGAGTATTTGTAGTGAAAAAAGTCCCGACTTCCTTCGTTACATCATCTCCTATAATGTCCCAAAAGCTCTGATAAAAACTCGCAGAGAAACCATCCGGTCCCGGTGCTTTGTCCGGGTGGATAGAGAAAACCGCGTTTTTTATTTCAGACTTATCCGGTATCCTAATCAAGGAATCATTCATCTCAGTAGTGATGAGAGGGGTCAGCACGTCATCAATCTCATGAAGTGAGGGTGTCAGTTGCGATGAGAAGAGCTCCATGTAGTAATCTGAAATTGTTTTCACAATTTGCTCTTCTTCAAACACCGGCTGCCCTGAGGAGTTTTCCAGTACTGAGAACTTATTGATAGTCCTTCTCTCGCGGGTGACTGCATGAAAGAATTCAGAATTGCGATCCCCACTATGGAGCCATTGCACTCTGCTTCTTTGTCGCCAGTAAAGTTCTTCTTCCCTATACGCATTCTCTAGCACTTGCGTTAGAGCTCCAATCACTGACGAGTCAGGGGTGGTGCATGAAAGCGCCTCCTCCAACTTTGTTTGGGTATCCAAGATGAGCGCTTTGCTGTTTCTATTCTGTAGCTTAGACCATTCCATGATCTTCCTCCTGATCCTGCAAATCTTCGAGAAAACCGACTCATATGACATTAAAGTCCAATGTTCCTCCACTAAATCCTTGATCTCTGGCTTATCTTTTAATCTTCTATCAAACCGAAAGAGTCCCCGTTTCTTGGGAGTGCTTTGATTGAGGTGAACTAGTATCGGTCTATGATCCGATCCTTCAAACCTCAAGTACTCACAGCATCCCGAGGGAAAATTTTCCGCCCATTTACAGTTGATCATGGCTCTGTCCAGGCGGGACTGGATGAAGTGACTATATCTGTTTCCCCTCCAAGAAAGCGAGTTACCAGAGTGTTGGAGATCCCACAGCCCCATCTGCGAGACAAAGCTTCTGAAAGCCAGGAAAGATCCTTCCCATCTTAGAGGGCCTCCTACTTTTTCTGAGTTATCCAGCAAATCATTAAAATCTCCCACAACAAGCCATGCTTCCTCATCTCTTCCTGCACCTATTTCCGTTAACCGGTTCCAGAAGCTGTGTCTGTTCTCTTGGTGAGGTGAGCCATAGATAAAGGAGACAAACATAGTTCTCGATACAAGGTGATAGACGTATCAATATAATTGGAGGAGGAAGATAGAATATCCACCTTAAGCTCGGGTTTCCATGACAGCGATAGTCCCCCTCCTGTCCCACTCGGGGGCACTGTGAAATGGCATGTATATTCCGTTTTTTGGAATAATCGGAGCACCACTTCGTCTTGGTTCATTGTCTCCATAAGGAAAATAATTTCAGGGAAATTCGGTTTTGAATTCCACGATTAGCTGGCCTGTCAAGGTGCTCCCAATTCCTTGACAGTTCAGCTGAGAAGCTAAGGAAGAGCTTGGATCTACCGAAAATCCTTATGTTTCTTCGTTATCGCCGGGATAATAGTTGTCGTTGGGTTTCTCGGCGTTGGGATGATGCTGCGATGTTCCCCTTTGAGTTCTTCTTTTGGGGAGTTTTGAGTTTTGGTAACTCTCCTCTTCTTCATGCTTACTCCATTCAGTGGGCTGATGGTGTATTTCTTTTCGTGGCATCTTCCTTCCTTCTTCTTAGCAACACTTCTAGTAACAATCACAGGCTGTTCGGGCAATCTGTTTTGGATAGGTGATTCCAAGCGACTATCCATCGGCTGCGGTCCGAGGCGAGGGAGACATGTCTCCTATCTTCACTAAGAGATCTTATTGGAGAGCTCTCTTCTAGGGTGTGCTCAGAACTCTCGAGGACGGGACCCGAAGATCGGTTATTCTTGTTATGAGGAAGTTCCATGGTTTCCTCCGGATATTGGATTTCAATGTCTTGGAGTCATTGGAACCTGTTGAGTTTCCTTGATTCCCAAGTCTAGACTTCCCATTAGAGGGCAAAGATAGTCTGTTTAGCTGAAGGTTTATCCGCAGGCAGTTGGCCTACCGTTTCATCTCTCTCATCTCTGAGAGATAGCGAGCGTCTTAAATCTGTGGACGATGGGATCCCTGGTAGTAGTATTCTCTCCTTAATGGGACGCCTTCCAGAGGAGACTTGTTCTCCTGTATCTTCTTCTTCATCCCTACGGGAAAGAACTCTTCTCAGGTCAGTTGAGTGTGGAATAGGGACCGCTCGGTTCGGGGATTGAAGTTTGGATACGGAGTCATGACTAGGTGTTCGCCTGTCCTCAGATCTTTGAGTCCTTCCTTCCCTTCCCCTGACCTGGGACTCTGTTGCCTTACTTTGGATGCCAGACCCATGTAGATTACTTCTACTTCCCGCTCTAGCACCAGATTCTCTGGAAAGGGATTGCTCCTGGATGTAATCTTCACGGCCTCTGCGATACTCACTGGTTACTGGTGCATAGGTTTGATGGCGAGAGTTGTATCTTTCGTCAGTCCTATGGTCCTCGTAGTTGTTTCTTCTCGCGTACGGTAGTGGAGCCTCTCTTTCTGTTGAGCATGATGGCTTTTCTCCCTTCTTCTTTCTTCATACTTCCTTCTGTTTTCGTCAAGACGAGCCATAGTATTCCTCTGAGAGATACCAATCCTGCTAGGGCTTCTGTCTCTCTCACGAGAGTTTTCCCGAATAGGGCAATCATCTTTCTCATGTGAGAGAGAGTGGCATCTGAAGCAATGTTTTTGCAAGTTGTCATAGTTAAATTCCACCTCTGTTATTTCTCCGGAGGGCAGGATAATATCTCTGGTCATCTCAAGGGGTTGAGACCATTAATGAGTACCGAACCCGAGCTTGGGTTGGGATCTGATCTTCCACCTTTCAGTTCTTTTCCAATGGCTCGAATAGCTTCATCGACCAGTAATGGAGGGGCAAACCGTTGATCGTATCGAGAATGGTAAGAAAGCGGGGAATTTATCGAGACCACTGGTTCCCGGCGTTGAACAAGGATCATCCATCTTTTAAAGTGGAAGGAGCCTTGTTGAGGATGGTGAGCAAGTCCTTTTCATTTTCAAAGCGGGCTGGAAGAGCGAGAGGCCCCGTGTCTCGTCCGGTGATCGTCGAAACATTCAGTCTTTGCGAGAAAAACTTCGGCGAGGGCCTTTGTGTTACGCACGCCGGGTTTGTTACTCTCCCAATAAGGGTAAATTTGTTTTCCTCAATCGAGCAGTAGTGTCAATCTCCGGTATTTGCACGGGGAGGCTTGCGGTTTGTTTGAGTCGAGGCTGAGATGAGATCCACTTCTTCTTTTCTTCTCTTGAGTACCGGTGACTCATGGTGTCTTGTATGAGTAAGAAAGTAGCTACTTGAGTTGAAAGTTGAAGCAGAGAGTTCTCACAGGAGCAGAGAAAACAGAGAGCTTCGAGCTCCTTCAATAGGCTTAAAAGAGAGATTGGTTTCTCGAACTAGCCCACTTCAGTCTTGAGACTGAGTAAGGAAACCAAGGCAAGTACTTCTGCTGCGTGTGACATTACATTTGCTCCGGCTTGGTTTTCTTGGCGAGGTGGCGGTGGAGAAGACGGTCCCTCCGACCGGTCGGGGAAGAACCCGACGGGTAAAACTCAGAAACTTGAAAACCCAAAAGATAAACCCGAAAAAGGGTAGTAATTCAAAAAATGGACTGTAGTTTATCTGTGTTTTTACCCAAAGAGGAGGAGATTCGGTTTGCTAAGCGAGGGAAAGGGTTATAGACCAGTGGGTAGGGACCTGTCTTGAGAGTTGTGCCTGGGAGAGAACAAAATAAACATAACTATGATTCCCCCACATTTATCTTTTTTTTATATTGTCGAGTTTAAAGTAAATTATGGGTAGCAATCAATTAGCTACGTAAACATTTGTTGTTTGATCCCCAAGATTTAGTTGACTTCACAAAATAGTCCCAAAAGTTTTCAATTTACATTCACATCGTATTTTCAAATGATCAACACGAAAAAATGTTTACGTGTTATCATCTTCGATATAGTCATCAACGATCTGGTTATCTTTTTTGTCAACTGATTTAGGATCTTTTGGTCCTGAAACAAACGAACACACAAAAATTATCATATTAGTGAATTTCATAAATATAAAAAGACAAATAAAAATTAAGGGGGTGTTATTGGTTTATATATTTCAGTGGATTTTAAAATACAATTAAAATCTAGTATTATTGGTTATATGATTTTACAATCCATATTCAAATTCATCGTTATTGGTTATATGATTTCAAAAATCTATATTCAAATTCACTGTTATTGGTTCTTTGATTTTAAAATAGATTTTAAAATAGATTTTAAAATCATGTGTTATTCAATAATAATGATTTGATTTAAAATTAGATTTGAGTGGATTTATGAGTGCTTTTAAGTTCAAAATACAAAGGAGAAAATATTGAGTTCAATCTTGATATTTCGATAGATTTGTATTATTGATATTCCCAGTATCATTTTTCCCCTAAGTCATATATATTGAACATGTTTCACTGATAATTATAAACAATCACTATTTAACAACGATATGAGATGTTTGCTACGTGAGTAAAAGAAAAAAAATATATATATAAACGAAAACAAAATAGAAGAGAAAATTTGACATAAACACGTTTGACTTAAAGCCACTATGTTCAACATACATTTCTTAGTTGCTTGATCCCGTTTGAAAGTTTAAAAGTTTTCTAATTTAAAAATTTTCAATTATCCAATTTGAACAATTTAATATTTTCCATTTGTCCTTCATAATTTATATATAATCTCTGTTACATATTAAGAAAATAGCACAATTATAAACACTTAAAACTCCAAACTAAAAGCATGATGAAACACATTTTGTAGTTTAATTAAAAAAAATTATATTTTGTTACAAATCTAAACTTATTGCAAATCCATTTGACTGATTTATAATAATCCACTTATTTTGATTTTGAAATCTGTATATTTGATTCTGAAATTTATTTGTTTCATTTTAAAATCAATGGATTTATCAAAATTTCTAAATCCAAAATGTATTTCTAAATCCACTAAAATGATAGAACCAATAACCCCTACTAACTTACTTGGACAATTTCTCACACGAACAAGACTCATTTTCTTGAGTAGAGGCTCTGGTACTTTGCAGTCTGTAAAGGGCATAACTATTTTAATCTCTAGTTTCCCACCATAACCATCTTCTCTAAGTATCTTCTTCATGCGTGGGTAGACTTCTTCTGGATTAAGATCATGGGGAACTCTGCAGTTCTCCAAGTCCAACCACAACAATGTCTTCTTCATGTTATGGAAGGACTTCTTTCCATTCTTCTTTTCCATTTTAGGATTTTCCGAGTCTGTGAAACAGAACGAAAAACTATTTAAGAAACAAACAAAGTTATCAACTACATGACAATAAACTATAAGAAAAAGTTCAGAACATGATTCCCAAGTCCAACCACACCAATATCTACTTGCACAAAAAATGTTCAGAACATGACTAAAGAAAGGTGATCACTACCATAAACTATAAATACACACATTTAAGAAGAAAAAAAGGATCTTACTCTCGAACTTCCTCTTCTTATTCTTCAACTCCTTATCCTTCTTCTCTATCTCTACATGATCTGAAGAGGAACCTGATAATACAGAGAAATAGATAAGCAAAGCAATTTAAACATCAAAGAACAATCACAAAAAAAAAAATTTAAGCTTAAGCTTACTATCCGAGGACTTGTTCTTTCCTTTCTTCTTCTTCTCTATCTTCATAACCAGATGAAGAGAACCTGTTAAAAACATTGAAATGCATTAGCAAACACTTTAAACATCACAGATCAATCACAATGATTGGAAGAAAAAAAACTTACTCTCAAACTTCTCCTTATCTTTCTTCTTCTCTATCACAACATGCTCCGAAGAGGAACCTGATAACAACACAGAAACAGATAAGCAAAGGGATTTAAATATCAAAGAACAATCAAAAAAACAAATTTAAGCTTAAGCTTAAACAAAAAAAAACTTATTATCCGAGGACTTGTTCTTTCCTTTCTTCTTCTTTCCATTCTTCTTATCCATTTTAGGATTTTCCGAGCCTGTGAAACAGAACGAAAAACTCATATTTAAGAAACAAACAAAGTTATAAACAAGTGATAAATGGAATAAGAAATTTGGTATCACCAATTTATTCTGATTGGGATAAAGTAGATGTGGACATTTTACCTTGAACCAGTCCAAAAATATGGGTTCAGTTTTGTTGGATATATTATATGTTGGATTCAGAAAATTACTAACATTTGATCAGATAATGTTGGTTTGGGTAAATAGATATTATCCAACATTTGATCAGATAAGTACTATTTATAAATTATATAGTAATTCTATATCAAACATTACTATTAATAAAATTTATACAGTAGAAAATCTAAAAATTAATATCATATATACTAATAAACACGATAAATTAATAAAAAAATTTCCCTAATTAGCCAATATAAAATATAACATGATGATTCGATAAGATAATAAGATAATAATATTTTGAAAACTCTTAAGTACGGTCTCATTAAAATCATAAATTTATAATCATCATATGTAAATTTTATATAAACATACACAAAACTTTTTGTTGTTTATCTTTCTTCAAAATATATTTTATTATTCTATAATTTTATTTATAGTTTTATCGAATTACATATAAAAGTAAATTTATATTCTATGATATGTAATCATCATAAATAAAACACATCAATAATCTAATAAAAAAATTTAAAATTTATTTTAATAAACTTTAACTATTTTTAAGACGTTGGAAGAGAATGCCATATCATGTCTTATTATTTTGAATTCATGTTTTGATAAAATAAAAGTATTTTTAAGATATTATAAATATATTTGATATGATATTAAAATTCTGAAACATATTTATTCATTATGATTACTTCATCTCTTTTGTTTTGGATTTAAATTTTTCTCTTTGGATTTTTATATTTTTCATGGCTTATGTATATTTGAAATGATATATATATATATATATATATATAAAAACATTCTTGGATTCATTTGCATAAAATTAAGCTATGACCCCTAGTTTTAAGAGGACATCAAAAGAGAACTTGATGATTTTAATTTTTTTGTTATATTTTGCTTATATTTTTCATATATTTTATATATAATATACTTGGTTTGTCAAAAATTGTTCTTATATTAGTTTTGTTATTTTATGCATATACTTATCATACTTGGGTATCTTTCATTTTTAAAAAGACAATTTAAATTTAGTTGAGAAACCAATTATTTAAAAAATTAATCTAATGATATATCAATGAAACATTTAAAAACAAATAGTTTACATTTTGATGGTTTCTTGTTTCTTCATCTAAAAGTTAAGCATCTTCTATAATTAGTATAATGATGGTTTCTATTAGATATTCAAATCATATTGTGTGGTCCGGTTTATGTTAAACCGAGTCTACGTTTATTTCTATTTTATTTCGGTTATGTTTTATACCGATAACACTCCTTTCATATAAAAGGTGAATGTAACAGAGGAAGTTACAACAATAACAAATGAATCTTTCTTCTTCTATTATGGTATCAGAGCGCTGAGCTCGAAGCTCAGCTCTCGATCATCGTTTTCCGCTTCTCTTGACCTTGATTTTTCGGTTTTGATCCGATTAATCCTTTCTTCAGCTCTAGATTTCGATCATTCCGTCGAAATCGAGCTCTGTTTCATCAAAAATGGTTACTCTACTATCGCGTCGAGGTGTTCGTGTTTCTACTTCAGCGACGAAGACGACGAATCCAGCTAAACGAACAAATAGTCGATCTATTCCGACGACGTCTGTTCCATATCCAACTATTCCGATGACTTTTCCGTCACATCTTAGCTCTTCCATTCCGATGAGCGTCCCAAATCTTATCTCACCGGACTCGTTCAACTTCGACGGGATCCAATACTCGCCTTATTTCCTCACAAGTGGCGATAATTCGGGTTCTTCCATCATCTCAGAGGTACTCGACGGTACAAACTATAGTACTTGGATTCTAGCTATTACCATTGCCTTGGAAGCGAAGAATAAGCTATCGTTTGTAGATGGATCGTTACCAAGACCATTGGAGAATCATCCTCATTATAGAATCTGGTCTCGTTGCAATAGTATGGTTAAGTCTTGGATCCTTAACTCTGTAACGAAGCCGATCTATGGTAGAATTCTCAGATTCAACGATGCCTCAGAGATCTGGAAAGATCTGATGACACGCTTTCGGATCACAAATTTACCAAGATCTTATCAACTCACTCAACAAATCTGGTCTGTTCATCAAGGTTCTCTAGATCTCTCTACATACTATACAAAACTGAAAACTCTTTGGGATGAACTTGATGGAGCGGATTGTGTTAAGACTTGTCAAAACTGTGATTGTTGCAAAGCGATGTATACAAAGACGGAGCATGCTAAGATCATCAAGCTACTTGCAGGCTTGAATGATTCTTATTCTAATGCCAGGAGTCAAATTATTATGAAAAAGAATGTTCCTGATCTTGCTGAAGTTTATAACCTCCTTGATCAAGACCACAGTCAACGAAGCATTAATCCTGTGCCCAACGCTTCTGCATTTCAAGTCACCAATGAGTCTTCTCAGGCACTGATCAATGCAACACAACCTGCTCAGCCTCATCGTCAAGGAAGACCCTTGTGTTCTCACTGCGGTTATTCTGGCCACACCATGGATAAATGCTACAAGATTCATGGTTTCCCACCAGGATTCAAATCCAAACGTGCTTTAGCTGCTGAGAAAGCTGCTCCTGTGAAACCGGTTGTTGCAAATATGACTCTTGCTGACAATACTAATGATTCTTATGCCACAGGAATGATAAATACATTGTCCAAAGATCAAATTCAAAGCGTGATTGAGAATTTTGTAAACTATAAGTCAATGTTTCAATAGTCTATGCTTAGGACCGGTTCTGATGTTTTCAAGATTATATAAAAAATGCAGCCATTATCCATTGTCTATAGTCTTGGTTGGAGTAGGAGATGGACCATGGGACACAATGAAACAGTTTGATGACAATATCCCTCACCGCGAATTCGATAACTTCCAGGTAAATAAGATTAAGCAGTTTCAATTGTTTTTTTCTTGGATATGATGATCAGTGAAAAAAAACTCTGTTTCTTTCCACAGTTTGTGAACTTCACAGAGATAATGTCACAGCACAAAGATGCAGCTAAGAAGGAGGCTGCTTTTGCACTAGCAGCTCTCATGGAGATTCCTTTTCAATACAAAGCCACATTAAGTCTCGAGTAAGTTGGTGAAACTTCTTGTATTACACTGTTGTATAGACTTCTTGAAACGGATTTTGATTGCGTGTTTGTAGAAAACAAGTACGCGGTTCTCGTTTGCATCACAAGCCGCTACCACCACCACCAGAGGTTATAGAGCGTGACAATGCTGTCAGATTAGTGCCGAATCCAGCTACAGAAAATGCAGAGAAGAGTGAAAGAATGGTTCCAGTAACACAACCTGTATGCCCGATTTGCTTGACGAACCCGAAGGACATGGCTTTTAGCTGCGGTCACACGGTAAGTGAGTATATAGAAAACTCTTTGCTTGCTCTCCAGGAACAAGATCTGTTTTGTGATATCTTTTTGTTTTCATATGAAAGACGTGCAAGGAATGTGGTGTGGTCGTCAAGACATGCCCAATGTGCAGACAACCTATAACAACGAGGATAAGGCTGTACACTTGAAAGACCATGTAGCATATTGTACAGTCCAAGGAAAAAAATAAATAAGACTTGAGCTGTGATTTGTATGTAATGCATTAGCTGTGAAGGTCTCTTCAAAGAACTTAAAGATTTGATGAATGAACCGAAAATTCTCTGTTCTGACTATCAAGCAACTCACAAGTTCCTCAAAAAAAAACGATTACACTTTACACAACTTACATAGTCAAATTATTTGCGACTGTTAAAACTACTTATACTAGTTGAAGTTGAAGCTAGCAGTGCGGCTCCATCTCCCTTTCAAGTAATCCTCCACGGAGATACTACTGGCTTCAGGGCTACTATCAGAAGCTGCATCATCTTCCAAATCAAGCAACGCAAGGTTTATGTGTGATTCTATGTTTGTCATGTACGCCGTTGCATCTTCTGACGCTCTTACTTGCTGCCTTCCCCACTCTGTTGCTTCTTCGTCTCCTTGTAGTATCTTTACCACCTGTGAAATTAATGGATTAGCATCCCCAGAAACAGAGTAATTACAAGCAAAGACTAAAGGCTATAGCTTACGAGGCTCATTTGTGGACGGTCATGAGGTGCGCGTTTGATGCATAGTGTGGCAGCTAACAATAGTTTCTCGATTAGATCGTTACTGTTTTCAGTTTCTAGGTTTGGATCCAGTAACTGAGCAAACTTTCCACTCTCTAGAATTGGGTTTGCCTGGGAATGAGATACAGCTTAAGTCATTTCATGTAGACATGGAAAAATGTGAAGTTATGGACGGATCATGCTTACCCACAAGACAAGGCTCTCCTGGCCTTTAGTCTGGTCGACGCAGATTGGTTTTCTACCCGATAGGAGCTCCAGCAATACAACACCAAAAGCATATACATCAATCTTGTCGGTTACTTTACCGTGCATGAAGTACTCTGGTGCTAGGTAACTAACAGAAAACAGGAACGTTAAGCGGATGATCAATGGAGTGATGATGGTTTTAAAGGAGCAAGTTCAATACCCAAATGTTCCGGCAATATCCCCACACGACACATGATGTGAAGCACTTGAAGCCAAACTGGCGAATCCAAAATCCGAGAGCTGAAACAATCACAAAAATTCAGGAAGATTGCTTCATTGCATTGAATCTATGAATGAACTCAATGTAGCAGTAACCTGTGGCTCAAAATCATCTGCCAACAGAACATTAGAAGATTTCACATCTCGGTGAATCACTTCTGGGTCATGAGTATTATGTAGATAGTCTAGCGCCTCTGCAACACCCACCGCCACTCTATATCTCTCCAGCCAGCCAAAACTTGCTGCATCCTTTCTATTACCTGAATCAAGAAAACGAGAACATTCAAGATAGACATAAAGAGAATCCAGAGGTGATATATCAGATGTAGTTTAATTATATACCGTGAAGGTTTTCTTCGAGGCTTCCTCGTGGTAGATAGTCGTAGACCAGCATCAAATTATTATTCTCGAAACAGAAACCAAAGAGAGAAACTATGTTCTTGTGATTTACACTTGTAATGACTTCAATCTCCAGTTTGAATTCTTTCAACACGTCAAGACAAGGCTTCAATAGTTTGACAGCTAGCTCCCTTCCATCTGGTAGGTCTCCTCTGTAAACATAACTGTTACCACCTTCTCCAATCAAGTTATCTAGAAACAGAAAAAGAAGCAAATGATGAAACACAAGTCACACCAAGACCAAACCTATGTTAGAACATGGAAAAGGGACATTACCTGATGCAAAGTTTGAGGTAATTGCCAAAACTTCCTCGTACGTGAATAATCTACACGTGGAAGAGTATTTTTCGTGTAGACCCTCCAGCTCTTCCGGAACGTTGTTTGATCCAACGCATGGAGAACGAGGAGACTGCATAATCTCAGAACCATCGATGCTAGAAGAGCAATCTTCATCACAGCCAGAGTCACTCCGTTTCCTATCCAGATACGCTACAGCTGCTGAATCCCGACCCCGGAGCTTCGAAACCCACTGAAGTACAGCCTTCTTAGCAGACACTTTGGTCCAGCTATTTCGTTTACTGTAAAGCCCACGAAGAAAATGCCAACCTGGTCCTGACTCAGGGGAACCTGAATCAGTCTCGTTTGTTCGTACTGGCACTAAAGCCAATGAATTGTCTACACCTAAGCTCTCAGAAGACTGTAATGATGAAGTGCGAGTAGCTCTCGTCCAGCGTGAGCTCGTTCTTGCAGGGCTAAAAGTGTTTCCAATCTTTGCCGCTTCGATAGCAATATTGGGTGATACACAGACTATATACGGAAGATTCATATGTGAACCATCTGCACCTACAAAGCACAAAACTTTCTTTACCACAAACCTATGATAAACCACAGTTCCATCCAAAGTTCACATATCATTAATAACAGAAACTAATCTGTAACATACACACCATTGTAATTATGTACTCTCCGGAACATAATCTTCCCACTCTTAACAGCGAAAACCGAGACATCCTTGGCAAGATTCCGAGCACAATACTTAGCTAAAGAAGCTGAGGAACGGATCGTGTGATGTCTCTTAGAAGAACCAACGATCAAACTTGTTGCTCTTAATGATTTCACTTCCTGTACAAGAACTTTCCTAGCTGACTTCCCTCTTACAAACTTCAACTTTAAATCAACCTGCTTACAAAACATTCAGTTAAATTCCAATTAAAATTGTTACAATTTTGAAAAAAAAAAAAAACTAGCCTGTTTTAAGTTGCAGAAGCTTTCGTATACACCAAGCATAGTATCAAATGTCTTAACCAGCGATATAAGCGACGTTGAGCCTTCTGCAACAAACATAAATATTAAAAACAAAATTAAACATATTAAAACGAAATTAAGAAGAAAAAGATGTTAGATCGTGAGGAAGGAGAAGCAAAATTAGGGTTCTACGAACCGAGAGAGTAGTCGAGGACGTGAAGAGCAATGATTCGATCTCCAGGACGCGCTACATTCACCAGAGACCACGTAAGCACCTCCCTGCTCCATTCGTCGGGCTTCACACCGACGATTACTAACGCCGAACCCTCCGCATCCGCCGGTTTCTCACCTCCTCCGATAGGTTTCATCTCTCCTCACGGTGAAAACTTGCGATTCGCATACACACACACACTCTATCTCTCTTTCAAGCTCTCATAGTAGCAAATCTCGCTCTCTCTATAGCTTTCTGATGCTTCTCTGGTTTGTCGTTTAGCTCTTGGGCGAAGAGGAGAGAGAGAGAGAGAGAATCACGTTAACTGTCTCCGGGAGAAAAGTGGTGGGAGAGAGAGAGAGGGAGAAGGCTATGTTTTGTGTCGTCTGGTTTGAATGGATCTGGGCCGTTGATGGTATTACCTTTATGAGTTTAATTATGACAAAAAGGAAAATAATTAAATAAGCACGAGGGGAATAATTATGAATGGAGCATGTAAATCGCTATCATTCATTCTCTTTCACTGGACCAAAGAATCTCTTCTCTTTATTTTCCCCCCTACTTTTTTTTTTTTTTTGCATTTATGTCGTTCTTTGAATTTGTAATTGAGTAAGAGCAACGCTAGATTTGTTTTTTTTTTATTACTTTTATGTTAAAGATAAATACACATAAATTAAGAATTTGTATACAATCTATCTTTGATTACATAAAAACATCATAACAAAACTAATTCAACCAATCAGATAAATGAAGTATCATGTAACTGGTCACAAATTTGAACATCATTGAATTTTTACTTAATCGTAAGAATATTACATATTTTTGTAACAAAATAAAAGTCTTTAAACATTAAATAAATAGAAACAGAGAGAGTAATTAAATGTCATTATTATACATATCTCATCCACCAAAAAATTCATGCATGTTTCATTTTCAGTAAAGTGTAGCCAACTCTTTTTAATTCTATATAAAAATCAGCTTAAAGTAGAGGACGTAATAGATCCGTCGGTGAGGACCAAAAAAAAAAAATCAAAAATGTCTTTGTTATATGGTTTTAATTTGATTTTGCTTTATATTCTTCCCCCACCATTTTGGTAGGTCTTGCCAAATCATGTGAAAAATGTTTCTATTTAGTTATTAAAATATTTAAAAAAATCTAGAGAAATAAATAAACTGTTTTCTAGAAGAACTGAAAAATCACATTGGAAAAAAACAAATATTTTTGTACTATAATTTTTTTTGGTCAAATATTTTTGTACTATAATTTTTTTTGGTCAAATATTTTTGTACTATATATTTGGATGGGTTAATAGGGCACAAAGATTTCTTTGGACTACCACGAGTTGGAGTTATGTGGTAATCAAATATCGATTATAGTAATATATTATCTCTATTTAACATTGGGATTTGGGAACAACAAAGCAGAACGAATCATTCTTTAGATTTGTGTCATAAAATCATTACTTAATTATCACTAATTCACATTAACTAGTTGTTTCCAAGGTATTTAAAAGTATATGGTCGTGTTACGTGTAAAATCTTTCATATCAGCCTTCCACTACGATATCACATAGATAGATTTGTAGATCTTGAAGTGAAGGTGTGATCAGCTTAAGCAATGTCATTAGTATCTCGCTATTACTTTACCATCTTGATTCAAAAGCTAGAATAAACATATACTTTCACAAAACGAGTCATCGTTTTTTGCCGTCTTTAAGATGATCTTCTCGATTACATTTTTGATTCTTTATTTTGAAATCGAATTGGACGAAAATAATATACCCTTTCAAACTTTCATGGTGTACTAATAAGTCTAACATGACTCACGAATCTTTTATTTAAAATCATATCCCTAAAGGGTGAAGAAGACCAAGAGGAAATATATTAAACAAAAAAAAGGGCCAAAGAAAATGGATCCACATTAACTCAATACAAGTCTACACAGCAAAGCGATGCTCAAAAAAAAAAAAAAAATCAAAAGAGATTAGATATAATTTTGTGGGCACGATTCAGCATAGCACGTGAAATATATCATATTTGAGTTATCAAGCTAACCGTGATTTACGCAAATCATGAATTCCAGAGTGGTTATTAGATAAAAGAAACTATAAACTTAATTACTAGGAAAAATCAGGCATAATTCAATGGATTGACCAGAAATGAAATCTAATGTCAGTAGAGATAAATATATGCTAGTCTAGTTCATTTAACAAAATGTTGGTTCTCTTCTTGTAGAGACAACTGTAAACATGTTCTTACCGTTCGAGTCCATGGATAATGATGATTGGATTCAGACTAATCAACCATGCTAAATATAAAAAGTAAAGTAGCTTGCTTACTAGAAGTTACCGTTCGAGTTACGGTTAGGGCAAGCGTTGGCAAAATGGGAAGGATCACCACAAGAGAAGCACCTTCTACCACTAACTGGCTCTCCAGTTGCTGAGACGAAGCTTGTTCCACCACCGCCACGCCGCCCTCCACCGCTTTGGCCACCGCCTGTATTTCCACGGCCACGACCACGGCCGCGTCTACCGCTTCCGCCGCTATTAGAACCTGTTGTTGCATTCCCAGTACTGTTGCTGATGCTATCTTCCCATCTGTCACAGAACATTATAAAATGCGAATTTAGTGATTGAAAATAACAAAAATGGATTAATAAAAGGGTAACGCGGGTCATGGATGCTGCTTACGTGAAGAAATTGCAGCCTTGGGATGGACATGAGTAGAACTTCCTTCCCCTGTTAGCTTCCGTGTTGGCTGTACGTATAGCACATGGTGTTCCACAAGTTGTACATGATACTGTAGTTTCATCTGCATTATTGACAACGATGATTATTGAGAAATGAGATGATGTTTGTTTGCTGAAACATCTTAGAAAGAATCCAATTTACCGCTTCTCGGATTTGTTCCAGTAGAACGAGGATTTCGATATCCTGAAGCTCGTGTGGGACAATTGGCAGAAGTATGTCCTCCTTGTTGACAGTGTATGCAGACGTTGTTATTCTGTCTTATGTTGCTTCCTCGGACATTGTTTGGGGTAGCACCAGGAGCCGCCCTTGCTACAAGAACAAATGTTTGATAGTTGTTAGTACAAAGTTATCTATTAACAAGCCAAGCCACACTAAAAATTCTTGCATTCTTATTTTAGGACAGGAGATGAAAATAATAATTGTATGATTCCAGTACACAAGCCAAGCTACACTATGACTGTTTGGTCTAACTACGTAGTGTGTAACTACCAGCACTAACCTTGAGAACGGGATCCAGTTCCACATATGTCTATCAACTGTTTAAGAACGTCATCACAGCCACCAACACAGCCTGATCACGATGAAACAAACTGGAAGTCAGCAGCGGACATGGTGAACCATTGAAAGATAAGCACAGAGTTGGTTGCAACGTACCTAAGTGATTAACATCAAAGCCTGGTGGAATTCTGATCTGACGGAACTTGAATTGGATCTTGTAGACAGGACCTACATCACAAAAAAAAGGTATCATTAAACAATAAAGAGGAAACGTGTCACGTATAGTTATTAGATTATTCTATTCACTGTGTTACTGAAAAAGTATGGGGGGCTACCTGGACCACAAGATTGACAAATATCAGTAGTGACAGATGCTTCCAGTGTAGGTCCAGGAAGCCAAACTGCATTCCGACACTGAATGATTGGCAAATATGTTAGATTAATAGATGCAAGCAAGGAAGAAATACTGAAATGCCAAACTAATAGATAATAATTATCATAAATAAGGTTAGAAAAGGTATAATTCACGAGGTATGTAAAGAGGTGTGAGATTCAGACCTGAGGATAGCTCATGCATCCAACCATAAAGTTGCCATCCTGCAAAGAAAATGGATTAGACTGTTTAACCAATTGCTCTCATTAACAAGGGGGGAGAAGATCAATTCATATCCAACATAAAGATGATTTTGATGGATCATATAACTACCTGGTTCTTCCTGAGCGCCATATCTGATTCATGGCAAAGGTTGCATCGCCGGACAACTTCACCAGTTGTCTGATTGTCACCTTCATCAGTGTTATTAGATCTGCACATACAGTATCATATATTATATAATGACAGAAAAAGGCTTAAGGGACACAGTGCTTCAGCAAAGTCATGAGAACACCTTTCAAAGAAAATTGTCATTGCTTCTAGGAGCTTTGTTTTTTTGACCCTTGCCTGCGGGGATTAATTTTGTGAATACAAAATATAAAATCATGGCCTTTAGTTTCAGCCCATTGCAGCCACAGAGAGAAGACAAATAATACATATGAAAAAGCTCACTCACATCTAAGAAGCAAGCTTTCATTTGCTGCAAACAAGTTTCAAGAACTTCAGCTTTAGTCTTGTTGCCAACACTAACTTCATTCATATCATGTTCCATGATGGCTCTGAGGTTTGGTTTCCAAAGTTCATACCTGATATTAAAAGGTTGGCAACAGGAATACATCAAATTCTTAGGTGGCAGTTCAGCATTGCATTGACAGAAATTAGGTCTCTCCAAATAGATAGGCCCTTAATATGATTGAAAGCCACAAATATAAGGAGTTTCTAAGTTGCTTATACATACCCCATGTCATCATATCCCATAACAAGCGCCTCACCCTGCAAAATCAGATTAGAACAGTAAGGTGATTTCGAAACTTTATTTGAGAAAAACAGTGCGAAAATTCTTAGAAAGCTAAGTACTATCAACTACCAGGTTGGTTGGAGAAAAGCGCGTATTAGCATCCTTTGTAGCATAACCCCGATCAAGGAGTTTCTTTATGTGGTCGTGCATAGTCGCATCAGTGCCAATGCCTGCCTATCATTCCCAAGAACACAAGAACACAGAATATGCAAGCATGATTGGATGAGAAATTTAGGGATTGATGAACAAGAATATGCAATCACCACCATGAAAAGAGGGGCAAACAAGACAGCTTTACTCACCTTGTCCATACAACTCAGTAAGTCAGCTTCACACAATAGCGGTGGTGGCCTTGTAACCGCTGAATCCAGAGTCAAACGTGTTGGGATGAACTGCACAAAACCAAGACATTCAGAATCATGTCCTGGCTATAAGAATTAAGTAGATAGGTAAACAAAAAACATCAAAGGAGTGAATGTTAAAACAGAATTTCCAGCACTTCAGACAGACTCCTGTTTTAAGAGAGAATGTAAACCACTTAAGTAAATTCCATCATGAATGAGAAATAGTCCAGTTTAGGTAGTTATGCCGTTTCATCTTCAACTAGAATTCACAATGCGGAAAGTTATGCCCTTCATTGCCTTATAGTTTAGTAGTTAAGGCATATTACTTGCACGCAGGGACAGAGTAGTTTAAATGAGTCTAGCTGAGAGATCCGAGAGAAATTAAGAGAATCACAAACCTGCTGCCCTTTTTCATACACTGGAATCACTGAACCTCCCCATGATTCAAAGCGGTACACCTCAAGGTAATTTTTCTAGTCACATAAATAAAAAAAGGTTAGTATCCAATTAATTGCTGAAACGAAGCACCAAGTAGTGAGGAACGAGTCTTACAGCTAATATTGCTCTCCCAGATGCAGAAAAACGCTCACCAGCAATATCAATTTCGACTGTAGTTTCAGCCGCAACTGCTGGCTGGGAAACACACGCTAGGTAATGGCGGACAACAAGCTCATAAACGTTCTGGACAAGTGAACAAGAAAACGTTAACTCCAACGAAATTAAAATATATCATACCTTTCCTTGGATATGTTAACCAAATCGACATCCGTACTTACAAGGTGATCTCTACTCCAGTTAGACTCTCCGCTAGAAAACTTTGTTGGGTGAATGGGTGGGTGAGCCTTGTCATCATGACCACCATTCCCAGGGTTTCTCCAGAGTCCCCCCTCAGGCTCTAATAGTCTTTGTGCATATGGACCCCATGCAGGATGTCTTGTTTGTTCCTCCACCATGGCCTATACAAAACTAAAGATCTTAAGAGACTAAAATTACAATCAAAGCATCAATGTAAAATTAACCTTATTGGTTCATGAGAAAAAGATACCCACACGTAAATCAGTCCTGCTTGAAAAAGAATCTGTCTCTGTACGAGGATAGCTGATGAAACCAGCCTGATATAATTCTTCTGCCACCTATCGAGACATTGTTGATGTTATTAAGCAATTCAGAAAGACAATCAATTTAGAAGAAAGCAGAAAACTAAACCGAGATACAATAGGATTAATATAATTTCGGGAAACATGCAGTCCTAATAGGCAAAAAGAAAAATCATATGAAACTTAAGTGAACCAGTCTAATACTCGTCCTGACCTTCATGGTATGCTCTGAACTCAGGCGGAAGTATCTTGAAGCGCGTTTTTCAAGTTCAATGGTGTTCAAGGGATAAGGAGGATATTTAAACTTCTCCCTTGGTTGTGGGACATTCATTACCTGTACAGGGATTATAAGGGGAACACAATGTTAAGTAGAAGATGCATTATCAGATAATAAAGATGTTTCCTGTTTTACTCACGGTGGCAGTAGGTTCCAGGACACACATCTCATATAATATCGCAGCTGAAGCATAATCAAAGAGATGACCACGCCTGCAATCAAAAATTACATCAACGCCACATTCAAGGATAATAGACCGGAAAGTAACAATACGCATGGAATTTGGTAAAAGTACATCCAATTAAAGGTGGCAAGGCCTTCTTCTGATTCGTGAGAACAGTTGATTGTCCAAAACTCTTCTGGTTCATGTGCTTGGATCTCCCAGTATCTCTCTACAATAAAGCCGAGTGTTGGAAACTGCAGTTGAAGCAGAAAAATATCAAACTACAGCACAAAACCAACGGATACCCTGAATCTGATATACATAATGAGACTGATGGTTCTGAAAATTACCTGACAAGGACCATAACTTATAACACGACTCCTCTCTTCATCACCCGTGGAGTCAATAGAGAACCTATCTTTCAGAAGCATGGTCTGAAATCTAGTGAAAGAAGCACCAATGCGTAGGTCTATCTCCTAGAGCATTCAAAAGAAAATATTAGCTAGCACAAATTCAATAGAGTTAAATAACGCATAAGCAATACAGGACTTTCAGTAGAAACTCACTTGTCTAGCATCAACAGCCTGAGCAAACAACTGATTAGGCTCTCTGAGATTTTGAACTGCTTCATGAATTTCCCTACAAATTTCAAAATGCCAAACACACCATTACAATCATTTGAAGTAGAGTGAGCAGAGAAAAACATAACATTCACTAACCTGTCAATTAACGCAGAGAAATGAGCCCTCCGTATAAAAAGATTCAGTTTCACAGCTCTACAAACATCCACAACTTCAAATGCAATGTTCTCACCTTCCCTATCACAATCAAGCCACAGCACAAGCCAATCGCTTCTCCTTGCTTCCTCCTCCAATGTCTTCTTAATATCTTTCTTATCCTAAACCACTCAAAACCAGAATTAATCAAAAAAATTGAAATCCAGCAAAATCTAACTTCATCATAAGATCGAATCAAATCGAACTAAATCTGACCTCGGGGACGTGTTTCATGACCGGAGCTTGGTACAGATCCGCCGGGTCGCAGGAGTGCCACTTGCGGAAGCGATCAGCGAACTCAAGCTCCATCAGGTGACCGATGACGGAGGTCATCATCATACGACACGGTTGGCCGTTGATTGCGTAATCGAACTCGAAGATCTTGTTGTACCGAGACCTACCCTCACGAGTCCGGAAACTTCCACGTGACAGAATCCCAGCGACTGATTTCGCCACCGAAGGCTTCTCCGCCACATTCAATACCGTCACGGGTCCACCGCCTCGCCGCGACATCGCCGGAGAAAAGCCCTAAACGGTTATTAAAATTTCGATTTTTTTTTTCAGGAGGTGATTTTTCCCGCCCTTGAGGCTTCTACTAGCGGGACGTTCACTGTGATCGAAAAAAAAGACAGTGACGTATGTAAAGATTTACGAAATCGCAAATAAACCCATTTGTCTTGATCTATTATTTTAGGGCCCGGCCCAAAGTTTCTCATTTTATGTAAGGCCCAAATGTTTAGTCTACTCTTGTATTAATAATATATTTCTTTTTAAAATCTATTAGTATATTTTCAAATTAATAAAAAGAAAATATTAGTGTTTAATTTAAATATATTGGTTTAAAAAAACCCGAAAAATCGAGAGGAGTAAGAAAAGAAAATTTGAAGTATATATCTAAATAGCTCTAAACAATTAAAACTAGAATAAAACAATTTGAAACCCATATAATCTTGATTTGAAAAGCCAGATCAAATTTTACAGAAATTACCTGGCCATAATGTTATATTTCAAAACAGTTACATGTTTCGAATTAGATATAGCTTAAAGTTTTTGAGTGGAGAGTTGTGTAGCCAAAAATGTGCTTTTACAGTACACAACACATTTGCTTATGACATAATTTTATGAGAACATCATGGTACATATCTTAAAAAAACATTTATTGGGTTACTAAAGAATAATTGAATTTTGTATCTATTACAAATATGTACTTCTTAAAAACATATTATTTTATTTATCATTCATGATGTTGTATGGTGAAATGTTCTTTATGATCAGTAAAACGTAGTCAAAACATTGAGGTTGAATTGAATCTTGCTATATGTATCAAGTTTCTTTAGACTATGTTAAAAGTATCACCTCATCGGAGAAAACTTCAGATAATTGGAGGTGTATCCCATGCATTTTCACCAAGTCTTGAAAGTTATGTATCAAAATAAGTGTTATCACACGCACGCTACAAACAAACAAACAAACATGAAAAATCAATACCAAGAGGTGAAGAAAATAGCTTTTCAAAAGCTGGCCAGAGATCAACCCACATATTGAAATCTTTCTTTACAAAAGACTCACACAGCTTGGTAAACTGGTCCATGATCTCAGTTTTATCCATTCTTGATCATGAGTTGAATATACCTAGTGCAATATATCAGAATTGAAGGTTAAGAATCCAAATGATTTATGTCTCTTTCTTTCTCTATCTCTTTCATTCTCTATGTCTACGTGTATCTCTATTTATGTCTATCTCTTTCTCTATCTGGCTTTTTCAGCTAGGAAACGAAATAAAAACAAAATTATAGGAACCTCGCCGAAGAAACTTGAGATGATTGGAGAAGACGACGAATAAGAACGATTCTTTCACTTTCACTATGTGACGAACTCTGTAACGAACTCCGTTATATATAAACAATAAAATTCTTGATGGTTTTTTTTTTATTGAACCAAACAACATTTATCATACCCATTTTAGAACCCACCTTTGATGTAAGTGTCCGTCAGAGGAGAGGATGGACAGTTAGGCCACGGAGACGCAGAGGATCGATTTTCTCCGACGCAGCTAAGCGCCTTAGACGACCACCAGATCGTTTCTGTCACTTGTGGTGCTGACCACACGGTTGCTTATTCACCGTCACCGATGGAGGTCTATAGTTGGGGATGGTTTGCTTCTCATCACAAGTTCCCTGTCTAGATTGTGTTTTGTGAACAGTAACTTGATACACTCATTTGTATAGATTTTTAACCTCTGATTTCTCTCCATCCATTTGTTTTTTGCAGGGAGATTTTGGAAGATTAGGCCATAGGAACTCGAGCGACTTGTTTACTCCGCTGCCAATCAAAGCGTTGCAGGGTGTTCGGATAAAGCAGATTGCTTGTGGGGATAGTCATTGTTTGGCTGTCACAATGGAAGGAGAGGTGCAGAGGTATTTCAATCTTATTAGTTATGTGCAAGTGCAATCAACAACCATAGTTTATATGGCAGCTCAGCGATGTCACTTGTGATTTGATGATCACTGACAATAGAGATTAAAAGATGAAAGCTATCCAAATTTATAAATCAAATATCAAGCTAAGTAAAACTTTATCCATAAAAGAATCTCTAAAAGTAAAAACTATGAAACTCTACGTTCTAACCATAAATAAAAAAAGGATGTACATCAAAATGTTGAGTTTGAAATATGTAACATTTCCAACCCCAGAAAATGTATCATTTAACTTGTTTATTTTCTTACTCAATGTGACAATGCAGACGCAGCTGAGGAGAGACCTAAATACATTTATCTTTGCGTTCTAGTTTACAATTTTCGGGTAGCTTTCTAGCCTTTTAGGCACACTTACGTACACACACATGCATGTTTCACGTTCCATGTTCTATACACTTACATTACGTAAACACATGCATGTTCTAAGCAATCCGAAAGTTAGAGTAGCTAATAATATTCCTTTTTTGGATTAAAGTCCAGAGATTAATAATATGTAATTATCCGTTAAACCTACTTTGGCTATATAATATTATAGTAGTGGGTCGTTGAATATTTTCTATTTGGGGTGATTCTCTTCAAAGCTAAACCATCCAAATTTCTCTTTTGAGTGTTTCTCTTTATGTGTCGGGTTACTTTCTCAGTTATTCGAAATTGACATGTCACTTAGATTCTATGCCATGTTACTACCTTCTTTTGTTAGTTCCATGTCACATCTTTAAGACTTTCTGAAAGATTCTTCGTGTCTCCTCCACGAGTTTCCATTCCCATGTTATCTGAAAACTTGTAAGATGTGCAGGACCGGCCCTGAACCAAGATTAATGAAACATTCACCTCGAGTCCCTAAAATTTTCGAAAAAATATACATGAATATAAACCCCCAAATTTATTTAAAAAGAAAAATCAGCTCTCAAATTATTGAATTCCTTCTTGACTCGGCTATAGCCCCAAAATCTCAGGGCCGGTCCTGAAGATGTGTATTTATATGTATGTTCAAATGTATTTATCTTATTCAAGATTAAAATTTCTAACATTTATATGATAGATAAACCTCTGTCACTCTGTTGTTTATAAAGTCTCACTAATTTATTTTTACTATATATATGGTTTAAAACTAAATTAAATTAATTTTGATCAAAAAAAAAAAACTAAATCAAATTAACAAACTTTTGGAAAACAACACAACGATTACAAATCCACAACATATATATGATACATATGAATTACGCAAGATAAAATTATACGAAAACGAAGAAGCTTATACATTATTCACATTTCATCAAATGAAATATATCAAATTTAGACATACAATTGTGTAAATCGTTTTGTTTCTTTCCTCCAACGCCTTCTTTTTCATCATCATCATGCTTTTGTTTAATAAGTAGTCTTGAACGGCTTGTAAACCTTAAGATCAAGCATTACTCCGGCGACTGAGCCAACTCCGGCGACCACCGTAATCACTAAACAACCACCGCTCAACATTTTCAAACAAACCCACTTCATACTCCATCTCTCAACCTTCCTCTGCCTTATATACATCTCCACCGGGAAATAAACGGTCAAAGGCCAAAACCCTAACGCTCCCAAGATCCCCACGACGTCGTTAAAGAACGGCATAAGCATCGATATCACGGTGGTCAAAACCACGAAACACGACCTGAACACTGCTCTGAACACGTTGACTTTATACGGTGCCCTAACTCCAGGGATCCTGATTTCAAATTCCTTGGATACCAAGTCACTATCAGGAAACCTAGCCACGGCTTGTTTATCCACAAATGCGAAGATGGGCTGAGCGAATACTTGGTAAGCTCCTACAAGGTGGATAACAATGGCGACGTTGGCCACGTCAAGGAGCCAAAAGGGGTTGTAGAAACCGAAACCAGTTAAGAGGTTTCCAGGTGCTGCGTCACCAAAAGCAGCGTACCCCATGCAACCACATAGCATGTAAAACGTCGTCGTAACGGCTATGCTTATTCTTGTGGCTTGCTTCATCGTTTTTGATTCTGCTGGTGGAGATCTTACAGTGTCTTGAATCTCGATTAGGACAACAGAGTATGAATAAGCAAAGGCAATGTCTCCAAGTGCTTGGAAGGTTCTCCATATCTTCTGTGTCTGAGTCACTGTTCCTATGCTTATTCCTGTGAGACTTCCTTTGAAGACTCCATTTGCTGAAACCCATAAGAGTTAGTCAAGAACACTCTATTTTATTTGTCTAAGAATCTTTTTAAAGTTACTCATTTAAAATTTTAATTTTGTTACACAAACAGTGCTTTACATTTTTACTATAATTCCAAATTTTAAATAGAATTTCATTTTAACTTTACTATTTTAATTTATTAAATGGAAAGAGATATCGTGCTAATTGGTCAAATCGATACGTTCTAACAAGAAATGGTTGAAAATAAACTTCATTGTAAAAAAAAAAAAAAATTGCGTGGAAAGTGTTAAAATGAAACTTTCTATAAAACATATAAATATTTTTTTATGTACCTGCGACCTGAATAATTCCGAGAGCTAAACCTATCGCAGAATATGTGAAGGACATGATGGCTGCGACTATGGAGAGCCACCAAATCTGGTCAAAGTCTTTGATCTGAGAGAGCAAGATCTCTGTAACACCAAACATGATCATGTAGGGGTTGCTTGACATGTGACAAGGGTTCTTCCCTCCGCTCTCGTGGAAACAGTTTGATCTCTTAATCGCCCTATAATATTAATCAGATATAATCAAATTTAAAGAGTTTTGTCTCATAACTTAAAGTACATTTTTTTTAGAAACTCACATCATGCTTATAGATGCTGCGATTGTGTAACCGACTGTGATACCAAAAAGATTCAAGAACTGGATCAGACCACAAATCTTGAACCTAAACCCACCTGTCAGAAACAGAGAATATCAGAACACAGAACCAGACAGCGTAAAGCATCACAAAACATATTAAGTAAATTCAATATAAGTATTGTTAACAGTACCGAGAATTGATTGGACAGCATCCATGTAAGTATAGTTTCGCTTCCCGGAAACAGGATCTCCGGTTCTGTAGCAGTCACTGAGAAGAGTGGAAGAGAAGTAAGTGACAAAAGAGAACAAGAACATAACTGTAGGACCAGCGATCCAACCGAGTTGACCTATGGCCCATGCCAACGATAGAACACCAGATCCTATCACAGCCGTTATAATATGCGCACTCGCGGTCCAAACCGTCCCTGAAAATAATAAAAACAAAAAGATGAAAATTTTCACTTATTATGGTCTGACTCTTGATGCTTTCTAAACTTGAATCATCCATTTTATAAGTTTAGTTTAACTTTACCTGATCTTCTAAGACGGCCATCGTCATCGAAGCATTTAAAAGCTGGCCGAGAAACATCCATCTGGGGTTTAGTAAGACATCAAAGTTATGTGGAGTTACTACAAGTTCAAAATACTGTTATAACGGTATTTGGCGGTAAGTATATATTTTTAAAGAGAGAGGGAGGGAGTAGAGTAGTGCACCTCTTCTTGTTGAGCCTTGAAAGTAAAACAAAAGCTACGCACAAATTAAATTCGAGGAAACGAAATAAAAGGAAATGTGCAAAGAAAGAATACGAAGGAAATGGGTGGTGAGAGCAATATTACTGCTGCTGCATGTTGATTGTTTTGGGGTCATCATCTTATATAAGCCATCATAAGTGGAGAGGAGAATCTTTTCGTATTTCTTAGAAAACGATAATTGTCATTTACAGGTAAGATATATGAAATTCGACCACATAAAGCTTTACACATTTATATAATTATATGTTATATGATATGCGTATTACTATTAGGGTATCCACCATATATATTACTATATAACATCCATTTAAAAAAAAACATTCGATACTATATATCAAGTTTGTGATTCTTTTTATAAAAATATATGATAATGATCTAAATAATTCTTGAATAAAAAAATATATATTTTGGGTAGATGAGTACTCAAGTATTAATCTTATAAGGGAGTGTGTACATGTACATGAATCTCAGGATGCTATAACTTTTAAGGCAAATGGACTTCCAGTACTAGAGACGTGGAAATGGAATAAGGAACCTGTCAAAAACTGCCCATAATGTTCACCATATATTTTACCCACTGCAAAGACATCGCATGTGTAGGACAATATGGATAAAAAAACTTTCCAAAAGTACATTTAATTTTCTTATCCTATCTCTCATAGTCTCATGATATAATAACGTGTCTTCTTCTTCTCAAGTGTTTTCATTCTTCTCTCATTCATTGCAAAGACCTTACCAGAGCTCAATAGATCATTCTACTAATTAATCTATATATATGTGATGCTAAACTTGGAAAGGGGTCGATCAATTTCTCATCCTAGATGTTTTGTAAATCGCCAATTTTTATGTCTTTGAATTGATATGTATTCAGTTAAGATTATTATATAACATGAGCTACGAAAGAGTACTTACATAAACATCACAAGAGAATACTATTTACTTTTCGTCTACAAAAAATATTTCAACTTGAGAGATTTTTAAGAGTTAACTGTTTCCTCTATTCTTTAGTGAAAGATACGTTAATAAGTACAGAGAATCTAAGGCTGGTGTTTGTGCCTCCACACCTTTGGGTTCGATTTAATCACTCATACTAATTAACAATTAACAAAACTCATTCCTAGTTCAAATGCTTCCCAGCCCTAGGCTATATTAAGAATTACTGAATATTTATGTATTAGATCATATGCCAAATTTAGTTTTTTTATTATATACTTTATAATTGAAATCTAAAATTGAAAATTAACTTATTCTTCTTTTAGTTTTATGAGTTCAAGTTACGACAGTAGAATTGTGAATTTTAGACTACAAAGCCAAAACAAACTAGTAAACGAACAAAAATAAAGCGGAAGTGCATGATCAGAAGAGAATAGAATTTGCCATGCAATTATGCAAGTGCTATCTTCTACTAGCAATTTTTATTTATTTTAAAGAGTATCTTTGAACACTTTCAAAAATTCCTTTCGAATTCCAAGATTCTTTTTTTATCTATTTATTATATTCCCGCAAACTTTACACACTCAAATCTCTAATACTGTAAACAGTAAAAGTTACGTCAAAGAATTCTAAAAATTAAGTGTTTAAGAAAACTTTAGCGCTAAGCGGATGGTAACTCAACCTTGAAAAATTATTAGTTAAATGGTTTAGACGAAATACGTATATAAATTATTAACAATATACTAAATATATGTAACATTCTATATTAAACAAAATAAAAAAATCTATATTATTTTATGTTTAGAAAATTAAATATTATAATATGTCAATTTATGAATAATAAACTAATTATTATTTATTATAAATTATTGTAATTGTCTAGTCGATTTATAAAGTAACCGCAACAGTTTTAATATAGTAGATAAGATCTAGTGCCTAAGAGCATTTCCAAGAGGTCCTCAAACCCTCAAATTTTGAGGTTTTTGGTTCTCCAAGAGATCCTCAGACCCTCAAAACACTATTTACTTTTCAGTTTATTCTTTATACTTTCTAACTTATATATAATTGTTTTAAATATTATTTTTTTATCACTTTAAGACTTACAACTATATTTCACTTTAGTATTCAACTAAATTTTATATAGATATTTGACTTGAAGAGTTTATAACTCGTAATCTTCAGATAAAAAATCAAGAAACTCATTTTTTTATTTCGAAATGGTTAATTGATCATAAGAAATAACAATAGTGAATGATTTGTATTTTTATTTTTATGAATTAATGTGGATTTTATGTTATTACTTTACGTATATTTGTGTTATGATAAATTGTATTTAGAAATATTGTATTTCAAATTTTTAATGTGTATGTATTATTTATCTATATAAAATTTAAAGATTGTAATTAATTTATATTAAAGTTGAAGATTAATATATAAAATTTCAAAAATAAATTTGAAGTTTCTTCTTGGAGCATCCCACCCTCAAACCCTTATTTTGAGGATTCTCCACCCTCAAAATGAGGTTTCTTCTTGGAGATGCTCTGAATGCTGACTACGGACGGATGCCTAGAAAACTGTCTGACAAGAATAAAATCAAATCAAGCCCACAGAATCTGATTGATCTTTCATCTTCGATAACTTTTATTAGTCATTACTTTAAAAGCGCGTTTGTTACTTATCACATCCTTCTTATTATTTTTAATCTTCTAACTACTGAAAGTCTGATACGTAATGCTAGAATTTTCATGGTTTGGTTAGGTGAAAAGTAAAGTGATCTAAGAATAATTTAGAAGAAATGAAAGATAAGATTATTTACAAGTAGATATTTTGAGTAAAGATGGAAACGATTATGGTCTAGACCAGTCACAAAACTGTATAATTAGGATGGGTAATTAACAAGCCGGGTTTGAATCAAATTCAGTTAATAATATTTTGAGTCCATATACATTTCATAACTCTGTTTAACATCTATTTTGAATCGAACTCAATTAGAGGAATATAAACTATGTTAATTCCTCTGAACAATTTACCTCACCTAATAACTTGTCACCCTGGGATATCCTTGTATGCGATATATGTTACTTCAATGTGTATATCCAACTATAAATGATATGAGTATTAAGATGTGTAAACTTTCATATCAGCACGATTCGACTTATACACTGAAGCATCCAATAATAATTATTAATCACTAATTAAACAAAAATATAAAATTATTCAGACCAACAAACAATCTTCATGAAAGCTGAGATTGAGCTTGGTTAGAACCAATAACCGATATTGTATTCAAAGAAATCCCAAGAGGATCACCACCTTCCTCTTCAAAAACCACCAATAGATTCCCAGATGGTTTCAGAAACGCCCTTGGAATATGATATCTGCATCAATCAAATCCATATCATACCCCTTTTAAATGTTATTGTGTCATTGTTCATAATGCGTAATTAATGGACATGTGCACTTACATAGATTGAGAAGGATGGCCAGAAGGTGTGAGAAAGGAAACCCAATAACGACCGATGCTTTCACCATTCACCCACACTTCTCCTTTACCCATACTCGCCATGTTCAGCCCCACCGGCCCATCTCCTTTCGGCTCATCAAACATCGTCTGCATGTAAATAATACACACATTGTATCACAATCGCACACGTATTGATAAATTATTATGACATGATTTTAGTTACCTTGTACCAAGCAAGAGGTTGATTCTTAATAAGTCCAGCGCCATTGGTACTCCACTTCATGCTCTCTAGATTCCCCCGTTGTTGTAACCTACCTTTATCCCCAAGAAAACCGACCTTCACAAGACATACACGTTAGGTTAAGGATCAACACAACACTTTCTTAATCAGATCATGACCTTAGATGCTTTTCATATTACCAAGTAACCCCATTGAGATCCACTCAAATCGATGGCGTTTGTCCCACCACAGCTGATTTGAGCTTTGGTTAGTCCATAAGATTTCTTCTCCATGTAAGCCCCAGAGTCCTTTTAATGCATGAGGAAAACGTGTCATGCTTCTAATCTTTTATGTAGTACAACTACAAGTAATTACTAAACCAGGTTTTGATTTAAGAAAAACCGTACCGGTAAACCGACCATGCCGCTAAGGATTGAAATGTTGTTTTGTCCATCGATTAAGCTAACTGGAACTTGGAGTTTAACCACCGTGATGTTTCTGCTTCCATGCCCAGATCCTACAAGAACACACTTCCACTATATGTGAAAATTGAACACATTCCTAACCAAAATAGTAATGTTCTAAAAAATCAGTTTAGGCGGCAAATCGATCATAAACAAAACGATTTTTCTAAAACAATCTCTTATAATTGTGTACCTGCTAGTGCGTTGTTGACGAACACGTGAACCACATGTCCTAATGACTCAATGTAGAGAGACGGGTTCTCGCAAGGTGAACTCGACTCAAACCTTAAATATCAACGAGCCAAAATTGTTTTAGTAATGAGAAATGAACATTAGGAATGTAACGAGAGACATGTGCTTTATATTACCTTAAAGTGTACCAAAGATAATCACTCTTGTCCTTTGTCAAGTTAGTATGTTCCAACAAAGCATTGGTCTTCAGAGATGTGTCTGAAAATGTTGGAATTGTTTCTCTAAACACTTCCCATTTTTCCGGAGCGTTGAACAGCTGAACCGGCGTTGTAACTCTCATGTTCTTCGCCACATTCACCTTTGCTGTTTGATAGATTAGGGTTTTGCAATCCTGAAGAATACCAATTGACTTGGGAAGCAAGCTATACGCATTGTTTCTGAATTGTATTTGACTGACTTTAGCCGCGTCGTTGTTCACCAGAAACGCAACGCATCCACTGTTCTCATCTTCAAATACATAAGCTTGTTGCATTGGTCCCAAGGAGAGAACCGTTTGCTTCCCATGAAGGAGAGGATTTGCTGAGGATTTTATAGCAGCGTGAAGCTCCTTCAAGTGACCGTACTTTGGCTGTCTTAAAAGACCTTTAAACACAAAACAAGATCAGAATAAGGTTTATTAGTTATCTTTCCGAATAATGACTGATGCTAATTAAGAACCGTGTTAAGAGCTTTAGACCGAACCGTATTCATCAAGAGGAGCTTGATCATAATATCCTGTGATGAAATATGAAGAGGATGTCCTTCCAAAGTTTGTTCCACCATGGTACTGTATAAAAATTATATTTGATGATGAGTTCCTAATGTTTATAGACAGGGACGGTGCTAGGCACAACCTAGTGAAACATGTCCATCCTTAAAATTTTACGAGATATACATAGATATAATATATGCCTATAAATAATTTTAAGAAATTCTTTGAATGAAATGTTGTTTGATCAAAAAAAAAATAATTTTAAGAAATTCTTTATAAAATTTATTTCTAGATATTTATGGCCTCCAAAATTTTAAGACCGCTAATGTTTAAAGAAGTATTATTGAATCTTAGTTACCATGTAGTAGTTGATGTAGCTTCCGTTTTTCGCAATGAAAAGAGCTGCATGGAAAGCAATATCCTCAGCAGATCTAATATAAGGTTTTGCTCCATAAGCTTGATAGCTGTTTTTATCAAACATAGTTAACTTCTTGAACAAGAAAAGGAAAATTCGAAATAGACGATGAAATAAACCCTTACAAAGATGTCCAATCCTCAGTCCACATTTTCGGTTTATTAGATGAGTTTGGTCCTGGAAACGTCTCACCGCATCTCATTCCATTGCACGTATTGATCTACAAATTAAATCATCGTATCTTAAGAGGAAAGAAACATTGATCTTACATAAGTAACCGGTATGGTACGGTACGAACCACAGGATCAGGAGCATCGGGCTGCTTGCACATGATCCATGGCACTCCGGTCTGAAGCCCTACTGCCATTTGAGCTGCCCACTTAACGTAAGATGCTCCTTTCTCATGAAAAGATGCCTCCACGTTTCCGTACTCGTTCTCTGTCTATATGAACTCAAACAAACATATTCACATCATAATTAGAAGCTAACCGGTCCGGTTCGACCAAACCGTAAAAACTTTATGTTACTATTCTACTATCAGCTATACTAACTAAACTCTAAAATGAAAAGTGTTGTCCCAGCTCATAACACTGGTTTCAAAGTCAATGATCATGATTAGGATTGGAATGACTACACTGGTTCAGTTTAGTTAGCTAATCCTACCTTTTTGGTTTGGTTTGGTTCCTTGACATTGGTTTCAGATGAACAATATTGAAGTTAATTTACCTGGGAAAGAATGATTGGACCTCCTTGAGACGCATATAAGCCCTCTGATTTCATCAAATCTACGATCTTACTAGTGAATCTTTGCATGTGGAACTTGAATGGCTCGTTGTCGGTTCGGTATACCATGCCGGGTACATCCCGTAACCAAAATGGCAATCCCCTGGTTTAGCAAAGCGGTTGTCAAAATCATTAAACAAAATTTTCAATGTTAAATAAAAAAGATATACCCGTAATTCCATTCAGCTTCTACGAAGGGTCCGATACGTAAGCAGACATAGAGACCTTGTGATCTAATTTCTTTAATAAACTTCACCAAATCGTTCCTTCCACTAAAATCATACTGCAATATTCATTTTATTCGAAGAAACTATATGTTAAATTATTGTTAATATTAAAAGTAACAAATTATAAATTTCGCAGAGATAAATTAGTAAATGGACCAACCTGTCCGAGCTTAGGCTCATGGAGGTTCCAGAAAACGTACGTTTGGATCACATCGATGCCTCCTTCCTTTGTCTTCTTTATCAGAGACGGCCACATCTGCATAACACAAAATAATCATACATGTATTAAGTTACTTTAATGTTAAATTTCACAACAGATTATTCGAATCATTATGTTAATGCATTTTGCTTCGAGAATAATACTGGCTGTCTTTGGATCCCCATTGATTAAAGATTTTAATGACATAAGAAGATTTTTTGTTCACGTGATTGTGTTACAGTTGTCACAGACCTAATGATTATAAGGCTCAGAAACAATGATCATCACATGCTACTTAGTAAACTATTGTTATGCTATGCGAGTTAACTACAACAAATTAATTATTGTTATGTAGACCTTTAATTTTATATGATTAGTCTATTTATTTATTCAATTAATTTTGTTTTACTTAACAAAACCACGAGAACGGATATCTGTATATAATTAGTTTAGGATTATAAATGAATTAATTCGCAACTTTTAATCGATTACGTTTGTAGATGATAATTTTAGAAGTACAAAAAGTCAAAGTAGACAATGACAACAAATTAAGAAGAATCTATAAAAAAAACAGAAACTGTGTCGTTTAAGACCCGTGACTTTCATTTTCAGTAATGTCAAAGAGTCAAAGATATTGTGTTAGATGAAATCTCTGTCTCAATCTTGATAGCGAAAATGTTCAAAAAAAAAAAAAAAAATCTTGATAAGTGAGGCTAATAGATAAACCTTGTGAACCATACAATAAAAATAATACTTGACAGATCAATTTCGCTTCATTACGTAATGCATGTCTTTTTCGTTTTTAATATTATTTATGTAATGCCCTTTAAAAAAAAATTATTTATATAACCTTTTCATTAGAATATCAAAACTAATTATCCCGTACACGGCATAAACTTGTAATCAGTGTTTTCCTAACTACTGATGTCGTGCTTTAAAATCGATTTCCACAGGTTTCATTTTCAATCATCAAACCAAAATTACCAAAAACTAAATAAATCTTAATTTCCTTTTTATAAAGTCTTATGTTAAAAAAAAGAGTTTCTCGCGCAAGACAAAGAAAGTGAAAAGCGAGAACACCTTAAGCAACCATAACTAGCAATTCATTTTTCAAGCAACCTCTGCATATAATCTGAGATTTTACTAATTTCATATATATATCAAAAACTAATACACTTGATTAGTTTTGTCATATGTATACTTTCAAATCATAGTTTTGGCATGTTATATCAATAAGCCATGACCAGTGCTGGTCCAGCCATGTTCTTTACGACCTACCATCATTGCTAAAATGTGCTGGAGATATATCACATTACGACATTTGATTATATGCAGTACTATCTTATAGTATTATACATATAGAACGAAAAATATTACCTCGGGTGTGCTGCGAGGATAATGAATTGAACCTGAGAAGAGAAGTTTCCTCTGCCCATCGATAATCAAAGACCGTCCGTCATACGTTACTCCCTTCTCCGCCGTAGCACCGCCGACGTCAGCTGTGGAGAAGACAAGAACCATCGTCACAAGAATCCAACGCGACGTGACCCGACCCGACACCATCTTCTTTCTCATCTTCCTCTTTGATGTTTCTACAACTGATTACTGTTGGAACATGTGTGTTAATTATTTATACACACATCGAACATGTGGGGGCGTACGTATTAACGCATTACATAAGTCTAAAAACATATACAGATTGACTGAAATGCCCTTCTGATGATAATATCTTTTATTTTTAGTATGGTCTTTTTCCTTTTGTCAAGGATGGTAACATATGAACCAAAGTAGTTAGTATAAACTATTAGGATAAGTACGATGTCGATTCTCGACAACTAGTTATTATCTGGAAGATATTAAGCATCTGATTTCAAAAAGAAGAAGAAGATATTATCATATTAAGCATCTTAAATAACTTCGTATACAATGTGTTGTACTTGTTATCTAGATGACTAGATATATACACAAATCATTGTTTGCATATATATTTTTATAAATCTAAGATAATGACTGCACAATTCAGAATGTAAAATCACCAAATATAATGAAAGACTTAGCTATTTTGGGATTTTATAATTTAGAACGTCAAACTAAAATTAAACGGACAATGTATTTGATCCAAAAAATGGACAATGCATAAACTTTAACATAAAGATCATACCATTGTCGATTTGTGCTCATTGCCTAGGAGAAATAATCTTGACAACATTTATGGACTTGACTAAGAGCATCCTCCTCATATAATCATATTATGGATGGAGGTGGTCTAAGCCAATGTTTTTAAAACCGGACTAATCCGATGATTAGATCAGGTTCGACCATGAACCGATTATAAAGTCGAGTTGGGTCTAATAACTGGTTCGATCATGAACCGATCATGTAACCGAATAAGATCTCAAAGTTATTAAACTGATAAAAGTTACTAAAGTTCTCAAAAATCTATAAACCATCCATATAAACATAAAACTAGTATATATTTATAATATTTTATGTTTAAAATTTATTTATATTTTAACTATATATCATATTTATTAACATTATTTTAAAGTTTATATACTAAAAATATATTAAACCAGATTACTGAACCAGGTTTGACCCGATCGAATCATATTGAATCGTAATCCAAATATTTTCCGGTTTAGCTTCCGGTCCGGTTTTAAAAACACTAGTATAAGCTAATCGGTGCATTATGTGAGCCAAAAAAGGAAGAAGTGATTAGTATTAAGTATTAACTAGTAATTGAAGGGTAAGTTTGTCAATACGCACAATTTCTGGAAAAGTTGAAGCCCAGATAATGATTTTTGAAAAGTGATTCAGGGTTTAGCGTGTACGACAGAGAAGTTGGAACTTGGAAGACAGGACTTTGCCCCTACACAGCCTTCACGTTAAGATAAAAGTGGCCTTAAAATGGGTCTCAAGTTTTTCTGAAAACCCTTAAATTGGGCTTGTACATCTGGCTGCTTTAGGTGGGGTAGCTATGTATTAAGTTATTACTATTAATCCATTTACAAAATTTATTAAATATCTTTCTATGTATCCATTTACAAAATTCACGAAACATTAAGGTCAGCTTGAAGAATGATGAATGCACACTAGCTTTTTGGCATGTTATGCTGATTATTTTCTTATCTCACTCTTAATTCATGCATTGATTTAATATTGTTTCTCTGCTTAAAAGCCTATTAGAATCAAACTATCCATTGTATCACAAGCAAACAACATTCTTCAACTATAAACTAATAAAACATGTTTTTATACTCCTATAAAGTGTGGTTTAATGTGGAAATGTTAGTCAGACAAACTGTAGTGTCGATTATCAACTATCGCATCTTTCAGCTTTACGACTGCGTCTATAAGCCGGCGTGCGACTAAAGATGACGTCATTCCAATGACATACGCGATGAGGTAACATTTTGTTATTCAGGTGCGGGGAAGCGCACCGTAACACTCTTCATAGTCCACTCACAAGCCGCAAATATATACATTGACCAGAGAACAACGTGCACAAGCATACACCGCGAAGCAGAAGATAAAAGGTTCGTGCGTATGACGGAAGCAATGACATCACATACTTCTGTATGTCGATAACCCAACTATTCCTCGCCACGTGGGGCTGCTCGGTCAACGTTGAAGAGAAAGCGGTTGGTTCCGTCACACGTGTCGTAAAATGACCCACGTGTGATTCATGAACCTCTTCTCCTATAAAACCTCCACGGACTCACTCTCTTCTCCTCCGATTACAATAGCCGATAAAACGAAAAAAATGAAGGCGGAGCTGAATTTACCGGCGGGATTCCGATTTTACCCCACGGACGAAGAGCTAGTTAAGTTCTATCTCTGCCGGAGATGCGCGTCGGAGCCGATCAGCGTTCCGGTGATCGCGGAGATTGATCTTTACAAGTTCAATCCATGGGAGCTTCCAGGTACTTCATCAATCAATCCCACGATCTGTATAATTGAGTTTAAATGATTTTTGAATTTAAATTCGATTTTTTTTTTTTTTTAATTTTGGTTCAGACATGGCTTTGTACGGAGAGAAAGAATGGTACTTCTTCTCACACCGAGACCGGAAATACCCAAACGGTTCACGTCCCAACCGGGCAGCAGGAACCGGTTATTGGAAAGCGACGGGAGCTGATAAACCGATCGGTAAACCGAAGACGTTGGGGATCAAGAAAGCCCTCGTGTTCTATGCAGGTAAAGCTCCGAGAGGCGTGAAGACGAATTGGATCATGCACGAGTATCGTCTCGCCAATGTTGATCGCTCTGCTTCTTCGAACAACAAGAACAACTTAAGAGTACGTACTGTGAATGGGCCTTGGGCTCTAAATGGGCCGTGACATCACGCTTTAGTTAACTGACTGTAACTGTCTTTGGGTCTTGTCGTGATTAATGGTTTTGTCTGAAATTTTTTTGCAGCTTGATGATTGGGTGTTATGTCGGATTTACAATAAGAAAGGAACGATGGAGAAGTATTATCCGGCGGGTGAGAAAGAGACGGCGATGATGATGACTACTACAACCACTACGACGTCGGATTCGAAATGCTCGAGTCACGTGATTTCACCGGACGTCACGTGTTCTTCCGAGGTTCAGAGCGAGTCGAAGTGGGTTGATGATCTTGAGGAAGCGTTTGACGCGTCCATGTTCGGTTCCTTGTTGCAAAATGACGCTTTTGTCCCTCAGTTTCCGTATCAGTCTGATTTCGCCGCTATGTTCGACGACCCGCCGGAGCAGAAACCGTTCTTGAACTGGAGTTTTGCTCCTCAGGGGTAACAGTTGTAAAGAGCATAAAGTTCGGAGCTTTCTCGCCACCGCACCGGAGGGGAACTCGGTGTCGGATCCTGACCCGGAAAACCAAGCTGGGTCATACAAACTACTGAGGCATTCAACTTCAGATACTTCATACAAACAGTGACCATATATGTATTCATCATAATCAATGAGCATGAGCTTATTTATCTTTTGGTGAAACAAATGTACATTTTTATCTCCAAGAGAAGATTACAAAGACTTTAAGCAGAGAGAGAGAGAGAGAGAGAGAGAGAGAGAGAGAGAGAGAGAGAGAGAGAGAGAGAGAGAGAGCAGAGAGGTGATGAAGAAGATGGATTCAAGAGTTATTGTGAGAACTCGAACGAGAAGCCCAAATACCAAAAACAAGAAACCAGAAGATGAATAAGATTGCCCAGTAGCGTGCAGGACCATACCTGATCCTAGTGAGCACAACCTGTTTTTCAAATTTTTTTAGCGTTTAAAACAGAAGCCAATGAAAAACTCTGTAAGAATGAGATGATTTTTTTACTTACAAATCTGAAGAAGATGACTATTATTAAAGCACATAGACCACCAAGAAGGATATGAAGTCCACTCCTAGCAGTCTCCTGAATCAAAAGAACCATTAATGAACAAACTAATCATATACCAATCAAAGTGGCTTAGTTTATACCTTTCCAACACGAGGAGCAATGATCCAGACCAAAGTGACAGTGAGTAAACCGGTGGCAAGTAGAATCCCTGTACCTTCCACTGCCCATTTAGTTGCACGGTTCTCCATAGGCAAGACCCCAAAGTTCACAACACCTAACGGTTGTTCTGGCATTGCCTGAGAAGCTGCAGCAGAGCTACCATTGTTGTTGTTGTTGTTGTTGTTGTTGCTATTCAGGGCATGGGGACCAAACCATGAAGATATCTCACTAAGTCGCTGCCTTCTAATGCCAGCAGCTTCATCTGTATCTATGGTTGAATCTGTATTCACGGGTAAGCTAGAGTTTGGATCTCCTCCATCTCTTAGCGCCGTGTAGTCTCTCAAGGCAATGACCACTTTGTTGAAATCAGCAGTTTTTATATTCTCCGCAGCAATCCCACAGATTTCACATACTGTAGATCCATGGTTGAGAAACCATTTGAGAGCGCAGGCGTAGTGTACCAGAGCAAGCTCGTTTTTGCATGAACATCCAAGTTCAATCAACGGATCATGATGCTGCAGTATCCCCATTTCGATATCATCGCTTTTGACGGCCTCTGTAGCTTTGCTGAGATCATCATCATCACCGGTTTCGTCTGCATTGCTTTTAAGAGCTTCTGGAGTGATGATCCCCAAGAACCCTAAGGCAGCATCTCCTCGTTTATCGGATTCTGCAGAATGGCATACACGACAAGTTGGTAAACCGAAGTCACTGTCTGTACTGTAACGTGCCTCGGCTGCTAGCTCCTCGTTCTTGAGGGGTGGACAATCGTTATCATTGACTCCACAGTTTGCTGTCTCCAACTGATTCTCTTTACCCATCAAGCCAGGAATAGAATAATCTTTGTCTCTTCACAATACCACCAAAAGTTCACGTAGATATATCTGTTGACCTCCTAAGAATATCTACTTTATAGACATTGATAAGACCAACAACTCAAGATCCAATAAAAACTAAAGGACCTCAATGTATCTAGTACTGTACTCTAGAGTCACGCTGAAAGAGAAACAGTATGTAAGGCAATAACTAAGAGAGAGATGGCCTATTTTGCGTTCTTTCAAACGCGCTCCTGCAGTGAAAACATTAAAAGATGTCATAAACATAAAATGAAACAAAGCATACATCAGTTTAACAAAGACAGAAAAGGTGAGCTCAAGAATTTAAGAAAGCGCAAAGAAAAAAAGAATAAAAAGGGTACAACCTTACTTACATTCAAAAAGGAACAATCAATAAACTATAGGTGATGAAGCAGCTAAAACCCTCATTAGTGATTAAGGTATCAAGCTTTAAAGTGAGAGAATATGATAAACTTGAGTGAGAAGAGTGTATCATTTATAATCAGTCTATCAACCCAACCTTTCAGATACTAGAAGAGCCAAAAACATGATAGAATGCTGAGATCAATTCAAAACAAAAAAAAAAAAAGTGACCAAAAAGACATGACAATATGAATCTGATGTCTGAAACCATTATAAATTTTATTCAGCAGCAGGATAGTTGCAGCAACTCCAAACGAAAGAAACCACTAACAAGTAAATAAACACATATAAATATATACAGAAGCAGATTAAAGCAGCCATTGATTTTTTTTTTAAAACATAAGCAGATTAAGCAACTATTACTCCAACCGGTTTAACTGAAGCAGCATGAAGCAGCCATTACTTTCCACTATTTTAAATATTTAAGCTCTCTACCAAATCTCCACCACTGATTTTAATGGAGAGACACCTAATGAAAAAGACAAGAAACAACAGTTTCGTTCTCTCATGGACTCATGAGCCACCGACTAAAACAGAGATCTAAAACTATATGCAAAATGAGAGATCAACAACATGCAAATCTGAGCAGATTCAAACATTTCTAGATCAATAAACTTGTCCAGAAAAAAAGTTGAATCTGTAGGGTTTTTGAGTGAGCAAACCTCTGATAAATCTGGGCAAGGGGAAAAGTTAGAACCTTTGGAAAACCCAATCTCTAAATCATATCAGGGTTCTTCCTCGAGTTCCGGGGATTAGGTGACAGGATTTTTTCTCTGGGGGAATGCTCGTCTTTTTTGAGCTTAAAAGACGTTCAGATTCGAAAAAGAGTTCTTCCCACTATACATGGTGCGGAGAGCTGAGTGGTTTTTTTTTTAAGATTCTTTTTTTTTTTTCTTTGTTTTCAATTAATATAACGTTTATTTTCGAGAAAACAAAACTGTCCATATTTCGCAAAGAAAACGATCATGATAAGTAATAAAGATATCTAAATTTTCGGGTTGAAATATTATTTTCGTATTTATGAAAAAAAAATCTTGACTTCATATTTAATAAACGTTTTATTTATTTTTTTTCAAATGCTTTGAATCGATAATGCTATCGTTCTAGTCAAAATGTTTATTTTCTTTCCGAAAAATTTAATAATATGTTGACTAAATTTTCTAGAAAATCTATGCATTGATTGTTTTCTTTTTGGCCAAAAAGGCGTTGAAATTAAGTTTCAAAAGAAGGCGTTGAAATTCTTTATGAGATAGTACATAATTAGAAACAAAAAAAAACTCAATATTTTTTTTTCTTTGGGAAACCAAAAAAACTCAATATATACAAAGCATTATCTGGATAAATGTAAAATAAAACGATGTCTCTTTTTGGCTATTATTTTTTCTTGAATATTTGATGCTATGAAATTTGAAAATATTATGTTCTTTTCGAAAGATATTTATTCTGGTCACAGGATGGATGGAAATGTGCTTATTTATCAAATTTTAAAAGAGTCGACCAAAATTAAAAGAACATAATTATAAATATAGTATGATTAAACAATTAAGAAGCTAGATATAAGCTGTGAATAAAATAAAGATAGAAACGAGCTAAATCCTAATTGTGTGAAATTTTCTCACAACTTAATTTTAATGCCAGTAATAATAGTGTTCAAAATTAAGGTGGTTTCATCACAAACTCTACCATTTGATTCACGTCTGAAAGAGGAAGAATCTGTTTGAAAAAAAAATATAGAAGGGTTGTTTTAGTTCCTCTTATACAAATATTGAATGAACGGACAAGCCAGGCTGGTTCTTGCTTTGGGTGCTGAACCTAACAAGAACCTCTCATTTTATATCGATTACACGTAACTGAATCTTATACGGCAAGATATGAATGGAGCTGATAAAGTTAATAAAGAAGCCCATGGGGGTAACAAATAATAAAGCCTTTCTTTTCTTCTGTATGATAACCAAAAACCGACCAGTCTGTATGTATATGATCAAAGTTTTCTCTCTTCTAGTTAACACTTTCCGACGCCAATCTTAGTAGTGACTTTCGTATAAGCACACACTATACAATGACACTCTCCACAAACACCAAAAGGAAATTAAAATAAACAAAAATTAAGGGGTAAATCTCGTACCCGGTCCTTTTCTAGTTGAGTAAAGACAAACTCTTCTTGTTAGCAAAATTTGTTGAGAGGATTTGAATTTCTTTTTAGGAGAGATGGAGAGCCATTTGTTGAAGAAGTTCTTTCTTTTGAGACGCGTTTATGACTCCTTTGCATTCTGCATCGAGTAATACCTCGTTCATTATGGCCGCCGCATGTCCTCGAGGTTCGTCTGATGCTCTTCTTAGCATAAACACCTGCCCGTGGTGAGTTATCTCCAAGCAGCCAGGTTGCTGAATAAACGGTTCTCCATCTATTTGAACAGGGAAAGGACTAGACACATGTATTCTTACTACGTTCCCCTGTGCTAACCTCCTAGCCTGAGAAAGACCGACCTGAAAGAGAGATTCACCCGTTCAAAAATTTTTAGTTCTTGAATCTTCAAAAATTTTTAGTTCTTGAATCAAAATCTTTTAGCCTAACAACGAATAAGGAATACTGCTAAAAGTTCCCGTCAGGTAAAGCATCAGAAAGAAGAGTAAAGAGCAAACTGAGAAGATATCAGACCTGTAGTTTCCCAAGGTGCCACGCTCCACGGACACATACGACCTCGAGAGTCTTGTCGTGCATACACTGAATGCTAAAATTATCATCATGTTCATAATCATTTTGCCAAAGATCTACTCCCCCCATATAACTTCCAATGTTTAGTACTATTAGACCCTCTGAATCCTGAAAGGAAAACAAATTAAAGGCAACAACCCGTTAACCTATTGGTAAAATCAACTTCAGCATCAGTTGCCAGAAAATAAAAGAATTATCGAAGAACAAAAAGGCACAACATTGAGGAGTGACAAGGAAAAAACCCATGTAAGCACACACACACACCGCAAAAGACGGGGAAGGAAGGACTGGTTTCTTTAAAGTACAATACCTTGGGAATCTCAATGTCTTTTCCATCAACTTCAAGCCAAACTTGCCATGGTAAATCTGCACATGCTCGATCCATGATATCCCTCGCACCTTCTTTAGCATATCGTAATTTATTTACAAACTGCACAACAAATATATCACCCGTTTGTTTAGTTTAAATAAGATTATTGTTGGGTTAAGCTACAATGCCTACAACACCAAAGACAATGGTACATAGCATCATCCACATACTGATGCTTCAGTATATCAAGTTCAGGTTAGATGAAAACAACAGGAGTACCTGACTGCAAAACTTCTCTGGATTTACTTGCCGCATCATATGAAATTCATATGCAACCTTCGCATCGCAGCCAATACCTAAACAAAGCAAATGTTAGCTATACTTGATGATCCAAGACAGAAGCACCAAAAATAAATGATTCATAAAATGTACCTAAGTAATTCATCATAAACTTATGGCCTTCTTTTGCTGGAAAATTTTCTGTTCTCTCTTCTACAATCTTTACACTCCAGCGATCCAACATTGTAACTGCAGCATGATCAATGTCTTGCAAAAACGCTCTTAGACTTCCTTGTCCATCAACTACTGAAACACCTCTTCCCCACTGCAAAACTCTAGATAAATCATTTCCCGTGCCTAACGGGAGAATAGCAACGGGTGGAGGGGATTCGAAATTGCGCTTCTCAATGGCATCAAGCACCCAAGCAACTGTTCCATCTCCCCCGCAGACCAAAACTCTAAAGTACCTCACTTTGCTAAATAGGTCTAGACCAGCATCTGGCCCTTGACAAGAGCCAAGTTCAAAGACCTGTAATACAACAAAGAGAATATCAGTTAGTGATATTATACCCAATAGGTTCAACATGTTTAAAAGCAAACAAACTAGCTAGCAAAAAATAATATTAGAAGACACTATGAATTTCTTATTTCAAGCCATCACTTCCTCAATTGTTACCTGAACTGGATTTAATAGCATATTAAGTCTCCTATGAAGAAAAGGGCCGAGTTGACCTCCGCTCTTGGCATTAATAAAGACCAAAAGCGGTCTTGCATCCGGAGGCAAATCAACCAAAGTATACTTCTTCATAAAATTTAAAGCAGCATTTTTACTTCGTTTAGGTGCCCCTATACCATTTTGCATTCCCTTGCCACTAGGCATGTCCGAGACCTTCTTTAAGCAATCAATGCTCCTGTCCCTGCGTAGTTTCTTCACTACAAGCCCATTTACTACGCTTTTCACAGGATTGTTGGCTGAATCCTCCAATAGCTTACCGCTAATAGACTGGACATTCCCATTTTTACCCCTATGGCGCTTTCTCCTCACCTGCCCTCGTATAGATGCTAACTCGTTTGTAATATTACTCAGTACTCCATCTACACCATTTTCTCCACTGACTTTTACATTTACTGGAGAGAGGATTACCCTTCTGAGAGAGCCAAGATCACAATCATCACCAGATTCCTTGGACATAATCATGTGACACTTGACATGTATGAGGCGCTGGCACCAAAGACAGTGCCACATTGGAGAAGCCTCAATGAAAGGAACACCGCACGGCTCATCGCAATAAAAGCAAAACGCAGACATATCAGCATTATCATCCATGTTAACCCATCTCTCAGACCAGTGATGCCGGACACGGTCAGATCCACCCTGCGCAACACATTTGCAGTCTTTCGCCGCGGATCCCGAGCAGTAAAAGTGAGCCGCCACACCACACACAGAACAACGGTGGACAGGGATACTCAGAGCCGCCTTGTTGGAAACGTTCTGGCCAGGTACAAGAGAGTAGAGACAAACGCAGCAGGTGGATGGCTGCGGCCCACAGCCGTAGTCGTCCGTCCACTGATGATGAGAAAGTGGAACTCTCAGTCTTTTCCATACCTTCTTCTTCTCTCTAGCAGCAGCTTTAACCCAGTTTAGAGAAGTCTTGTTCTGCCATTTGAGGAACGTGTAGACAACAGCCAGAAGCCCAAATGATCCGGTGACAAGCCATCCGAATATAAACGGACTATCAGCACCAGAACTGATCAGCCAATGAATAAGAGAGAACCCCACTTCCATCATTGCAAACCTAACATGTCACTTCCTATATAACTTATAGCAGTATCTGCCAAAAACCTAAGAGAATCCGTAAGAAGATACACATGAGATTTGACTATACCAGGAACAATCACAGATTCTCAACATGTCTAATCTCATCTTAATCATGAACAATTTAGTTGATTAAATACGAAAATTCGCCAATCTCAATTCCACAATGAACAATCCAAGCCACGAAACCTAAACGAATCAAGCAATTTACAAGGAGTCATGCAAAATCGAGAACCGATCTAATAATCTACGAGGAGATCAACAAAAAGCTAAGTGTAAGATTCCAGATCTGAAAGCGGATCATAACCGATGAGTTTAAAATTCAAAATCCGTACCAGGTAAAGTCAATATTCAGCGAAAACAAATCGGAAATCACGACGGAGATCGGCGAAGTGGAATCAGAACCCCTAGATTCTCCGAGCACCAATCGAAAATTTTCTTCTAGAGAGAGAGAGAGAGAGAGTTTTTATATAACGAAGGGTGAAAAGCAAAAGGCGGGACTGATGAGGCTATATACGCGCCTTTCCCTCGAGCGAGTAGTCTCTCTCTCTCTCCTCGTGCGGCACGACGTGCGAGCCACGGGTTCGTCGGCGTTGGCTTCTTATTAGGGTTCTACTGAATTTACCATTGTACCCTCAACTTAAATTCCTTGTGACGTCACTTGCATGAAAAAAGAGCCAATCACAGCACTCTGATTACTTATTTTTGACTTCTTTATGATATTCAGCCACATGCCCTAGATTTCGTCAAAATAAAAACAAATTTTATTTCTGACCATCCAATTGCAAGTCAACACTTAATTGTTTATGTATTTTTCAAATTAAAATGAAATTAATAATCAATAATCAAATAGGAATAGAATAACGTTGAAAAAGGAAAAAAAATCAACTAAGATTAAGGCCCATGGGCTTAGTTTCCTTTTTCAAAAAGGAAACGGCGAAAAAACCCTAAATGTCCTATAAAAGTTGATAGATTCTGTTAGGTTTAATCTGTTGACTCGTTCTTTCCCCCAAGAAACCCAAAACATGGAGCAAGATCCACAGAAAGATTACTCTGTTCTCACCAAGGACGATCTCAAAGAGAAGATGAACAAACAAATCGATGATCTCTCCGAGATCTTCTTGCTTTCCAAAGCCGATGCAACCGTACTCCTCACGAAACTCCAGTGGGACTCGCAGCACGTCTCGGAGCGTCTGAGCGAGAACGAGGAGAAGCTCTTGACGGAGCTAGGTTTCTCGCCGGCTGTGACCGACTCGAACTACGCTGATAACTTCTTCTCCGTGGAGAAAAACCTAGCTAAGCTGACGTTGGAGGCTAGAGACATGTACGAGGAATACGTTCTCAGATCGTACCTCGAGGAGAACAAGGGTTCGACGATCAAACAGTGTCCTGCACCGGGTTGCGGTTACTTCATCGAGTTTCATCGAGACATTGATGTTGAAGAGTGGGGTTTGAACGTTGTGTGTGTATGTGGTCATACCTTTTGTGGGAGATGCAGCCTTGAGTCGCACAGGCCTGTGACCTGCAACAACGCTTCTGATTGGTTGTCTAGAGACTTGAGGAAGCTATCGGAGTTGTCGATAAAGTCGCTGACCGTTTCTTGGATCGAAAGCAACACCAAGAGTTGCCCTCACTGCAAATTTTCTTTAGAGATTGGTTCTCGTTCACGAGTTTTCCGGTTTGTGGAATGTGTCTACTGCAGGTTGGTAAAAAAAAAAAAAAAAAAAAAAACAGATCTGTTTCTCCGGTAATTATGGTAATTATGGTAAAAACAGAGTCGGTTATCATGTTTCTCTAAAGTGTTAACAATGTTCAAAAAATTGTTAGACATGCAGTGATTACATCATTTACAGGGGATTAGTGCCTAGAGGTTTTAAACCGACTTTTTTATTTAAATAAAAACGTTTATGCCATGACCGATCTGAAGTGTTAATAATCATAATCTAACTTATGTTTGTCTCTCTTGTTTTAGTGGTCGTTTCTGTTGGGAGTGTGGGCAGGCAGAGGAGTCCCATAAAACGCGAGGAGCCAATGCAGACTGTGTTGTACCCTTGTTACCACCACTTGTGAACGGAACAGAAGCGGTGGTTACTTGTGTGGATCGTTGGGAGGCGAGTGAGGTTGCACTGGCGGAAGCTAAGTCCGAGCTAGAATCTTTCGAGGAAGACCACTTCACGAGCCAAGAGTACATTAGGATCATGAGAGAAGGCTTGATGCTGATCGTTCAGTGCCGACAGTTCCTTAAATGGAGCTGCGTGTACGACCACGTCCACAACGAGTACCAGGCTTCTAAGAGGGACTACTTGAGGTTCCTGCAAGACTGTGCGAACACGCTCGTGCAGAGCTACTCGGAGACTCTGAAGGAGGAGACGGTAAAGGTCTTCTCTGCAACTACTTACGAAGAAACCATTAGCTCCAAGTGGAAAGTTTCCGGCGCGACGAGCAATATTGGTAACTACTTCTTTCACTTCACCAAGACTTTGCAAAATGGTATAGATGACGTGAAGGTGAAGGCTTATGACAACTCTGGTGGTCCTTACTGGCTATGTGATCGCTGCACCTGTGGGAACACTTGGCTTGATATGACGTGTAAGATGTGCTGTGCTAGGGCAACTCCTGTGGAGAAGAAGCTGAGAGATTTATCTCTTAACTAGGTTCTTTAATTAAGAGCTTGCATGAAAACTCTCACCTTTTGATTTTTTTTTGGTGTTCACAGTTAATGCCTTTTGTTTTGAAACTTCATTATAAATAGTGGTTTTTGCATCAGTGCAATCTAAAAACAGAGGAAAACTGTAATGCATTGTCTGCATAACCAACCATCATCAACTTCATCATGCAATCATTACATATGTACAAATACACAACTAAATTATATGTTATGGTATATTATATGATCTATAATTCAAATAAAGTTGTGTTTTCCTTCGTTTTTTCACCTGATTCAGTACAGTTATCAGCTCAAGTACACTTTCTAAGTTTATGTTCTTTAGCTGTAATAATGCAAAAGTTTGTTTTCGAATATCTTTCTATCTCTCTTTCTCCTTCATCTTGCTGAGGATAATCTGATTGATTCCTAATCAATGGTGAATTATTGTTCCTCTCAAATAGCTAGTAAGGCATTGTATTGGACTCAAACCGGTCTATCTTACACGAGAAATGAAAACCAACTCAAAACCGGGTTTAAAATTTTTTATAACTAAGTTACCATTTACGAATGTGCCCCTGTCTGTTACTAAAAATTACGGTGGCGGCGTTCTTTACGTTTCCCTCTTCTCGGATCAGAACTTTCGCCATCTTCGTGGCATTCGTCTTCTCCATTCATCGGTGTTCATCTATCTCTATAGTGGATTCGAAGTACCTTTGTCTCTCTACTCAAAACAGGTAAGTTTGGGGTACTTGTTAGCTTTTGATACACATTTTGCAGATCAGTTGTTCGACAAAATGTCTGAATGGTATTTTATCTAAATCCTGTCTTCATCTTGCTTATCCAAAAGTCATTAACTTTCACTTGAATCACTCGTTTTAGGACATTCTAGCTATTTTCCGACAAGATGCACGCGTTTCTCAAGGACATAGTTCCCGCGGCGCAGAACAACATAAACACGCGTTTCATCATCCTCGACGGAGCACGATCATCACCCCCGGCGGCCACGAGCGGGAAGAGGAGCTGTGTCGCGCTAGCTGCGGACGAAACGGCGTGGGTTCACGTACAGCTGTGGGGAGACGAGTGCGACGCGTTCGAGGCAGGGGATATCGTGAAGCTCACAAACGGGATATTCTCGTACGTGCGGAACAGTGGGTTGCTTCTCAGAGCGGGGAAGCGCGGGAAGATGGAGAAGGTGGGCGAGTTCACGGTTGCGTTTGTCGAAACGCCGAACGTTAGCGAGATACAGTGGAATCCTGATCCTGAGAATCCCAAACGCTATATTCAGAACGGCGTCGTTTCAGCTTATTCACGTATCTTCCCTCCTTTGCCATGAATAAAAAGATTTGTATAAACACTCGACTTTGATCCAAAAAAAAAAAAGAGTATAAACACTTGACTAACAGATTGGCTATAACCCATAAATTTTTGTCTTTATATTCTCATTTATTATCATTAAAATTATCATAAATATATTGATAAAATAGCTTAATCATACCTAACTTTTCATCATTTCAAGAAGCTTAAGTCGGCCTTTGCACTTCTGCAGTTATGCTTACATTTTTCTAATAATAAAATAGAGAGTTTTTTGGCAAAAAAAAGACACAGTAACGATTCTCTTGAATAAGCATTTGGTCGGGAAGTTCAAAGTTATACAGACCTCACATAGATGAAACCTAAGGTGTTCAATGAAGCAACGACATCTTGGAAATTTTCAACAAGAAGACACATATAAGCACCTGATATTGTTTTACATGAAGCCTAACATAAGAAAGAGCAATACTTGCTTGCGGTCTTTGTCGTGATGGATTTGCTTCACATGCGTTTAGGGGGAACGTACTGTACACGCTCTTCTTGGCATATGTGCTGCAGCAAACCACAAAGAAAGAACAAAGTTAGACTAAGTGTTAACTCAATGACTGCTTGAAACTGTGTTTGTTTTGCTCTGGAAGGAAAGTAAGGTGTGTCGTTATAAGTTGAAGAGTCCAAGAAGTGATAATATATATGTATACCTGCATTTCCTCAGTGAGTGGCTCTGAGACAGCAAGAGTGTAGCAACCAGGAGCAAACTTCCCTGACAAATTTAGCAAATATCACACAATTAGCTCATCATACGCAGACGTAAAAGCACAAGGAGCTAAAGTATCTTGAAATTCTTCAGATCTAAAGCCGCATTCAATTGTTATATTAGATTTAGAAGTCTGAGCCACATTCTTCTAGAAAAACAGAATCACATAACTCTTGTATGTCAGTTTTCATTGGAGATTTTATGTTACTGATCTCACCGTCTACAAGAATATAACCTATCAGAGGATAATGATGGGATCACACAAACATAATGATGGAAAGAAGAAACTGGCTCGGAAAAGGAAACTAGGATAGTTAAAGGGATTCACATACCAATTCTTAACCACCTAGCCGCCCAGCTTCTACTTGGATCCATCACAGAGATGATACTGCAAAAAAAGAAAATCTTAACATCAGCAGCTAAAGATGAACACATCAAACTTACAAAAAATACAGACATAGTACATAACCCACTAGTTCCCTCGCTGCATTTTGAAAACACAACTCCTAAAGCAGCAAGCTTTGTGAAAATTCACCACTACTAAAAAAATCACTGATCCAACAAAGAATGCAAGTCCACTTCACTCCATACAAGCATAAAAGGAATTGAATTTTTCATACTAAAGCAGTATCATTACTCCAAAGTTCAGAACTTTCCAACAAAGTTAAAAACTTTTGAAGAATGCAAAAACTTTAAGAGGACATTTACCCATTGAAATTAGGAGTAGTAACCTCGACGATACGCTCGTGATCCTCTTCCATCTTGAAGAAAGGACAGTTCTCACACCCTGCGTCCCTAAACTGTTGAACAACAAACAAACAAACAAACAAGCTCAAGAACAGAGAGATCAAACACCCAGAATCTTACAAACCCTAATAAGAAACAGCGAAAGACCTGGTCATAGGTCTTGACGAGTCGGCAGCGAAGACAAGCCCTCAGCTCATGGCCGAAGCTAGTCGGAATCTGGGCTGGTGCGCTTCCCATTTACTACTTTCTTTGTTTCTTTCTTTCTCAATCAGACAAATCAATCGCCCTTTCCTCTTCCACTCTCTTGTTTACGAAGACGATGAGCTTTTATTTTAAGGCCATTTTAACAATACTTGGGCCATAAATGGGCTTTATTAAAGCCTTCTTAACAAGTTATTCGTTTTTAAATATCTGTTTCAAAGAGAAAACAGTTACGCAGCGCCAAAAAGAAAACAAAATCTCATCAACGTCTTCCCTCTGTTAAGTAGAACCATTCTCGTCTCTCTTTTTTCTCTCGTTCTACTGCAAATTTGGTTTGGGTTTCTCTATCTCTCTCTACTCCGCGATCAAATCTCTTGCTGGGTTTTGCTTCTTCTTCTTCCGTAAGATCAATCGCTCCTCTGTTTCTTGTACTGTTTTGCAACTTCTTTCGTTACTAATAGCTGGTTATGTTTCCGATTCTTTCTCGATTTACTTCTTCGTTTGATGAGTTTCCCTTGAGATTGCTGTTACTCTCGATTGCTCTGTAATTTGAGATTATTTTTGCTTCGATATTGGCCAATTTGAGCTATCTTGATTTCGTTATTAACTCGAAGACTAGTTTGATTTTTTGATCGAACGCGTCAAGTGTTTTACTGATTTTCGTTTGAATGATCACTTACCTGGGAAAAGTTTTGATCTTTTCATCTCTTCGCTATCACAATTCTCGAGTTTGATCATTTACAAGAGATGCTCTGTTTCAGTGTGCTCTGCATTTCCTCCAAGATTTACTTTCAGATTCATCCTCTGTTCATGATAACTGAAACGCCGCTGCTTGGTTGCTTCATTAAAGCTCAAGATTTTGATTCTACTACTCTATGCAGGATGGATGATGATGCTATGGAGGAATCTTTAGGAAGAGACCTAAAGGATTGTTGTACTTTAAGCCCCAACGGCCTCGTCAAAGCGTCGGAGTTCATCAGGCTAATCATCGACGCACTTACCTCCCTTGGATTCAACGCCATCGCTACCGATCTAGAGAAACAGTCTCGCATTCCTCTCCACAGTCCTGCAACCAAGCAGTTTCTCGAACTAGTGAAGAACCGAGAATGGGACAAAAGCATTGATTCACTGAAGTTTCTTGAACTGGGCGATGATAAAGCTGTGAGGTTACTCCTACTAGAGCAAAAGTACCTCGAGTTTCTCAAGAAAGAACAAGTCCCCGAAGCTCTCGAGACCATACGGGAAGAGATACAACCTCTTGGTCTCGAAACACGTCTCCTTCACAAGCTCGCATCCAAAATCCTCAAGCCGGATCCTGTTGAAGAAGAAGATACAGAGGTTCTGATGAAGAAGAAACTGCAAGAGCTGCTTCCTCTTGGAGTTATAGTCCCGGAGAGAAGGTTGGAGTGTCTCTTAGAGAATGACCTTCATCGTCAGCGGAACAACTGTGATTTCCATAACGTTCCAGATAGTGATTTCTCCTTGTTCTCTTATCATCACTGTGCTAATCAGAAAATCCCTTCAGAGACTCTCCAGGTACGTAGTAATAATGACTTTATCTGACTCTATACCTTCGATGATTAGCCACTAAGTCTTTTTATGTGTGTGAATGGTTCTTCAGATACTGAGTGAACATACAGATGAAGTCTGGTTCTTGACATTCTCACATGATGGCAAATGCTTAGCTTCTTCTTCTAAAGATAAAACAGCTATTCTCTGGGAGGTATGTAGATAATTTGAATAATTTGTATATAACTATAACTGTTACAAAAAAAAAAAAGGTATATAACTGTAACTAGAATAATTATTTAACATCGTATGATAAGTCATGCATTTTTCAATTTATCAAATAGCTGTTACATCAATAACAAGGAAAATGATTCAATATATATAATATTTATTACCTAGAAACATATGATTCCAATACAAATTGTTACCTAGTTATAGTTACGTACGAATAACCAAAAAAAAAAAAAATAATATTTGCAGCTGATTCATGCACTTACATATGCTTTTTTTCTCCAGATTGATGATGCAGATGGGAAATTTAGGCAGAAGCATAAACTTGTGGGCCACGCGAGACCAGTTGTAGCAGTCTTATGGAGTCCTAATGATCAGCAAGTCATTACATGTGGAGAAAACGAAGTGATCAAGCGATGGGATGCTGTTTCAGGAGAATGTGTTCAAACCTATGGAAGAGTTGATGTTGGTTCCATCTCTTGCGGTTGGTTTCACGACGGTTCAGGTATCATCGGCGCGATGTCAGACAGACGCATCTACCTATGGAGTTTAGGTGGAGCCGAGATAGAGCACGAGCAAGAACAACGTGCACAGAAGATTTCTGATGTGGCCATGACGAGTGATGGGGAGTGGATAGTGAGCGTGGGGAAGGAGCAGCACGAGATCTCGTTGTTTAGTAGAGAGACCAGAGACGAGAGAGTGGTTCAGCTTCACGAGGAAGATATGATCACCTCGTTCTCGCTTTCTAGAGACAATAGGCTTCTTCTGATAGATCTCGCTTCACAGGCGATTCAACTCTGGTGCATTGCAGGCGAACAACCGTTTAAGGTTGAGGAGTTCGATGGACGACACAAGCGTAGTCGGTTGGTTATCAGGTCTTGCTTTGGTGGGTATGATGAAGATTTCATCGCTAGTGGGAGCGAGGATTCTCAGGTATATGCTAATTATGATCTTTCTTGACTCTCAAGAAATGTTTGTGATAGGTGTGTCTCTGTTTGTTGTTTGCAGGTGTACATATGGCACATAGTGAAAGGGTTAAGACCTTGTCGTGTGTTGGGAGGACATTCAGGAGCTGTGAACTGTGTGAGCTGGAACCCTGCGGATATACATATGCTGGCTTCAGGGAGTGATGATAGAACCATCCGGATTTGGGGACTTGCCAAGAACTAGCAAGAGTATGCTTGACTACTGCACATTTGATATTCATCCATGTACATATATGATAATAGTGGGGACTGGGGTGTGTTGTTTTGCATTCTTTTGAGTACAATAGAGAGATAAGAACTAAAGTTTGAATACTAATAGTCAGAAAAATTATGCATTTTGGGATATTTTTGCTCTAACGTTTGATCCTTCACTTCTCATTTTTTTTAAAGTACTATTGATCTCCTACTCTTTTTTTTTTCTACTTGACATCATGTTTGATTTTCTTGATTAACAAACGAGAAACATTATCATTATTATTAGAAATTGGTGGAGGAAGAACAACACAACAAGAGACAACAACATTTTTAATAGTTTGAAACTTTTTATGGAGTAATGTATAGTTCCTCTGAGTAAACCGGCTCTTTTGTGTATATAAAAGAAACAACTGAGCGGAAATGCAAGAATCTTACGAGATGAGAAGAGGACTAGAAACAAGCAGAAGGCTGCGAATACTTTGTTCTCCATATACTTTATTTCAGGCCATTTTAACAGTACTTGGGCCGTAAGTGGGCTTTATTTAAAGCCTTCTTAATTCGTTTAAAATATCTGTTTTCGAAGACAAAACGGTTACACGGGCGCCAAAACGAAAATCTATATATAAAGAAACAAAATCTCATCAACGTCCTCTCTTCTTCCTCTTCGTCTTCCTCGAGTAGAACCACTCTCTTCTCTTTTCTTTTCTCGTTATACTGCATATTAAGGTTTCTCCGATTCTATCTACTGGGTTTTGCTTCTTCCGTAAGAAAGCTCCTCTGTTTCTTGTCCTGTTTCGCAGCTTCTTTCGTTATTTTATGGTGTCGTCTCTCTATGTATATATCGTACGCTTGTTTTCTTCATGAAAGCTCAAGATTTTGATTCGATGGCTGTCTCTTTGCAGGATGGGGGATCAAGAACCACCTTCACGAGACCTAACGAATGGTACTTTATCCCCCAACGGTCTCGTCAAATCGTCTGAGTTCATCAGGCTAATCCTCGACGCACTCAACTCTCTTGGATTCAACGCCATCGCCACCGATTTGGAGAAACAATCCGGCGTTCCTCTGCTCAGTCCTGCCACCAAGCAGTTTCTTGAACTCGTAAAGAACCGAGAATGGGACAAAAGCATTGATGCACTGAAGGGGCTTGAGCTGCTGGGTGGTGGTGATGATAAAGCTGTGAGGTTACTGCTGCTAGAGGAAAAGTCTTTGAGCTAATGTCCAATGCAGAACATGACGATGCAGAGAAGATAGTGAGGGACGAGATGAGGCCTCTTGGTGTTAAGAAAAGTTGCTTGATTAGGATCACTAAAAGACTTTTAGGAAAGGTTCTGTTAAAGATGGTACCGAGGTTGTGATTATGAAGAAACTGCAAGAGCTGCTTCCTCTTGGAGTTATAGTCCCGGAGAGAAGGTTGGAGTATCTCTTAGAGAGTGAGCTTGATCGTCAGCGGATGAACTGTGATATGCATAGTGTTCCAGATAGTGATTTGTCCTTATTCTCTTATCATTACTGTGATGATCAGAATATCCCTTCAGAGACTCTTCAGGTAAACAAGATTATGCGCACCAATGTGATCTCTTGATGATGTTGTTGTTTCATATCTAGATGATAGCTAATGATATGATGATATAGTTTTAATTTTTCTATATGTGTGTGTGGTTCAGATATTGAGTGAACATACAGATGAAGTCTGGTTCTTGACGTTCTCACATGATGGCAAATACTTGGCTTCTTCTTCCAAGGATAAAACAGCCATTCTATGGGAGGTATGTAGCTATCAAGTAATTTGAATAATTTGTGTATAACTATGACTAGAATAATTGTTACAATGAGTCATGCAATTTTTTTCAATTTATCAAATAGATGGTTACTTCAGTAACAAGGAAAATTAGTTCCATATATAATATTTCTTACCTAGCTAGAAACATAGGATTCCAATACAAAAATTATTAATACAAAATAATACTTAGATATGTTTTTTATTCAGATGGATGCAGGTGGGAAGTTTAGGCAGAAGCATAAACTTGTGGGACACGAGAAGCCAGTTGTAGCAGTCTTATGGAGCCCAGAAGATCAACAAGTCATCACATGTGGAGAAAACGAAGTTATCAAGCGCTGGGATGTTGGTTCAGGACAATGTGTTGGCTCGTACGGAAGAGTTGATGTTGGTTCAGTTTCTTGCGGTTGGCTTCACGACGGTTCAGGTATCATTGGAGCGATGTCAGACAGAAGGATCTACTTGTGGAGCTTAGATGGGACTGAGATGGAGCACGAGCAAGAACAACGTGCGCAAAACATGTCTGATGTAGCCATGACGAGTGATGGGAAGTGGATAGTGAGCGTGGGGAAAGAGCAGCACGAGATCTCGTTGTTTAGTAGAGAGACCAGAGCCGAGAGAGTGATTCAACTAGATGAGAAAGACATGATTACATCGTTCTCGCTTTCTAGAGACAATAAGCTTCTTCTGATAGATCTCACTTCACAGGAGATTCAACTCTGGTGCATTGAAGGTGAACCGTTTAAGCTTGACGTGTTCGAAGGACATAAGCGTGGTAGGTTTGTTATAAAGTCTTGCTTTGGTGGCTATGATGAATATTTCATTGCAAGTGGGTGCGAGGATTCTCAGGTATAACTTTTCTATCTCGCTTAAGAGTCCTTTCTTGACTCTCAAGAAAGTATGTTGTTGTTGTTGTTGTTTGCAGGTATACATATGGCACATTGTGAAAGGGTCGAGACCTTGTCGTGTGTTGCCAGGACATTCAGGAGCTGTGAACTGTGTGAGCTGGAACCCTGCGGATATACATATGCTGGCTTCAGGGAGTGATGATAGAACCATCCGGATTTGGGGACTTGCCAAGAACTAGCAAGAGTATGCTTGACTACTGCACATTTGATATTCATCCATGTACATATATGATAATAGTGGGGACTGGGGTGTGTTGTTTTGCATTCTTTTGAGTACAATAGAGAGATAAGAACTAAAGTTTGAATACTAATAGTCAGAAAAATTATGCATTTTGGGATATTTTTGCTCTAACGTTTGATCCTTCACTTCTCATTTTTTTTAAAGTACTATTGATCTCCTACTCTTTTTTTTTTCTACTTGACATCATGTTTGATTTTCTTGATTAACAAACGAGAAACATTATCATTATTATTAGAAATTGGTGGAGGAAGAACAACACAACAAGAGACAACAACATTTTTAATAGTTTGAAACTTTTTTATGGAGTAATGTATAGTTCCTCTGAGTAAACCGGCTCTTTTGTGTATATAAAAAGAAACAACTGAGCGGAAATGCAAGAATCTTACGAGATGAGAAGAGGACTAGAAACAAGCAGAAGGCTGCGAATACTTTGTTCTCCATATACTTTATTTCAGGCCATTTTAACAGTACTTGGGCCGTAAGTGGGCTTTATTTAAAGCCTTCTTAATTCGTTTAAAATATCTGTTTTCGAAGACAAAACGGTTACACGGGCGCCAAAACGAAAATCTATATATAAAGAAACAAAATCTCATCAACGTCCTCTCTTCTTCCTCTTCGTCTTCCTCGAGTAGAACCACTCTCTTCTCTTTCTTTTCTCGTTATACTGCATATTAAGGTTTCTCCGATTCTATCTACTGGGTTTTGCTTCTTCCGTAAGAAAGCTCCTCTGTTTCTTGTCCTGTTTCGCAGCTTCTTTCGTTATTTTATGGTGTCGTCTCTCTATGTATATATCGTACGCTTGTTTTCTTCATGAAAGCTCAAGATTTTGATTCGATGGCTGTCTCTTTGCAGGATGGGGGATCAAGAACCACCTTCACGAGACCTAACGAATGGTACTTTATCCCCCAACGGTCTCGTCAAATCGTCTGAGTTCATCAGGCTAATCCTCGACGCACTCAACTCTCTTGGATTCAACGCCATCGCCACCGATTTGGAGAAACAATCCGGCGTTCCTCTGCTCAGTCCTGCCACCAAGCAGTTTCTTGAACTCGTAAAGAACCGAGAATGGGACAAAAGCATTGATGCACTGAAGGGGCTTGAGCTGCTGGGTGGTGGTGATGATAAAGCTGTGAGGTTACTGCTGCTAGAGGAAAAAGTCTTTGAGCTAATGTCCAATGCAGAACATGACGATGCAGAGAAGATAGTGAGGGACGAGATGAGGCCTCTTGGTGTTAAGAAAAGTTGCTTGATTAGGATCACTAAAAGACTTTTTAGGAAAGGTTCTGTTAAAGATGGTACCGAGGTTGTGATTATGAAGAAACTGCAAGAACTGCTTCCTGTTGGAGTTTTAGTACCGGAGAGAAGGTTGGAGTATCTCTTAGAGAGTGAGCTTGATCGTCAGCGGATGAACTGTGATATGCATAGTGTTCCAGATAGTGATTTGTCCTTATTCTCTTATCATTACTGTGATGATCAGAATATCCCTTCAGAGACTCTTCAGGTAAACAAGATTATGCGCACCAATGTGATCTCTTGATGATGTTGTTGTTTCATATCTAGATGATAGCTAATGATATGATGATATAGTTTTAATTTTTCTATATGTGTGTGTGGTTCAGATATTGAGTGAACATACAGATGAAGTCTGGTTCTTGACGTTCTCACATGATGGCAAATACTTGGCTTCTTCTTCCAAGGATAAAACAGCCATTCTATGGGAGGTATGTAGCTATCAAGTAATTTGAATAATTTGTGTATAACTATGACTAGAATAATTGTTACAATGAGTCATGCAATTTTTTTCAATTTATCAAATAGATGGTTACTTCAGTAACAAGGAAAATTAGTTCCATATATAATATTTCTTACCTAGCTAGAAACATAGGATTCCAATACAAAAATTATTAATACAAAATAATACTTAGATATGTTTTTTATTCAGATGGATGCAGGTGGGAAGTTTAGGCAGAAGCATAAACTTGTGGGACACGAGAAGCCAGTTGTAGCAGTCTTATGGAGCCCAGAAGATCAACAAGTCATCACATGTGGAGAAAACGAAGTTATCAAGCGCTGGGATGTTGGTTCAGGACAATGTGTTGGCTCGTACGGAAGAGTTGATGTTGGTTCAGTTTCTTGCGGTTGGCTTCACGACGGTTCAGGTATCATTGGAGCGATGTCAGACAGAAGGATCTACTTGTGGAGCTTAGATGGGACTGAGATGGAGCACGAGCAAGAACAACGTGCGCAAAACATGTCTGATGTAGCCATGACGAGTGATGGGAAGTGGATAGTGAGCGTGGGGAAAGAGCAGCACGAGATCTCGTTGTTTAGTAGAGAGACCAGAGCCGAGAGAGTGATTCAACTAGATGAGAAAGACATGATTACATCGTTCTCGCTTTCTAGAGACAATAAGCTTCTTCTGATAGATCTCACTTCACAGGAGATTCAACTCTGGTGCATTGAAGGTGAACCGTTTAAGCTTGACGTGTTCGAAGGACATAAGCGTGGTAGGTTTGTTATAAAGTCTTGCTTTGGTGGCTATGATGAATATTTCATTGCAAGTGGGTGCGAGGATTCTCAGGTATAACTTTTCTATCTCGCTTAAGAGTCCTTTCTTGACTCTCAAGAAAGTATGTTGTTGTTGTTGTTGTTTGCAGGTATACATATGGCACATTGTGAAAGGGTCGAGACCTTGTCGTGTGTTGCCAGGACATTCAGGAGCTGTGAACTGTGTGAGCTGGAACCCTGCTGATGTTCATATGCTGGCTTCAGGGAGTGATGATAGAACCATCCGGATTTGGGGACTTGCCAAGAACTAGGAAGTAGCGATTCAATGGTGTGACTTGACTGCAAATTTGAATTCATTTGATATTCACCCATGTACATATGGATAATAGTGGGTATGTTGTTTGCATTCATTTGAGTACAATAGAGAGAGATAAGAATTAAAGCTTGAATACTAATAGTGAGAAAAATATGCATTTTTTGAGATATTTTTGCTCTAATGTTTGATGCTTCACTTCTCATTTTTTGTTTTCTTAACTAAGTACTATTGATCCCTACTATGTATTTGCTTGATGACATCATGTCTTGTTCCTCCAGATTAACAAAACAAGAAACATTATAATAATAATTATTATTAGAAGCTGGAGGGAGGAAGAACACAAACAACAACATTTTAACGGAAGAGAGTTAACAAATAGTTAGCAAAGACGAGTGCAGTAGCAACGGCGGTGGAGGCCATGGCAACGGCCACCGGAAAAGCGCTCTCCACGGCAGATATTGGCACAGTTGTGGTTGGACAAACATATGCTCCTGAAGTGATGGCTCCTTGATTGGCACATCCTTCCCTCTATCCCAATAACCTCCTCTATTATATTACACATAAATTAATTAATACACATTAAAAATGCAACACACAAGAATATGCATATAGTACTTTCAAGCAACTTAGTTTTATGATCAAGGATACTAAACATAAGAAACTTTCAAACGATTTGATGAAAACATGATCTGGATTTGGTTTGAGTTTAATTAGCAATGGTTTGAAACTCATGTATAGTGTATGGTTCATCTGGATAATTAATCAGGCTCCATGTGTATATATAGAAAGAAAAAAAAATGAATGAATGCAAGATTAATCTTACGAGATGAGAAGAGGACGAGAAACAAAAAGAAGGCAGTGAAAACTTTGTTCTCCATTGAACAATCTAAATGCTAGAAACCTAAGTGATGAGTTGAGCAAGAGTGTAAGACCATGGAATCCATCACTCCGTATATATATATAAAGAGAGTCTCATATGTAGTGTGGTTTAGGGTTGTGTGTTTTTTTTTTACTTAATGTAGTAAAATGTTTCTTTCTTTTCTTTAATCAAATGACCACCAAAGCATCCCAGTGTCTAGCATTGGTTTTATTATTTTATTGGTTCAGTGCTATGATCAAGGATATGTGGACAAACGATAATTGGCATTGCACAAATCGAAAGAGGGTAAGAAGTTCAATGTATTCAAATGTTTTGAGATAAAGATAAACGAGGGACAATGGTCGACACATTACAATAAGCAACAACTAGCAGAAGTAATGGTTAATTAATCCCTAATTAATAAAAAAAATTAGTTTCCTTATTGGGAAGTGGTGTAAGAAGGGCCAGTCACGTGCAGACTCGTCCACCAGTGGTTTGTCTCCACATGACCTGAGAACTGAAAACGCACAGCTTACCACACACACAGCAAATTTTGATACTCACGTGACTAAGTAACGATTACTTTACTATATCTGTATTCTTTTAAATTTTTCACAAATTAAAAAATATAGTATACATTTTTCTATTTATTATTTTTGGTTTTATTAATAAAGTTTCACTACTTATATTTTAATTTATCTTTAGTTTTAAAAAAAAAATTATTAAACATACAGCAAAACATCAAGTTTTCAAATACGAAAACAAAATCTAAAACATTAATCATCCGAATATAGATAAAGTATATATTGAATGTATGGTTTAAGCTTACAAGAGATGGAACGTTATAAAGGCCCATAACATGTGGAATATACATTCAAGAAACTGAATACCATTTTTCACATTCAGCTTTTCATTACACAAATAGGAACAGAACAACACACCACTATAAATAGCATAGCTCATGTTTCAACAAAGGGAAACCAAGTACCTTTACTCGTATATTCCATCCCATCTCATGGTGCTATATTCTAATTTCACAATACTAGAGACACAGCAACACACAAAACACAAAGACATTTTTTCTGTAGATGAACAAAACCTAAAAGGAGCAAGAGTAAAAGAATACATATACTTATAATGAGACATAGCTTTTGTGGTGTTTCACTCACTGAAGTCCACACTTCCACTGCGTGAGCTGTTGCTGCCATCACGGCTATGCAAAGAAAGACCTCTCATATGACCTGGCAAACCTGAGGCGGCACCATCATCAACTTTCTTCTCCTTGAAGAACTTTTGCCACTTTTTTACAAAAAAAAAAAGAACTTTTGCCTCTCAACGTGTTTTGCAGGTGGTGGTGGAATCACAACAGGCGAGGAGGAGGACTGCGAATGGCTATCACTACTGCGTGGTGACTCCTCTGATGGTAAAGGACGGATGAGTGGACGGTTGAGTCTTTCATTATGGATTGCTGATCCAAGTAAGACTTGTGGAGGAGGTGATGCCTCTTCTTCATCATCTTCAGGCATCGCTCTAGCTTTCCCTTTTCTCAATCTGCAAGCACACACATTCACATTGAATAACCATTTCAGATTCCAAGAATAATGTAATGTAAGAGGACAAACCTTCTGAATAACTGTTCAGGCTCCTCTTCTTCATCATCATCATCTTCAATGGAGATAGAGCTGCTTGGTTTCTGGTGACCATTTGAGGCAGAACGGCTAGGTTCGAGATTGGAATGATAACCATTAGATGTAGTTGACCTGCCAGGCACTGTGATTCCACCTGAGAGTAAATCTTCATGTCTACTAAGAATCCTCTGAAGCTGCTCATTCAATTCGATTGCTTGAGAAACTGCTCTTTCATCCCTGCATCAACAAAGCCTATCTACTTGAGAAGAAAAATAAAATGCTTTTAACATGAGCATCTAATCCAAGAGAGACGGAAACTTGCCTTGATGTCATGACGAGGTGCATTACACGCTCCTTCTGAAACGCGCATTGCTCCACAAGATCAAGAGTAAACTCATCCTTTGCTCCCTAATGGACAAAAGCAAATCAATATGGAGTTGACACTCAGGCTAAGAAATGAAAAAGAGTGGAGGTTAGAATACAAAGTCATGGGGTATACCTCAGGATTTTGAGAATCAACTGCGTCAAGCACTTCCTTCAAAACTTCTAATGCAGCACCAGCTTTTTGTAAAATGCTACAAGCAAAGGAGATATATAACAGATTAAGCTTCTCTTAAAAATCTTGCAAACGTTTAGCATGTGGAGAAGAAAGAAAGATACCTAGAAGGAGAGGTAGTTTGAGATTCACGCTTCTGAGTAGGAGGAGGAGCAGTCCTCTCTTTTCTAGCGGATGCAAGTTGTTCATTGAGCGTACTTCTTGGAACCGCTTGTGCAGTGACCACAACTGGTGGTGTGGAGTTAGACCTCTGAGGAAACTTAACTCCTGCATGCTGGAAGTAACATAAGATAACAAAAAAGAAGAGCTCTCAGTCTTATGATAAGATTCACGGTATCAGAATGTTACAAAACTTACCACTAAATCATAGTATGCTGTATAATACTGAGGGAATCTTCCTGAAGAGCCACCAAGGGAGGTTTGAGTTGCATCAAGAAGGAGAAAGATCCTCTCCCTTACAGGAAAATCCGTCTAAAGAGTGTTTGAAAAACACCAACAAAACAATAAGCAGATTAACTCTCAAAATTGTGGAGAAGTAACATCCAGAAAACAGAGATGAAGAACATACTTTTTTCTTTACTATCTTTACAAGTGTAGGGAGTACACCTGTATCTATAACCAGCTTATGAATAGTCTCTCCAATATTGTTCATCAACATCTCCAGTAACTGCAAGAACAAAGAATATAATAGAGCTCAACATCTCCTAAAGAAAATAAGAAAGACCAGGAGCTTACCTGGACAGCATATAATTGAGTATTTGGGTGCTTGCTCCCTAACCGTTTTTTGATAGCCTTTATAACATCTTTTGCTTGCCTGTTTACAATTAAAGAAAACTCATTAACAGATGGAAAATGTTATAAAGTATGTCCCAGAGGACACATAGGAAACGTGTCAACTTGTCTCTATCATATAAACCTCTTAGGTGTTTAAACATCAAACGAACAGTTATTTTATATTAGAAGATGTCATGGCTCCTCTTCATACCTTTCATCTCGAGCAGCTAGTTCGCAGATCTCAATGTTTTTGGCCCAGTCCACATCAGCAAGCTTTTCACTTGTTGCAGAACTAACAAGCTCCGTAGCCATTTTTGGTTATCTGTTTCAGCAAGAAACAGTTTAACAACTAAAGAATTGCAGCATGCTAACCACAAGAACCGCAAAGAGCATAGATGTGGTAAAACTTGGCAAAACCAGAAAAAAAAAACTCAGAACCAACCAAAAGATGTATGGTGGTGGATCAGGACCATAAAGGTTTTCATTCAACAGAAATTAACAGGTTTTTTTCATCACACTTATTGAAGCTTTTATGTATTGACTGGGAGGTACAAGGTCAGTAAAGAGAACCTACATTAGAATGTTAGATGGGTTTTGCTTCCAAACAGAGGTTCGAATGTGCAGTAGCTGCTAATCTGCATTGAATAAGATCATGTCAGAGAGGAAGAAAAAAATTAAACTGGTTACTATCTGGACTATATCTCAAATCCACATAAAGAGAATCATCAAATGATTACACAGAGGAAAATACTATTCCAAATTATGCAACTCTAGACAACGCCTAACCATAGACTCAAACATGAAATGTTTCAGAGATGATCACTCAATCTGAGAATCACAGAAACACATGCCTTAGATCAAAAGTGACAATGTTAGAATCAAATACGAGATGCATAATGGATCAAAGGATGATGAAAACAATAAGGAGAGATAGAAAGTTATCAATTTTTATAACTGTCTTCCACCTCCTGTACAATAAAGTTATCATCTTTCCCCAATTTGAAGTGTCCCTCTACATCAAAGAGATCACTCAAACGATAAAAGCTACCCTTCTGATCACACCAAGTCTCAAAACCCAAAACCCAAAATCTAGGAAACAGACATAAACCCGATCACGAAGACGACATAATAAGACAAAAAACACAGATTGATCAAGCTGTAATGAAGTTACTTGATTGTCAGGTCGAGAACCTTCACGAAGACGACATAATAAGACAAAAAAAAAACAGATCTCAAACAAAACAATCAAGTAACTTCATTTGGATAACGATAAGAGGTGAAAAACCCCTTACTTGCGATAAGAAGGAAGAGTCTGATAAACCCTAGTCAGCTCGAGCATTTGACAGAAGAGACGTAAGAAGAAGAAAGACGAAGCCTTTTTTTTTTTGCGCCTCTTCTTCTTCTTTCACATAATTAAAATCAGGAATATTTAATTCCTTAATTAAATCCTTAAAGACAGACAGTAATCTGTACTGATGATTTCTTTTTAAAATTAGGTGATTATTTTAACTTAAATTAAAAAGAAAGAAAAAAAAAAAAAAATCCAAAGGCTGTGTGCAACAGAGCACGGCCACGAGGGAATTGTCTGAAAGCGAAAGAGAGAAAAAGGCTTTTCTCTCCTTTCTTGGTAAAGTCTTGTGAGCTTTAACCAGCAACTGACAGCCTGGTTTAGATTCATATAATCCTGCATTATCTGATAGCTGAATTTTTCTTGATTGGTTTTGCGGTCTCATTCATCATGTGTTTAGGCTATTATTATCTAATTGTTAGTTTACAGTCACTTAGTCTAAAGCCTATATATTACTATGAGTTAACAAAAAACATTTAATATTTAAAGAAAAATCAATTTCTTTATTCTTTTCTTCCAATTTCTAAAAAAAATAAAATTCTCTCGACTATTTTTGAATAAGAAAATTCTATCGTTAATGTATATCATCCTCCATTAAAAAAATTAAGAAAAATAAACATTAATGGTTATAAGCTATAGGGTTAAAAAAATTAAGAATATAATTGATGAGGTTTTTTGTAGTTTAAAAATATTTGAAGAATTTTATCACTAAAAATCTTTAATTTTATAATATAATTTTTAGGCTAACTGATTTGGTTTGTGAAAAGAAAATTCAACTTGAAAAAATATTTAAATTATAAAAGAATAAGATTAAATTTAAAATTGGACAATAACATATAGACTGCTTGTTGTTAAAAACATATAGACTGTTTTTCGGAAATAGTTTTTTATACTGTATTTTCATTATTAGAAACATATATATGAATTTATTAATTTGATTTTCAATAATTTTGTAACATTTTTTGTAATTACGATTTGAAATTAATGAAAATTTATTTGTTTGGCATAAAAAAGTTATGTATTTAGAAACATAATAAAACAATGCACAAGAGCTTAAAACAAAAGCCCACAAACGTTTGGACTTGGACTGAGAAATACTTACTTCAGACTTCCGTGCGAATCAAACAGTCAAAAGACGGAGAGGCTCCCAAGTCCCCAATCCCCAACATCCATCCGGGAGATCATGCTCTCAAGAGAGATCTCACACGAGAAAGTCGTGAAGCTTGTCAACATCAACCACGCAGACATGTCTCTGTACCTTCCGTTTGACTACGCGGAGTATGATCTCTACGAAATCATAAGGCAGCAGAGAAAAAAAAAACATTTGGCTTATAAAAGTATGATTAATCGCGGTTCTTAGGGTAGTGTTTTTAGCATAATATAAAATAAAATTTTATATTCCGATAAAAACCCTACCTTAAAGAACTTCGGGTTTATCATGCTCTAAAATCTGTTTGTTGAAATAGTCCATAATAAGATATACATTTGGTCAATTCAGATATTGTTTTACAAAGCACCTTTAAAACGTAAAACCATTAACTTAGATTGGAACTCACTTACACAAAAACTTGAGAGAATGTTTTTACAATACTAGAGAACCCATCCATATGAATAGCAAGAATGTATATATGTATAGCTGCTAAACATTAGTGATTTTGATGTAATTTTCTTTTTAGGTTATCTTAATTAATATAGTAATGCTTTTCAGTGATATCAAAGACTGGCACATTGTGTAGATCACTGTATACTTTGTGGTTGCACGTGATACACGTTCTTGATAATATAACTTCTAGAGAAATTATTGACTCATGAACCATTGTGTTACGTACGCAATAGTTCGCCGATACAATAATTCAGTATATGCAATAAATAAAAATTTAACATTTATTGGATTTCTAGATACTCGTTTATATTTTATTAACACTTTATTATATAATTTGAGATCTTTTCTTTCATTATTCCAATAGAGTCTGCTCACAGTCCACACACACTCAATCATTAAATCAAAATAATGGAGTAAAAGTTTCTATTATTGGAAACACAAATGTTTTAATATTCAGGGAGATGACATTTACAAAAATGCTGTAAAGTGAAAACAAAGACAAAATCATTGGTGATGGGACTGAATAATGCATCAAATGTAACTCTTACTTATTATATTAACCCATACCACACCTTCTCACTCCCATCAAGATCTAAACCACTAAGCTTCCTTACGATCGTGAAAAAAAAAAAAAGAGAAACATGGCCGAGTCAACCCCATCGGAGTTCCAAGGAACATCACCGGTAGATATTCCCATCGTCGATCTAAGTAACCCAAACGAAGACCTAGTGGCACGTGCGGTGGTGAAAGCTAGCGAGACATGGGGGATGTTCCAGGTGGTTAACCACGGTATCCCCACCGACCTGATCCGGCGGTTGAAAGAACTGGGGACTGAGTTCTTCGAGCTGCCGGAGAAGGAGAAGGAAGCCGTAGCGAGGCCAGCAGACTCCACAGACATAGAAGGATACACAACTGATTACAAGAAAGATGGAGAAGGTAGAAAAACATGGGCTGATCATCTCTTTCACAGAGTCTGGCCACCGTCAAGAATCAACTACAGATTCTGGCCTAAGAACTCTCCAGATTACAGGTACAAATATTATAAATGTTGTAATTGTCTAGTAGTATCCACTTATTTTTATTTAGTTTTTGTTAAAAACATTTTTGCCACTTTATTACACTGAATATCTAGGGAGTGTGAAATTGTGACCACAGACCCAAAAACATTTTTGCCACTTTATTGCATCTGATAACCAAACAAAAACCCAAAATTAAGTAACTAACCAATTTTACACTCTCTCTCCTCTTTTCTCTTCCTATCTCTCTACCCTCTTTCTACAAAACTAATTTCTCTTTATTTTTTGGTTATTTCACAAATAACCCCAAATTTAAAAGGTATTTCTTCCATTTCAAAAAGATCCATATTCTATAAAAAAATATGTTATAAAATGATGTATATTTTATATTTTTAATGCATCTTTTTAAATTAATAATGAAAAATTATGAACTTTAAAGTCGTTAATTACATTTTTTTGAGATTTTATTGGTTTAAAAATATAGGAAATATAAAATTACAAAAAACTATATATTAATAACTAAGTTTTAATATGATTTATTAATAAACGTGAAAATTAAAACATATATTATTTTGAAACAGATGGAGTAATATATATGTTATATGCCTTTAAAATTGTTTTAAAAGCTTTTGTTAGTTTTCTTTTACAAATTGTATAACTACCAACTAGTTTTGAGTTGAAAGTACGTTCAGGATGGGACTAGTTTCTGTCGGAATAAAACCGTGTCGGAAATTTATAAACAGTTGTATATTTTTGGAGCAGGGAGGTGAATGAGGAGTATGCAAGGGAGATAAAGAAGCTGTCTGAAAAAATCATGGGATGGTTATCAGAAGGACTAGGGTTACATCGTGATGCGTTGAAGGAGGGTCTCGGAGGAGAAACGGTGGAGTATCTGATGAAAATCATATTCTATCCACCGTGCCCAAAACTCGAACTGCTCTACGGAGCTCCTCACCACACAGATCTCAATGGTATCACGTTCTTGATCGCTGATGAGGTAGACGGACTTCAGGCGTACCAGGATAACAAGTGGGTCGACGTCAAGTATGATGACTCCGGGATCGTTGTCATTATCGCCGACCAAATCAAGGTAGACGAAGTTTGGATCATTTTCAGATAAGTTCTCTTTGTTTGGTTTTGATTCTTAAGGATGTGGACAAGGCTGATTTAACTATGAGGACAAGCAGTTAAGAGTCTAATTTTAGAAAAATAAATAAATAATACATACATTTACATAGAAGATTTTATTTTATATTTTTCTATCTATTTTCAGTAACATTCTATACAATTGTTTTAAAATAAATTATGTGGAGTTTGCAGAGGATAAGCAATGGGAGGTATAAGAGTGGAGAGCATAGAGCGACGATGGATACGGTGAGGACGAGACTCTCGTGGCCGGTTTTTGCGGAACCGAACCTTGATCACGTTGTCGGACCTTTACCGGAGCTAGTTCTTGATAGTACTCCAAAGTTCAAGCCTTATGTCTACAGAGAATACAAGTTTCTTAAGATGAACAAGCTTCCTCTCGACTGATACAATTACAAATCTCATAATCCAGAAACAGAGGAGAGAAGATCATGAATGACTGTTTGTTTATTGAATAAATGTTTTAAATGTTTGTTTATTGAAAAAAAAAGATCATGAATGACTGTTTGTTTATTGAATAAATGTTTTAGTAATTATGTTGAAGTTTCAGTTAATTAATTATCAGTTTACTACCTGCTTTTATTATTATTGTTGGTATTTATCTGCATCCATGAGAGGCAATAATAATACATGTCATGTATGTGTGTTTGTTTTTATACGACATATTGTGAATTCTATTTTCTACGTAAAATACCAAAGGAACTAATTATGATACGGTTTTAAAGTTTGTATAAATAATAAGAAATGAATGCTTTTGAAAGATTTCCTAAATCTTAATCTTAATCAAAATTTTGGTTTGTCGGCCAACAACGTTAATTAATTTGTCAAAAGTGAAAAAAAAAACAACCTGAATGATAACGATATATTAATATTCTTCTTATAAAAACTAGGATGTACTTTAGAAGAAATGAAAGCATCTCACAGGGCCCTATAATTATTAGACTCATAAGCAAGTTTTTTTTTTTTTTTTTGGTATTTTCATAGGCAGAGATGCAAGAGTTTTAATCATTGGCATCAGCGAAAGGCAGAAGAGGCTCCTGCAGCGGATACAAATCAACTGAGAATAGAAGTGATGCCAGAGAAGACGACGAACTCGCTGGTGATTAAAACTTAATCAGCGGCTAAGTCAGAACAGATACCGATCTGCATGCCTTTTTTGACACGGAGCCTGTGCTAAATTGTGTCTTCCGGGTTCTAATTTGTATACATGTGTTTTCGCTACTTCTTTGTACTTCCAACATGTGTTTAACCTTTTATAAAAAGCAAAGTTGACCCAAAAATTTACTTCACCAGTTCACCAAATCCAAATAATGTTTTTTGTTTTCTAATAAGGAAAGTTTTGGGCCCAATTAAAATAGAATTTTAAATTAAACACTGACTGACCAAAAAAAATTAAACACTGAAAAAAAATTCCTAATAATAGAAGAACTACACAAGAAGTCACTAAAACTACAGAATAGAAAGATTACAAAGTACACAGTCACTGAATCAACACTCTCAAATTAATAACTTGCACAATGTTGATCAGTCTTGATTCTCTCCACATCAGATCAGATCTTGAGATAAGAATATCACTAACCTTAATCCTCTAGCTTTTCATCAACTTCTTCCTTCTCTTTGTCGCTTCCAGCCTCAGCTTTCACCTCTTCTTCCTTCTCCTTGTCACTTCCAGCCTCAGACTCTTCTTCTTCGTCTTCTACATCTGACATCTCACTTATTGCATCCGTGATAACACCCTTCACCCCTTTTTTTCTATGCTCAAGATCCACACCGAAGTGGCCGCCTGAGGTTTATTACAAACAGCAATTGTTACCAAAAAGCTCCTCAACATTTAGGATAAATAAACATAGATTGCATATTCAAAGAACGTACTTAGCTTCTGTAGAATATCTGATAACGTTGCCTGTCATTAAGAACAAAAAAAAAAACAATAGGAGTCTAAGAACATTGATTCAAGGTCTTTATACCATTATATTTCAATAAAATTGAACTCGCTCACCGTGTTGAAGTCTACTTCCTTCAGCATTTTGGACACCACTTCAAGCATTTCTTCTCTTGTGGGCTCTGCTTTGCCTTTCTTACTGGCTTTTCCTGCATCCAATCCATGATAGTATTTAAAAAAAAAAACAGAAAAGTAACCAAGTCTTAAGATTTATAGAAGCATCCGAAAAAGGGTTGTAACCTTTCTCTTTAGATCCCTTAGCCTGTGGCTTAATTGACTGTTTCTTGCTTTTCCCTTTAGAAGACTCTTCATGATCAACTTTTTGCTTCTTGGTTGGGGATGAAGTTGGCTTTGCAACTCTTTTGGAGGACTTTTCACCAGACTTTTTAGAAATTTTTGCAGAAGCTTGTTTGTCCTTTCCTTTGGTCCCTGAGCTCTCTTTTTCAATCTTTTTAGATGATGTTTTCTTATTAGATGGCTTCTGATCTTCAGCTTCGTCTCTCTCATCTTCAGTTTCAGTTTTCTCATGGTCACTATCATCTTCTTCTGGTGCTGCATCATCTTCCTCATGAGTATCCTTAGCGCCTTCAGAATCAGAATCCCCTTCTCTTTTGTCAGATGGTTGATCTTGCTTTTTAGTTTGCCTTTTCCTCTGTGTAGTAAAGAACATGGTCAACATCCGAAAAATTAAGAACGCAGATAAGAAAAAAGTATGCTATAATTTAGATATAAGACACTACAAACCTTGGCTGGTGTATCTGAAGATTCTCCGGATTTCCTCTTTTTCTGTGTGCTCTTGCGCATTTTGGCTTCCTAAAATATAAAATGAAGTTAAAAATCACATACAGTAATCTACTGAATCAAACAATACCTTTTCTTGATCAGCAAGTATCACATCTCTTGAAGCCTTGGGAGATTCCAAAAATTCGAGCACTTTGACAGATCTTCCTGAGAGAATCAAAACAAAAGTCAGAACATTGAACAAGGAAAATAAATAGATAAGTGACATCTTATTAATACTTACTTTTTTAGTGTTGCTTCTGTTTATGGGTATGTCAAGTACATCACAGAAGAAGATTAATTTTTCTTTTATGCATTTGTCAAGTTTCTCCTTGACTCGTCCTCTTAGCTTCTCCTCCTCCTCCTGGAAAACATTTGAAGTGTCAACATGATGCATATCAAAAATACACACCCCCGTAGCAAAATAGAAATTGAAATGGTTTTACCTCTTTCTGTGACCATACAAAGCCAGAAAACTGACCAATGGTTTTCTTAATCATCTGTGCCTGCAGAGCAATTTACAAACAAAACTTTTAATGAGACGCAAAGAAGCAACGAAAAATGCCAAGATAATATATATATCAAATGTGACAAAATATGATCAAACAATTTAAAAAGCACCTTTGCTTTCTTCCCATAGAGAATGGTGTGTAGTAAGATGAGGTTGTCGTCAGCTTTTCTCTTGGATAGTTGATGAGCCACTGAAACATTTATCAGACAATACTTCCAATGGTAAATAAATGTAAACCAAGAAGACTCTGTCAGAAGAATTAATTTTAATATAGTCCACCAGAGAGTCAGACTATCAGTATCCAATTAGAGATAGTAATAAAATATCCAGGGAAACCCAAAAGCTAAAGCTTTCCTAATGCCTTGATAATTTTACAGAAGTTTTGTCTAATACAATTGTTCAATCTATCTATCTCATCCTCTAGATCTTAGAGGTGTGTCAAACCAACAAAGACTGTTGTTCATTGTTCCACAAATCCACAAGAACTCAATCAAAACAACCCACTAGGGAAAGTGAGTGCACATACTACATACCATTAGGAATATCCAGGGGGGGGGGGGGGCTTAGATGGGTGGGCGGGGTGCGACCGTCCCAGGGCCCAAGGGTCCAATTTTTTTTTTTACAATTTTTTTTAAAAATTTTTAATAAATAAAAATGTAAATATAAATATATTTTAACTAAATTTAGTTATGTATATTTTAAAAACTAAATTTATCTTGAAAATTTTCATACAAAATAATATAATTGCTTAAATAATTACATTAAATTTTAGATTTTAACTAATTTTCAAAAGAAAAATTGCCAAAAAGCTATATAATTTATTTTTGCCCAGGGGTCCAAAATGTTTATGAGCCGGCCCTGGGAATATCTCCAAGTGGTGTTCCACGACCCTGTTACAAAAAAAAAAAAAAATTGAAACCATAACTAGTGAACACCAAACATATATATACAAAACTGGGCCCAACATTCTGTTAAGCCCACTTTAACCCCTTATGGGCCTATTTAATTATGAAGTCCACTCCCGATGGGACTATTAACTTCTGTACTTACTTGGTCTAGTTAACTCACAAGTGGGCAGTGATGAAGGATACACCAAGCACGTCTTGTTCAAGGAAGGATTTATATGAAAATGGTTTTTTTTTCTGTACTTTTTATTTTTATTTGAATTTATACAAAGGATGTACATTGATACGAGATGAATCCTTCAAATTTTGCTATTATCTATAATTCTTGATATCGATATACTTTGTATTATGTGATTTTTTATGAAATAAAAGGTATGTATCTTAGTTTTGTGAATATGTAAAAACCTTTTTCTAAATGTAATATGGACCATTGAAGTCCGTTAGAAATTAAAAAGGAGCCATTTGAAATGACTCGAAAAGAAATAACGAAATTAGCCATCCAACTATAATGCTACAATAGTAGGTCATCTTCAACCATCACAGCTTCTTTGATTTTAACCCTCCACTAAGTGATGGGATTTAAAGACCTTTATTTTTCAATTTTTTTTGTTTCTATGAGAAAAGTTAAATTTCTTTAGTTTAAAATTATTTATAATTTTTATAAAATGATGGCTCATATGTCTAAATCTCAACAAAGTTCTTGATAGAAAAGCAAAATCATTTTTATCATATTAGGCAGAAAACATAAAAATTATTTGCTTTGTTTTCTTTTGTCACAGACCTACATTTCTTTAATGTGTTTCACATATACAACTCGTTAGTTGAGTGGACTTTAACGAAACAGTTGTAACAACATCATCTTCTAGTTTTTGCCCTCTGTTATGGGTCTACATCCTTCTTTGCGTGTCTTAGCCTTTCGATTATTTTTTCTTTATGTTGCATGTTGCCACGATGCGGCTATTTTAGAATAAAAATATGTACTAATCAACATTTATTTTATAGTTTGTTATATTTAAAAGCCAAATGCAAACGATGAGAGAAATTATATGTGCTTTTCATGACTACGTCAACAAACTATATAGATATTTAATTTGGTTCAGGAAGTGTTATAGAATATTAAAACGTTAGTTATAGCATATATGATATAACCAACCACAGCAATCAGAACGTTAGGTGTATAAGAGACTGCCTAGATTGTGTTTGAAGCAACAATTAAAATCTTAGTCTGTTTTCATCGTATTCAATCTAGAATCCTGTAGGTGGACCTCCAACAAAAAGATGTTAAGCAAAAAAAGAAAAGAAAGATATTGTACTACATTTGCTGTGCGTCTTTTACATGTACTAGATTTTTAGTTAGATATCTCGAGTATGGGAGACGTTTCAATGTCAAGGTCTAACATGTTGGCTTATCACCTAATCTTAGTTGTTCTATATTATAACGGGTCTATCATCTATGGTTGAAACCATATATATATATATATATATATATATATATTATACTTTGGAAAAGGCTCTTTTGATATTCGTGAGTTTTTTGAAGAAATGATATTCGTGAGTTGAATCGCGCATTATAATTAATCTCACGTAGAGTTTATAATAGCAACGTATCAAATGATAATAACCGTGTTCTACATAAAATATGATAAACTGAAGAATGTGGAAATTAGTAATGTATAAGTTGTCAACAAAAGGATAATATTTTATTTTGGCAGTTGATGCCAAATTTAAAACTCCATAAATAATCGAAACAAACATCAGCATAAATAATTGGTTTAGAATACCATTGATAAGGATGGCTTTAATAACTACTCTCTCTATTCCTAGATGTAAGATGTTTAGGTAAAAACACACATATTAAGAAAATTAATTTTTGTACAGAAAAAAGTATTGAAACTATAAATTGATGATATTCAATCAATTATAAAAATATATTATGAAATATGATTGGTTACACAGTTTTTAATAAAGTAAAAGTTACCTAGAAATTTGAAAACATCTTATATATTAGAACATCAGATTTTTCTAAAACATCTTACTTTTTAGGAACGGAGGGAGTAGTTAATTTGGAGTTTTATGAAATTCAGGTGAATTAACAGATATTGATGGTCCCAATAATTGTAGAGTTGGGTTAAATGGTCGACTCAGTCACGGTTCGGTCGCGATCCAACTCCGTAATAATGAAATCCGGCCAAGTGTCTCGATATGAAATAAATATTTTTCTCTTTCTAATTTAATCCGCAAGTTTGGTGCTTTTTTTCTTTAATATATTTGGGATCAAAACTGATGCTTAAAAACCAACGTCTGTACGTATATGGTGTTTCAGAGGGAGAGCATTATTATTTAAATTATGGAAACAAACTTGCGGTTGTAGAGAGTTGTTAATTTCACGAGTAACTTCTCAGGTTGACTAGTGAAATTATTATTTCTAATGGACAGGCCTTCTAGTGCTAATGCAAAATATAGTTGTCACCGATGTATGCATGGGCAGGCTTGTTAGATATCGCTTAGGTTACGTAGTGCATAAAAAGTAGTTAATTAATTCTCTATGTTTTTTTTTTTTTTTGCAAAAATATTTTCTATTAAAATTCTCTATGTTTATGCGTATACTTATATATATATATAGATATATACATGCAAACACCACGTAACTTGAAACCTGCAAGTCTGAAACTTATATCTACGTGTGTCTCTACGTGTCAACATGCATGATTTCGATTATCGACGTAGTTGATGGTATGGTCCCAGAGGTTAACAGAAAGAAGAAAAAAGACCAGCAAAACTAATAAATGCAATAATCAATCCACCCTATTTTCTGAAAGAAACATATTCTCTAAGAATTTGTAATTTGTGATAAGTAAACTATTATTAGCGTCGAAAAAGAAAACTATTATTAGCTCGTTTCATAACTAAGGCAATTTATTTTATACAAAATTATGGAAAAAGAAAAATATCACGTACTAACGATTGTACAATAAAACATAGAAAATAGAGTTTCAAATAAGCCTGCACTTGTAATAAGTTAATTAACGAAAGAAAAACGGGTGAATACTAGTAATTTTATGTTATATCTAATTACAAAAAGTATTTTATGACATTTTTACAAAAAAAAAAATTTATGTTATTCTATGAAAAACGATGTTTAATCGCCATTTCTAACACAGTTAATAGTAGTTCTTTTTATATTAGTTCTTATGTTAGCTAAAAATGTTTTCAATTTGATGGAAAAAATTACGCTGACCAATAGTTTTCTCTAACTCATACCGAAACTAGTATATCTTCCTCTATATATAAAGACAAAAAAAAATAGTGAATTGATCTACCGACATTGGTTAGTATTTTAAAATTGATTCTTTGTTTTTTTAAAAAAAAAAAATTGGTTACTTATAGTGTTAACTAAAGTACATTACAGAGTAACGTACTATTTTTTTTCTTTATTCTTGTGTGTTTCGAAGAGGAATCGAGTATATATTTTAATAAGAAAAAGAAAACGGTGCGTCCAATAAAAGAAGCGACAAAAGTCGGAGTACGAAAGCACAGGTTTAAAGGAAGTGGTGGCGGTCACGTGGTCTCATTCATAAACTGTCCGTCCTCAGAGAATGGCACGGACCCATCACATTAGGTCGACTTGTTAACACCGTCACATATCATGGCTCGTTGTTATATTATATACCTCACGCTTCACGCGCTACACAGGCGAGAGGGGTGGGTTTCTGGAGTCTACTACTTTGGCTGGAATAGAATGTTCTTTGTTCTTTTGCTTACCATGCGAAGACATCACGAGCTGTGTTCACTGTTTGCTTACTGTTGGGTTCCGAACCAGAAAAATGATTTGGTTATTTGTTTGCCTGGAATAAAATTAACTACAAATACTCGTATTATTTGTTTAGGTTTTCTTTATACATAGATCTAATTTTTTGATATGGTCTAGAAGTGTATCTGTTGTCTATATTCACATAAACGTAAACAGGATTGTCCACATTGTGAGGAATAAGTTTTTCTATTTAGACAATCTCCTGTGGTTTATTTTATTTTTCTTCTTAATAAAGTAGTTTTATAACAGAATTCAGTTATACTTAAATGGTATTTTATTTTATAGTGAGAAATTAAACATAAATAGATGAATTGTTTTATTTATATAGTAAACTCATTTTTATTCTGTTTTAGATACGGGTGGACATTTAGGTTATTTTATCGGTTCGGTTCGGTCTGGTTTAATTAATTCGGTTCTAAAAATTTTTCAACTGAAACAAACCATAATTAGTTTGGTTTGGATCGGTTTTGGTTTGGTTTGTGTTTCAGTTCGGTTTAATCGAATTCTCCTAGTATATTTCTTATTAAAACATAAACGAATAGTCATGAAATCATCATGTTGGTGACTATAAAAAATAAATTATGAATACTAAATACAATATAAAACTGAAACAAAAATCTTAAAAACCCATAAAAAATTTATAAAAAACACAATCAAACCAAAATTAACTAAAGTAAATAAATACTTAAAAACCCAACTTCGTTAATAAAATTAATAGTGACTTTAGTTTTAAGATTTTAGTATATTATATATTTCTAGTATATTTAATTCAAATAAGAATAAAACATATTGGTTTATTGTTTCGGTTTTTAACTTAATTGGTTCGGTTTAGATCGGTTTTGGTTCGGTTGGTTCGAGCTGGAAAAATCTTAAACTAAACTATTTTATAATAGATTTTGATTCGGTTTGGATTGGTTTTAGTTCGATTGGCTCGGTTTGGTTCGGGTTTTCTTTTCACCCCTAGTTTTAGAGTAAAATATAGAATTGTGTTCAATTAATTCTAAATTCTACTTCAAAATAAAAAATAGGTTATATATGCCTTTATTGCTGTAGTGAAAAAAAACATAGGATTCTTAACTAATTTTATTTTATATGATTGATTGATACTACGGGCCACCGTTTAATTTCTAGCAACACATGATGGACACAAAATTATTTCAGAATAAATAATCATAAACTTTTAGGAAAAATAAAGCGTTAATCATAACACAATTGACAAACACCAGTGGCATGACTAAACTAATGAAGCATTTTATTCGTGCAATAAATGGACCAACCTATTTTGATAGATGCAAGATAAAGTGTTTCACCTAAGTAACCTAACTATATATTGATATAATTCACCGATAAATTATTTTTTTCACTCTTTTTCAAAAGTTCTTCATTTCATGGTCAGATGAATAAATATAACCATGATAATAATCTGGTTGATTCTTTTTGGTAAACGCCTAAATGGTCAAAACTATTGATATCAAGAATATGCATTTTACGACTATAATTTATATGTACGGAAGATTAAAATGATATATAATATTAACTATTATATTATTGCTTATAGCCGTTAAAATAACCCGTAATTGCCGAGTTATTTTAATGTAAATTACACATAGAAGAAAAAGAGCTGCACAGACACAGTCAAAGAAAACCATAGACAAAGAAAGACAGCAAAGGGCCGCATGTATCCACTTAATCAAATTGTTCAAAATATTTCCCATATACTCTTTAGCGTTTGCAGTTTCTTTGTTACATTACGGAACATGCGTTTGGATTCTCGTCGCTGAATATCTGAGGGCTATATGCATTAGGAGGATATGCATGAGGAGGATATCCATTAGAAGTATATGCATGAGGATGATATGCATTTGGAGGATACGCATTAGGAGGATATGCATGAGAAGGATATGCATAAGGAGGATAGGCATGAGGTGGATAGGCATGAGGCGGCATTGCCACAGGCGGCGGCTGGTAATAGTAGTAAAATGGATTCTCTATCTTCTTCACCTCCACAACTTTTCCCTCTTCCTCCCCACCACCGCCATTTCCCCCCGCTTCACCTTCTCCTTTGCTGCCGTCACCTTCTTTCTTGTCTTCATCAGTCTTTGCTTTCTCGTCCTTCCCTTCCTCGCCTTTGGACTCCCCACCGCCATTTTCTCCTTTCCCTTCTTCCTTCTTCTCTGCTTCCGCGGCCGCAGCCGCTTCCTCAGGTGGCGGTGGAGGTGGTGGGTCAATTTTCATAATAGCAGCATGTTTTCCAGTCCGCTTGAAAACGTATTCTACGAGCTTTTGCGGCTCAAACACTCCTTTCACCGTCACTTCGGAAGCTTTCAAATCGGATTCAGCAGATTCCACTCCTAAAAGTTATTTGTTTCAAACAAAAATGAATAATTAAAATATTATACTACTGCCAAAGTGAAGGGCTAAATACATTTTGACCCCACTACATATAATTAAAAAGACGATAACATTCCACATGCTTTCAAAAAGTAAGAAAGACTGACTATAAGTCTATAAATAATGCATGTGTATGTGTTTTAAAGTCGAAGCAATATCATCTAGATTTGAAATTGTATGGACCAAATTTGATACGACTAAAGAACTAACGAAAGCTGGTAGTCAGAAAAAGAACTGATGAAAGACAATATAAAGTTGGTGACAAGTGGATGATTATGCAAGATATCGAAACGTTTTATCTACCGATTTTAATTACGACAGACAAGAAAAAGAGCTAAAATCCCAGGAAAAAAACATATTTTTATTTTAATGATTACCTTTATCACTTTTTCAGTAAATTTCCTTAAAGTTTGAAGTGTTGCTTTCACAAATAAAAGCCAAAGTTTTTTTATTTTCGCAAAAAATACTACATTAATGTTTATAAAAAATTGAATGTCTTATAAGATTATATAAACGAATCAGTATAAAAACTAACCTTTCATTCTCATAATTCGTTTCTTGATCTCCGTCGCACAAGCTTCGCAATGCATGTGAACCTTGAGGACCACCGTAACCACTACGGGAGGCTGATAAAAAAAATCGCCGGCAATTTTTAAATAAAACGACTAATTAACCTAAATTCCATATAGGTAAATTAAATAAAATATATATTTATATCATTAAACCATCAAATTATATGCCAACCCTACCAGTATACCCCAGTGTGAATTCACTAGAAATTTAAATAAAATGACTACTTAGGGTTATACTAGATAATGCCATTGTTTTTGTGTATGAATTCTATTGAAGTTAAAATTTATATTCAATCTATGGTGAATGAAAAATAGATATTGGGCCAAAAAATAATAATCTTGTTCATATCATCTAACTATCAAATAAAAATATACCAACCCTACCAGAGTACTAGTACAACCCATGTGAGTTCACTGGAAAGAGAGAATATTCCCATTTTAACTGAATGGTATATTAATTATTAGTTACACTAACTAAATAATAAAAAAACAAATGAATATTCATTTCATTATCCCCCAAAAAGCAACCCTAAAAACTACCTCTGCTTTTTTTAAATATCAAAATTACTAAGCAAAAAAAATTACAATAAAGAAAATTACCTCCACTTTCTTCTCTTCCACTTTGGACTTCTCCTCCTCTGTTTTCTTCTCCGGCGGCTGAGATGGCGGAGGAATAGGAGAAATAAGCAACACTTCACGGTGGGTCTTCTTTTGAACTCTGGCTAATACTTTCAATGGGTCAGCCTTTTCTCCCTTCACCACCACTTTACCCGCTTTACAATCAGTCATCACATCTTCCACTCCTAAACCATTTAAACAAAAAAACACACCAAGATTCAACTCATATTTTTTTTATATAGAATATATATAGATCATTATCTTACCATGTTTACAAAAAAGAATTCAATACTTTGATTCTTTTATTTATTTATAATAATAATACTTAAAAGAATAACCCAAACTTTATGTGCTCCTACATACAAAATATATAATGAATATTAATTATACTTATACACCAAATTAACCAAAAACTATAGTTGGCAGAAACAAGATATAGTCAAGCAATTTACTTATTTGATGCTTATTTATTTAGAATGAAATTTTTTGAAAACGAAAATCAAAAGATAATATTTTTGTTTAGAATGTTTGTTTTGTAATTTTTTAAGAACCACATGATTAATCATCATAAACTAAAAAAATGTGTTTTAAAAGTAGATGACAAATTGGATTTTGTGAAAGTATTCTATGAAAAAAAAAACGAAAATGTATTATTTTCTTTATAGAAGATTACATGTAGATGAAAATGCAAAAATGATATAAATCTGTATTTTTTTAGATATAGTATATATGCTTTATACATACCTTCGAAGCCTTTGAGGCAACGTCGGACTTTTCTTGCACAGCCTTCACAGTGCATGTACACCTTGAGAACAATCTCTTGCGGTGGTGGAGGTGGCGCTGGAGCTTCCGGCGCCGCCGGTGGAGACTCATCTTTAGAATCTTTAGTAGCTTCTCCTTCTTGAGTTTTCTTCTCAGAATCTTTTCCTTTTTCCTCACCAGCCTCCACTTTCTTTACTTCTTTTTTATCCTCTTCTGGTTTCTTCTCCTCCATTTTCTTCTCCTCTGGTGCTTCTTGCTTCTTCTCTTCCTGGAACCAAAAGATAATAATTAGTCTTAGTTAGAACAAAATTATTATTATTCATTGAGATTTGAAAAGATTTGATATAAGAGTTAGAAATTTTCTTGAACCTCTCCCATTTTTGTTTTTGGTTAAGTTTTGAGTGTTTCTATGTTCGCAAAAAATTGTAATGCCCAAAGAGAAGCTTATAAATCTCTCTCTCTCTCTCTCTCTCTCTCTCTCTCTCTCTCTCTAAAGAACCACTTGGGTGTTGGTACGAAGGTGGAACTGTGGACCTCAAGATCTGAAAAGAAATGTAAATTATTTTGTTTTATTCCCTTTTAAACATGACTTATACGTGAACCTGTTTGACGTTAATTGATTATTATTTTAGTACGTAATTTTTATTTCATTCAATAGTTTATCAGTCAAAATATACCTAATACTCACGCAATATGTGTTTCTCTATATGTAGTTTTTTTTTTGTTTGAAAAATTCTCTATATGTAGTTAAAAACTGTCAAAACGCAATTCTAGTTCTCGAGATTGATAGATAATGGATTGCCTGCCCACTCACGTATTTTAAAGAAAACTGTATATATTAAAGCACGTAATTTTAAAAAATAATTTTTTTTGTCAACTTTTAAAGTTTTAAATACAGTTTGTTTAGTTAATGGTTTACTTTTATATAGCTATGGTTGTACATTTTTGAAATTTATTCAAATTGAGTGTTACCATTGTGGAAACCAAATTAATTTCAAAATTATTTACTTTTACAAATATTCGAGATTTTAATATTGGTTAATATATTAAATACAAATAACCTTGCTAGGTTCAATATATTTTAAATTGTAGTTACTTCATAAGTTTGTATTGTTTTTTTAACATAATAAGTTCGTAGTGTTTTTTTTTTGAGAAAATATAAGTTTGTAGTGTTTCTACATAAGTTTGTATTGTTTTTTTCTCTTTTTTTTGGTAAACATTCTCATAAGTTCGTATTGTTACGGATTAGAAATACACATGGATGTAAAAAACGCACACCAGATAATTTCTACACTAATATCTACCTACTGAGAAGAAAATAACTAATTCTTACAATTTTAGAGCACTTCTTTACTCTCTAATTTTAGACTTTTTTTTGTCAACATTTTAGACTTAATGTATACATGAATATATATACACAGTTGAGTAACGGAATAAAATGCATGTTATTAAACATGCGATGTTCATGGTGAAGTGAACAAACACGGCATTCGTGATAACAACTAATACCTATGGGCGTTGTTGCTAAACATAAAGTCCCAGTGAACTTTTATTTTAAAAATCCATCTACAAAAGGGAAAAAAACTGTGAATAATGGCACATGTTAGCCTCTAATCAATACAGCACACGAACACATATATGATATTGATTATTAAAACATAATTAATCACCAACTTTTTAAGAAATTGAATATTTCTGTCATATTGACTAACTATGACTGAAATCATCATGAAAGTACTCTAATCAGCGGTCATAAATAAACTTAGTAAGACTTTGAATTAACCAACGTGAGTTAGTGTTCCTTTGTGTGGAAAAAACAATATTTTTGTTACTGATGAATACGGTTAATCTAGATAGATAATTCTACTTATCGTTTTTGGAGTAAATAGTTAAAACCCAGACTATTGTCTATGGATATATATAGTTTCCATAAGAAAATTTATCTCTGCATTCTTTTAATTAGGCTTCTTTCGCATTCTTAATTAATCTAGAAGTAGGTTGTCAAATTGATTTCTTACATCAACTTATAAGTGCAAGTGTCTTTCCTCTCCCAGATAGTGATCGAATGGAATTTTGATTTCTTACCTCGACTAAATTGTTTAGATGATGTTTTCCTTTTTTTTTAAACAAGAAGATAATGGTTGTGTTATTGGTTGAAAACGATAAGAAAATAAAATCCTTGATAACATAGTCTTTTTTTTATTCTTCTCCTAATTAAGTAATTAGTTGAATTCAGGGTACGTATAAATGAACCACTTAGGTGAAAGTAAGCGATGGCGGTTTATTGGTTATCTTTGTCAAAGTTAAAATCAAATGTGTTTTCTTTTTGGTCACATGCATTTATACTGTAATAGTTACAAATGCAGCGTATTGGAAATTTTGTTTTCCGATACTATATACAAAGTTTTGGAAAGAAACACTCCAAAAGAGAGCTATATGACATAGAGGGATCACTGAAGTGGTTAGTTTGAAATAGAACGGGGTTAGGAACAACTCAGGATAACAATTTACCTTCTTTTTACAGTGTCAAGTTATATTTTATACAGTTTAGGATATCAGTTGCATCTACTTATACAAATCGGTCGCTGGTTCCACCAGCATCTATATGTTTATACATGTTTCTCAGAATTTGATTTTCTCACTGTCCGCAAGCAGTAGTATTATACAACCAAATATATTTTGTTTGCTTGTAAACTTTGCACATATAAATTTAGTTTGTTTTCATGGAAAATGACTAATATAAACATTATCACCTCAATTTTCCCATGCATTGAATCCCGACGTGGCGCCAGGTAAGACTTCACACGTTCCTGCAGGAACTTTGGTACGCACTGTGGGACAAAGTTTTGAACTACCGCGCGAGGCTTACACATGGACTTCGCGGACTTGGATTCTTCTCTTTTTCTCGACTTAAAACAGCATATATCATTCATACGTTTATTTCCCCTTGTTTCTTTTTACAATCCAATGATATACTAGAGCACGTGAAACTGAAATACGTTACAAAACATAACAAACATAATTTTACAGAACAAAACATGCTAAAAATAATACTAGTAACAATTACTGGTATATAGTGGGAGAAAGTATACACACGTCATTGTGTATATAGACACAGGTAAAAGAAATCGATGATTTTCATTTTAGTTTTTAATCATGTGATGAAAAATACCCCAACTGGTATGAGTAGGACTGGTATGCTCATATTTTTAATAATCCAGTTTGGTGAAAAATGAGATTTTGTCGCTCTTTTATGGCAGTGATATAAATGATGGATATGGTAAAATTAAATGCTTTCAGCAGAGAAAACGAATCCAAGAGCTGACGCAGAGTCAGCTCTAGTAATGACGTAACGGCCGTTTTTGTTGGCTCTTGTTTTTTTTATTCATCCACATCATTCTTGCGTTGTGCCCACTTCAATCTCAACGGTGGAAGTTGTTGGCGTTAATAAACAGTCTTTCAGAAGTTTTTAGTCAAAAAGAGCGTGATAATAATTATGTACTTTTTTTTTGAAAGCAGTAATAATTATGTACTTACTTACTTACCAGTTATCACGAACAAAAGTTAACTGTGGTAGTAATAAAGAAATCTACCTTCATCTACCGCACTTAGAATTAGATTAATTGTTTCTAAAATGGTTTGAATTAATTACTATATTTGTTTGTTAAGGTTTTCTTTAGTAAAAATATATGCAGTTTTTACCAAAAAAAAAAAAAAAAAATATATATATATATATATATATATATATATATATATATATGCAGTCGTTTTCATTTGGCATTCTTTAGTAGATATGGGTGAAAACGTACAATTACATGGTGATTTTAATGTAACGATACTTACGTTATATAAAATAATACCACATAGCAAACGTTGAATATAATATCATTTAGATATAATATTCTCCCCATGCATGTGTTTGATAATCTTCTTCGATATGATCTCCTAAAAATGAATCATGGCCTTGGTAGGTTTTCAAGTATTACATGGTACTAGTACGATACTATCGATCTAACAAGTATGTTTGAGAGTGCAGCATAAATCAAACATTAGTAGAATAACTTTTTACGTGACTTGTATACAGCATAACATAAGTCACCGGATTTGATGTTGGATAAATACAATGAAGCATCCAACATGCACACTCACGAGGCTGGTCGCTTTTCGTAGCGCCTTTTAGCAAACCAACCAATAGACATCCTAACAAAAAAAAATCCAATATCACTTTACTGAAACAAATGTTGAGATTTGAAACAAGATTGTGAACAGAACCAAAGATACTTTGTGTCTGCATCCAAAAAACAAGTACATTTGTGACATATTAAAGATAAGATTTCTTATCTCAATGTTTTGTGGGTTTTCTTCTTTTACTTTGTCTTGTCAATGACATCCGAATAAGTTTCCATTTGCTATTCAGTTTAGAAACTCTGAATTGAAAGTTGAACGTATGTAAAATAGATCCACTGCACTTTAATAAGCAAAAACAAAGCGAAAGGACTACTATCCATTTAGTTATCTAGATTGAATTTATTTTCTAAATTTTTTAATATTATTATTTACAATGGTGCGTCTAATATTTCTCTTTAATGTGAGAATTGATTACATTACATTCAAAAAGAATAATTAAGATTTAATAAATAAATCACTATTGGGCTTATTTTGGAAAGCCCAATATAATTTTTAAAATAAAAAGCCCAAATACACTCGCCGGAATATATTATCATCGCACGGCGGAAGTGATAGACGAAGAAGAAGAAGAAGAAGAAGATGGAGAAATCGAAGAAGACAGATATGATGTTCATCGCCTCCATCAACGACGACCTTCTACAGAACATTCTCCAAAGGTTACCCGCGAAACCGTTTGCCTTCGCTTCCTGCGTCAACCGATCATGGAACATCGTCTGCAATCACATCCTCTCTCGCCCCAAAATGGTTTCCGCTTTCTCCAGAAACACCGATCAACTCGTAAGCTTGAGAAACCCCCCAATTACATTATCTCTTGTCAAAGCTTTAATTTTGACGACACATGTAATAAAAGAGGAATCTTTTAGTGTGAGTTTACTATTCGTTTTTTAATGACAGGAAGCTGTAGAAGAAGCACTTGACAAAGCTTTGTCTGAACCAATTCGACCAGATTTCGTCATTGCAAACATTACATGTGGGAACATGGATGTAACTTTGAGTCTGGTAATGCTTCTTGTTTCCTGTTGTTCTATCTTTTTGTGTCCATTGATTCTAATGATGTTAATAAATGCTCATGGATGTGTTATGTATGTTAGATAACCAAAAGAGTGGGAACAAGGGTTCCTGTTATTGTATCTATCGTTGAAGGAGTATTGGGGAAAGAAGCGTGTAACGACAAGGCTGGAGAGGTTTTTGATTGTTTTTCAGATTTTCTCAAATAAATGATTTGAGTTTTTTTGTTTTTGTTTTCTAAGCTTATTATCATGTTTACAGGTCAAACAGAATGATCAAGGCATGCACATTAGTCCAACTTTTGCTATACTGTTGACCATTGGCTACTTGCCAGGAATTAAAGCCGACGTTATTCCTGTAATTCAAGCAAAAGAGGTATATATTTAACAACCTTTATGTGTCCTCAACATTGTAATTTTTTTTTTTTTTTTTTTTATCGTCTTGGATGGATTTGCTTCATTTTCTTACAAGAGTTAAAGAAAGTAACATCTAGTTTAGTGGACTATCCATGTATCATAATATGCTTTTCTCTTATAAATAGAGTTGGTATTGTTGATATCTTTGCAGGAATCTGAAGCGATGATTGGTGACAAATTTGTGATGGATATTAGGAATTTCGTGTCTGCGGTTTCAGATCATGCTGCACCACCCTGTCTTATGCTCTTCGGGGTGAACTAGACTTTTTTGTCTTCCACTTGTGTCATACGTGTGGATTGTATTCAATTCTATGCTTATGTGTTTTTTTTTTTTTTTTGTCTTCGTGGTTTATTTTGTAGGAGGATACTCATGCCACAGAACCTATCATTCGAAAATTGGGTATGAGTACTGCCTTATGGTACATTTCTTTTTTTGTCTTCTAAACTCCGGAGCAAGAAGAAGATGATCATTCAGTGACTTATTGACACATCATTATATTTGCTGTTATTGTACTGTAATTTGTTTGCATTGCAGACTATGCCATGCCCGCAGAAACCATTATTGTGGGGAATCAAAAGGGCGAGTTTTTACATAAACGTGCTAATGAACTAACAACTGTTCAGTTGCATAAAGACGAGAGCAGAGTTCTTGCAGGTTTAATCTTCGCAAGAGATAGACACAGACCCATTCGTAAGTCTCTGGTCTTGACATCTTCTACTTGAGAACCAACATCAAGAGACATTTGTTGTGCTTTTACCCAAGTGTTTCTCAAACTGTTGACCTAAATGAAACAGAGGCTGGGAGAACTCAGTTTCACACTGCAATATCAAGAGGAATGTCATCGGTTGATTTGAGGTACAAGGTGGCTAATGCCATTGTTTGTCTCCCTAGATGGCCTGCTACACTTACGACTGCAAAAAGAATCGGAGAAGCAGAGGTTCTTAATGGAGAACAAATCCTTGATGACATAGAAGCGAGTCTGGTACGCATATGAAACCATTCTTTATCTTTTCTCAAGACTTGATAACTTAATTTTTTTTTTTTTTATGAAATTCAGTTAGTAAACCCGCTCTGGGAGGCTGATCCATACATCGGGGTGATAAAAAGAAGAAAATACTCAGTTGGTTTGGAGGAGAAGCCAAAGATCATTGCCTCACTTGTGTTTCATCAAGTTACTGGGTAAAGATTCATTACATGAATCATTTTTCTTTTGAGTCCCGTTTATGTGTTTATTTTTGGTTTTTTTTTTCAGAGCCGATGAACAGTATCTTACAGTCAAAGGCGCTGGAATCAAAACCGGTGACCATTTCCAAGTTTACATCCCTGATGTCAAAGTGGCTGAAGCATCACTCAATGCTGTATCTTCTCAGCTTAGAAACTTAATGTCCAAACCGAATCAACAGGAAGTTGTTGGAGGTTTTGTTTTCGCTGATACTGGACGTGGTGACGCCTTCTTTGGTCGTCCAAACGCAGACAGCTCGCCGTTTCTGGAGAACTTCCCGGAGTTGCGTTTTGGTGGTGTATTCTGCGACGGTGAGATCGGAAGAGGCTTGTTCGTGGAGGAGGAGGAGGAAGAAACTAGCAGTCAGAGATGTCTTCATGTTGTTAGTTCTGTGTATCTTATTGTCTCGTATGCATGTTCTTAATCCTAACATGTCTGTTTTCTTTATGTTTTTAAAGAGATTAAAGACTCTAATTTGAAAGCAAAACTTTTTTATTTAAAGTTATATAGATAAAAGTTAAAGCATATTGTCAACCATAGTATAGTAGTACATATTGAAATATAGTTGATATCTTCCTCTGATTATGATATACATAAACTCCGTTTTGAAATTCGTATAGTACTGGTTGTGAGTGAGAGCTCTCGTAGCTTACTTCACGGTTTAAACCAATTAGGATCAAACAAAAGAAAACGGCGAGAGAAAACACAGAACCAATTTCATTCCGGTCTGTTTTTTTTTTTGTCAATCTGGGTACGGGTTGGATCGGTTAGCTGTAGTCAATCTATACCAGGCCCATCTATTATGGTCCAGTAAGATTGCCTCTACTCGATCTTCTCTGAGCATGACCAGCAAATATCTTTTTTTTTTTGATGTAATAGTAATGTTGTTTAGATTTAACACCTTTCTCATCTATGAATGTGAAGCCTTTCTTCTTGATTGTAAAATTGTAATCTCTGTGTTCGGAGATGATGATGATAGCGAGATTTTAATCCTTTGGTCAATGTGTGAGCATCATTTGCTTCCTTCCTATGGAGTTGTGCATGTTGGCTACTTTGTGATGATGAGCTCAAACCTGTTGAGAGGATGGGTTGTACAGTTTTATGGGTTTAAGCTCAAAGTTCAAGAGAGGATGACTAGGCAAATAGCGGAGACATTGTCACCACAGGTTAATCGTGGTGGCAGAGGCTGAGCATACTTGTATGATCTCTAGGGGAATTGAGAGGACGATACTCATGCCACAGAACCTATCATTCAAATATTGGGTATTAGTACTGCTTTATGGAATTTTTTATAAAGCAAATGATTGAAACATATCATTCTTTTGTTATTATTGTAATTTAATTTGTTTGCATTGCAGACTATGGCCATGCCTGCAGAAACCATTATCGTGGGTGATCAAAGGGGGGAGGAGTTTTTACATAAACGAGCTAATGAATTAAGAAATGTTGAGTTGCATGAAGACGACAGCAGAGTTCTTGCATGTCTAATCTTCGCAAGAGATAGACACAGACCCGTTCGTAAGTGTCTGTTTGCTTTTTTAATATCATCTACTTGAAAAAAAAAACAATTCTACATCAAGAGAACATTTGTTGTGTGCCTAAATGAAACAGAAGCTGGGAGAGTTCAGTTTCACACTGCAATATCAAGAGGAATCTCACCGGTTCAGTTTCATTATATCCCTACAAATATACAACCAAAGATCACATGAGTCTCTCTGTATAACTGCATTTGATTATAGCATTAGGCCGTGACAAGAGGGATAGAATTACAGTAGTCTAATTTTACACTCATCAACATTTATATGACATGTTTACATGTACCAGAACATAGTTCCCTGGTGATTGATGATGTGTTAGTTTACATTTTTATCTACGAAATCCTAAAGAGACCAACACAACACTTTCTTGAATTAGTATTGAGAATATAGCTCTTATATTTTTTTTTTCTGTCAACTTAGCTCTCATATTTATATAGTTAATCCACGTTTTAGTTGCCAAGAGAAAAATAGAGTTTTACTAATTTTGCACAATCTCAATGGATTCTACGAAAGCAATTATTTTAATTGATTTGACATTACATAAGACTTGGAACATGAATATAAAGTTTTCTAAAGCTAAACGATGGTCCACTTGACTCTCAATTTTACTTGTGTGCAGGCATGGGAACAATGTGTGCACAATTATCTTTGATAAGAGGTGGAAAGAAAGGGTTCAACGGAAACATATGAGGCCAACAGTTAGCATCAATGGTTGAAAATGCTTTGCAACACGCGACTCCAAGATTGCCAAATTTTCCGGAGAATACTGATTTGTAGAGCTCGAGTACGCATCCATGTACGTTTAAGAGAGATGACCAACATTTCTCGATGTTGATAGGAGACTGTGGTGGTCGTTCATGAGCTGCTACAACTGGTGGAGTCATCATACATGCAACACATAAGACTACAACTAGGACGAAGGAGGCATTAGCTCTTGACTTGATTTCCATTTCTTGCTTCTTTTCACTTTGATGCTTGTTGTGTGGTTTGGCTATGTATGTGAAGAAACTTAGTATATATAGAGTGAGAAATGGGATGTTAACGTACGTAATTAATTGATACTTTAGCCAACGGAAGAGACTTAAATGATTCTCAAGTAACCCATGTTGAGTAAAATATATAACATCATTTTTGTTTGACCAAAGTTCATTTTCTGTCAAAACGTTCTTTGTCTTGTCCAACCACCATATAGTTAAGTTCAAATGTTTTTGTTTATTTATATTGCAAATCTTTGCTTGCTAACACACAACAAAACAAGAAGTCATCGCTATTATCACTCGGGCATTGTCCAGCCAAAATCAGTTTACAAAGAAACGAAAAAAAATGAGAAGACAAAGATTCAAATGTTTGATGTTCTTCAGCTACTTATTGCAAAATGCCGAGATCTCATACAATAGATAAAGCACACAAAACCAACAAGAGAAGCTTTTGAAGAAAGAAAACGAAGCTTCTAAGGAGACACTCTTAAACAGCGATTCCAAGGGACTTCTTGAACTTCTCTACCTCTAAGTAGACAGTGGAGTAAGGCAAGAACTCAGAGAAGTAATCTCCGCTTAAATGGTTGATGGCTACAGCGAGTTTCGGGATCTCTAAGGTTTCTTCGTTGGTTAGCGTTCTTATGAACCTTGCTGGATTGCCTCCCCATAGTTCACCTGATGGGATCCTTCTTCCTGGTGGAACAACCGAACCAGCTTCCAGTATCGACCTGGTCTCGACCAGCGAACCTTCCATTAGTATAGAGTGTTGTCCAATGATGCACTCTGGTTCGATGGTACATGATCTTAGAAGACTGTATGCACCCACTGTCACGTATCTGTCGATCAACGTCTCTGCTGGTAGTCCTGAAAATTCAAAAAAATAGACGGCAACCCCAAAATCAAATTATGAATCATCATTATCAAAAACCAGAACTTCATAACAAAAACGTAAAGACTTTTTCGTGTATTATGGTGACATATAACTAAGACAAGCTCTAGCCTTTGACCAGTAGAACCAAAACATGATTAGTTAAGATAATGTTGGTGTTGTTCAGAAGTCCAAATACATTTCCACATTACAGAGAGCCTAACCAAAACAGGCTGACCTGTCTTTAACACTGACTCTTGCCTTAAACTGGGATCAAACAAACAAAAATAGACGGCGACCCTAGAATCAAAATTTGAATCTTTAGAAAAAAGAAGTAAAGACTTTAGTGTATAATGGTGACACATGACCAAGACATGCTTTAGCCCTTGACAAGTAAACCTACAGTAACCGAAACATGACTGAATAGATACTGTTAGTGTGTCCTAAAGCTCTGATACATTTCTTTCACACTGACTCTTGATTTAAACTTGGAGCAAACAATCAAAAAATAGACGGTAACCGTAGAATCAAAATTTGAATCTTCAGAAGAAAAAGGTAAAGACTTTATTGTATAATGAGTGATAACACGACCCACAACATGCTCTAGCCTTTGACAAGTAGACCTATAGTAAACGAAACACCATTGAATAGATACTGTTGGTATGTCCTGAAGTCCAAATACATTTCCACATTTGCAGAGAGCCTAATCAAAACAGACTGGTCTCTCTTTGACACTGACACATTGCCTCGATGCTTAGAGACAAGCTCTTGAGTTTATCAGAACTTGGTTCTGGTCACGAGTAACCAGAAAGCTAAATCCTTTGCAGAAATCCTCTCAATAAAGTCATAACCTTTACTTAGACATTGTTCCAAAAAATATCTGCTAGACAGCTTCCTACTTGCTACACGAGATGATCGATAAGGTACAATGTGTAACTCAAGAGAACACTATCAATGAACCTGTTGGTGAAGACCACGCGGCATGGACAACACACCGTTCCTGAACATTCGAGCAGAACCCCAAAGTGATCTTGTTGAGATCCCCTCGCAAAACGGCGCCGTTCCAGACCGAAGAACCGTCCCAGACCGTGACCTGACCGGCCAACACTGCGTTGGGTGCCACGTAGGCGTCGACGGCTACCTTCGGAAGCCACTGTCCCAGAGGAACGATCTGCCTCTGTCCTCTGTAGTCCCATTTCGCACGATCCGGCGATGGAGACGGCGTCAGTTTTGGCTTCGGCGTCTCCGTATTCCTCGCGACAGCCGCTTCCGCGGCGAAGAAGCGACGGATCAGGTTGGGAGTTAGTCCTCCTCTCCGAGAAAATCGAGCTATTGAAGTCGCCATTACTGTGGATTTTGGATTCTTGCGAAGGCGAAACAAAGAGAGAAAAAAAAAACAATATAGAGAGATTAGCTGAAAGTAAACGAGATCCAGATTGGGCTTTTCATGGGCCTAATTACAGTAAGCTTAATTACAAATTGAGGTTTATCATGATTGCTTTAAAGTGGGTTTGATTTCGCGGCACATAATTCTATTGACCTTGAGGAAAAATAAAGAAAAGTCACTAAAATGAAACTAGATGATGGGGTATTCAATTTAGAAGTTTCCTCTGAATTTGAGAGAATCTAAATCTAAGGAGAGATGGTGTATTGAATTTGAAATTTGAAGTGATTTGATTTTTAATTAGTTTTTAGATGATTGTAGAAAAATTTGAGAATTTTGCGTGATTTTTATTAAACAATTATAGAATCTCATCTAAAACAATGTGATTTGGATTATTATTTTTTTAACTAAGAAACTTATTTCCAACACTCTAAAAACACTTGAAGCATTCTAAAATCTTTAACTTAAATTTTGTTCAATAACAGTTAAATTCAGAGTGTTTTATGAAATGACAAGTTCAATAACACCAAATTTTAAAATCTATACTATTAAAGCAGAATCTTTCTTATGATTATGCCCATGAATTTTCCAGTTAATTACAAAACTTGCCAGTAACATTTAACTTCAATATAAATATTATCTATTTAAAATAAACAACTGAATATTTCCTATATCTATGGTAACTAATCTTTCCATATTTTGTGAATGATAATATTTCTAATTTCTATGCAATCTATACTGTTCATTTAGTTTAAATATTTAATACTCGAACCATTGGTTATACTAGAATAATCTTCCATTTTTCAAAATTAAATATAATTCTTTTCTAAATTGATATTACGTAAATTTTATAAATGTATGTTCTTAAAAACTATAATTTTACATAAATCCTAATTAACAATTTCTAATTATTTTTAAATTAATATTTAAAAACTTAAAATAAAGTTGATTTTCGAAACCAACCTATAATAATAAGTTGACATTTTTACAATTACTGTTTTTCAGGTTAATTCATCTAGTATACACAATATTTATCAAGTAGAAATGAATTGAACATTTAGATTTTTTTAATTTCTATTATAAACTAACAATCAGATTAATAATTTTATTAACAAAACTAATCCCGCGTTTTTTAGAGCGCAGGTTAACATCAATGTCTGAATAACACTGGTCGTGTGTAATAAACGCTTATAAACTCGTGTGTTAATGCCTAGGCCCATAAATATTCAAATAACCATAACACCCTTTCCAAAATGGGAAACAAATCATTGCTCCACGCGTCATTAGGTTGCAAATCTCGAGGATACTATTGTAAAATTACCAAATACAAAAAGTTTCCCAGAATAAAATAAGAAGAGACGACCACAACAACTTGCATTAGCACAAAAAAGGCATCGGGAATCAAAGAATCCGATTGGGCGAAGGGGAAGAGAACGTACGTTTCTTTCGCTTTCTCACCACTTTCCCCGGGGAACCAATCTCTCCTCCGTTCGTCATCCTTTCTCACGAACATTTCAGAAAGACCAATCCACGACGGAAACTAATCTTAATCCCAACTTCGTCATCTTCCTCCTCGGTAATAGCTTTGATTTCACGAGCTTCTCTTTTGTTTGTTGATTCTCGTTTGCTCACCAGAATTTGCTAAGACTCTAATTCAAATCGGTTTCTGTTAGAGCGTTGACGATTCTTCCAAGGTTTGATTGATTCTATATATCATACATACAGTAGAAAAATGGCTAACCAAGACCGGTCATCGAGACGGAGCTTAACCGTCACGACTTCGTCATTGCACGGGAAGAATAAATCTATGGACCTCGGCGAACGTGGCCTCGACACTGGCCGGAGATCTCTTAATATTTCACGTTCCACTTTGTAAGTCTCTTAACTCGGTCACAATCTTTGAATATTGAGAAACGTTGGCTTCTTTTTGTTTATGTATTAGCCTTTTTTAATGTTGGTTTATTAGGCATGATTCTGGTTCCTTTGAATACAAGTAAACTAATTGAAGCTATTGTGATTTGGAGTAGGGGTTTAACGGGAGGGGAGAGAACTGTTAAACGTTTAAGGCTGTCTAAAGCTCTTACTGTACCTGCAACAACTACTATTTATGAAGCTTGTAAAAGGATGGCTTCTCGCAAAGTTGATGCCTTGTTGTTGACTGACTCTAACGAAATGCTCTGTGGGATTCTTACTGACAAGGTACTACGCATGTTTGAATGGTTGAAACACTATACTTGTTTTGATCCTATGCATCGTTTTCCTTTCAGGACATAGCTACGAGAGTGATCTCACAGGAGATTAATGTCGAGGAAACACCTGTTTCCAAGGTTATGACTAGGAACCCGATGTTCGTTCTTTCGGAAACACTTGCTGTTGAAGCCCTTCAAAAGATGGTCCTAGGTTTGTTGGTGTTTGCCTTTTTAAGTTAAGAGTTTCCTGGAGTATGGATTCTTGATATCTTTATTGAAACTCTACAGGTAAATTCAGACATCTGCCTGTTGTTGAGAATGGCGAAGTTATTGCTTTGTTAGATATAGCAAAGTGTCTGTATGATGCAATTGCTCGTATGGAGAGGGCAGCTGAGAAAGGTAAGGCCATTGCTGCTGCCGTTGAAGGTGTTGAAAGAAGTTGGGGAACAAACACTTCAGGTGTGCCAGGAACTGAACTTTTACTACTACAATGATCCAATCTCACTTTCTCTTGGTTTCTTATACATGTTGATTTCTTTCTTTCATGTAGTTCCTAACAACTTCATTGAAACGCTACGAGACCGGATGTTTAGACCTTCTTTATCAACACTTATACCAGATGATACAAAGTAGGGGTAATCTCTTCCTTTTCTAATTAGATTCTTATTACAACATTCTTGAGTGGTTTAAGTTAACACTGGTGTTGGTTCAGGGTTTTGAAAGTCTCACCAGCCGATACAGTGCTGACTGTAGCAAAGAAGATGGTTGAAAAGCAATCAAGCTGTGCCGTCGTGATGGTCGAGGACAAGCTTCGAGGGATTTTTACGTGAGTTATCCTTTCTGTGAGGACCACTTGTATAAACTAGCTGATATGAACCACATATTCCCAACCACACTGCCTGATTCCAATAGTATTTAATCATGTATTTATTTGCATTTATGACTCTTACTAACTTGCTAACTAGATTATGCGGTGACTGAACTCTTTTGTCTTTCTTGTCAATACTTATTACTAGCTTCTAAGAGTTTTGTTTTTTTTATTTAGTTCCAAGGATATACTGATGCGTGTTGTGGCTGAGAATCTTCCTCCATCTGAGACTACAGTGGAACAGGTAGGATTAAGAGCTTAGTCTCCTTTTCAGGCTTATGTATTAATCAAGTTTCAAGGCTAAGTTTTGGATCAAATTTGATTCCTATTTCCAGTTGAGTTTAATTGTTTGTTCTTATTCATGAATGCACAGGTTATGACTGAAAATCCAGAATCTACGACAGTTGACACACCAATCGTTGAAGCTCTGCACATTATGCACGAGGGAAAATTTTTACACCTTCCTGTTACGGACAAAGGTAAAAATTCTGTTACATTTTGATCACAAGTCTTATGAAGACACCAACTAGGCAAAACTGTCTGTAAACAACAAAAGGATTTCCTGATTGCAGAAGGGGATGTAGTTGCAGTTGTAGATGTAATCCATGTAACTCACGCTGCTGTCGCCACAGTAAGTGTCAGATCTTTAGACTTCTCACTGTTCTCTTGTTTCTAGAGACGTCTTTTCAATATCGTGGTTACTTTTTGATATGATCAGGCTGGAACTACTGCGGGAATAGGTAATGAGGAGACAAACATGATGATGCAAAAATTTTGGGATTCAGCAATGGAGTTATCTCCTAATGAGGAAGATGAGGACACGAGAAGGTCATTTACCTTGACTCTGCTTAAACTGCTAAAACTTGTTTCTTTTTGAATTGAGCTTAGTTTGCTGACTTTGTTGGCAAACATGGGAACATTGTTTTCAGTGAGAGCTCCTTGAAAGTTGCTTCTGAAGCTGAGACAGGGAAATCATTCCCTTTGGCAAATACATTTTCTTTCAAGATTGAAGACAAGAACCACAGAATGCACAGATTCATAAGCGGTAACCAAACTCTGTCTTTGTTCTTCAGAGCAAGCAAACAGTTTTAGTCTTGTGTGTAATACTCACATGGATTGGTTCTTAAACTGCAGACACTCGTAGTTTGACAGAAGTAGTAACCGCTATCCTTCAGAGAGTAGGAAGTGATATCGACCCAGACAACTTACCCCAAATTTTGGTACGTAAATAACTTCTTCTAGTGTTCAATGATGGAATCCTTTTTTTCGTCTCCCTTGAAGTGTTGGAATGATGGTTATAATCTGCAGTATGAAGATGAAGACCACGACAAAGTGTTGTTGGCCTCAGATAGTGACCTTCAAGCAGCCATAGACCATGCCAAATCAATTGGCTGGAAGGTAAAGTAGATATAAATGAAAAGATTGAAAATGAGATCCTTGTGAGTTCCTTTTTTGATATCTGAATTGATTGGATCATTTATATAAATTGCAGAGTTTGAGATTATATTTGGATGATTCAAAAGGAGGTAAAGGAGCAAGAAGAAGAAGGAGAAGAGCAACAGTATCAGGAGAAGCAATGGAGTATGTACAGACAGACGCTTGGGCTGCTGCTTACAGTGGAGTTGCGGCTGGTGCAGCATTAGTAGCTGGTCTTGGTTTCATGGCTTATCTCAAGAGAGCTGGACAGTGACTTCTCAGAAGGGCAATCAAGTCCTCTTACAGATCGATACAAACAAAAAAGTGTGATGCAACAGGAAACAAACAGGTTTTGATGATTTTCTGAAATAATTTTATATACAAAGTCATCTCTGAGATTTATTCTGGTTTCCTTTTTGATGTAAACTTACATTTTAGAATCTTGTCTAAAGTAAAAAAAAAAAAAATCAAACAGAACAAGGGCTTTGCCATGTGGAGATATCAGCTATAAGTTCTCGAAACTTTTCGATAAGTTCTTTGACATGAACATTCTTGTTTGCAATCTCCTGCCATTCACGAACGTTGAACACTTTAAACCAAACCAGATGAAGAAATCACTAAACATAATTGTCATGGTTTGGTAAAGATTAAAAAGCTTGCGGGAGAAACCATCTGGTGGTGGTGAGTCCAGAGTTCTTCAATAAATGAAACGTTAACTGGCCTCTCCATATGATTTGTATAACTCTTCAGTTTCATACATCATGCAGTTTGTCTGTTCATGGTTACTGTAGATGTAATAGAAAGTTATTAGTGGAACTACTTTGATTAATCATACATTAGGTTTTTAAAAAAAAGGCAAGACTTAGTTCACACACTAACTTTAAAATTAACTTATTATAAGGGAGAACCAGACAGAGTTTTGTTTTGAAATAGATAGGATCTATAGAGATAAAAGAAACAAAAACTTTGATACTAAAACAAGAAACATCGATGTTTTTTTTTGTGTTGTGAAATCTCCATTCTGCAAAGCTTTCAATCTATATGTTCTTTAGTTTTTCGAACAAAACCAAATGTTTCACAAAACCAAGTCAAAACCTTCAGGTTTCCAATGTCAGTGGCAGCAGCATCTTTCAAGCATCTGTTGTTCTCCCTTTCTGCAATGGAGGCATCAAGCTCAAGCTCCTGAGAAGAAAAGAAAGTACAAATAAGTTTCACAGACATTATTAAAGTATTTAACTTTCAAAATCAAACAACATATGAAACACACTATACGTCTATACCTTGTTCTGGTTGTCTGTTACATTTTCTTTTTGAAGAGAGCATCACAAAAAATTTCAAACCCATTTATCTGCATCCAACCACCATTTATCTGCAACCCAGTCGGCATCTGGTTGGCCAAGAACATCCCCATGACCATTCTGATCTACCTAACCAAAATCAAAACAATCAAAAAATTTTTTTAAAAAAAACTTTAACACAACCGCAAAAAAGATCAAGACGAAAACACAAAAAAAATCAATAAGGGACGTGTCAAAATCGTGTGTTACATAACTGTGAATCTGTGATTAAAGCAATCAAATAAAAACAAGAGGAAACGTCAACTATGAATATGTGATTAAAGGCCCTTGTTTTTTTTTTTTTTTGTCACGAAAAAAAAAGGCCCCTGTTTTATATTATAAGATGCGGCCGAAAAAAGTATATATCCCCTAGATTTTTTTTTAGGTTTGGTGTTTTACAATTTTTTCTTTTTAATGAGTTTTTTTTTTCCATTTTATTTTAAAGATGTTATTGTGCAGAGAATATTTATGGTAATGTTATTAGTGCGATTCTGTTTTATTTTAAAGTAATGTACTATTAAAAAGAAAATTTCAGGAAATCTTGTATTTATTTAACATATTTTTCCAACCGCCGTGGAGAAAGAGCTGAAGAAAACGACTTGTACGAGTATCACGAGAAGACGCTCGTACCATTTGGGTTTGACTAGCTCCATCATTGTCATCAGATGCATCCTCTCTTATCTTTAAAACTCTCCCTTTTATTCTCTCCTTGTGTTCAACCAGTCATTTTGTAAAAGACAGTTTCTCTCAATATACTAGGCCTGCGAATAGGGCTCTGGACGACAGAAGCTCAGCTAAAAGACCTGCTAATGTATCTAGACAAGGTCAGATCATCACTATCTGATTTCAGTTTTGAAGAACTCGCAGTTCACTTGTGTTTTATTTTCTTCTGCACAGAAGGGTCAAGCAGTCGTACAGGAGAAAAAGGCTTCCAGTCTTTAATCGTCGAGAAGCTCCGTGCCCTTCTCAAGGAGAATGGCCTTCTAACAAAAGGAAGAAAGGCAAGTCAAAACATCTTTCACTCCCTATCTAGTATCTTAAAAAATATTGTTTTCCACTCTGTGATGTTGCTTCCTGTTGGTTTATCTTCTCTCTTGTTTCGCTGATCGGTTGATAACCTTTACTGGTCTCGCAGGATGAGGTCATTGCGCGTCTGAAAAATGCCAACCGAAGAATGAGAAAACGCTCTGGTGAAAATATATTTATCTTTAGGGGTTTTCAGGTAGCCAAAAAAAATGATGAAAACATTGTTGTTATCAAAAATTAAGGTGCTAAATTATGAATCTAGCTTTGGTTTGGTTTTGAGTTCATCAAAGTACTAGTGACTTTTGCAACACGTAAAACTCATCATGCAAGGGTTTAGAGCCGGTTAACATTGATTTCAGCTTTTTACCTGTCAAACCAGACCAAATGTGTAATGGAACTGATTATGATAATGGGAATTTTTGTCGAATTTTGTGTGATGGCTACTACAGCATAATATAATGTTAGTAGTTTAATACTCGCAAACGAAATAGTACTGAGATAGTAATGTGTAAATTGGACTAAGGAGAAGATAATATAATATCGAGCAAAGGAGAATAAGGCTAAACAAATTTGGCCCCAGGGAAGAAGTATGATCCTCCAAATAAATATTTTAAAATGTTTATTCAAGTTGTGTTTATCCTCCAGTTTTCATCTTAAACTAAATAAAAGTGATATTTTATAGACAAATAAATTTAGTTATTTAAGAATTTTAATGCCTATTTTTCTCGCTTATTGCTTAGGGTTTAGAATTTGAACTTTATAAATTATATTCTTAACTATTTTACTAATTTACAAAAGGAAATTAAGCTATTTGTTGATTTTGCTATAAGGTTTGGTCTATTTCCATTGCTCTTATTTTTTCATATCCAATTGTTATTAGAGTAGCGTCTATTTGTAGCATCATACGCCAAATGTTTGGTTCATTTTTTTAAAAAAACCGTAGCATCATACGCCAAATGTTTGGTTCATTTTTGTTTTAAAACCGTGTGACTCGAAACCATGAGCCTCTTTTTAAAACAAAACAAAACCCATGATAAGATAAACCATGAGCCTCTTTGGACGGTGAAAACGACAAAAATATGTGAGATCGAAATATAGAGAAAACCCACTTTAATTATACTGTTTTATAATGGCAATTCTTTTTGGTATTTGTCGTTCATAAAGACAAATAATTGTGTGTCAAATCAAAGCAAGAAGAGAGTGATCTTGAGAGATACTTCTGGTCAATTTTCGAATAAATGGAGACTTGGCGTAATAGTTATGAAATTATTGGACCCAATCATCTAGCTAGGGCCGTTTTATATCACTACGCGAGCCGGTGGCTCATCAGTCTCCCATATTTTGCATATGAGTTATATTTGTTAATGGGGTTTAGCTTCTCATATTCACATACATTTCACATACATAACAGTTTTCATGCCTCGTTCTTTGTTTTTAAAAACTCATGTATGCATTTATAATACATTAAATCTTTATTTTTTCATGCCATATACGTAAAAAAATATTAGTTGTGTATGAGAACACAAAAATGTAAGATATCAGTTTTGATCTGGCAAAACAAAAGATATTTCAGCTTTTATTTGTAAAATAATACTATGTTTTGCTGTTGATAAAAAACTATGTTTTGCTATTTTTCTTACTTTTACTTAGTTATTAATCTCTGCAAATACGAATTAGTTCATGAAATAATAGTAGATGTGTTTTGAATGAATAGGAAAATATGTTTATCAAAAACTTTAAAAAAGAAATTTAGATGAGAGAGAGGGTAAAATTTTATGAACACGCGGATGATTTTTGGGAAACACGAGCTCGAAAAGAAGTCAGTGGAAGTACTGGTTCTGACTTTTTCTTGAAGAGATTAATTCAGCTTTCAACACGAGAACCACGTGCACAATAATGATACTAATGAGTTCGATAACTAGTAGACTAGTAGTCAGTCACACAAAAAGTGTATATTTATTGGTTTTCTTTACCAGTTCAATAATATCTTGCAATTATTTGTTTTTTAATTTCGGCTTAGGAATTTCATCAACGTGCTTGATCTTATCCGACACATCCATGTTTATTCTGGCGTATACTCAAACAGTGAAACCTAACCTACACTCTTGTCCAAATTATTTTTTTCTTTGTCCAAATTATTTCGTTGTACGTAAATGTAAAATCCAAATTCAAATTTAAAGAGATAATTCGAAAACTTATCAAGATTGTGTTCAATTCGGGACCCGAATTTAAAAGAACATATTCTCATTAAAAAAAACTATACACTGCACAGACCAGTTCCACTATGTACTAAACAAATGTTTATTGCATATAATATAGCTATATATTTGATATTCCCTTCATTCAACAAATCTACAGGATCTCCTACGAATCAAAGTTCACTATTTGACAAAACTGACAGATCATTCATTTATATCACGTACTGACTTAATTAATGATTGCTAGGATTTGAATTAAACTAGGTTATTAAGCTAACGCGATTCTAAACGAATATCTATAGTACTAATCCAGTGTGGCGAATTGATTTCATTATTCCTTTTTAATTACATGTTGCTTGTAAATACACGCTACCAACAAACTTACAACTTAAAATTAATTATTCTGTTGGCATCAAATATAATATTAGACTATAACTTGAGACCTGAGAGACACCGCTAAATTCGTTTGACAGAATCAAAAACCACTAAATTCAATATTGCAATATATTTTTATCATTATTTCATTACGTTATAAGTTTAAAAATATCTGAAAAAACAAATTAAACGTTTTGTATTTTCAGTGTCTGAGGCGTGTCTACATTTCTGATGAAATTTCGGCTGGAGATTTGGCCACCAGTGCTGAGAGTACTGGCTTGTCCTTGTCCTTGTCCACATCAATGTATTATTTATTTCCTTGGGTCAATGAGTGATTGCATTGCTGCGTCTATGAATATGTGGTTCAATATTTTCTTTATCAGCTTAATTATACGTTTTGACAACAAATACAACGAGCTTACACATTTTCTATTTTTGTTGTATTCTTTTGGAAGTGGCATATATGATATATATCAATATATGATAAAGAAAAAAACAATCTAGCGGGTTCTACTTCTGCTTATACAACTTGTTTATGTTAATCGATACAAGGTTAGAGGCGGGTCCAATTTGTGAGGAGTAGGTCTGGACACGGATTGGATATCCGAGTTTTCGAAGGTATTTGTGATTTGCTTCGAATGCCATGGATATCTAATTTTTCGATTTGCTTTGCTTCGAAAAATACGGATATTCGGAAAAACGGATATTCGGAAAATAAATAAATATTTGCGAATATTTACGAATACTTACGGATATCTAATCTGTTTTGATGAATACAAATAATCTTAAAAGATCGATACAAGTTTGTTTTATAAAATATTTTTTTGCATGATATATAAAATAAAAATTAAAAGAAGTAGTGAATCTACATATTTTTTAAAAAAAATTAAACTTAATTAACAATTATAATAACACAAAACTTAAGAAAAAATTATAATTATCATAAATTTTCTCTCTTCCTTTTATGTAATACTTTTTTATATAAGTAATAATGTGAATATAATTTGTCAAATCATATGTTAGAATAATAATTATATACTTTTATACATTTAAAACTTTAAAATATAATCAAAATATACATGTATTTATATATTGCCGGATCGGATCGGATATTCGCTTTCTAAAATTTTAATATTTGTGATTTGCTTCGATTTTAACGGATATTGATTTTTAGTATTTGCTTTGCTTCGAAAGTTTACGGCTATTCGGAATTTTTGGATCGAATCGAACCGAATAACGAATCGAATCACATTTTAATGCCCAGCCCTAGTGAGGAGTGGTGTGCTTACACTCAATCAATTTTTTAAAAATATACTAATTCACTGTTGTAAATAATTTTTTATAAGCTCAATTAGTAACCTTTGCATCATGAATCACGTGCTTGCGTGAGTTTGAGTGAATTCATGTTTGATGCCCCCATTTCCTTTCTCACTTGTATATTTTTGTTTTCTTTTCGATATACGTATGCATAATAGATAGTTATATATTTTACCCAGCATGTTTTTCTTTTTATATTGTTGTCGATATTTAATGATTTATTGAATATGTGAATAGTTAGATGATTTGTTTCCTATATATTTCGATTTCTTTTTACATTATAGTGATTTGACAAATATTTGAGGAAGAATTTTTTTTGATATGTCAATTTAATTATATAGTTAGTTAATATAGTTTATTATTCATTTTGGAGTTATTTTATTTTGTCTCAGTAAAATGTGTTTGTGAGGATTGAGACTATACCAGATAAACCTAATTTAAAAGGTCACAAAAATACGTATGGCTAAAAAAGATCTAAATCTACATTAGATGAATAATATAAAGACAGACCAAAAAGAGAACATAAAGAAATGAAATAATCATTTTTATTATGTCGTTTTCTGGACTAATATGGTCGGAGCCACAACTTGTATGATTATCCTATCATATATATATATAGTTCCTATACTGATCAGGAACACACATCAAACAAACATAACTCAAATTACCAGAAGAAGAAACAAAGAACTCCAAATATGGAAATTCTCACTGCAGTTCTCGTTCTACTTATAGCCTTACTAATCTTCTCTAAAGCCCTAAAACCACAAAACGAAAACTCCACCGAGCTAAAGTCGTATCCACTCATTGGCTCGATCCTCTCCTTCAACAAAAATCGCCACCGTCTTCTCCAATGGTACACCGACCTCCTCCGTCTCTCTCCATCTCAGACCATCACCGTCGATCTCCTCCTCAACCGCCGAACCATCGTCACGGCCAACCCCGAAAACGTCGAGCACATTCTCAAAACAAACTTCTGTAACTTCCCTAAAGGCAAACCTTTCACCGACCTCCTCGGAGACCTGCTCGGCGGTGGGATCTTTAACTCGGACGGCGAGTTATGGAGCTCGCAGAGGAAACTCGCGAGCCACGAGTTTACAATGCGTTCCCTTAGGGAGTTCACTTTCGAGATCCTCCGTGAAGAAGTCGAGACCCGCCTCGTTCCCGTGCTTTCCTCCGCCGCGCACGGAGGAAATACGGTGGATTTTCAGGAGATCTTGAAACGTTTTGCTTTCGACGTAGTTTGCAAAGTCTCTTTGGGTTGGGATCCGGATTGTCTGGACTTGACCCGACCCGTTCCGGCTCTTGTCGAGGCTTTTGACGTAGCGGCGGCGATCAGCGCACGCCGCGCGACGGAGCCGGTCTACGCCGTGTGGAAGCTGAAGCGTCTTTTGAACGTGGGGAGCGAGAGAAAGCTCAGAGAAGCGATCAAGACAGTACACACGTCAGTCTCTGAGATCATCCGGGCCAAGAAGAAAAGTCTCAGACTAGGTGGTGACGTGTCGGACAAGCAAGACCTCTTGTCTAGGTTTCTCGCGGCCGGCCACGACGAGGAAGCAGTGAGAGATTCAGTGATCAGCTTCATCATGGCGGGGAGGGACACCACGTCGGCGGCGATGACGTGGCTTTTCTGGTTGTTGAGTGAGAACCCTAACGTGGAGAAGAAGATTCTTGAAGAGGTAAGAAACCAGGGATCGTTAGGGTTAGGGGTTGAGGATTTGAGAGAAATGAGTTACATGAAAGCTTGTCTCTGCGAAGCGATGAGGCTTTATCCACCAGTGGCTTGGGACTCAAAGCATGCAGCGAACGACGACGTTTTACCAGACGGGACACAAGTGAAAAAAGGAGATAAAGTTACTTACTTCCCTTACGGTATGGGAAGGATGGAGAACGTGTGGGGTGAAGATTGGGACGAGTTTAAACCGAACCGGTGGTTTGAGGAAGAAGAAAATTACGGTACAAAACCGGTGTTGAAAAGTGTGAGCTCGTTCAAGTTTCCTGTATTCCAAGCCGGACCAAGGGTTTGTATAGGCAAAGAAATGGCGTTTATGCAGATGAAATACGTGGTTGGTTCGGTTTTGAGCCGGTTTGAGATCATACCGGTTTGCGAAAACCGACCGGTATTTGTTCCTCTCCTAACGGCTCATATGGCTGGTGGGCTAAAGATGAAGATCAGGAGGAGAAAGCATTAGCGAAGTCCCCATTTAATTAATCAAGTCATCATGTTCTTATAGAATATACAACGAATATGTTAAATGTGTGGTTCGTACATTAAACCAAATTAATATATGTGTGTGTGATTCACAGTTTTACACAGCTTGCTTTTGAATAGGAAAAATACATAATTCAACATTGTCGTATTACTGAAGTGGATACATTATATTAATCAGTTTGATAGACATATGTGTCTATACATTAAACAAATCGTGGGTGTATTTTTCTATCATCTAGATTTTTCTTTTTTTTTGAAACTTATCATCTAGATTTTTATTGAAAGATTTTAATGTATAATTTGTTAAAGTATATATGAATGAATTTTTAAACATGATAATTTAAATTGATAAGAATCCAGCAAATAGTAGGACATAATATTGGGGCAGATTACAGTAAAGATTGGTTCATACAGCGAAGAGATGGAACTAAAACACATCACAATATTGTCCTTTGTCCAATAAAACACGTACACACAAATCACAATACTGTCATCTTTACACTACATCCAAATCCATATTATTAAACTATTTGCTCCAGTGGTCATCTTTTTGCTGCAAGGGACAAGTGACAAGTACTGGGACATATAAACTAATTTGATAGCATAATTTTTTAGAGTTTGTAATTTTGAAAATTTATTTTCTATTTTGTTATTTCAATTTAAATTTCTCAAGTAACATTATCTCAAGTTATTTCAGCTTTAGTTTTCCAAGTAATTGTATTTGAGTTTCTTGATTTGTCTTTATATCTTGTAAACACAGACCAACAAAGCTTGAGATACAAATCATTATCCTCTTCACATCTTTTGTTATACTACTGATCGTATCTTAAATTATTTGATAGTTCCATTATATAAACAATGAATGCGATGGTGCAACAGACGAGATTTGAAAACGATTTTGATTGGTTAGCCAGAAGACCAGAACAAAAGACGAAATAAAATATTTGGATTGAAAATAAGATACAATCAATGTAGGTCCTATTCAAGGTTTTGTTAAAATAATCAAGGTAAAACAAGTCTTTGTCTGTCCGAAATTAAACTATTTGAATGTGATAAGTGACAACTGTAAATGTGATTTTTCAATTTTAGGTTCGGAAGATAAAACACTTTTGAAAGTACCAAAAAGATTATAGTAAACTAATAATAGGGGATTGTATAAAGAGTAGTAGTCGCGTAAGCATAAGAACGGAGAAGAAAGCAATATGTCTACTTTCTCAGCCTAAATATATAATAAAACTCTTTCTTCTTTGGGACAGACCAATAAACCGAGTCTTGAACCGGTTTTCTATAAACAGGTGAATTCTAAACCGGACACTAGGGTTTATGGACTTTAAATCATTCGCCGAAAAAAAACCGAGTCTCGACAAGAAGGACTCATCATCCACCAATCTAGCTTTTTCTAGGGTTTTGGACGGTAGCAGTATCTTGAGAGTTTGTAGAGAGACATGGACAGAATCAGTAGGTTATCAGATGACTTGCTGGTCAAGATATTATCCTTTCTCCCAACAAAAGTTGCAATCTCCACCAGCATCTTGTCTAAACGATGGGAGTGTGTTTGGATGTGGTTACCAAAACTCGAGTACGTTAGCAGATGTTCTGTACGCAAGGGTTTCAAGTGTTTGTCTGATTACGAGAGTTCACTACGGTGTTTTCTTGACAGAAGTATGCCATTACATAGAGCTTCGATCATTGAAAGCTTCCGTCTCGATTTAGCTTATTCAGGTTGTAAACCTGAAGATATCAAACTGTGGATTGCAATCGCAGTTTCTCGTTTCCTACGTGAGCTTGACGTTTCTTATCTTGATCATCCGGACAACAAGAACAGCATATTACCAAGTAGCTTGTACGCCTCCAAATCTCTAGTGACTTTGAAACTTAGCGGCAACATTCTCTTGGATGTTCCTCGTATGGTTGGTCTTCCCTCTCTGAAAACTTTGCATCTTCAACATGTGGAGTACTTAGATGGAGAATCTTTTCGAAAGCTCCTATCTATCTGCCCTGTTCTTGAAAATCTGTTGGTTAAACTCTATGGTGGTTATGTCAATATGGGAAAGATCACGGTTATCGTCCCGTCTTTGCTGAGTTTATCAGTAGAAATACCTTTTAATGGTCTTCTAGATGGTTTAGTGATAGATACCCCTTCTTTGAAGTATTTGAAGATTGAGGATTATGATAATTATAATCACTCTTGTCTAATTGAGGATATGCCTCAGCTGGAGGAGGCATATCTAGATGTTAAATCTCCTGATATCGAGAGACTTATAGGATCAATCACATCTGTCAAGCGGCTTACGTTATCTTTGGAGGTAAATCAGTTAACTAACTGCTACCCATTAGTCTCGTTTATAGATTCATCAGTAAAAGTCTTGAATCAGTACTTCAGTAGTTGGAAAATTATTGAATGGTTAGAGTCACTTTACTTATCGACAATTGGTTTTAAGTTGAAAACTCATGATAACTTCGAATTTCAACATCAACACTCTCTACATTTTTCATTCGCATGCAGGCTATATATCGTGGCAGGTTTGTTTTTAACCAGCTTGAGCATTTGGAGCTATGCGTAGGCACTAACTGTGTGTCTAGTCTCCTTGTCCGGTTACTCGAAGATTCTCCCAACTTACGAGAACTAGACCTCTTTGAAATGGTAAGCAAGTGTTTTCGAGCTTTTGAGAGAGACTCTAATTAAATACATTCTACTTGTGGAAGACTTCCAATGTGAATGCCCAAAGTAAAAAAAAAAAATGGTCTAGTTCACACTAGTATATGGGTTTTGAGTCAACTGCTTTTGCTCGATCGCAGGATCATAAAAATGATTACATGGCTTGGTGGAACCAACCGGACACTGTTCCTGAATGTATTACATCGAGTTTGCAAACTTTCAGCTGGTCAGGGTACTATGGGATACCACAAGACAAAGATATTGTGGTTTACATATTGACAAATGCTTGTCAATTGAAGACTGTAACAATCTCGTCTGATAATATTTATACTCCAAAGTATGAGATGATCAAGGAGTTGTCACTTTCCTACCGAGCATCGACAACATGCCGACTCGTATTTGACTAAAGATCTTTTTATTTGTTTGAATGTTTTCGTTTATATAGTAGAATCCAACTCGAATTTTACCATTTGTGTCTTGTCGCCTAATAAAGAGCAGATTCTTCCTAATGTTACTTTATATTTTGACAAAATAAATTTATATGTCAAACCCACAAATAATAGTAATAATGTTTTTTTAGTTATTTGAAGCAAATAAAACCCAACCGAGAACCGAGAAAAAAAATAAAAAAAATTCTCTAATGGTTAACCTTAACCGAGGAACAAAACTAGGGAACCACCTATAGGCTATAGATCTGCGCTTTGTGTGATTTGATTTTTAGGGTTTCCAATGGCTGGGAAGGTTAACGCAGTGGAATCATCATCATCATCATCATCATCACCGGAAGGTGAGATCTTAGATTTTTTACGATTTATACTTTGCTTCAGTCAAATGTTTCGAAAATCTAATTCCCATAGAATTGCTTTTGTGTGATTTTTGATTTTTTTTTTCCTAGGGATCCCGATGGCTGGGAGGGTTAAAGAGTGCTACCGTTATCCGTTCTTGGAAGCTCTTAACAAAGGACGTGTCCGCCGTTATTTTGCGGACGTGTTGTATGAGATGGTGGATGATCCTTCAACGGATTCGATCGTGTCGTGGAGCCAAGACGGTAAGAGTTTCATCTTCTGGGATCAGGACAAGTTTTGCAACGATGTTCTTCCCAAGTATGGGCATAGCACGTCTCCAACGTTCATTGGTCGCCTTCACAAGATCTATGTAAGTAACTTATTTTGTTGACTCCTTTGGTTAACTTAATGTTTTGGATCTTTATTTCCCATTGTTCCTTGTTTTGTAGCGTTTTCGTAAAGTTGAGGAGTCTGAGCACTGCGAATACGCACACGATTACTTTGTGAGAGGCAAACCTGAGCTTACTGTGGAGATTGAGAGGCAGTTCCAGGAATGGTGTGCTCCGGTTAAGATTGACTTCAAACCACCAGGACCGGGTTACAAGGAGAAAAGGGAGAGGTTGAAGGCTCTCATGCTGGCCAAGAAAGCCGCCAGGAAACTCTCTATCTCCTAAGGAAACGGGGACCACACACCACACACCGCCACCACCTCTCTCTGTCTAATAAAATACTCTAATGCTTGCTTGCTTTCTTTGTGTCTTAAACTTCTATCTACCCTTCTGTTTGGTTATAACCTCTGAATATCTTTATGGTTTGCATCTTAAGTTTGTCTAGTGAATAACTACTTTGTCTTTCTGAACTGTTACTTAGTGGACTTGGTGCTTTCCCGTTTTATGAGATCAATCGGCTCTCTCTTCATCCAAAACATAGCTTATGTAGGGCACATAAAATTTATAATGTCTAATAAGTGAGCAATGCTTCCTGTCTATAGGTTTTTTCTAGCTCATGTTCGTGGCTCCCCAAGGCAATATCTGAAACAAAACTCACAAGTTGTAGCTCAGGTTCCTTGCTCCTGAAGGCAACACCTACCAAAGATATGTCCAGCTGTATCAAGGCGCTGTTTGACACATGTACTGTGAATGAACATTCATTTGTTACCGTTTGTAACCAATGGTAAAGCTACACATGTAACCTAGTTCCATGGCATAAAGATTGTTTTTGTGTGTTTCTTTTTGGATTTTCTTAGACAAACAGAAAATACAACTAAAAACTTAAAATCGTTGTTTCACTTTTTTTTTTTTTTTTTTACAATGAAATATTGTTATTCTATTTAAAATTTTAAATCTATTATTATTATTATTTTTATAAACTAATGTTTTTTACTAGAGTAGTAATGTGTAATATGATTTTTTTTTTTTTTTGTAACTGTGTGTAATATGATATTGGTAGACAGAGACGTGTAAAATCTTCATGACACAGATTGTTTTACGTTTTTTTTTTCTTTTTTTTTTATAGAAAAAAACAAAAATACAACTAAAAACTTTGATTAGTTTAAATCATTACCACGTCTCTAGCTACCAGTAACCCTTGATACTCGTCACAAATTCATTAAGACAGTATGCCTTTACTAATACTCGTAGTGTTGATCTTAGTACCCCCATGGACTTTGCATAGATTCTTGTTTGTGTTAGTGAAACAAAGCTTAGAGCTAAACAAGTCACCCTCAAATGGGAAACAAAGCTCTGTAACGATGGAGGGAGAGAATCAATCTTGGTTCGACTAAATTCACAAATAATTAATAGAAGAGAACCAAGTAAACCGAAATGCTCATGTTGGAATTGAGCAAAATACATGAACCGGATCTTAACGCGGTTATGTCCGAGGAAAGATTTTCTAGAAACCCATTGGGCCCATATCATCCAAGCCCAACAACAAAACTCGCCAATATAGTAGGTGAAGCGTCTCCGCTGCGTGGTGATAACGCGAGGAGATCTCCGTCACCACAGCAAGGTGAGATCTTAGATGTTTGCGATTGATATTCTGCTTCAAATCGAATGTTGAGTGTTGGAATAATAATCTAATTCCTGTAGATTTGGTTTGTGTGATTTGAAATTTTTGTTTTCAGGGATTCCAATGGCTGAGAAGGTTAAAGAGTACTACAAGTATCCGGCCTTGGAAGCTTCTCACAAAGGATGTGTCCGCCGTTATGTTGCGGACGTGTTGTATGAGATGGTGGATGATCCTTCAACGGATTCGATCGTGTCGTGGAGCCAAGACGGCAAGAGTTTCATCTTTTGGAATCCGGACAAGTTCAGCAGTGATCTTCTTCCCAAGTATGGACTCACTACGTTTAAAACGTTCACCGGCCGGCTTAGCGTCACCTATGTAAGCAACTTATTTTGTTGACTCCTTTGGTTAATGTTTTTTGGATCTTTATTTCCCCATTCTTCCTTGTTTTGTAGCGCTTCCGGAAAGTTGTGGAGTCTGAGCACTGCGAGTACTCACACGATTACTTTGTGAGAGGCAAACCTGAGCTCACTGTGGAGATTGAGAGGCAGTTCAAGGAAAGGTGTGCTCCTCGTAAGCTTGACATCGACCCATCAGATCCGCGTTACGAGGAGTGTAGGGAGAGAATAAGGGCTTTCATGCTGGCCAAGAAAGCCAACAGGACTCTCTCTATCTCTTAAGGAAGTGTGGACCAACCAGTAGCCACCACCATCTCTCTTCATGTTAATAAAATACTCTGATGCTTGCTTCTGTCTTCTTAATCTTTACTGTTTGGTCATGTTTTTCTTTTCTAGAATTAGCAGATTCGCCCCCCATCCTGTAATCATTACTATGTTGACTATAATCTGTGATATTTTGCTCATCTTTTTTTCCCTTGCAAACTCTTTCTGTTTGTTGAATGCCTTGGGAGCACCGAGCAATGCATTGATATATATATACAGCATAAGGTGGACCATTTGGTGGCTTACGAGCCACGTTCGCTAATCTGGTGACAAAGAATACAATCAGCTCATAAAGGAGAAGTCTTACCTTACACCAAGAGATCTTCTGCTTTGGCAGCTATTGACTACATTGTTTCACTTAGCAGCGATGTTTGGAGATTGTAAATATGGAAAGCATAAACTCTTTGATCTTTCAGAGAATCAGTCCTTATGTCAAACACAGAAAGTTTCTAATGCTTCCTTTAATAGAGAGAATCCCTCAGTTTCGGGATCAGAGATCAGTCGTGTGACTCGAAAGTTTCAGGGTAAGTCTCAAGGTCTTCCTGAGTCACGGAGAGGGCGGAGAGACGTGACCTGGTGGCTTAGCTCAGGTTCCTTGCTTCTCAAGGCAAATATTTGAAACAAAGCTCAGGACTTAGGGTTTAGCTCAGGTTCCTTGCTCTTGAAGGCAACACCTGTCAGACATGTCCGGCTGTATCCATTCGTTGTATGACACGTGTACTGCAAATGAACATTGTTCATTCGTTACGGTTTGTAATAAGAGAGTTAGTTAGTAGTCATGTCAAAGATGATATTGTTCGTCTATAACCAATGGTAAAGCTACACGTGTAACCTAGTTTCATGGCACAAAGATTGCTTTTATGTTTCTTTTTAGATGTTTGTAGACAAACAGAAAATACAACTAAAAACTTAAATTCGTTGTTTCACTTTATTTTTATAATAAAAGATTGTTATTCTATTTAAAACTTTTTATATATTTTCTTCTATATTACTTTTTTTACTAGGTAGTACTGTGTAAAATGATATTGTTCATTTATATAACCAATGGTAGTCAGAGGCGTGAAACTGGTTTCATGACATAAAGAGTGTTTTACGTTTCTTTGTCTTTTTCTAGAAAAAAATAACAAAAACACAACTTAAAAACTTTGATTGGTTTAAAACGTTACCACGTAATATATTAATTTAATTAACGTGATCATAATTCATAATTGAAATATCGCTTCTGTCAAACACTATCCGCCAAACAAAAAAGACCATCCATCCATCTCTAACCGCCGACAAACAATGGAGACGACGAAGAACAACTACAGCCGTTCGATTGACCATCCCTCCGGCTACGATCAACGGACAGGAATCTACCACAGCCTTCGCCCCTCTCTCTCCTTACCTCCCATCCACCAACCTCTCTCCACATCCGAGTACGTCCTCTCTCTCCTCCTTAACTCCTCTCCGCCGGCCACCGCCGGAAAAGACGTCGAATCCGTGACCTACCTCGTCGACGCGAGCTCCGGCGATAGCCTCACTTACGGAGAGCTTCTTCGCAAGGTTCGCTCTCTCGCCGCGTCTCTCAAAGAGCGGTTTACCTCCGGAGACGTCGCTTTCATCCTCTCCCCGGCTTCGTTGAACGTGCCGGTGCTTTACTTGGCTCTAATGTCGATCGGAGTCGTGCTCTCTCCGGCGAATCCGATCGGATCTGAGCTGGAGGTGAGTCACCAAGTCGAAGTCAGCAAACCGGTGATCGCATTCGCCACGTCACAGACGGTTAATAAGCTCCCTCCCGGTTCTTTCCCTCTCGGAGTCGTTTTAATGGACTCTCCCGAGTTTCTCTCCTGGTTAACTAAACCGGAATCGGAAAATTCTCTAATTAATCCGGTTCGGGTCAACCAAACCGATCCTGCGGCGATTCTATTCTCCTCCGGTACCACGGGGAGAGTCAAAGGCGTTCTCCTCACTCACCGCAACATAATCGCGTCGACGGCTGTCTCTCACCAACGATCGCTCATCGATCCCGTTGACTACGACCGTGTTGGACTCTTCTCGCTGCCGCTCTTCCACGTGTTCGGCTTCGGGATGATGATCCGAGCCATCTCGCTCGGAGAGAAGCTCGTGCTTCTGCAGAGGTTTGAGCTCGAGGCGATGATGAAGGCCGTGGAGAAGTATAAGGTCACTGGCATGCCTGTGTCTCCGCCGTTGATCGTGGCGTTGGTGAAGTCGGAGCTGACGAGGAAGTACGATCTGAGTTCGTTGCGGTCGCTGGGATGCGGTGGTGCTCCGCTTGGGAAAGATATCGCCGAGAGGTTCAAGAAGAAGTTCCCAGGCGTTGATATTGTTCAGGTTAATATAAAACTATAAAGGGTTTTGACTTTACCGATAAGAATCTTGGACTGGGTCCAGCTCATGATTCTTGGAATCTAGTTTCTCAATCAATGAGGAATAGTGTTTAGGCGGGCACCTAAACCGATTTTTTTTTAACAACTAAACCGATTTTTAGAACACTGTTGTTTTGACAGGGATATGGGTTGACGGAGAGTAGTGGGCCAGCTGCGGCGACGTTTGGACCGGAAGAGACGGTTAGATACGGGTCGGTTGGTCGTATCTCTGAGAATATAGAAGCAAAGATCGTTGATCCATCCACCGGGGAAGCTTTACCACCGGGGAAGAATGGTGAGCTCTGGCTCCGAGGACCAGTCATTATGAAAGGTATGTAATGCAATAGCTGAGAGCTTTCACATTCTCTTTGAATGTGCTGAGCTTGTTGTACTGATCAGGTTATGTGGAGAATGAGAAAGCAACTGCTGAGACATTGGATCAAGAAGGGTGGTTAAAGACTGGTGATCTTTGTTATATTGATTCTGAAGGGTTTTTATATATTGTTGATAGGCTAAAAGAACTTATCAAATATAAGGCTTATCAGGTAAATAGAATTAATGAAATTTATCAAGAAAAATATGATCTGCTCTTTGGAGTTTTTTGTATTAATCAATAAGCATATCACTATAGGTCCCACCGGTAGAACTGGAGCAGATTCTACAGTCGAATCCGGACGTGGTTGATGCTGCAGTGGTTCCGTGAGTATAATAACCAAACCTATGTAGTACACTCACAGTTTATGTAACTTGTGTGTTTCTGACACGTACATGAATCAATTCTCAAGGTTTCCGGACGAGGATGCAGGAGAGATTCCAATGGCTTTCATAGTGAGAAAACCAGGAAGCAATCTCAACGAATCACAAGTCATTGACTTTGTTGCTAAACAAGTAATGTTGTTCTAATTCTGTGTGTTGTCTGGGTGAAGACATAACCATTTAGTTTGGTCTTACGATTTGATGTTATGTTTTGCTTGTGTTACTTGTGTCTCTGTGTAGGTTGCTCCGTATAAGAAAGTAAGAAGAGTTGCTTTCATAAACGCAATCCCCAAAAATCCTGCTGGCAAGATTCTGCGTCGGGAGCTTACTAAAGTCGCCGTGAGTGGCAACGCCTCTAAGCTTTGAGTTAACCGGCCGGTTTAAATATGATTCCATCGGTTCTCAGTGAATATGGACCTGGTTTACTTGTTTGGATGAAAAATTCCCCATCGTTCTCTTTTACCGCCTAAATATGAATAACATTATCTTCTTCCCCTCAAATCTGTAATTTCTTGCGTTTTATAGCTTGGTCTGCTGAATAGCGATTTGTATTTTCGTTAATATGATTTAAATTAAATACAGACCGTTCGATCAAACGTGAGTCCATCTACACCCGTCAAAACCAATTAAAGCGTAGTTCGCGTGTACACCTATCAAATGATCCAAATCCAACGGTTCTACACCGCCCTAGACTAACTAATGCAATCTGACGGTCAAAATTTAATATTTATACCACTAGCACACACCTTCTAAATTAAGAAAAAGGAAATTATTGGTTGCATCGAATCCAACGGCTGTAAACCGTTCAGGATTAACTCATTTCAATCTAACGGTTTTGAACCATTGCTTATCTGCACTCTCACACACCTTATAAATTAATAAATTAGTTATTAAAAAGGAAATTATTGGAAGCAGCCGACCATCTTCTCATCGGGGGTATTAAACAAAAGGAAAGTAATAGAAACGCGACGATTGATTGAAAACGCGTCTGAGTTCACCTCCTCGAAGAATTATTTTAAGAGAGAGAGAGAGGCTTTACGAGGTTGCCGGCGATCGCATCGGCTCCGTAGATCGATCTCCTCCATCTCATCCTCCGTTCTCTTATCCTCCGTCCGGTAAGACCTTCCGGAACTTGTGTGAATCGGAGGAGATCAAGGGAACCAAATAATCGCGTTCCCCTGGAAATTGAGTTTCTAGGGTTTCGTTTTGTTCTCTAATTGATTTCGTCGAGTCTTTTTTTCTTGAATTGGTTGATTGATCGATCGAATCTGCTTATCGTTGATTTGATTCTCTAGGATTCTCCCTAGGGTTTCGTTGATTGGGTTGATACTCTTTTTTTTTTTATCTCTTTGATTTTCTTGTATACGATCAATTATCTCATTGGGAAGAATACGATGGCGGCAGGGGGAGTTGATGTCTCTAGAAGTTCTCTTTCCGTCAAAAAAGACCACGACTTTTACAGGAACGGTACTCGTGGAGATGGTGAGAGGCGTCATCACCCCAAACGGCCTAACGAGCAAGATCTCAGGAGGAGTGATGTCCGTGGCCGGTCACGGTTGGCTTCTGAGAAATGGGAGCCACGAGATAAGGAGGAGGAGGAGGGTCAGAGACCCGCTGAGAAGAGGAGGAAGTTTTCTCCCATCTTGTGGGGGGTAGAAGATGAAGTGGCTAAAGCTCCGTCTAGGGAGAAGACAAGGTCTACTTTCACTAGTTCTTGTACTAATGTGGTACGTAAGCAAGATGTTAATGTAACTCGTACTAAGAAGACTTCTCCGAAGGATCAGGTCGATGTTGTGATGTCACCAGGACCTGTTGAAGCTCAGAGGCCTGGAATACTTAATCAGCATGTTGATGTAACTCTTACTAGGAAGATTTCTCCGAAGGATCAGGTCGATGTTGTGATGTCACCAGAACCTGTTGAAGCTCAGCTGTCTGAGATGTATCCTGTTGATGAATTGGAGGAGGGTCAATTGGAGGAAGAACAGGAGGTGAAGCAGATATCACCTGTTAAGAAGTCATCAAGATGGGAGACGGGTTTAACTTCCCACAAAGAGGAGTTAATATCTCATGCTGTGGATAATGTTCCCAAGACTAGCAGATGGAATAGGAACAGTTTGAGTCCGGAGTGTGGTGAATTAGTGGTGTCTGAAGAACGGCAATGCAATTCATCTGAATCTGGCAGTGGACATCACAGCTTAGAGCAGCTTAGCGCTAATGGATATTCTGATCATGAGTATTGTAGTTCTCCTAATGATGAGTTAGAAAATGAAGAACCAGCTTCTCCAGCTCAGGGAGCGATGAACATGCTACTCGGTAGCAGGTCTGTGAATGGGTTCCAGAAGCTAAACAAGATTAACGAAGGTACATACGGTATTGTATATAGAGCGAGGGATGAGAAAACAAAGGAGATTGTGGCACTCAAAAAGATCAAGATGAAGGAAGATAAGTACGAAGAAGAGTATGGATTCCCTTTGACGTCTCTGAGGGAGATCAACATACTTTTGTCATGCAATCACCCTTCGATAGTGAACGTGAAGGAAGTTGTGGTTGGAGGGAGAAATGACAGCGATGTTTATATGGTGATGGAACACTTGGAACACGACTTGAAGTGCTTAATGGAAAGAAAGAAGCAGCCTTTTAGCACCAGCGAGGTCAAGTGCTTGATGTTGCAGCTACTGGAGGGTGTGCACTACCTTCACACGAACTGGATCATCCACAGGGATCTGAAGCCATCTAATCTCCTGATGAACAACAGTGGGGAGTTAAAAATATGCGATTTTGGTATGGCGCGCCAGTATGGGAGTCCTATCAAGCCTTACACCCAGATGGTCATCACTCAGTGGTACAGGCCACCAGAACTTCTTCTAGGAGCGAAACAGTACTCTACGGCTGTTGATATGTGGTCAATAGGTTGCATCATGGCGGAACTCTTGTCTCAAAAGCCTTTGTTCCCTGGCAAGACTGAACTTGACCAACTTCAAAAGATCTTTGCGGTCCTTGGAACACCAGACGAGGCAATCTGGCCTGGATTCTCATCGTTACCCAATGCTAAAGCCAAGTTTCCTACACAATCGTGAGTACTAACTTATCTACTTATTATGTTGTTTCTTGCAGTTACTATAGGTTGGTTGTGGATCTTAATGTTATTTGATCTTTTGTCTTGTACAGGTACAATTTGTTGCGTAAGAAGTTTCCAGCGATATCATTTGTAGGTGGTCAGATACTTTCAGAACGTGGATTTGATTTGCTGAATGGTTTACTAACTTTGGATCCTGAGAAACGTCTAACAGTGGAGGAAGCTCTCAACCATAGTTGGTTTCATGAAGTCCCTCTCCCAAAATCACAAGATTTTATGCCCACGTTTCCTCCAAGGCGCTAGACCAGAAGCACTGTATCATTTGGAGGAAGAGTCTCGAATACCATGTTCTTCTGTATTGTATTTTTAGAATCGATTTTTTAGATTTTGTTCTTATCATTAAAAGATTGAGAAAACATTTATTAGAAAATGGAGAAATGTATAATGTCTTTTTGTTTATTACTTAGAAAACGCGGTAAATCTTTTAACTGATCCAGATTTCAAAAAGAAAGCCTACTATTTTCAAAAGCCCACTCTGGAAAGGCAGGCAATCAGAAGAACTGTATGGTCAACAGATAATTTTGTTAAGTTGTATATATATATATATATATATATTCATTTTATGCACTTACAAATCATGCAACGTCACAAGCTCTACATTGCAACTTTTTTTACTTTATATTATCAAAGCACATATTTAGGAAAGAAAAAAAAGATTTTAGTATATGATGGCTCCGACTGGTAACCTTATTGGGAACAAAAGGAATGACCAGGAAAGGAATGTATAGGAACAAAATTGCATGAATAAAAAGGAATGGTTATTCCTTCTCAAAATTCTCAAGGAATGATTTTGTTTTTTGTTCCTTTACAAAAAAAGGAATGAGAAGTAATGAGAGGGAAAAAACATTCCTTGTGAATGGTGAATTTTTTTAGGAATGATAAGGAATTGAATGTTCCTCCTCGTTCCCTGGTCACCATTCAAAGCCGATGTTACAAATCATTTCACTCCCATACTTTTATTCTCTGTATTTAATGTGGTATTTAATAGGTTTATTCTCTGTATTCAGTTTAGACACATTCATTTGATATACAGGCATGACTTAGTTTTTATTTGGATAAAATAGTTCAAAGAATAAACTTTCATTTAGATTAAACTATGTCCACTAAAATTATAATCTATACTATTAAGGCATAATTCTATCTAATTTTAACCTCTAAAACACCCTGTTATTTACTCGTTCTGTCACTGATTTTACAAAGCAATCAATTATTTGTTTCGGTAAATTTAGTACTAACAATTTACTTCTATTATTCTCCATTTTAATTTGATTTTGTCTCGCTTACAGTATGATATAACAGGCACATGTTTCCTAACCGTATTTATGTGTCAATCATAATTACAGATTTTATCAAAATCTAATGATCATAATAACCATTACAAATTATGTATGATTTCGCCGGTATTATACCAAACATACACATGTCACCATCAATTTGTGAGAATATTGTCACTACATAATAAAATTTATTGATTAGAGAAATACCACTTTAAATCCTTTGACACAAAACAATTACTATTGTGAATACTGAATAACATGATTACTGATTTATAAAAACAGAATAAAGAATGATGATAATTTTAAGTTTGCTTTAAACTAAAATACAAATCTATGAAAATATTACATTGACATATGTTTTTAAATTTCAAAAGAAATCTTAAGAAGAAACAGTTTTAAAATCTAGTTTGAAATGAAAGTCGTAGTATCTAGAATGTGTTTGCATATTTACATACTGTATCGTCATTGGTAAATTGTGTATATTATAATATACATACAAACTTAAACATAAACAATAAATCATTCATTTTAGGTTTTGTTTCGGTTAAGGTACAACCATCAACGTTCATTAACAGCTTTCTGCACTATATTTGTATATAGATATATCAATCTCCAATATTTTATCGATTAGCAACAATCATACATAATAGAATGACAATCATAATTCATAATTCATAAAACCTCAATTTATTAAGGTATTATTTTCATTCCATTAAAACATGGTTTGTTGGTTTAATGATATACAATATGTAATTTAGGAAACTTCTCCATCTTCATCTTGTTCTTATGCATATGTATCACCAGAGATTAATTATATAACACAAAATATAACACATAAGATAATCTGATCTAAAAAAAAAAAAAAAGAAAGATAATCTGATCTTTTATGTTCTTTGAATCTAATGAGTTTATAATTTCTCCATAGTTAAAAAAGTGATTGTCTAGAGTTGTGATTTTTTCAATGATAAAATGTACTTTTACATTCCATTCTATCTTTCCAAACAGATTTACTATTTCATCTAAATAAAATTGATCAGAAAATAAAATCAGTTTCTAATCAGGCAATGATGTTACCAATCAACACAATCACACTTAAGAGAATGATAATCATAATTCATCAAATATTGATTTTTCATGGGTAAGTTTTTCATTCTATTAAGCCAGAATTCACAGTTGTAACTATATACATTATCTAATTTAGGAATTTTTTTTTATTATGTATGCATATCAAGAACGATGAATAAAATAACACAAAATATAACAAATAAATGATTTGGTATTTTTCTGCTTTTGAATCTTATTAATTTATAGTCTCTCAGTATTTCTAGAGATATTTTTTCAATAAAAAGTGTATTTTCACATTTTGATTCTAGCTTTACAAACTGTTGAGTGATATAAAAAGAACAATCATAGTTTATTTTAACATATTCTAATAATTTTAATCGTCGCTTTGCAATTGTTGTTATATATATTTGTAAATTTAAATGTGTTATGAGCCTATATAAATTGCATTACACTAAGCTATTTACAAACATGTGAATGATGAGTAAACAAACACATTGTCAATAAACTGATTTCCTTTTCTTGTTATAAATGGTAAGTGAACAAGATGTTATTATTTACCAGAAAGGATCTTAGGTATTTTTTATTTTGTGACCATCACATAATTATTATTAATTAGTATTTAACTGTATAATTTTCCTAACTTTTTCTTTTGATTTATAGTACATATAGGTATAACTGTCACAGAAAAGGCTTAACAACGACAAAGTAGTTTAAGTAATTGGCAGTTGTTCATTTAAAGTTTTGTTTGTAAGGTAATTAGTACGATCAAAATCTTAAAGATTATACATTTCAAGTATAACATATATATTACACTGAAATATACATTGTTATTGTCGCTCGACATAGAATTTAAAATAACAAATGATTTTTTAAATTGTTCATAGAGTAACGCTAGTTTTCTGTGTTAAGTTTAGAATAAGCTAAGGTAAGAGATAAAACAATTCTTCTTTTTTTTTGGAAAATGGAATAAAGTAAAGAGTGCTCTAGTCATGGCTCCTCCTTTCCATAAATGTACATGTGTCACAGACAAAATGACCAGATTCAACGCCCTTATTGAGACATTACGCATTAGCTATTTTTACTTTACTGACTCCGACACAAACAAATCCATACGTGGCTCAAACCCATTCAGCCAGTTTCTTGGGCATGTTTTGTGGCGATTTGGTCCAACCATTCTCTCTGTGTCTTCAAGCTCTTATCTACATATCTTGCGTTGTTGAATTATGGTTGGTGGAACATGCTTATGTATTCTTGCTTTGTTAATAGGATGTATAGTACTTGTCCTATTTTTATAAAATAATGCTCGCCAGGCTATAGATGTAGGTGCTCAGCACTTAAATTCGACGTTTGAGACTAAACACATTAAAATTAGGGTTAATCATTCTTTTCAAGTATTTAATTTTGAAATATATCAACAAACGATGATTCACTGGTTAGTTAAAAAACAGACAATATGACCAAATATCTTCTCTCGACCGAATTTTACAAGTGTTGATTTTTTATTTATTAAGAAATGTTTCATTAAATAGATATGCTATATGCATAAGGGCTCCTATAAGCAAACGATAATATATAATATATATATATATGAGTTTATATAAAAGCAATATTTGTAATGAAAAGTATAATTTTATATATACTTGTATATTAGTTATAATGTAGATTTAGATTTATTATAAATATATGAGATACAATTATTAGAAAAAGGAGATGTAGTTAACGGATAAGAAAACTCTGTCTAATCCCATCTGCTTATTAAATCATTGGACAATACGTACTATAATAATTTGTTCAGAAATATTTATAATACTCGAAATTTCCAATTCTGTGGGCACGGCATTTAGATAATTCCTGGTGTTTGCTACGATTCCGTAAACTAATAGTCGTATTAAAATCTATATATATTATCAAAATTTTAGATATACAAAGTGCCATAAGACTAACCAAACTTGTAAAATGGTTAACGACAACGAAATTTGAATTTCTTTAAAACAAAAAATGGTACAAAAAGACACTGCAACATGTTTATATGGTGGTTTATGCTGAAACTGTTGGCTAGTTTTGCAAGATTGTAATATAATAATTAGGTATAAATGTTGTAGGTGAGAGCAAGAGCCAGCGTGATCAATAAATTTAATACTTATTAAATTTAGTTACTACGTACTAATCAATGTCTTTAAGCCATATATAATTGATCTGATCTAACCCAAAAGATTATATGTTTGCAGGCTTCTTCTTTTAGAAAGTATTGTATATTACTATATTCTATATAATTGCACTTACTATCTATAGGGACGTCTGTAAAGGGAAACCACTAGAACTCTTTTGTATTCAATATATAAGTATATACCAGTTAAGAAATGCATAACCTAGTTTATTAGAAGACAATCACTTCTTTTCACGTTTAGTTGTACTAAATGACCATGCCATTTATTAACACCTAGGTAAACAACTGCGGATATAATTTTATTTCCTAAACATTTTGGAGAAATAAGTTTTTGTATGAGTGTGTTTGTTTTATTGTTTAAGATGAGATCGAATGTTAATTACAAGAATCAAACCTAACTCTCAGGTCTCAACATCAGTCATCAGTTTCGTCCCATTTTCCATTTGAACAATCCTATGTAGGATAGACTAATTATTAAGCCAGATTAATTACTTTAATAAGCTGTTAAAGTAATACCGTGGCTAATTATATATCACTACGTGTCTTCTTGCGTGTTCCCATGCAAAGTACAACGCAACACAAACCCATCATATTTTCTAGATGCCATCTCCTTGGAACTCCCCTCCGAATCTACTTTAATTTCATTGTTGCCTTTTATTTTATATTAGTATAAGATCTATATATGAATGTCTATAATTTCTCCGAATGGGGATAGGACCACGATGTATTATGTCTGTTTGCTGCCGTTTTAATACTATTACACTTTTGTTAAAATATATACGCCGTTCCATTTGAGTATGACAAGAATAACAACAAAAACCAGTTATATATTCCTACTTGTTGATAAGTTATTGGTTAGCTAAGGAAGGCCTGTGTCAAGGAGTTTAATTGAAAGCATAGCCGAAAAAAAAACTTATCTTATACTTTGTGTTGATCATATTATATATAAAATAATGATCTTATACAAATGTTACACAGGAACAAAACACTTATCTTATTCAACATTTTATTTACAGTAATCTTATATCAATGTTAAATTAATGTTGTTCCTTCTTTTTCTAGAAAGAGGTGACCTAACTCCATTGGCACGAATTCGTCACAAATTCGTCTTTAGACATAAGATCATCGATCTTGTCCCCTCAGTTAAGATTTTGAGATCTAGAGTCACGATCACCTTTAGTTAATTACGATTCCACTAAATTAAAATCAGAATTGGTCAATGATAATATATGAACCCCTCATCTCTTGGTCCATGCCTACCATTGCCTTTTTTCTTTCATCATGTGATATACTATATTTTAGCACTTATTCATGATTGAAAGTTTGAAACCACAGCTACCAAAAAAAGAATAGAGATAAAAGAACAGCTCTCTGTTAGTCTGTAGTATAGCGGTAAGTATTTTCTTAACATTTACACTAAACGAAAATAACTTTGGTGTGATGTACAAGTAGTAAACACAACTGTCGAAGTGAGTATTCCTCGGAAAGGTTATATAGCAAATGATTCTGAACATATGAACATGTTCCTCGGAAAGAAGTTTTTTTTCAAACACTACGTTCCACTGATTAATGCACTGGACCAAAATATCAACACCTAATTGTTCGAAAATTCCTTACTTACGTATGAAATTAAGCTCTAGATTTTTAAATTTTACAATGGGAATCCGTAACTGCTCATATGCAAATGCAAATAATCTACTTACTCTTCTTTTTGATTAAAAATAATTAATGGACAAAATATCTGCTTTTAGGCCAAACAAAATCAGTTCAAGTACTAAAGTAGTAAACACATGGGTCAAAGTGACTATTAACTAATCAACTACTATTCTTTTTTTTTGGTCATCAGCGTGAAGGTGAATACCATTGATTAATCCGGGATTCTATCTAAAAACCGATTCTTAGTTTTTTTAATTAAAAGTTAAGAAACAGTTTCTTATATTTCGCTAAGAATCTCACTTTAATAATCCTGAATTAATTATGCTATAAGACTCTATCAAATATTAATTAAATATAGAAAATCAAATTCTATGTTCAATTACCATTCCTCTTATATAGGCCTAAACCATATAACTGTCGAATATATATCCGGTTTTGTGCTAAGATCGAGATCAGAAGCCTTACATTTTAACTGATAAATCAAATATAATGCCATGATAAACAAATATTGCTCTGTACTATTCTATATCGTGGTACTACTGCATATAACTAAGAACGTCTAGAATTTCAAATCTAAAACAAAGATATTTTAACTGAAATTACAACATTTCTTAATTAATCCTTGTTACAAAAGAATTAAAATATTGCTTACTTTGTATATAATAAAGCATACTTTTAAAAAATAATTATTTAAAATATCTACTTGTGTTAGAATTTAAAATGCATATCAGTAACAGTAATGTGAATAAATAAAGTATAATGAAAAGCCCCAATCTCAGTTCATGAATATTACGTATTAAAATTAATTTCAATAATTTTTTCAAGCATTTCATAGGATCAAAAACCCATGTGCGACGGTAATAAGCTCGTGTTGCAGACAAACACACGCGTATCGACCAAACACTTGGCATCATCAACCTCCTATAAAACCATTCACACCTCTTCAAGCATTCTCACTACTCACCAGCTCCATTAAAGCTTTTCCCCAGCACTCTATAGATAGATACAAAGAGAAACATAGAGAGAGATGGACGTTAGAGGAGGATGTTGCATAGCAAGATATGGTGGTTACGGTGGTCGCTACGGTCTCTCCAAAGCCGACCGAATCATGCTTCGGTTCCGACCAATTGCTCCTAAGCCCTCCAGCGACGCTGGAGGCGTATCTCCAGTCACCGGAAAATATGGCTCCACTATAACGAGCGGTGGCAGCTCCGAAGTCTCCGGTAACACCAGGAGAGGAAAGAGGAAGTATCACAAGGAGAGTTCGGGCGTTAACTCCCGTAAGTGCAACAAGAGGAAGAGACCAGACACAATAACTGCTGTCACCTTGTCTCTTTTACCAGAGACACGAGTTTTTCAAGATCTGAATGTTCCTCCAGTGGAGAAGAAGCAGAAGCAAAACGGTCCACTATGGCTAAGCTTCAGCGGCGGAGACGGTGGGATGCCAACACCGTACAAGACGGAGGAGATCTCACGAAGAACGGTGGTGGTCTCGTCATGTGTGACGGTTGAGCGTGTGACCGACGCTTGGGCCAACTGTTATGGACTAGGGAAGACCGATGAGGAGAAGAAGATGAATCTGGTGAGAGACACTTGTCCAGGGTTTATATCGGACGGTGTAGGGAGAGTCACGTGGACCAACGAGGCGTATAAAAAGATGGCGAAGGAAGATATTAATATTCCGGTGGAGGACGGTTCACCGGAGATAAGTTACGATAATTTTCACGTGATCGTAAGGTTGGTGATGAAGGAGAGGCCCATGTTAACGTACCCGGCGTTCACATGCAGAGTGAGACTACAGTATACGTGCCAAGATCGTGAAAGAGGATCAGTCACGGTGCCTTGTGACGTGTGGAGGATGGACGGTGGAGGTTTTGCGTGGAAGCTTGACGTTAAGGCCGCTTTGTGCCTTTAACGTTGTATGAGTCGCAATGCTTGATTCATCCGCGGATATATGCCCCTATAGAACCGGCACAATGTTTGATTCATCCGAATATGCCTAGATAAAATCGGTCATGTGTTGGATTCAGTGGTGATTAATGAATGATCGCAATAATATACAGATGGCCAACGTATAACAAAAAGTAGCTAGCTAGTGCTGAACTTTGGGTATTTATATTTTCATAATGAACATATGTTTTTTAGTTTGCTTGTTTCTTTGGTTAGTTAGGATCTTGTTGTTGTTTTTATGCTCATCTCTCTTGACTTGCTATGCTTAATTGCAAATCTCAAGTTTATGTTATAAGTTAAAAGAAAGTTGTATATGTGTATGTCCTTTGATTAATTTAAAGTTCTGTTTTTCTGAGGTAATTAGTACTCAAAATCTTAACCAATGATGCTTTAATTGCAAATCTCGAGTCTACTTTCTAAGTTAAAAGAAAGTTGTATGTGTATGTCTCTTGATTTCCAACGCATTACTACAGTTAATAGTAGTGTAAAGAGCCAAGCCACACTCGTCCAAATTCATTACCATAGGTTTGCTAACCAAACATTCATCACAATCACAAGCGCCCATACCAAAATCAAAACACTTTGTCTCGGTCTGAAGCATTCAAGTAAGTTTTCTAGCGTCAGCTCTCAAGTAAACAGTCATATAACTTTGTTGTGTCCCAAAGACACAGACACATAAAAATAGAGGAAAGAACACCACATAATATACCGAATTCAGAAGATTATAGTGTCTAGTGTTGAAGTGCTCTGGTCAAGAGATTTCTGTGGAAACATTACCTTATTCCTTACCGGATCTAAGTTTCCACGACAAGAGAGAATCAATACCAATCAGAGAGGCTTACTATTCATTTTTGTTTCTTCTTTTGGTTTGCCCACTACTCAGTTTGTCTCCTGTCTCCTCCTAAGAACTTGTTTTCTGATGGAAATAATATTTAAGACAACATTCCTTTTCATAACACAACTGCACCAGACAATAACAGCAGGTACATGTGTCCTGATGATAGAAGTTGACAAAGCTATAGATTATGTACATATATAGTCACAAACTATCCTTCAGCAAAAACATATACTCCTTGGAGAAAAACAAATTATCCTCTACACTCACTGAGCAATGCAAATTTCTAACTTTGTTGGGGTTAGGGAAGTTAAGCTACAAACATCTCAAAGAGAGTGCACCAGACCTAGAAGATAGTGGATTATATTCACTTCATTAAACCGGAATCTAATTCCGGTTCAATCTCTAGAACCGGCTGGTATACGGAATCTCAATTTCCTCAGGAGGAAGCTCCCAGTTATCCTCCTCTTCAACTTCTCTTCTGTTCTTAGAGACTTCCGGAGCTGAATACGGTTTCGGTTTAGCGTTCGGCCTCCTGTAAAAAATCAAAATCAAAATCCATTCCCTAACTTAGCTTTTTCACAAGAGTCAGAGAGAGAAGTGAAAGCTGACCGTTTACGATACTTCTTAGCAGCTTCTTTGGTCTTACGCTTCCTCTTCTCCTGAGCGCTCTCGAAGAACCGCCGCCTCCTCGTCTCCTGCAGCACGCCCGCTCTGAACACCGATCTCTTGAAATCGTTCACCAGCTGCTCCTCCGACTCTCCGTCTCTGGGCACCACCTCCACGTTGTAGTTCCCCGACTTGAAGAAGACCAGATTCGCGTTCGCCAGCGCAGGGTACGCCACCCGGTTGGTGGTGGTGACGTCACCGTGATCGAACTTCAGTGAGAGCTGGTGAGATGCTGTGGTAGGAGTAGGTTTCGGAGTCGGCGGGGACGGCGATAGAGACGGCGAGAGAAGACGAGAGAAGACATCGGAGAGGGAAGAAGCCATCGAATTTATAGAGGAAAACGACGACGTTCTGAACTTATAAATACTTTGTACCTGACGTAAACGATGACGTTTTGATTCTTAGTATTGTATCTGGTAATCGGCATCGTTTCGACCATTGAGTATACCTATAGACTCTGCTGCATGTCTGCTTACTTATAAGTTGTAACAATGCAAGCTTGTTTTGTGTTTCAAACAGGATGTTAATTATCATTGATATATGTATGACGATTGCTTAAGATTTATAGAGAAATCACTATTCCTATTCCTGTGAAAATGAATCATCTGTTTCTACAAAGCTTACACAAGTATCATATTTTGTCTTTGGAAACCCCATCTGATATCCATAGTAACTGAGCTTCATAACCCCCCAAAAGTGACACTCTCGTTTTGCGCACACTCAACAAGCTGATGATTGAGAAGATGACCATCATCTTACGACGGTTTTGTTTTCTTTCCAGTTTTTGTAATCCGACGCAACACTTGTGTTGCAGTCCTCTTTTCTCTGTAAGGACAATGCAAACAAAGTTAACAAAGACTCATGAATTAACAAAGCAATGACACAGAGAACATCATGAGGTAACCTTTGGTGTAAGAAGACCAGCAGGTAGAAGAGTGGGAGTAGCATCAAGGTCAGTATTGATACAGCGAGGTAGAAGACACCCGATTTCTTCTGCAAGCATTAGCATAGACTCATATGTTACAGGAAAAAAAATGATGTTTTGTCTTTCTATTGGTTTCAATGTGCTTTTAACAGATGGCACACATAAGTAACTGCGATGACTTGACAGATCTTACCTTGCCTCCTCTAGGAAACGGTTTGTTTTTTCCAGTGCAGGTATGAGCATCACAGAATTGTCGTAAAAAGTGTTCTTCAATCATAGAAAAAATCCAAAACCAAACAGGATAATTTAGGTACACTTAATTTGAGAGACATATAGTAATTTTAATGAGCAAAGATTCACTTTAGAAGACTTCTCAGTAAGGAGTCATACCATGAAGACGACTAGCAGCAGGACCTTGACTCACAGGGAAACAAGTATTGGCAAGACTCTGAACAAACAAGAGGCACTCAAAGTAAGCTTCAGACTTGGAGCATTACTAACAAAGTAAAAGAATCAACAAGACAAAGAAAGCAACCTCGCAGAGATGCCGGTTTTTAGCAGCAGCTGCAGGGTTACACTTACTCTTACCCTTCTTGGAAGAACTCAACACAGAATCACAATGCAATGCACCACACAGATCCGCAAAACACTTTGTACCAGTCTAAAAACAATCAAGTAAAAGTTTTCTACGATCAGCTCAAAAGCACTCAGGTAAACTTCCATATTGCATCTCAGTAATACCGTATTCAGAAGATTATAATGTCTAGTGTCGAAGTGCTGGTCAAGAAACTTCTCCTCGTTGAAACTCTTCCTGCAGTAACCGCATTTCCACTCGTATATATCCACGTGGACCTTGTGCTGTTCTTGATCTCTGTACAGATCGTTATCAGGATGGAGCCTACACTTGTTTGGAATCTGGTATCTCTCCCGTTCCACGAACGGCGTCAAGTACTGCAAAGGAGAAACCCAAAGCTTTTACAAACGGCGTCAAATGTTGAACACAGTGACAAGACGAATCTCTAACTTACATCTTGTATAATCTGCCAAGCTGCTCTACTTCTTTCTCGGGAACAATGTATCTCTGGAGCAACACCTTCTTCCTTACCGGATCTAAGTTCCACGACCAGAGAGAATCAATAAAAAACAGAAGCTTAAGAGCTATAAACTGGAAATAATATACACAAGGGTTATCACTACAACTAGTCAACAGAAAATCTTGAGTTTATGTTATGTTTTTTTTTTTTGTCTGTACAGAGACAAAGACTTAAAATCAAAATAATCAATGTATCTCTGGAGCATTACCATCTTCCTTACCGGATCTAAGTTCCACGACAAGAGAGAATCATTACAAAACACAAGCTCTCAAGAGCTATATAGATAATCTAAAACTGGAATCAATCTTCACAAAGGCTTATCACTACTACTAGTCAACAGCAAATGTTACAGTTATGCTTTTTCTTTGTACAGAGACAAATTTAAAAAGAAGAGACAGAGCTTTACCTAGTGGATTCAGATTCTCCCAACACCTATAGAGAGAAGAAGATCCACTGATTATAGATCAGAGAAATTGCAAAATCAGATGAACGGTGGAACACGTGAGCTTCGTTACAGTACCTGAGAGAGTGATTGATGGAGAAGAAGACCAAGCAGTAGCAGAAGAATCACGGGACTTGACTCCTTTAGTCTTCCCATCGAACACGAGAAGAGACGCAAGTGACGACGACGAGAGAGAGCTTTTATGAGATCTATTGTTGTTCCGATATATAATACTTTAGGCCCAATGGGCTTTTACTAATTGTAACAATCTTGGGCTCTCTCATTTTCCGCCCTTTTAATTAAAAAATAATTATTTTTCTTTTCGGTTGGGGGAAATACGCGGGAAAATGTGGTTGGTTTGGTTAAAGCCGTTGTCAACGACCAACGACGTGTTTCCCTCTTATGTTTCTCTCTCTCTTGCCTTGCCTATATTATAGCTTCCTTTCTCTTCTCTCTCCTCCCACCTCTCTCTCTCTCTATACATCTTGATATTTCTTTCAACAAATGGCTACGGTAAGAACAAACACACACCCCAATCTCTTTTGATCAACATCAGAATAACTCTGTTTGATATGGTGCAGGAGAATAAAGGGAGGCCACTGCCAAAGTTTGGTGAATGGGATGTGAACAACCCCGCATCCGCAGAAGGATTCACTGTCATTTTCAGCAAAGCTAGCGACGAGAAGAAGACCAAGAAAGCACTTGTTTCAACGCCTCATAGAAACCAAATCTCTGATCAAAACAACCACCATGACTCTCAAAACTCAAAAGCTAAGGTAGTTTTTTAAAACCTTTTTTTTTTAAATCACAATACAACTTACTTCTTTTTCTCCAGATTCCGTACCTGATTTTTTTTTTTTTTTTTACGTTTCTCTGAGCAGAGGAAATGGCTTTGCTTCCGTTGATTCTTCTTGCCTTCTTCTGAAAAGAATGCGAGGGTAACAAGTTAGCAGAACATCTCCTACAAAGTAGCTTATGGGATCATACAACTCGGCTTTCTTCTTCTTTATTTCCCTTCATACATTTTTTTGTTTCTTTCTTATGGTTATAAGAGCATTAACGTTTGTTTCCTGACTCCTCCTAAGAACTTGTTTTTTTTTATGGAATTAAGATTTTAAGAATAACAGTCCTGTTCAGACATAATGATATTATTGTTTCTAATCAATGTAGCATGCAACACTATAATATGTCTTTTTGAAACAGCTTTAACTTCTCTATCCCTTAACAAAATTAACATTCAAGTTCACCTATATGTCGCTAGCTTTGAAACAAGACCTACCTGGTGGGGGAAACTGCACCAGACAATAACCAGCAGGAACATGGTGTCCTGAGTATAGAAGTTGGCAAAGCTATATAGATTATAGTCATTGTCTGGTTCTGGAATCTAGCAATGCTATTATCCAGGAAAGTAATTTCAGAGGAGAGCAAACAACAGAGGAAGAAGAACAAAGCATCAAAGACGACAGCAGCGCCGGCTCAAGACTTTTGTAGGCCCCCGGGCCAATTTTTTTTTTTGTATTCTTTTAATGAAAATTTAATATTTTTTTCTTTTAAATTAACTTAACAAAAATTTTAGTCTATTTATGAGAATTTGTCATAAATCCAATCATAAAAATATATTAAAATAAATTTTAGATGTGAAAACATATATATATATATATATATATATATACATTTTTTATTAAACTAATTTCATCCAAAACAATTTTAAAAAAAAAATCAATACAAATTACAAAAAAAAAAATTATTGGGTCCTTATTTTGGTGGACCCTGGGGCGGTGCACTTTTTGTCCTACTCCCTGAGCCGCCCCTGGACGACAGGCTTCCATTAGATTAAATTAGTTACAGTTAAAAAAGGCAGAGAACAAAAACTATTAACTTGCCAGATAGAAATAATAGTTTGGAGACTATACTTCCACCTAAATGTTTTCATAAGCACCAAAACCAAAATAAGAGTTTGATCCTAAGAACTGAAAAGCCTTTGATGATAGGTAAAGACAAAAACTGAAAAAGCCTTTGGAGATTATCTCTACACCGAGTGCCCTGAAAAAGGCTAATCTTTTTGCTGCGGCTAATCTTTTTGCTGCGTTTTAGGGTTGTGAATCTTTTATTTTTGCTTTTGAAACTTTCTCTGCAAGAAAAATACTATTTTGTGTATCTTCTTGTGCTTACTTCTTGATCAAGTTACATATTTGTATCCTCTCCTCTTCCATAACGAAAAAGGGAAGAAACTTTAGAGTTTTATCTTTTAGTTTTGGTTAGATCTGAGACTCTAACTGGTGACCATTAAAATATGAATAGGAATATGCAGAAAAAGAATGAGTAGAAACAAAATAAAAGGAATGAAAAGAAATACTTATTACTTTTGTTCCATATCAATTTTGATAAGAATGTTGAAAAAAGCACTATCATTTGGTTGAACATCGAAAACGTTGGAGTCCCAAATGACTTGGACCTGGAGAACTCTACAATCGGATCAAGCAAAAGCTGGTAGAAGAAGGGTTTATTGGCAAATTGAAGGAGGTCAATGTTGTGGTGTCCTTTCTGGATTCCAAAGTTCCTAATCTTGGCCAAAAGATCAAAATATTGTGTGCAAGATACTACAACAGTAAGTGTGAATTGTTTTTATATATGTTAATGGATCTTTGTTTTAATTGTTGAATATTCATGTTTGTTTGTTTCAGAGCCGCGAAAAGGACCAGAATAAAAAAAAAGAACCAGATTGATGACCTATTCATCAAGAAGAAGATCGATGATTGGCTTGACACTGACCCCGCTGACCTATTCATCATATTCATGTTACATGTTTTGTGCAGATAATGTCTCACATCATGGCAGGAGGTGGAGGATATCCTCATTGGCGTAAGCTCATAAAAACTCTTTCCTTTTTCTCTTTTTCTGCCTTCTAAGTTCGGTGAAGCTCTTAAAGGTTTAGTTTTTGTTTGAAACAGCTCTTTCGTTTTTTGAATCAATGTCAACGATTTGTGCTTTTTATATTCTGCTATCTCTGGGAAATTTGGTGATGGAATGAGTAATTTGAGAAATCAAAACCTGAGAGTTATGTTTTCTGCAATTTATGACATATTATGCTTTGTTTTTAATTACAAATTTACCATAATAATAAATTACGGTTGTTGTTTTGGTCCTAGTTAACGGCATATTAGAGTTCCAAACGATATGGATCCTAAAGAACACTATAATCTCATGAGAAAAAGCTGAGAGAAGAAGGATTCAGTGGGGAATTGAAAGTTGAGCTTGTGGTACCGTTTATGGATTATAAAGTGCCTAATCTCAGCAGTAAGATCAAAATATTTTTTTTATCATTTCTGATGTTAATAACTAGAATTAAAAAGGGAAATGTTAATGCATCTGAAAATAAACGATTAATCTCCATTAATAAATATGTTACAAAACTTTTGGTTGTTTCAATTGTACTAACAAAATTATTTTTTAACTTTATTAGTTAATTTAGATGAAATCATATGATTTTTTATTCAAGATTTTTTTTTGTTGATTCAAAAAAAGTTATGTAGTAATTCTCGGAATATTAATGATATGTGTAAATAAATATAATAGTAAGTATATTTTTGACTTTTGAATTGTTTTTATGTTAGATTAATTAATGGATCTTTTTGTTTGTTTCAAGACTGACAGAAGGATCATAATTAAAAAAAAAAAACAGAAACCAAATTACAGACAGATACATCAAGCGGAATTGGCTTGAAAGTATGCCAACTCCTCACAACTTAATGATAGTTACTGGAGACAGTGATTTCAAAAGCACCTTCAGCGAGTTGGCAGCAGGAGGCCACACAACGTTACTCGCTCATCAGACTAAATCAGCTTCGAGAAATCTTCCAGAGCGTGTACAAGTCAACAAGTGGGATTGGTGAGCTTTCGTGTCACCCTCGAGCCACAAGCCGCTTAAAAAGAAGGGTAGGAGAAACTTGAGGTGTATCGTGTATAACAAGAAGAAAAAGATTGAAAGGCGACTGAAGAAGAGACGATGGCTTGCGAGAAAGAGAAGATGGTGTAGAATGAAGACAAGATGGAGGTGAAATCAGACAAGATGGCTTACAAGACTAGTCTTGAATTTACTTTTTTCGTCCTGAAATTTCCTACAGACTTCAGATCATTAAGATTCCACTAGGGTAACCAGAACAGAGTTCTAAATCAAGCTTTCTCCTTTCGGTATTCAACACACTTATTGTATAGTCACATTATATTATTTTATGTTTAGGTGCATGACACTTGATAAAACGACTTACTAATTAAATAATTTTAAGAACAGGTTGTTTGTGTAGTACATCTTTTCACATATATACGTGTTACACATTTCTCAGTATATTATACATATCCAATCAAGCCATGTCCATTATAAGGGAAAAGCTATCAACGGTCTGAACCGACTTAGTTACGCATATATGAAACAATATAACAGAATAATAGAAAAAGGGTCAAAAACAAACTATCATGGATAAAATAGATTCGGGGGGAACTCTTAAATAAACATAGCTCTTTGGTAACTAAAATACTGATCATAACAATTATATTCCGTTAATAGATTTTTAGGATGTATAAATAAGAACTGTTGATCCCATCATCACAATCAAATATTAAACATATATCGAATTGAGAGGGAAAGAAAAAGGAGCATTTTGAAATGTATACTCTACTTTCTCAAGCAATAATAGTATTAGTCTCGATAACATCGAGTTCTGTAGCTCAGGCTGGGAATATTCCAGCGGTTATAGCATTTGGAGATTCAATACTCGATACGGGCAACAACAATGACCTTACAACTTTAACTAAAGTCAATTTCTATCCGTATGGAAGAGATTTTGTAACTCGACAAGCCACTGGAAGATTTGGCAATGGAAGAATTCCTACAGATATGATTGGTATATAACATGTCATTTTCACTATTTTTTTTTAATAACTAGAAGATTCTAAACCCGTAAAACATGTATATATTCCTATATAACGAGGTCTATACCTTATTAAATTGTTAAATTATCTTTGGGGAATATTATGCATGCAGCCGAAGGTTTGGGAGTAAAGAACATTGTACCAGCTTATCGTAGTCCATTTCTTCAACCCAATGATATCTTAACCGGTGTTAGTTTTGCTTCTGGTGGTTCTGGTTTAGATCCAATGACCGCAAGAGTTCAGGTTAGATGAACTTAAAGAAATGTGATTTGATTTTTTATGCAACATATATAATCCATCATATTAATTAAAATACAAATTAAATACAGGGAGTTATCTGGATACCAGACCAATTGAACGACTTTAAAGCTTACATAGCAAAGCTAAATAGCATCACTGGAGATGAAGAGAAGACGAAATCAATCATCTCTAATGCAGTTTATGTAATTTCCGCTGGAAATAACGATCTTGGCATAACATTTGTCTCCAATCCTGCAAGAAACACTCGTTATACTATCTTCTCCTACACCAACATGATGATTTCATGGACTCAATCATTCATGCAGGTGCGTTAAGTTTTAAAACTCAATTCCAAATTTCATATGAAAACATATATTTGATATATATTAATATATAGGAGCTATATAATTTGGGAGCGAGAAAGTTTGCGATTATGGGAACGTTGCCTTTGGGTTGCTTACCAGGAGCAAGCAACGCTCTTGGAGGGATGTGTCTAGAACCGGGAAACGCAGTCGCTAGACTCTTTAACCAGAAGCTAGCAAACGAAGTAAACAATCTGAACTCAATGCTCCCAGGCTCTCGTTCCATCTACATCGATATGTATAATCCTCTTCTTGAACTCGTCAGGAACCCACTAAGATCAGGTTAGTGTTATTTTCTTTTGGATTTTTTTTTTCCCATTGAGGCTGTGAATGCATAGTTACGTTGCATGGATCATTTCTTATTTTCTCACGACCATTTATAATATAATATACTTTGGGTTTCTTTTAGGATTTACGTGGCCCACATTGCCTTGCTGTTGTTCTCCTGCGGCTCCGATACCGTGTTTGGATGCATCTCGACATGTGTTTTGGGATATTGCTCACCCAACGGAGAAAGCTTATCAGACTATTATCCCTCCGATTATTCAACAAATTCAACAAAGCTTCGCTTGATTTGGGTGTCTTCGTTTCAACAATTATACTATTTTACGTGCATATAATAGATTTGTTCTTCTTATAACTGTTATTGTTGCGTATCTTATATATGAATATATGTAACTGCTTATATATTAAAAACAAGTCAAACAATCCTCTTCTTGAACTCGTCAGGAACCCACTAAGATCAGGTTAGTGTTATTTTCTTTTGGATTTTTTCCCATTGAGGCTGTGAATGCATAGTTACGTTGCATGGATCATTTCTTATTTTCTCACGACCATTTATAATATAATATACTTTGGGTTTCTTTTAGGATTTACGTGGCCCACATTGCCTTGCTGTTGTTCTCCTGCGGCTCCGATACCGTGTTTGGATGCATCTCGACATGTGTTTTGGGATATTGCTCACCCAACGGAGAAAGCTTATCAGACTATTATCCTCCGATTATTCAACAATTCAACAAAGCTTCGCTTGATTTGGGTGTCTTCGTTTCAACAATTATACTATTTTACGTGCATATAATAGATTTGTTCTTCTTATAACTGTTATTGTTGCGTATCTTATATATGAATATATGTAACTGCTTATATATTAAAAACAAGTCAAACAATCCTCTTCTTGGATGATTATGATTGTTTATTAAACATATTAACAAGAGCAAACATCTTGCACCTCTCTTCTACTTCCTTGGCCTTCTTCCACCAAGTATCCTGCTCTTTTCTAAGCTTTCTGTTGACCTTAAATCCAATGTTAATAGCTTGCAGCGTAATCAGTGCACACAATGGACCTGTCACGCATGGAACAATGATCAAAAGAGAACAAGGCAGAGAGTCTCTTACTTTTAGTTAAGGTCATTAGTATGGGTCTTTGTAGTTAGTGGGCTTCAATTGATTAATTAAATTTAGTTCTTCGCCTTATGGGGCCTTTTGAAAGGTCAGTAGACACAAGAAAGAAACAAGTCTTAAGAAACTGCACACAACTTTTATGAAATTTAGTCATCTTATTTTTTGTAGGAAATATGATATGTAGTCGTCCACCTGTTTGTTCTCATTTTGACCAAGTTCGAAGACTATATTAAAAAGGCTAGCACCAAACTACCAGTCACATTGCAAGTTTGTTAGCAGCACAAAGTTTGTGAAGATCGTTCAACTTGTTTTGTGGAGTTCAAATAAATTTTTATAAAGTTATCCAATTATCATAAAACGTTTATAGGAAAGAATAATAAAAACAAAGTCATAAAACGTTTATAGAAAAGAATAATAAAAACAAAGTCTCTATCAACATAAAGAAGAAGATTGTATCAAAATATTAAGGATTCAGCTGCGCGGCTGGCTCCGAAGATCAAGGGATCGGGTGGTCAGGTCAACGGACATCCTGGTTTATGAGTTCGTCAATCTTTTTTGGGTTAAATTTTAATTTTGAATCTCAGGTATAAGTAATATTTTAATTTGATGTGTTTCGCATGTTTCCTTCCTTTTAGTGTTGACTTTTGTTTTAAACAAAAAACTTGGGAAAATATAGAAATACACATGTGCAGCATCATCTTCAATAAAAAAATCGAGAAAGCCGGTGACACTTTTCATGGACCTTTTGTCAAAGCATACACATTTTGTAGATATCGACAACCGTTTGTTATAAGTACACTGCTGATTCATGATACTTTGCAAAATACAAATATAACCCAAAGTCCAAACTCTAAGGATAGGTTCGGAGTATAACATGCACATCAATCTCCAGTGCTTCTCAAGTTCAAGTGGAGTATAAACAGTTTTAGAATATAAACTGTTATGTATTTTTATTCCAAAATGCTAATATATTGGGAAGAATCTTGCATGAAATCATCAAATCCATTAGTTTATGTTACACTTTTCACTTTTTTTCTTCCGTGTAAACTTATCCACAAGTTTTGGATTTGTTGTTTAGTCTTCTTAAAGAGCCATTTGTGAATATTCAAAGCCGCATCATGATTAATTTATTACACAAAGCCGCATCATGATTAATTTATCTAATAAACATACAAACATTATGTCATCAGCTAAGTAAATATACTCAAACTAAAAGTGCATATAAACTATACACAACTCTTGGTTAAGCTACAAAACATGTCATAGTTTTGGATCCGAGTTCGTTTAGTTTTCATCTTAGACCCTATTTATCCATCTTATATATCATAATAACTTAATTGTCAGATGTAATTTTGTAAGTATTTGTTTTTCATTGATATGTTTCAGTCGACGACAATCAAACAGAAACTTATAACTTATAAGACTTCGACCAAGTGTCGTTATAACAATGGTTAAATTATGATTGGATAATTTGGACTTAGATTTGCCTGCTATATGCGGCGAGCTTTCTTTGCTTCTCCGATATTGAGTTAACATTTATTTAAACTCATTTCATGCTTATAATGCATGATACGCATAATTTTATAAACAATTGGCCAAAAATGAATGAATCAGAGAATTTCAAGTGGCCAGACAAGAGGGCTTGAGAGTGGATGAGGATAAGCAGCCACGTAGACGAGGATGTGGCTCTTGGGAAGAGGCAAGGGTCGGTTTACTTCTAGTAACCGGCCTTTCTAAGTTTAAACAATAGTATTTCAACTCTCTTTTCTTCGTACTTTGGGACCCGTTTTATCACTTTTCCACGTAGGATCAATAAAAACATAACATTCGCGACTTTCGTGGGGACAAACATCCTACATGGTACCCAAAATAATATTGTTTTGTTGTCATCGATGACAAAAGCAATAATATTAAAAGTCACTTTTAGTGGAAACTAAAAAGTAACAATGGAATATAATAGAGTTGGTGTATCAGAGGTCCAGTTTCAGCACATAATGTATTATTGCTAATGATCTCTTGGTTAGATCCTGTTTGTATAGCTTTTTGGAATAAGAAAAGAATTTCCTAAACAATGTGTTCTTGTGGTTGTGTTCGAAGGCAATGCGGCTATTTGAAACTGTTTGAGACATATTAATGCCACGTGAAGTTTTGTAATAAGAGTGCTACAAAACACTTTTTAATATACATAACATACCCAAGGTAATTATTTCAAGATATGCAGACTAGAATTTCAAACTTTTGCTTATAAATAAATGTCTAAATGCCTATGTTTCTTTAAATGTTTGTTTAAAGGTCGTAAAATGCCAGAGATGGGGTATAAGACAAAGACAAAGAAGAAGATATTTCTTAAATAAAAATGCCACGTGGCATTAAAAATCGTAAAAGAGCAGGCTTCGTTGAGCTGTCTATAAAATGCATCCCTTCTCTATCAATTAAAACCATATATCCCGCACAAAGCTTACCTAAATCCTCTGTCTCTCTTTCTCTGAAACCATTCTAGTTAAAATGGCCATAACAGCTACTCAAAACGACGGTGTTTCGTTAACAACCAATAAGGTTTCATACGGTTTGGTGGAAACGGATGTCGACATCATCACTTCCGGTCGCCGTCGTATTCCGGCACACTCTGGCGTCCTGGTAAGACTCTTTCTGTTGCATGTCCGATGATTTTCGTACGTTCTCCATCTTATTTCTTCTTTCGATATCAAACTTTTCCATGCAGGCTTCTGCATCGCCGGTACTTACTAACATCATCAAGACGCCGAGGAAAAGCCACGGTGGATCGTCGAAGAAAGTCATTAAGATTCTCGGCGTCCCATGCGACGCCGTTTCAGTCTTTGTCAGATTCCTCTACTCTCCCAGGTTCGTCTCATATTTTTTTTCAAACTTTACGAATGGTTTGGGGTTTGATAAAATTTTAGATGATTTTGATTATAGGATGAATTCAATGAATTTGTTATTATTATTATTTTTACTAAAATCGTCGGAAATAACATTAGTAAATAGATGATTTATTATTATTATTTACCAAATTTGACTTTTCTCATATAATCCAGATTACGATTTGATTTGAACCTTATTTATATTCAAAACGTGTGAAACACGAGGAAAGCGAAACTTACTATGCATCAAATTTGTAATATTGAAATTACAGCTAAATTAGTAGACTATATGCCTTAATTTTTAAAGAGTGCAAAAATATAACTCCGATACTGAGCGTTTCAATTAAAAATAATTAAGATTTAAGTAATTTATTTACCATTATTTGATGAAAAGTTGGAAATCCATAATGAACATGAAACAGTTCAGTGGCGTTTTGTTCTTTCTCAAGTCTTTTGTATAATGTCTAAAAATATATTTTGTCTCTTTCCTTAGTCTGACCGAGAAGGAGATGGAGAATTATGGAATCCACCTGCTGGCTCTGTCACACGTTTACATGGTGCCTCAGCTTAAGCAAAGGTGCACCAAAGGCGTCGGCGAGAGAGTGACCGCAGAGAACGTGGTCGATGTTCTCCAGCTAGCTCGGCTCTGCGACGCACCTGACCTCTGTCTCAAGTGTATGCGTTTGATTCACTCGAAGTTCAAGACCGTTGAGCAAACCGAAGGATGGAAGTTTCTTCAAGAACACGATCCCTTGCTTGAACTCGACATTCTCCAATTCATCGATGAGGCTGAATCGGTAACAAATCTTTAAACTCATAACGTTTTTTTTTTCTTTTACATTTTTCCTCTGTTTGATCCCTCCTGGTTTTATATATATAAACCAAAAAATATGGACTGAAATTATTACTAAAATTACTCTTAGAAATGATATGTATTAGCAAAGCCTTAATCTAAGATTTAAAAGGCCAATTATGCCAAACCGGTGACTATTTGAGAACTTGAGAATAGTATAGTTATTGTTGGAAAATGGTAAAAAAAAAAAATCTAAGTCAATTTTAATATAAAAGATCCAAAATTTGGGGTTATTCGATTAAATATAATAGCTTAAAAATTTAGGGATCTGTAGTGTGAATGTTTCATCTGGATGTGTTCAGAAATGGCTATGAGTATCAGTTTCTGATCATTGTTAGGTTTTTGGGTGATTTCTTGCAGAGGAAGAAAAGAAGACGGAGACACAGACGAGAACAGAATCTTTATATGCAATTGAGTGAAGCCATGGAATGTATAGAGCACATATGCACCGATGGTTGCACGTTGGTCGGACCATCGTCCAACTTAGACGACAACAAGTCAACATCTCAAGTCAAAACCGGTCCATGCAGTGCTTTCACGACGTGTTACGGACTCCAACTTTTGATACGTCACTTTGCAATCTGCAAGAAACGAGTCGATGGAAAAGGTTGTCTTCGTTGCAAGAGAATGATTCAACTCCTTAGACTCCATTCTTCAATCTGTGACCAATCTGAGTCTTGTCGTGTCCCACTTTGCAGGTAAAACAACCGACATATTGAGAATAATTAAGCAAACCTCACGTTTTTTTCTTTTATGATTCTTATGACGAAAGTATTCACTTCTCTATAGTAAAATCTCGTTTGATGTTCACTTTCGGTGACAATAATAATGATAATATGTTTGTGGTGGTGACCTACTTACTAGATGATGAGTCATGATCAGAAGACTGGAAATAACTTTTGTTTTTGTTGAGATATTTTTCAAAGATCTTTTGTTTCTGTAAAGATATTTTAGAAGTTGGAATCTAATTTCATTGTCCCTTTTTATTGTGATTGGAGTAGGCAATTTAAGAATAGAGGAGAAAAGGACAATAAAATGGTCGAGGACACGAAGTGGAAGGTTCTAGTGAGAAGAGTTGCGTCTGCGAAAGCCATGTCTTCACTGTCTCAATCAAATAAGAAGAAAAGTGAAGTGTTATTCAAAGAAGAAGCTGAAGATTTCATCAGAATCCGGAAGAAGTTATTTTGATTTGTTATTGTATTCTTGTAGATTCTGTATTTACTATTTAGTGAGCGATTGTTAGTAGTTTGTCTCTTGGAATTGTTGATTGGGTTAAATTTCCCTTTTAATCTGCCGTTTGTTTGATCGTATTTTATAAAATGAACGTATTCGCTTTTGTTGTATTTTTTTTTAGTTGTTGTTTGCTTAAGACACGATTTTATTTGCAAGACTAAAAGGAGAATAACAATGAGGCAAATAGTTTTACCATCAAGTTTTCGTCTATGATCCATTTTAGAAAAGTCTAGTCCGAAAACTTTGTTTGCCTACTTCTGCAATATTAAATTTTATGTATTTCTAATACAAAGATTTTATTTTTCATAGGAAAATTCGTTTGGTATGTATCTGATATGATCAGGCCTCAATGTATTTTTTGTTCTGAACAAACCAGACTTAGTTGTATATGAATCCTTGGAGTAACCTTAGCGTAGAGGTTCTCAATTTTGAGATTGTAAAGATTATAATATATTAATTTTATGTAATTTGATCATGTAGTTAAATTAAATTGACAAAATGAAAATGTCTACCACATATACAAAACACTTGTTTTTTTATAGTATCTACTGGGGTTCTTAACTAAGAACTTTCCTCTACACATTTTATCTCTACTTTTTATAACAGATTTTTATATTTATGTTAAATACCCAATTACCCATCCAATCAATTGCGATCATTGTAACTATGAATGATAAAAAAGAAAAATTTCGACGAAGAAACATAAATTCATCAGTACAAGGAGATCAAGATTGACCAACTGGTCTTAGACGTCATTGGTATAGTGGAAGTTGATCATGATTTGAGGATGCAGAAGCAAACAAATCAAATAATTAGAGAAAAGGTGTGCTATTTTATCACAACAGATATTTATGTTGATTTATTGTGTGGTTGAAAAAGGTAAGAAGCGTGGGAAACATACATACAAACCACGCAATGTGGTGGTTTCGTGTCTAATGTCTCACATTTCAATTCATACTGATTAACTACCATATGAATGCAATAACTAAGATTTACTCAAGTGTACAAAGAGATCTACTAATCAGTGTTTATTCTTTTCGAAGAATATCTTCATGCTATGACAAAATAATTTGGTTAAAGAAAAGGTAAGAAGAGTAGACGACGAGAATGTTAGACGTCGTATCTTTAAAAATAAAGTTCAGAGAGATCAAGTGAGTTAATTAAAGATCTTTTTGTATAGTGGAGCAATGCAGCCACAGATGTTTTCATACTACTATACTAGTAGAGAGTTTCTACTAGAGACCACAACTATAATACTTACCATGGAAACATGGGTGCCTAAAAGTTTCAACCACATATTAAAGATAATTAAAAGAAATAAAAGTTGTGTTTCAACCATCTGACTTATAGTGAATTAGTGATTGTGTTTGTGTATGCCATTTGAGTTGTATGGGCCCCTAATACGCTATGAGACGGCGCTTGGTCCTTGAACCGTGGCTAATAGCTTATTCAGCGACTGGTGAATTCACCAATTACAATGTCGAAAACTGAAGTGTGTTTGTTCTCATTCAGAGTTTTTTGAAAAAATAAAAATCTAGACGTCGTCGTTGCTCGTTAACAAGAATTAAGAAATACAAAAGAAGAAAATCTGAATTTCTTAAAGGGAAAATTTTAAAAAGTGCCCACACGCAGGATCGAACTACGGACCTTCAGTTTACAAGACTGACGCTCTACCACTGAGCTATACGGGCAATTTGTACATTTATTCAGTTAAAAGTATAAATTTGATTTAGAGAACCAATAGTTCCACGGGCAATCAATAAATGTGAAGTCCATTCGATAAATTCTTGAAACAAGAGTGCACGATAATGATTTAGCTTATAATGAACCATGTCGCAATATCTAACAAGGAACTCTTTGACTAACCATTATGTTTTAGCCTACAAAAAGTCAATGCACGATAAGTATCTACCTTCCTAGAGTAATGAGAGATTCGTGAGCCTCATACTAAGTGATACCATGTTCTCTAAATGCTCAAATGAAGGAGGCACTTGTGAAGTGGGATTCTTACAAACATTAGTCTATGCAACTAACAAAATATAAGACATGAACTTGCAAATTTAAATCGATAATTTTAGATTCTAAATCTCTTGCTCTAAGCCTAACTCGAAGACTATCGCACATGTAGAAACGATATGCGAACTAGGAACAGCAACGCCAGGCCAGATGAAACGGACTGTAACATTGAAATCACAAGTAGCGAAGGTATAAGATTGAAATGCAATTCCAAAGCGAGGGTGTCGTTGTGAAATTCAAAGAGATCGACTTTCTTGATCCTCCTAGCTACCAAGAGTCTTCTCCAAAAAGAAGCGACCTCAGTCATGAACCCGTTTGTCTTCTCGCTTTGTGTTTATGGTTATACAGTTTTTTTAATCAGCTGCTTATATAGTTACATATGTGATAGTTGATTGGTATAAAGTATTTTTTGTTTTGTTTTGTATAATAGAAAATAATTATTACAATTTACTACGTGAGCTTTGAATACAAGATTTCGGCCATAAAAATTTTTCCTATGTGAATTCTTGAAAAATAGAAAATCACTCAAAAGTTATACAGTATAACTTACTTAAGAAAAGAAATAGACATGCAAGCGTTAATTTGATCCATATAACGAGAGGTGATTGGTTCGGATTTATTTTTAAATCACTAAACTTTACCAATCATGTTGTAGTTTTATTTTTAAAACTTAAAACCTACATCATGTTTTTTCTAATTTTTACCAATCATGTTTTACAGTTTTAGCTTTATTTTTAAAGTTAAAGGAAAAAAAACTAAAGCAAATCTTTTTCTTATGTATTTTAGGTAAAAAGTCTACGTCTTTATTTTTTATACCGTAGTATTTGTATTTCATATAAAGTAGACAATTAAGGAAACATTCCTTTACTAATTCTTGTAAGAGTTGTGAAGAAATATAATCTCTTTATAATGAGATATATTTGAAATCTTAGACCATCCTTATCCCAAGGTTCTTGAAGAGTTCTTGAAGGGGGAATGGACCACAAATTGTGAGAACCACAAATTGTGGGAACCAAAGAGAAGAAAGAAGAAGAGGTTGTTTGATGAAGAAACGTTTTTGGATGTTTATTTGAACAAAAAAAAAGAAAAAAAAAAGAAAGAGGAAGAACCCCGAATAGAGTTAACCGAGATAAAGATGGTCTAGTCATGTAATTGCGTGATTGACTAAACCCAAAGAGTAGTCGATCGAAACTATTTTACAAACCAAAAACATAGGGAAAAGATAAAGTTTATGCGTTGACGTTGTTGCGGCCCGACGCCAACAGGCCTAATGGGCCCAGCTAAAGTTTTACACTAAAACTCGTTTGAATTAGGGTTATATTATATACACATCTTTCCATTGAGAAACCGGTTTCAGACATAACTTCACCGGCGAGAAGACAAGAAGGACGAGCTTTGTTCGATCATCAGAAGAAAATCTTAACGTAAGTAATGGCATTAGCTAGATTGATTCCGGGAACATTAATCCTCTGTTATTGATCTTTGATGTGCCAATTTGAATTTTTTACAGGAGCAGAAATCTTCCTGTCTGAATTTGAAAGCCTCCAGAGATGAAGAACATAATGTAATCTATTTTCAGTTATGTTTTTTTTTTTTAAATGTTTATGAATCAAAACTTCGATGTGGGATGTGTTTGCAGAGTGAAGGCAAACGCAGGTGCGCTTACAAACTTCGAGGTGCTTGACTTACTTAACTCAAGAGGTGCATCAAAGGATACCACAAGAGTTAATGATAAAGTTTCTAGATCAGAGTACAAGGTCTCTCTCTCTCTCTCTTGCCCCTCTTCCAAATCTCTTTGTGCCCTTTTATTAATTAGTTTTTGTTAAAAACTCAAGGTCTATGATTATTTGATGGAGACTGCTGCTTCCACACAAACACGAGAAAGCGTTACCAAATTCTCTGAAAAGTGCAGAGATTTCAAACTCGCCAAAGCTGAGATTCTCAACGTCATCAATCTGAGGCCGTCTTCTGATGTCGAACTGACACCGGTTTGTGTTTACCTATATCTCGCTCTCTCGTTGCATTAAGGTTTTAGTTCTTTGATGATTTGTTGCTGGCTTTTTTTTTGTAGATTTTAGAGAAGCCTGATGAACGGGAAATCGATATAGAGGGAATACTAGCGCTAGTGCAGGAGTTGCTACCTCCTCTTCCTACTGTGGAAGCTCGTAAAGAAGACGAACAAGAGGACGGTGAACAAGAGGTAACAGAGGACGGTGAACAATCCTAACTGGCAACTCAAGTTTTTGACTTTTGAGCTTGGTATTTTAAGACATTGTCTTTGAAGATACATACTTTATTCCCACTCAATTCATGATTTGAATAGCATATACCACATTACCACCTACACAAATATATGTTCTTCACATCTTATATTTATATATATATATATATTTAAGATGCAAAAGTGTTGTTATATTTAGAATTTTAGAAGCAACTAAACACATGTTAAAACAATGTCTCTTGCTACTTTAGGTTTCTTCAAAGTAGATCTCTCTCTCTAGCAACTATGTCTGATCTTGCTGCTATCAACTTATCTTTGAACTTTATTTCAAAGCTAATCAAATCTTGTCCAGGCAAGGAATTATTGCAAGACCAAACAGCTTGAAATAGCATTACTGAAATCAGTTTATGTATTGGAATATTCTGTTCATACTTTTTTTTTATGTATTCACACACCATACTACATCACCACAATGTTTCAAGACTTGGATGCAAAAAAAAAGTTCTCTCACAGTCCCAAAAGATCAACACTATACCCACATTACCTAATGCTAAAAAAGAACCAGAGAGAGTCCCAAGAGTGATGAGGATGAAAAAACAGAGAAACATCTCTTTCTCAAAGCCTCTTGCAAAACATGCTAGAGGAACGAGTCAACCGAACTGTTACACATCCACCTTGAAAACTAGTCTCAGTTGTGATCGCATCACGTTCATACGGCTTCCTGCATCTCCGTCGAAAATCTGTCTTGTGGCAGAAAAGACAGAGCCTGAACCCGCAAGGACACGGGAAGAACCTCGAATCCGTCATGTCCAAGTCTTCGCAGTGGATGGGGCATGAAGAGGGTATCGACAAAGTGCTAAAACGTTTGTCCAACCTGAGGACCGAGGTCAATAAAGGTTCCAAATCTATTTGATCATCATAATATATCAGTGGATATTATGAACAGTGGACAGTGGATGATGCAAATATACATTTAAATAATATTTTAAATTTTTTTGAATTTTACTAAAAGTTTGTAGGTTAATCCCTACAAAAATATTTATTTTTCGTTAAATGCTAAAATCTTATATTCTTTAATGTTGTTTAAATTTTTTAACCACATTGTACATTTTATTAATGTATTCTAAACTTTTTTTCATGGCCGTGAACATCATTTTAATTTTTGACAATTAATTTAGTTAAACTTTATATACTACTTAAACTACTGGACTAACCACTACGAAATCTCTATTATTTAGAGAAACCGGGACAATAAAGGTTTCAAATCTATTTGACTATCATTATATATCAGTGGATGAAGAAAATATGTATTTAAATAATATTATCAAATTTTTTTTCTAACTAAAAATTTGTAGGTTAACAACCCATACAAAAATATTTAATTGTTTGTTAAATGCGAAAATCTTATAATCTTTAGTGTTGTTTAAATTTTTTAACAACATTGTACATTTGTATTAATGTATTCTAAAGTCTTTTTCATGGTATATGAACATCATCTAAGCTTTGACAATTGATTTAGTTAAACTTCATATACTACTTAAATTATTGGACTAACCATTACAAAATCTCGATTATCTAGAAAACCAAGACAATAAAGGTTCCAAATCTATTTGACCATCATTATATATCAGTGGATGATGCAAATATGCATTTAAATAATATTGTCAAAAATTTTGAATTTTACTAAAATTTGTAGGTTAATCCCTACGAAAATATTTAATTTTTCGTTAAATGCTAAAATCTTATACTCTTTAGTGTTGTTTAAATTTTTTTACCACATTGTACATTTGTATTAATGTATTCTAAACTCTTTTTCATGGTACATGAAAATCATTCTAATTTTTGACAATTAATTTAGTTAAACTTCATATACTACTTAAATTAGTGGACTAACCACTACGAAATCTCGATTATCTAGAAAACCCGAGACAATAAAGGTTCCAAATCTATTTGACCATCATTATATATCAGTGGATGATGCAAATATGCATTTAAATAACATTGCCAATTTTTTGAATTTTACTAAAAATTTGTAGGTTAACCCTTCTAAAATATTGAGTTTTTGGTAAATGCTCTATATACTGAAGTTTATACTCTTTACTTTAGTTTTAAAATTTAAAAACACATTCTACATTTGAATGCGTATTCTAAATTCTCTTTCATGAAATATAGGAATCATTATAATTTTTAACATTTAGTTTAGTAAAATTTCATATACTGCCTAAATTAGTGGAATTACCTTTATAAAATCTTCATTTTCTAGAGAAATGGAGGCAACAAAGATTCCAAACCTCTTTGACCATCATCTTATGTCAGTGCTCGATGAAACTATACATTAAAACCAGATTTTCTTTTTTTTTTTTGATTTTTTTCAAAATCCGTGGGTTAACCCCTTCTAAAATATTGAGTTTTCGGTAAATGCTCTATATACTGAAGTTTATACTCTTTACTTTTGTTTTAAAATTTAAAAACACATTCTACATTTGAATTAGCGTATTCTAAACTCTCTTTCATGAAATATAGGAATCATTATAACTTTTTAACATTTAGTTTAGTAAAATTTCATATCTTGCCTAAATTAGTGGAATTACCTTTATAAAATCTTCATTTTCTAGAGAAATGGAGGCAACAAAGGTTCAAACCTCGTTTACCTTCATCTTATGTCAGTGCTTTCGATGAAACTATACATTAAAACCAGATTTTCATATTTTTTCAAAATCCATTGGGTTAACCCTTCAAAATATTGAGTTTTGGTAAATGCTCTATATCTTGAAGTTTATACTCTTTACTTTTGTTTTAAAATTTAAAACACATTCTACATTTGAATTAACGTATTCTAAACTCTCTTTCATGAAATATAGGAATCATTATAATTTTAAAGATTTAGTTTAGTAAAATTTCATATCTTGCCTAAATTAGTGGAATTACCTTTATAAAATCTTCATTTTCTAGAGAAATGGAGGCAACAAAGGTTCCAAACCTCTTTTACCATCATCTTATGTCAGTGCTCGATGAAACTATACATTAAAACCAGATTTTCATATTTTTGAATTTTTTTCAAAATCCGTGGGTTAACCCCTTCTAAAATATTGAGTTTTCGGTAAATGCTTTCGATATCTTGAAGTTTATACTCTTTACTTTTGTTTTAAAATTTAAAAACACATTCTACATTTGAATTAACGTATTCTAAACTCTCTTTCAGGAAATATAGGAATCATTATAATTTTTTAACATTTAGTTTAGTAAAATTTCATATACTGCCTAAATTAGTGGAATTACCATTATAAATCTTCATTTTCTAGAGAAATGGAGGCAACAAAGGTTCCAAACCTCTTTTACCATCATCTTATGTCAGTGCTCGATGAAACTATACATTAAAACCAGATTTTCATATTTTTGAATTTTTTTCAAAATCCGTGGGTTAACCCCTTCTAAAATATTGAGTTTTCGGTAAATGCTCGATATACTGAAGTTTATACTCTTTACTTTTGTTTTAAAATTTAAAAACACATTATACACTTGAATTAACGTATTCTAAACTCTCTTTCATGAAATATAGGAATCATTATAATTTTTTAAGATTTAGTTTAGTAAAATTTCATATACTGCCTAAATTAGTGGAATTACCATTATAAATCCTCATTTTCTAGAGAAATGGAGCCAACAAAAGTTCCAAACCTCTTTGACCATCATCTTATGTCAGTGCTCGATGAAACTATACATTAAAACCAGATTTTCATATTTTTGAATTTTTTTCAAAATCCGTGGGTTAACCCCTTCTAAAATATTGAGTTTTCGGTAAATGCTTTCGATATCTGAAGTTTATACTCTTTACTTTTGTTTTAAAATTTAAAAACACATTATACACTTGAATTAACGTATTCTAAACTCTCTTTCATGAAATATAGGAATCATTATAATTTTTTAAGATTTAGTTTAGTAAAATTTCATATACTGCCTAAATTAGTGGAATTACCATTATAAATCTTCATTTTCTAGAGAAATGGAGGCAACAAAGGTTCCAAACCTCTTTTACCATCATCTTATGTCAGTGCTCGATGAAACTATACATTAAAACCAGATTTTCATATTTTTGAATTTTTTTCAAAATCCATTGGGTTAACCCTTCTAAAATATTGAGTTTTGGTAAATGCTTTCGATATACTGAAGTTTATACTCTTTACTTTTGCTTTAAAATTTAAAAACACATTATACACTTTAATTAACGTATTCTAAACTCTCTTTCATGAAATATAGGAATCATTATAATTTTTTAAGATTTAGTTTAGTAAAATTTCATATACTGCCTAAATTAGTGGAATTACCTTTATAAAATCTTCATTTTCTAGAGAAATGGAGGCAACAAAGATTCCAAACCTCTTTGACCATCATCTTATGCAAGTGCTCGATGAAACTATACATTAAAACCAGATTTTTTTTTTTTGATTTTTTTTCAAAATCCGTGGGTTAACCCCTTCTAAAATATTGAGTTTTCGGTAAATGCTCGATATACTGAAGTTTATACTCTTTACTTTTGTTTTAACATTTAAAAACACATTCTACACTTGAATTAACGTATTCTAAACTCTCTTTCATGAAATATAGGAATCATTATAATTTTTAACATTTAGTTTAGTTAAATTTCATATACTGCCTAAATTAGTGGAATTACCTTTATAAAATCTTCATTTTCTAGAAATGGAGGCAACAAAGATTCCAAACCTCTTTGACCATCATCTTATGTCAGTGCTCGATGAAACTATACATTAAAACCAGATTTTTTTTTTTTTTTTTTTTTTTTCAAAATCCGTGGGTTAACCCCTTCTAAAATATTGAGTTTTCGGTAAATGCTCTATATACTGAAGTTTATACTCTTAACTTTTGTTTTAAAATTTAAAAACACATTCTACACTTGAATTAACGTATTCTAAAATCTCTTTCATGAAATATAGGAATCATTATAACTTTTTAACATTTAGTTTAGTAAAATTTCATATACTGCCTAAATTAGTGGAATTACCATTATAAATCTTCATTTTCTAGAGAAATGGAGGCAACAAAGGTTCCAAACCTCTTTTACCTTCATCTTATGTCAGTGATTGATGAAACTATACAATAAAACCAGATTTTCATATTTTTGAATTTTTTTTCAAAATCCGTGGGTTAACCCCTTCTAAAATATTGAGTTTTCGGTAAATGCTCGATATACTGAAGTTTATACTCTTTACTTTTGTTTTAAAATTTAAAAACACATTCTACATTTGAATTAACGTATTCTAAACTCTCTTTCATGAAATATAGGAATCATTATAATTTTTTAACATTTAGTTTAGTAAAATTTCATATCTTGCTAAATTAGTGGAATTACCTTTATAAAATCTTCATTTTCTAGAAATGGAGGCAACAAAGGTTCCAAACCTCTTTTACCTTCATCTTATGTCAGTGCTTTCGATGAAACTATACATTAAAACCAGATTTTCATATTTTTGAATTTTTTCAAAATCCATTGGGTTAACCCTTAAAATATTGAGTTTTAGGTAAATGCTCGATATCTTGAAGTTTATACTCTTTACTTTTGTTTTAAAATTTAAAACACATTCTACATTTGAATTAACGTATTCTAAACTCTCTTTCAGGAAATATAGGAATCATTATAATTTTTAACATTTAGTTTAGTAAAATTTCATATCTTGCCTAAATTAGTGGAATTACCATTATAAAATCTTCATTTTCTAGAAATGGAGGCAACAAAGGTTCCAAACCTCTTTTACCATCATCTTATGTCAGTGCTTTCGATGAAACTATACATTAAAACCAGATTTTCATATTTTTGAATTTTTTCAAAATCCGTGGGTTAACCCTTAAAATATTGAGTTTTAGGTAAATGCTCGATATCTTGAAGTTTATACTCTTTACTTTTGTTTTAAAATTTAAAACACATTATACACTTGAATTAACGTATTCTAAACTCTCTTTCATGAAATATAGGAATCATTATAATTTTTAAGATTTAGTTTAGTAAAATTTAATATCTTGCCTAAATTAGTGGAATTACCATTATAAATCCTCATTTTCTAGAAATGGAGGCAACAAAGGTTCAAACCTCTTTGACCATCATCTTATGTCAGTGCTTTCGATGAAACTATACATTAAAACCAGATTTTCATATTTTTGAATTTTTTCAAAATCCGTGGGTTAACCCTTAAAATATTGAGTTTTAGGTAAATGCTCGATATACTGAAGTTTATACTCTTTACTTTTGTTTTAAAATTTAAAACACATTATACACTTGAATTAGCATTATTCTAAACTCTCTTTCATGAAATATAGGAATCATTATAATTTTTAAGATTTAGTTTAGTAAAATTTCATATCTTGCCTAAATTAGTGGAATTACCATTATAAAATCTTCATTTTCTAGAAATGGAGGCAACAAAGGTTCCAAACCTCTTTTACCATCATCTTATGTCAGTGCTTTCGATGAAACTATACATTAAAACCAGATTTTCATATTTTTGAATTTTTTCAAAATCCGTGGGTTAACCCTTACAAAATATTGAGTTTTATTAAATGCTCGATATCTGAAGTTTATACTCTTTACTTTTGCTTTAAAATTTAAAAACACATTATACACTTGAATTAACGTATTCTAAACTCTCTTTCATGAAATATAGGAATCATTATAATTTTTTAAGATTTAGTTTAGTAAAATTTCATATACTGCCTAAATTAGTGGAATTACCTTTATAAAATCTTCATTTTCTAGAAATGGAGGCAACAAAGATTCAAACCTCTTTGACCATCATCTTATGTCAGTGCTTTCGATGAAACTATACATTAAAACCAGATTTTTTTTTTTTGATTTTTTTTCAAAATCCGTGGGTTAACCCTTTCTAAAATATTGAGTTTTCGGTAAATGCTCGATATACTGAAGTTTATACTCTTTACTTTTGTTTTAACATTTAAAAACACATTCTACACTTGAATTAACGTATTCTAAACTCTCTTTCATGAAATATAGGAATCATTATAATTTTTTAAGATTTAGTTTAGTAAAATTTCATATACTGCCTAAATTAGTGGAATTACCATTATAAATCTTCATTTTCTAGAGAAATGGAGGCAACAAAGGTTCCAAACCTCTTTTACCATCATCTTATGTCAGTGCTCGATGAAACTATACATTAAAACCAGATTTTCATATTTTTGAATTTTTTTCAAAATCCGTGGGTTAACCCCTTCTAAAATATTGAGTTTTCGGTAAATGCTCGATATACTGAAGTTTATACTCTTTACTTTTGCTTTAAAATTTAAAAACACATTATACACTTGAATTAACGTATTCTAAACTCTCTTTCATGAAATATAGGAATCATTATAATTTTTTAAGATTTAGTTTAGTAAAATTTCATATACTGCCTAAATTAGTGGAATTACCTTTATAAAATCTTCATTTTCTAGAGAAATGGAGGCAACAAAGATTCCAAACCTCTTTGACCATCATCTTATGCAAGTGCTCGATGAAACTATACATTAAAACCAGATTTTCATTTTTTTGATTTTTTTCAAAATCCGTGGGTTAACCCCTTCTAAAATATTGAGTTTTCGGTAAATGCTCGATATACTGAAGTTTATACTCTTTACTTTTGTTTTAACATTTAAAAACACATTCTACACTTGAATTAACGTATTCTAAACTCTCTTTCATGAAATATAGGAATCATTATAATTTTTTAACATTTAGTTTAGTTAAATTTCATATACTGCCTAAATTAGTGGAATTACCTTTATAAAATCTTCATTTTCTAGAGAATGGAGGCAACAAAGATTCCAAACCTCTTTGACCATCATCTTATGTCAGTGCTCGATGAAACTATACATTAAAACCAGATTTTTTTTTTTTCAAAATCCGTGGGTTAACCCCTTCTAAAATATTGAGTTTTCGGTAAATGCTCTATATACTGAAGTTTATACTCTTAACTTTTGTTTTAAAATTTAAAAACACATTCTACACTTGAATTAACATATTCTAAACTCTCTTTCATGAAATATAGGAATCATTATAACTTTTTAACATTTAGTTTAGTAAAATTTCATATACTGCCTAAATTAGTGGAATTACCATTATAAATCTTCATTTTCTAGAGAAATGGAGGCAACAAAGGTTCCAAACCTCTTTTACCTTCATCTTATGTCAGTGATTGATGAAACTATACAATAAAACCAGATTTTCATATTTTTGAATTTTTTTTCAAAAATCCATGGGTTAACCCCTTCTAAAATATTGAGTTTTCGGTAAATGCGCGATATACTGAAGTTTATACTCTTTAATTTTGTTTTAAAATTTAAAAACACATTCTACATTTGAATTAACGTATTCTAAACTCTCTTTCATGAAATATAGGAATCATTATAATTTTTTAACATTTAGTTTAGTAAAATTTCATATACTGCCTAAATTAGTGAAATTACCATTATAAATCCACATTTTCTAGAGAAATGGAGGCAACAAAAGTTCCAAACCTCTTTGACCATCATCTTATGTCAGTGCTCGATGAAACTATACATTAAAACCAGATTTTCATATTTTTGAATTTTTTTCAAAATCCGTGGGTTAACCCCTTCTAAAATATTGAGTTTTCGGTAAATGCTCGATATACTGAAGTTTATACTCTTTACTTTTGTTTTAAAATTTAAAAACACATTATGCACTTGAATTAACGTATTCTAAACTCTCTTTCATGAAATATAGGAATCATTATAATTTTTTAACATTTAGTTTAGTAAAATTTCATATACTGCCTAAATTGGTGGAATTACCTTTATAAAATCTTCATTTTTTAGAGAAATTGATGCAACAAAGGTTCCAAACCTCTTTGACCATCATCTTATGTCAGTGCTCGTTGAAACTATACATTAAAACCAGATTTTCATATTTTTGATTTTTTTCAAAATCTGTGGGTTAACCCCTTCTAAAATATTGAGTTTTCGGTAAATGCTCTATATACTGAAGTTTATACTTTTACTTTTGTTTTAAAATTTAAAAATACATTCTACATTTGAATTAGCATATTCTAAACTCTCTTTCATGAAATATAGGAATCATTATAATTTTTAAGATTTAGTTTAGTAAAATTTCATATCTTGCCTAAATTAGTGGAATTACCTTTATAAAATCTTCATTTTCTAGAAATGGAGGCAACAAAAGTTCAAACCTCTTTGACCATCATCTTATGTCAGTGCTTTCGATGAAACTATACATTAAAACCAGATTTTCATATTTTTGAATTTTTTCAAAACTGGGTTAACCCTTCTAAAATATTGAGTTTTAGGTAAATGCTTTCGATATACTGAAGTTTATACTCTTTACTTTTGTTTTAAAATTTAAAACACATTCTACACTTGAATTAGCATTATTCTAAACTCTCTTTCATGAAATATAGGAATCATTATAATTTTTTAAGATTTAGTTTAGTAAAATTTCATATACTGCCTAAATTAGTGGAATTACCTTTATAAAATCTTCATTTTCTAGAGAAATGGAGGCAACAAAGGTTCCAAACCTCTTTTACCATCATCTTATGTCAGTGCTCGATGAAACTATACATTAAAACCAGATTTTCATATTTTTGAATTTTTTTCAAAATCCGTGGGTTAACCCCTTCTAAAATATTGAGTTTTCGGTAAATGCTCGATATACTGAAGTTTATACTCTTTACTTTTGTTTTAAAATTTAAAAACACATTCTACATTTGAATTAACGTATTCTAAACTCTCTTTCAGGAAATATAGGAATCATTATAATTTTTTAACATTTAGTTTAGTAAAATTTCATATACTGCCTAAATTAGTGGAATTACCATTATAAATCTTCATTTTCTAGAGAAATGGAGGCAACAAAGGTTCCAAACCTCTTTTACCATCATCTTATGTCAGTGCTCGATGAAACTATACATTAAAACCAGATTTTCATATTTTTGAATTTTTTTCAAAATCCGTGGGTTAACCCCTTCTAAAATATTGAGTTTTCGGTAAATGCTCTATATACTGAAGTTTATACTCTTAACTTTTGTTTTAAAATTTAAAAACACATTCTACACTTGAATTAACGTATTCTAAACTCTCTTTCATGAAATATAGGAATCATTATAACTTTTTAACATTTAGTTTAGTAAAATTTAATATACTGCCTAAATTAGTGTAATTACCATTATAAATCTTCATTTTCTAGAGAAATGGAGGCAACAAAGGTTTCAAACCTCTTTTACCTTCATCTTATGTCAGTGATTGATGAAACTATACAATAAAACCAGATTTTCATATTTTTGAATTTTTTCAAAATCCATTGGGTTAACCCTTAAAATATTGAGTTTTAGGTAAATGCTCGATATCTTGAAGTTTATACTCTTTAATTTTGTTTTAAAATTTAAAACACATTCTACATTTGAATGCGTATTCTAAACTCTCTTTCATGAAATATAGGAATCATTATAATTTTTTAACATTTAGTTTAGTAAAATTTCATATACTGCCTAAAATAGTGAAATTACCATTATAAATCCACATTTTCTAGAGAAATGGAGGCAACAAAAGTTCCAAACCTCTTTGACCATCATCTTATGTCAGTGCTCGATGAAATTATACATTAAAACCAGATTTTCATATTTTTGAATTTTTTTCAAAATCCGTGGGTTAACCCTTAAAATATTGAGTTTTCGTAAATGCTCGATATACTGAAGTTTATACTTTTACTTTTGTTTTAAAATTTAAAAATACATTCTACATTTGAATGCGTATTCTAAACTCTCTTTCATGAAATATAGGAATCATTATAATTTTTAACATTTAGTTTAGTAAAATTTCATATACTACTTAAATTAGTGGAATTACCATTATAAATCTTCATTTTCTAGAAATGGAGGCAACAAAGGTTCAAACCTCTTTTACCATCATCTTATGTCAGTGATTGATGAAACTATACATTAAAACCAGATTTTCATATTTTTGAATTTTTTCAAAATCAGTGGGTTAACCCTTAAAATATTGAGTTTTCTGTAAATGCTCGATATACTGAAGTTTATACTCTTAACTTTTGTTTTAAAATTTAAAACACATTCTACACTTGAATTAGCGTATTCTAAACTCTCTTTCATGAAATATAGGAATCATTATAACTTTTTAACATTTAGTTTAGTTAAATTTCATATCTTTAAATTAGTGGAATTACCATTATAAATCCACATTTTCTAGAAATGGAGGCAACAAAGTTCAAACCTCTTTTACCATCATCTTATGTCAGTGCTCGATGAAACTATACAATAAAACCAGATTTTTTTTTGATTTTTTCAAAATCCATTGGGTTAACCCTTCTAAAATATTGAGTTTTAGGTAAATGCTTTCGATATACTGAAGTTTATACTCTTTACTTTTGCTTTAAAATTTAAAACACATTCTACATTTGAATGCGTATTCTAAACTCTCTTTCATGAAATATAGGAATCATTATAATTTTTAAGATTTAGTTTAGTAAAATTTCATATCTTGCCTAAATTAGTGGAATTACCTTTATAAAATCTTCATTTTCTAGAAATGGAGGCAACAAAGGTTCCAAACCTCTTTGACCATCATCTTATGTCAGTGCTTTCGATGAAACTATACATTAAAACCAGATTTTTTTTTTTTTTTCAAAATCCGTGGGTTAACCCTTAAAATATTGAGTTTTAGGTAAATGCTTTCGATATACTGAAGTTTATACTCTTTACTTTTGTTTTAAAATTTAAAACACATTCTACACTTGAATTAACATATTCTAAACTCTCTTTCATGAAATATAGGAATCATTATAATTTTTAACATTTAGTTTAGTTAAATTTCATATCTTGCCTAAATTAGTGGAATTACCATTATAAATCTTCATTTTCTAGAGAAATGGAGGCAACAAAGATTCAAACCTCTTTGACCATCATCTTATGTCAGTGCTTTCGATGAAACTATACATTAAAACCAGATTTTTTTTTTTTTTTTTTTTTTTTTCAAAATCGTGGGTTAACCCTTAAAATATTGAGTTTTAGGTAAATGCTCTATATCTTGAAGTTTATACTCTTTACTTTTGTTTTAAAATTTAAAACACATTCTACATTTGAATGCGTATTCTAAACTCTCTTTCATGAAATATAGGAATCATTATAATTTTTAACATTTAGTTTAGTAAAATTTCATATCTTGCCTAAATTAGTGGAATTACCATTATAAATCTTCATTTTCTAGAAATGGAGGCAACAAAGGTTCAAACCTCTTTTACCATCATCTTATGTCAGTGATTGATGAAACTATACAATAAAACCAGATTTTCATATTTTTGAATTTTTTCAAAATCCGTGGGTTAACCCTTCAAAATATTGAGTTTTAGGTAAATGCTTTCGATATCTTGAAGTTTATACTCTTTAATTTTGTTTTAAAATTTAAAACACATTATACACTTGAATTAACGTATTCTAAACTCTCTTTCATGA